>CM040126.1:34157934-34757934 GCA_022559845.1 Amorphophallus konjac
AGATGTAAACAGAAGTAAAATGTTGCAGTACGATTATGAAAAACCAAATGCATTGCTGGTTAACCTCTGTAGTTTGCAGCAAGTATACATTTACTATAAGTCCAAGCATGAATTGTGTAGAGGTCGAGATTGGTCGCCTCCAATCACGAGCTACACTCCTGAGATTTGTTGGGTGCCGGAAGAAGAGGTCATCCTTGAGAGGAACCTGCGGTCACAGAAAGGTGTCATAAGGAGCCATGGCTGTGATCCTAGGAGATAACCCTCCGATACTTAAGTCAGACAATCGTCTGTGAAGAAGGGGGAGAGTGCTTGGATGAGTGTTGGAGAGGAGAGCTGAGAGAGTCTTAAGAGGGAGAGAGATTTCAAGAGCTAAGAACTTGAGGGGCGAAGATTGCATACCTCCCTGGCCGTCTGGCCAGACCACCCGAGTGTCGGACACCAGCTTGGCCCCCTTCTGCTAGTCCTCCGGCAAAAGCAACCTCTCCATTGTCTCGTGGGCAAGGAGGAAGAGGCTCCGATGGTCATGACTATCCTAGGCGCGGACGGCCCGCGAGGGAGACGGCCGAGGGGGAGGAGAAGGAGCGGCCGCCTTGATCTACACCGATGGCTGTGCTAGAGCCATGGTTTGCCACCTCTTATAAGATGTCCGAGATCTCTGTCCCTTCAAAGGTCGCGAGAAACAAAGCCCCCAATATCGAGATCTTCTCCCCCCCTGGTTTCCTCTTTCCCTATCTCTCTCTACCTCGGCCCCCTTGAGCTCTCTCTCTCCCTAATCTCTCTCTCTATCTCTCCCTCTCCCCCAGACTCTCTCTATCACTCCCTCTATGACTCTCTCTCTCTCCGTCTCCCACCCCCTCTCCTCTCCCCCCCCCGGTCTCCCCCTTCTCTCTGTCTAAGAGTGAGAGAGACAGAGAGGGGGGGAACAGAGATACATGTACCATTTTTTATGTATTCTTCAGTTTGTGATTCATGTACCATATTTTATGTATCTCTTTTTGGTGTAACTTTTAATATATATTAGCATTGGTGCATGTGCATGGATTTATTATTGTTATCATTACTCTTTATTTTTCAAAATTAAGTTGTCAATTAAAAAACTATGTTAGTGAAATTGAGTGGTTAGTAGAAAAAAAATAGTATTCTCTTAGAAATAGGATATATATATGAAAAAAATTCTGAAATCATAGAACAGAATCTCCCGAGATTTTTCCAAGATCTCTCCGAAATCTCTTCTCTTCGACCTCTTCGAGACAGAACTGATATTTGAGATGGAAAAACTTGGCTAGAGCAACAACCTCGATTCGTGACGACGACTACACGGGAGCTGGTGGGAAGCCCTTGGCTTCTTCCCCTTCCACCTCTGTCGGTCCACCGCAAGCATCTCCTCCACACTTGGGCCCTTGCGCTTCTCGCCTATCATCTTCGGCAATCCTATCTCAATGCCCGGCGCTGCTCCATGCGCCTCTGAGCTTGTTAGAGAGCTAGGGACTGCAACTGGGGCCGAGGGAGACGACGGAGGGTCTCACGTGGTCAATGACTTCTCAGCCGCGCCGACCACCGGTAAGCGGTAGGGAAGATGGCGCGAGGCGAGCGGAGCTGCAGACAACGGCACAACGGTAGGTACCTCCTCTCGCGGCTGGGGTCCCACCACAGGAACAGTACCCGAAGGGACCTGGGAGGTTGTGCTCGGCTCTTGGTTGTCCCGAGGGCGAGGCTCCGACGATGGCAGCACAAGGGTCTCGAGTCGGAGCTCAGGAGCGACGGCTGGCGCTCCCAGAGGAGGCTCTGGAGCACCTGAAAATGGCAAAGAGATATGTCAGACCCTTGCTCGGGGGGCTGTGGCCCTAAAAGCATCAGATCCTACCAGAGGGAAGAGGGGGACTCAGCCCCAGCGATCTAAGAAGGGTGGGGGTCAACATCAAGTCATTCTTGCTGACCCGCTCCCGAAGAATCGCATCAACGGTCGACCTCCCCCTGATAGTCAGCGTCGGCGCCACATCAGATACTGGAAGGTAACGGGACCTGGAGAACCCCAATCATTGGACCTCCCTACCCGTCCGACCTTCGTCAGTATGACAAAGCGCTGCTGCCAGTGCTTGACGTTCGAGCCGGTGGGGGAAAAGTCAAGGAATTGCATGTCGCCCCGGGATCTGAAGTAGAATTCTAAACTACCGGAGCCAGGGCAGCGCTGGAGATAGAAGAGGCAACGGAAGAGATCGACAAATGGGGGGACACCTATCCTGCTGCAACGATAAACAAAGGCACACAGAATCCTCTAGGAGTTGGGTGCCAATTGCCCTGACTCCAGCCCGTAAAAACGTAAGACATGGACGAAGAGATCAGGGAGGTGGAGAAGGAAGCTAGAACACAAGGACTCAATGGAGACATTGATTCCCTCGAGGTAGGGGGCCCTCAGGCCCCCCCTTCGTGGTGGGGAAGACGATGTCATACTCTAGTGGGATCTGGAACGCCTCCCTTAGACCTATGATGATGCGATAGGCGACGCGGGTAACCGGAGGACAAGTACGAGATAGAGCCCCAGAGGTGCTCAGAGCACCCTCACGGGTCACCTCCGAGCTGCTAGTGGAGGGCTCAAACTCTTCGAGTAGGATAAGCTGCCTACGGGGAGCCATGGAAGGACTGCAAGAAGAAGGAACCTCACTGGAAGTAGAGAAGGAGGAAAAGCAGCGAGAGCCGACGCCGGAGAAGACAGGAAGGTGCCCCTTCAGCCACTTCCCCTGCCCTTTTAAAGAAGGGAAGGCAGTTGCGGGGATTTTGGCTTCGACGGCCCAGATAGCGCCACCCTCAAGGAAACGAATCACCATCACCAGTCCAGGGGAGGCGTGGAACCCTAGGGCGGCGCCATCACCGTCCGATCCTGCCCCCTAGAACCGATAAGACATCGTCATGATAAGGGTGACGTCACACCCGCACAAACGGCGACCGCCCTACACTCCAAGGGAGAATGGCGACCGGTGCAATGAAGACCCTACGCCTTCACCTTGACGCCTAGGAGCATAGGGGGGTTGAGAACCATCTCCACGTGGGAACACCCCGCACGTGACGCGAAACCTCCTCGCCAAAGCCTACCAAATTATTCCCGAGCACTGAGTGCTTTAACTACTCAGGAGTGGGGGGCAAGTGAGGAGGGGGGAGCCCGCATGGCCCAATAAGGCCCACACCAACCGGCCCACAGCCTAGGGCCCAACAACAACTGGCTGACGTTCCAGAACGCAGCCTGCCAAGGCCTGTAGGAGGACTAGCCCGAAGTCCAGGTCCCATACGCTACATGCGCCTTCGTCGTTCAGCAGGTGCAGCCTACGTCTCCGGTGACCATCATCGCATTAATAGCAGAACCACTACCAGAAAGCAAAGGAATGGCGGGTCAGTGCCCACGTCTCCAGCAAAGGAACGGTAGGTCAACGACACGCCTCCTCTGCCTTGTCAAGCGAGCAGACGAGCGACCCACGCTCCCACGACCAGGACAACCCCAGCAGTACCAAGTCAGAAGGCAAAAGTCAATGAAGTGGACTCTAGGAATACCCTATAAAAAAGACCTTGGCTAGACAGTTAAGGAGGTATGCAATCTTCGCCCCTCAAGCTCTCAGCTCTTGAAATCTCTCTCCCCCTCAAGACTCTCTCAGCTCTACCTCTCCAACGCTCGTCCGAGCACTCTCCCCCTTCTCCACCAACGATTGTCTAACTTAAACATCAGAGAGTTGTCCCCTGGGATCACTCCCAGGGCTCCTTCTGACGTCTTTCTATGACTGCAGGTTCCTCTTGAGAACGGCCTCTTCTTCCCGCACCCAACAAATCTCAAGGGTGTAACTCGTGGTTGGAGACAACCAATCTCGACCTCTACAAATTGCATAATCAAACAAAAACATAATAAATAAATAAAAACTCAAATATTCGTAATAAATCGCTTGTACTCCTGTTAACAGAAATGCATCGCCTACCTGCTGTCATGTAGTCACTTTTCTAATAATACCTAAGATCAGTTGATATAAACCCGTGCCATACTTGCTCTAATTTAAAATTCACAAAATCAGTAAAGGTGAAAGAATAACAATCACACTAAAAGCCAAGGAAGGCCGAATCGAGGATCAGGATCGAATTGGCCGATCCAAAAACGATCCAGATCAGTGGGATCAGTCGATCCGGCCGATCCCGGACCAATCCCTGCCAAGTCAGGCCAACAGACTCGGCTATGAATAGACATGTCCAAAAAAATTCCAAAAAATCTGAAAAAATGGAAAAACTATTCTAGCATAGTTCTATATAAAATTTAATGCGAAATAGTTGATATATGCCTACTAGGAGATGCCATACCTTTGGCCAATGCAAAGACAAACCAAGGAATACAATTAAAACATTAGGGGACCATAAATTAATCAAAACAGAAAAAAGTCACCCCTTAAGCCTATTCTGAGGAGAGAGAAAGCCCTTGTAGAGAGAGAAAGAGTGTTAGAGAGAAGGGGGACCATGGTGGGGTGATAAACAATGTTAAGGGACCACAAATTAATCAAAATAGAAAAAAAAATCACCCCCTAAAACTAATTCCTAGGAGAGAGAAAGTCCTTGTAGAGAGAGAAAGATAGTGCTAGAGAGAGGGGGGACCATGGTGGGGTGATAAACAATATTAGGGGACAATAAATTAATCAAAAGTTTTGAAAGCCCCAAGGACCAAAGACCTTTGGTTGGCCTTCCCCTACAAAACTTTTTTTTTTGGAATTTCAAATGGGGACCATGGGAGGGATCCGCCGGAATCGGCTGGGATCGGCCGATCCCACCCGATCCGGTCGATCCCGAACCGATTCAGGCCGATCCGGCCGATCCCAGTGAAGGATCGGGACCGGCCGGCTCAGGATCGGGTCGGTTCGCCGAAAAACCGATCGGGCCGATCCGATCTGATTCGGCGAACCTTGCTAAAAGCAGATGATAGAAAGTCAGTTGCTATATTCACATTAGACAACCCATGAAATTCTGATTTCTAGTCTTTCCCAAAGAAAAGAAGTAAAAAAAAAAAGGTCCAACAGGTAGTTCATCTTATAATTTACTGTAAATAGATGATGTTATACTGTGTGCATGAGGGTGTATATGCAGTGAGCATAGTACATATATCATGTTGTGTGGTGACTCGTGAAATCAGAGCTGCCCTAGTTTTACATATGTATATTGCCCTATTGCCCACATAAACCGTAGATTACTCCATTCTCCTCTTGACTTTTAAGAGGTGGCATGAAGGATAAAGCAGGTGGTAAATAAGAGAATATCTAGAGGGTTCATTTCTCCTCAATAGATCTAGAATCAATATTTGTTCTACCTCTCTGGCACATTTGCTCTTCCTCCTCTCAAGCAGGTTGTCTGATCTCTTCGTCTAGTCTAAATATGGCTCTGCACTTCAACCCATTGGTTGTCAAAGACTTGTTAGTGTCCTGCTTAGATTAGGATGATAGATGTCAGTTCTACTTTGATTATTTTATATATTTCCTAAGCTTTATTCCCACTTGTCTTGGGAATCTTCTTGTATGCTTGTATATATACACCAAGCTATTGCCCTTGTGTTTTCATGCAACATCTCTTAACAATTAATCACATTGAATGGTTAAATGCCTCCAATTTAAAGTATTTAAGAAATATAAGACTTTCATGATCTCCCTGAAAACTCTTCAAGATCTCTTATCTCTGGCCTTTGAGATGATGCTAGGATCCAATCTATCATTCCTTGCCCATACCATAAGGATGTGGGTTTGCAATTGGAGACTACCTCTTCTTTGTTCCAAGGGCATTATTTCAATATTTTCCTACTGTAAAGCAGCATGATTTTATAATCACAGAGCAACATTGATCTTCAAACATGGCACTCCCAATTGCAAACTAGAGGGATTACTACTCTTTCATGTGCTCATGTGCAAATATATCCAATAATCAACTACGCAAATACACATACACATGCATACATGCATATGCACACACATCCACACACACACATCCACACACACACAAGCACATGCACATGCACACATGCCCTTGCACATGCATAAACACAGAGCTCACATACACACACATGAACACCTACAAGAGAATGTTTGCATGTCTACAAGATGACTCAATGGCCCTAAAATAGATCATACATGTTAAAGGCCCGAACTCTAACCCAAAACCTAGGACGTTGAGTTAAGAGAATGCTCAACAGATAAGGAGGGAGGTGCCCACAGATTATCCGATGTAGGACTAAACCTCAACACCCCCTTGGCACCGAACCCGGATGGTTACAGTATAAACCCGTATGGTTACGATATGACCGGCGCAATGAACGGGTGGGAAGGAATATGAGAAAACTCATCTCTAATAACATGTTAAACGCACGAACTCTAACCCGAAACCGAGACATTGAGTTGAAGGAATCCTCAATAGATAAGGAAAGAGGCGCCCACATATTATCTAATGTGGGACTAAATCTCAACACCCCCCAGCGCCGAACTCGGATAGTTACAGTATAAACCCAGATGGTTATAGTATGAGTGGTGCAATTGAACGGGTGGGGTGAAATATGAGAAAGCCTAGCTCTATACTATGTGAAAGGCCCGAATTCTAACCCAAAGCCTAGGCGTTGGGTTGAGGGAATCCTTAACAAATAAGGAGAGAGGCGCCGACAGATTATCTGATGTGGAACTAAACCTCAACAATATAGATACATACATGCATGAAGTTAAGTCCCCTTTCTTCTCCACTGATTCTATTCCCACACTCTAAAGAACAACTTGGAAGAGAAAAAAAGGCTCCATCACTTCCCAGCCATGAATTGCAACATTATTGATAATTTCAAAGGATATATAGTAAAGGAAAAGAAAAAGCTGCTAGCTCTGACCACCGAAAGGTAAACATACCATCACGTGTCCAATTTATTCGACACCTTGAACAATGTATTAAGTCAAAGGCCTGACTTGGATATAGTAAACGGTGTGTTGCAAATGCTGCCACCATTGCAGGCACACCACGCTCTAGAGCAAATTGAATTTGGTTTTCATGCACATCTTTTGGTGCTACTGACATGGTGATCACGTTGCGCGAAAGCAGATAAGCACCAAAACTTGCTACGCCACAGCCAACGTCCAAGACAACCCTCGTATTTTGACCAAATGCAATTTCAGGTACCATCTGTATGCAAATAATGGATGAGAAACAAGAAAACAGCCTTCAAACAGAATAGAATATTGAAAAAAGTCTATGAACCTCTGAAATCTGGTCCAAATACTTGTCTGCCCCGTGAATAAACTGGGTTCCACCTCCTGGAAATATAAACTTATCTTTGTTCCTGGAAATCCAGTTTTGTCCCCCCTTATCTTCAACTAGACGGGTATGTGGGACATTGCTAAACCACACCTACAAGAACATAGAAGAATTATTAGGGACAGTT
Source organism: Amorphophallus konjac (assembly GCA_022559845.1). Taxonomy (NCBI): domain Eukaryota; kingdom Viridiplantae; phylum Streptophyta; class Magnoliopsida; order Alismatales; family Araceae; genus Amorphophallus; species Amorphophallus konjac. The sequence goes on from CM040126.1 coordinate 34,165,358, forward strand.
TTAAATTTGAGGAAATCAAATTGCTATTTGCAAGGTGGCATCAAACCAGTAAAATAGGGATGGTGTTACATTAAATTGTTGTGCAGTGTACTGAAATAACTCCTAGGTAAAACTTTAATGCAATTGATATTGATCATCAAGTTTGCTGATTAATGTCGTCATAGCGTGTATGTGTGTGTTTTGGGTAAAAGTGGTTAGCACTAGTACGACATTAGTATTAATAAGGGCAAACAAGGGAAGCACAAGTATAAGAGTAAAAACTCACACCTTTACAAAAAGTTGCACACCAAGAAAGTATGGCCTGTCCCACTTGTGACGGGGTGGCACTTTTCCTCCAGCATATATCTACCTTATGCTGCTTGTGCGGGGATGTGGAGGAGGACCTAAACCATTTGTTCACAGGCTGCCCCTTTGCGAAAAGCATATGAACGAGGATCGGCCAGAGATTCCAACAGCCCCTTGGCCATTTTGAGGGGGTGCATCAGCTCTTTCTCAAGTGGCATAGGGGGTAGAACCCTAAGGGCAACAATATCATTTGGTGGCTTATCCTCCATGCCACTCTATGGGCCTTGTGGAGCGAAAGAAACAATAAAAACTTCAAAAAGGAAGCGAGACCAGAAGAAAGGCTCTTTTCTTTTGTTTGTGAGTAGTGGCTTTTTGGGCTAAGCATTTATGTAAAGTGGAGGCTCATAACTCCTCAATTTTCTAGTTGTTGGGTAGTTAATTGGCGTACACCTTCCTAGTGTGGTGATTTTTTGTAAAGGGGTTTTGAGAGCTGATAGCATATACCTGTACATCCCTCTCTTTCTTAATATATTTGTGGTACCATCCACCTTTCAAAAAAAAAAATGTATGGCCTGCCAAAAGAAGAAAATTTATTTTCACCTCCCAAAAGAAAAGCATAGCCTAAGTCAAAAAGGAAGAATCAACAACATTTTTGTCATGCTGATAGGCAGTTATGGTTAAGAGCAAAAGTTTCTCTTTGTTGATCAAGTAACGGCCTAAAAACACAAAAACAGAAAAAAGAAAGGTTCTTTATGGCATTGTTATCCTACACAGCTACACTGTCTTGCCAGTGCTGTGACTCACAATCATACAATAAAACAATGAAAAACCATTAGATGGACCCACACTTTCATCATTTAATCATCTCAGCTACTGTTTTCACTTTCCAGGTAATGGTGCCAAGAACCAATGAATTACAAGTGTCTAACACGGGGAAGTTGAAAAGACTTCACAAAGGGGGACTATCTACAAGTTCCTAGTGCATGGATTTTTATGGAGAAAATGTATTATGTATAGCCATTCTCAAGGCTGCCTATGCAACAGAGAACTATGAATAGCAAGCCAGCAAAGATGCATAGGCAAGGAACCCAACAATGTGATCTTTCAGGGAAGTAAACCTTACATTGAAAATATTTGTTTTCAAACTCTTTACTTCTTCTATCATTGGAGCAGGTTTATGCTTAAGTTGTCCGTAGAAGATTGGAAAAGAAGATTTTCTGTGTTTCACTTTTCTCAGTTATGTAACTTTACTTTTTGAAGAAGGAACCTCTCCTCCTCCATTTGGCTGAATCACCTCTGTTTATTTTTAATAAATTTGGTGGTACAGTACACCTTCCCTTCCCAAAAAAGAAGAATAGCAAGACAATGGAAATGCATAGTCAAGCATGAAGAAATGGCATGTGTCTTAGCACAGAATGGTATGGTTTAGTGCATCATTTGGTGCATTTGCCAGTGAAGAAAATTTGGCACCTCTCCAATGGTTTCTTTCTAATGTGTTACATGGCAAGGGTTTCTTTGAGATCTACCTTGTGATGTGAAGTTAGGATATGGGAAGCCCACAGCAGGCCCATTTGCTCACCTATTTAAGTCTCGACGAATGCTGTAGATAAGGCAAGTGGGAAAACGAGAATAAGCAATGCTTTTTGCTTGATTTTGTAACCTTTGTTACTTGATTCTCCTTTGACCTTTTCCAGCATTTTTTTCATCAATTATTTACCCTTTGGCCCTTTCATCCCTTGTTTTCCATACTTTCTCCCTAGTAAATGAAGCTTTCAAGATGACACTAGCAGCAGAAAAGAAAGTAAAAAACATAAGGGGGACCTACTGTTCTCTAATTTAAATTTGTTGACCCCGTCATATGTTGGGAATAGATTAAGAATATCCCGTGTTTCAAAAATCACTTCAAAACAACTGTATATTCAACATTTTAGACTATCTAGCTAACATTTCTGTTCTCCAAAAGATAAAACCGTATAAGAAATAATCAATAAGTACTCAATCAGCCAACCACCATGACAGGAATCAAATATTGTATAACATGTACACTATTCACAAAAGTATAAGACTAAATTCGGCTTCACCCAGATGCCTTTTTTGGCTGCCTAGGCAATAAGGTGATAAGTCATCACTTGCTGCCTTCATAACTATTTGAGTACGTGTACAGCTATAAGTTTTGTGGCACTAAATTTGTAACACCCCAGTTTTTTGAAGCCCAAAAACATATTAGATTTCTATGATAAGGGCCCAAATACATATTGGATTCTCTTAAACAAAGCCCAATAGGTCGGCCCACTTAGTTAATTTGAGCACATTTAAGTCTTACTAAGTAATTTAAATGACTAATTTGCTTATTAATAACGTAACTTTGCATAGGAATGTGGGAATAAGGTCAAATATTAGACTCATTGAAAAAATAATTTAATAATCTACAAGTTTCATGTTGAGCACTTTTTCAGATTTTGCCGTTTAATAGGTCAAAAATAGTAGAGAAAGAAATCAATAGGATAGGGCTTAGTTAGTGAATTTTAAGAGGGATTTTTATGCAAATTTCCTCCTCCTCTCATTTCCCCACCTGGAAGGCTAACGTGGAGGAGGCTTGGGGTTTTTGATAAAGCAAAAAATAAAAGGAGAGGGGTTTAATGAAAAATGCTATTTAACATATGGCAAACAGGTGGCTCCTCTGGTGGCTACGTGAAGGGTTGAGGCAGAGGTGATTGGGAAGGTTATTTAACCCCCATTTTCTCTCTTTCTCTCATTTCTCTCATCTTTCTTCTCTCTCTCTCTCTCTCATTCCTCTCACTTCTCCCCCCACCCTTTTCCTTTTGTTGGCCACGGCAGGGAGAGGCAGAAGAGAATGGAAGAAGAAGAAGATGAAGAGAGAAGATTAAGAAGAATAAGAAGCACAGGAGAGAAGATTAAGAAGCTGAGAAGAAGAGGAAAAAAAGAAGAGAATGCCGTGGATTTAAAAGAAGAACGGGAACAGTAAGTTACTGGTTGTTTAAATCTTGTTATTTAGAGAAATTTTAATTAGAGAAAAATGGTTTTTATTGTATTTAGAGTAGGGAGGTCATCTCTACATACGGGAGAACTGTCAGAAACTTAAGCGGAAATCACTATAGAAGCTCGGAGGATATTTTAGAGTTTATGTGAGAATTGCACCCTAAACGTAGGCACGTGATGAACTAAGCGCATGTTATTTGTTATTTGTTATTTGTGTTGATTTGACGATATTTTGATATTTAAAAACTTAAAACTTTGTAAGAAAGGGTTGTAAGCACATGATGAACTGAGCGTATGCTATTCTTTATGTATTATTGTTTTAATACTATTTTGATACTCAAAAATTGATTACAGTGAAGATTAATTGCAAATATTAAAGAGATCATGTATGGTTAGGATTCCATGAATTGCATATTAAATCATTAGATAAATGCTCTGAATGCTTATAATTGTCTATCCGATTGGCCATCAACCATAATTTATGTATCCCTAATCTGCATATTCAGTTCAATTAAGGATTGTTCAGATAAAAATTGATAAAGAGATTTATATGAAATTAAATACATAGACAGTGCCATCTTAAGGGAGACTGTTGGCAATCCGTAGCAAGCTTCCTCTACGGATTAACCCAATGTCCAGAGACAAATGAAATGTATTGATGGAAGCTAGTCTTCCCAATCTTGCACAATTGATCAAGACCAATCAGCTCCCAGTGTGTAAGTCATTTGTCTATATGCCTATCGTATGGCATCCTAATACTGACTGACCTCTTATGTTGTGATTTGAATGCATGTCTGGCTATTGTAATAATGTTACATATAATTAATATTGACTTAACTGTAATTGGCCTTAATATGTTAAAGACGCATATGACTATGACTGTGACACCGAATGTAAGACTTGCATATATGACTGATATGATTGAAACCATATGGATATACATTGAATTGTTTTGCAAGCTGGCTATAATATTGAATTGTTTAACAGTTAAAATGAATGACTAAGAACATTTGTAGAGATGATTGATATCCATTCTATTTCGTTATTGCATCCATGGAATCTATATTATATGTTTAGTGATAAGTTAAGATTTTTTTTTACAATTTACCATAATAAACCTAGGTGCTAAGGTTGAAGGGCCCAGGACTATAAGCTCAAGGAACCCACATATATTTTTCGATGCGGGACTATCCCATTCGGGACTCCAACACTCCCCCTCACGGCCAAGATAGGCCGTGAAAATCAGATTAGAAAGGAGGTGGCGCAAAGTGGGCCTTGGCCTGCTCTGATACCATCTTACAAACCTTAAAACCTAAGTTTATTTTCCCCCCTACCTCTGGTAAGGGGTGCACTCTCCCATCTATCTCTAGGCAGGGTTTTTCAAAAAAAAAAAGTTAAGTTTTTTTTTAAAAAAATGGGTAGTACCACTAATGTATAAAATGAAAGAAAATGTACAAGTATAGGAAACGGCTGTGAGAGCCCCAAAAAGTCAAACCCCAACAACCTATACATCAAAGAGCCACACCCAGAAAGTGTGGAAAACCTAATCCTGTAAAGAATCAAAAAGAGCCGAAGTAAGGGAATTCACATTACATAAAGTAGTAGCACATTCCCTCCCACGGTTACATACAAAAGAAACAAGGGAGTCCACAGCCCGAGACTCCCGTCTAAAGATCTGACTATTGCACTCCCCCCCACAACGTCCACAAGGTGGCGTGGAGAATAAGCCACCAAACAGTCTTGCCGCTCTTGATGGGCCAAGGCCTATCCCAATGCTCAAACAAGTGGCGAACCTTAACATGTTGGACAAAGGTACAGCCGGTCCTCCTGATAAGCTCTCTCTACACCTCCTGCGAGTAGGGGCAACCTACAAAGAGGTGGTCCATGGACTCGTCGACCTCACCACAAAGACAGCAAGAAAGTCAGATGTCCGGAAGGAAGCGATGCAACCTGTCTAGAGTAGGTAGTCTGTCATGTGAGATCCTCCAAACCAGAACTTTCACCTTAATTGGACTCTTCGGCCTCCACACCTGATCATGAAGACTGTGTCAAACACCTACATCCGAGATGACACCATAGGCAAATCTAACAAAGTAGGCGTCGTCCTGCTCCCACCTCCAAACCCATTAACCCGTAGTGATAAGTATTATTATGTGTTTTGTAAAGTTATTATATAGTAAGCATGTGATTGGTTTTATTGCCTACTGAGTCTCACGACTCACGTGTGTTGATTAATCATTTTTCAGGAGATCAATAAGTGTACAGTTTTGACTCTGATGAGGAGTAAGAGAGTGATCCGGAGATATTTTGGATTCCGCTACATATAGAACAGGATAGGATAAAGTCCCTTTGTACGATGAATGTAAATTTTGACTTTTGGATTGAGAGATGTATAATACTATATGTGATGTAAATTATATATGTTTATGTTTTATGGAAATGATTGAGTTGTATTTTATTGGACTTATGCATGGTTCGGCCTTTAGTGTCTCGCAGATTTCCCAGTTCACAACGTTTGTGTATGATGTGATGTCCCCTGACCAAATACAGGACATCAGGGAAGGGGGCGCCATAAAATTATTATGCAAAATTTTTTCATTGACATTGAACATGATCATCAAACAGGTAATCCAAGATGATAGATTTTGTGTTTTGACCTGTTAAATTAGGGAGTTATATGCAACTCTCACAGAATTTGTTCAATTTTCATCAACCATTTTAATATTTTCACTGGTTTGGTGTTGCTTTTTTCAATTATATCGGATAAAGCTAGGGCTCTAGCAAGAGCCAGATAATATCTAGCTAGGATTAGTTCCATCTTCTGGATGTCAAACATGTCTCCATTTAACATCCGACTCTTACTTTATTGTATGTATAAAACCACGTAGTTGCCAATTAATATCCACTGGTTAACTTTAAACTAATGGCTGCCATTTCTGAATCTCTGATGCTAACAATTAACCCTCAAATTGTCTTCCCCTACCGACCACCTCCCCCTCCTTCTTCCACCTCTTCCACCTTCCAACAATGATACTTCCTCCTCCCCCCTCTTCCTCCATCCATGCAATCATCAATTGCCTCCCATTTCCACCTTTCGCACTCCCTCTACTTCCTCCTTCCTGCAATCACCCATCCGCCTCCAACTTCTCATCCTCATCTTCCCTCCCTACTGCACCTCCTCCAATCTTCCACTTCATGGTCTGTGGAGTCAGCCAAACACCGGTCTGGACCAGCTAATTCAAATTGGGATCAGCCAATGCAGATCAAATTTAAGGAAAAATTCTGAGGCTAAGTTGATCCTGATCTGGTAATTAGGTCTGGGCATCCTAGAACCCAATCTTTTGCTTCTTAAGATGTCCAATCAAAACAGACTTAGTAGTGGTTGGTCAGGAATGCCTGCATGGCATTAACACAAGGTGTGCAGTCATGGTTGCCATGGTGGCAACTTCACTGCTCCAACCTTTTCTAAGCCATGCTATTCTGGCTACTCCGACCGTCTAAATCCATCTTCTCCCATGCCTATGTTGGCACAATGTTAGGCTGGCAAATCACAAGCATTTCCGTGAAGACAGAGCAGCAGTCCCAAGTCCCAACTGGATCTTGTTGCATGGTCAGATGGTATGCTGTGGATTGCCACCATTTCTGCCCATGCGGTAGCTCACCGTGCAGAACAAGGTTGGTGTGGTTAGTGTATATCCATAATCCAGGTTGCCTGATGAATTGAGAATCAGATAAAGTCACCCATTGTCTGATGGATAATATCTGAATACAGATACACAGTTACATGTAAATGGAGCAGATACAGATATCAATGTACTCATACTGCTTGATATCTGCTCCATTTACAGCACTACGTAAGGATGATATGTGGTGAAATATATCAGCTAACATTTGTGGAATAACAGTGTGAAAAAACTTGGCATCTAAACCAACCTTCATAACCATTCGTGATCTTCTAACTATCTTCTGGAAATCCCTACTTCTGGAGTACTATGTCAGCTTCATTGTTGGGATTTACAGCATCTATTTACTTGACTGCAATCAATTATGTGGCTAGCCAAGCAAAGGTCAAACAGTTTTGTGAATATATCTTCCTAAAAGATCCCAACACAAAACAGTTTTGCTATTGTACAAACTGCAAAGAAGCAAACTAGTGAAATATGCATCTACGAACTCCCGCATTCTAAGTTGACAACGAGACATCTCAAAGTCAGACGAAGGGGCCAAGGGGATTTACCTCATCTCTGCTCCTGGGCCATGGAATTGGAGTCTTGTAAGCCGTCGGAGCGGGAACCAAGCAATTCAAAGCCTTGTCCTTTCCAGGGCAATGCCGCTCATACTTTTCTCCTCTCTCCGTGGACTTCAGCCTCTTGATCTCTTCCTCGTTATCCAGGCACGGAATGTACTCCCTCATGCTCTCAGAGCACAGAGGAAACTTTTGGATCCTAACCCTCCCGCCAGTGCCACCACTTATATCCTCACTGACGTTCTCCGTCACGTTATCCCTTCTCTCGCCCCAGTTCTCCACCAGATCCGGATCAAACCCACCGACATTGAAGTCCTCCTTCATCGTTCCGTTGCCATCCAAGATCCCATACCTTTCCGGCACGGAAGGCAGCGGAGGAGGAGCAGGAGAAGCCCGCGGTTCCAGATCCCCCGTCGGAGGAGCCGTGGACTGGTCACCGTTAGCAGAGGCGATCAGGGCAGTTATGTTGAAGGCGATGTTGGCGTTGGGGGAGACGGCGACGACGGACGACTCCGAGGAGGAGTAGGCGGCGCCGGCGTTCCCGCGGAAGAAGAGGAGCTGCTGCGGGTAGCCGTCGGACCAGTGCTTGCCGAGGTAGAAGAAGGCGAGGCAGGCCAGGGCGATGGCGGAGACCCGGATCGCGAGCGGGTTCTTGATCAGCTCTCCGCACTCGGCAGCGGCCTTCATCTCTCCTCTCCTCTCTCGCCTGCTGTCGTCGTCGCCCGCTGCTCGGAGAAGCGAAACCAGTGGAGATGGCGAGTTGCCTCCACTGCTCAACCAGTGCGACACAATGCCATGGCTGGCGGGAGGGAGTGTTTTTTCAGGGAACAGAGGAATAAAAAAAGAAAAAACTACCCCCATACCCGTGAATCTTTAAATATTATCTTACACTCCCATCTTTGTGGAATTTACTCCAATACTATTCAAAACTCTATGGCTAATGTATCGTGCCCCTATTGTCGACAGTCCCGCGCGATGGTTAACCCCAAGTGAATCAACAGGGAGAAAATAAGTAATTTACTTCTTGGTCAACTCTAGTTGATTCTCTCCTCCAATCCAACTAGGGTGATGATCTCAGAGATCCTCCTCCAGGGCTCATCGAAGTCAACAGACTTAAAAAAGACCATTACCTCAAATTCCTCATGCTGACCCGATCACATTTAGGTGGTAGAGTGAGCACTGCACCTTCTACTGTAACCATCTTCCAACACAATCCCCCTGGATCAAATGCGAGGGTAGGAGCCGACGTCTCCCCTTCCCCTCTATCCTCTCCAAGCATATGGTGCAACTCCCCTCCTCCTCTTGTCCCTCTCCACGACGTTCCCTCATGCCTCCTTCTAGTTGGTTGTCCATGGCCACGGTCTCTGTCAACGCATCCATCGACAGTGATGTTATCTGCTCGCCACCATAGTGGTCCTCCACTAGCCCCACTCCCTTAGAGAACACACTCACATGGATGGTCACACATACTTGCATCCATGATGGCCCTCCCCCAACCACAACGCCTACACCTACATCGTGAGGTCCCAGACGGAGAGCAGTAGTGTAACAACCTCGGATCCGAGTATCGGAAAGTAACCGGCGTGACCCGAATTTGACTCGCCACCCACGAGCCACGAAGCTCGGAAGGGTTCGCGGGAGTGCGTGAGAATCTAAAATGAACGTAGTAATTAAAATGCAAAAGTTTAAGTTTATATATTTATTACAATCTATACAATTTATACACAGATTATAGTCTAGATGTACCAGTCCAAAAGCACAGCCCAACAAACAAGAAAAGTACGAAGCATTGGGGCATACCCCGGCTGGAAAAGGTTGGTGACTCTAAGACCATGCAGGCATCGCTCAAGGCTTTCGGACATCGAGGAGGCACATCGAACCTGAAAAGAAAAGATGTGAGCCCCATCTCATTGGCTCAATAGGGGTCCCGCAGTTCTCCACCACAACGAACCACAGAACAAGAGCAATAAACAATAACGAAGGGAGAACAATATCGGTAACAATAAATAAATGCAACTAAGCTACCAGTCACGTAAGCCTCGCGCAAGCGACGATATACCTCGAGTATCGGGAGAACCACTATCATTTAACCGCTAAGTTGCACCACATCTACATGTATTGGAATAACTCAATCAAAGTCCTAAAGGGGCTCTACTACCTAGCTAATCGGGGAAAACACAGTCTTCACCATCGGGAGGAACACGACCTCACTGTCAAAAACCAGACCCTCAAGAGTCGGGAGAAACTACGTCTCGAGTGACAAGAGAACTGCCCACTAGAAGTAAAGTCGGATGCGTCCCTTGATGTCTTAGTCCGTGCCTGAGGTGTCTCCCACTCGCCTAAAAGCGGTAACTTAGACACCGTACAAGTAACCACAAAACAAAGACTAGTCGGGGTCGTACTCGTCAGCACGCGTCTGAAGCCCCCAACCATGTATGCACACACCAACTGACTGCGCTACGTCAGACCCTCTACCTAGTTTTCCCCCCAACCCGGACTCAGGGTGCCATAGTAGGGAGCCCTATGGAAACCAGCCTAAAAATTGTCTGAATCGGGATAGCCGCTCTACCACTCCCAAGTAAGTCAACACTTGCGTGTCATAAGAAGGCTACGATTAGTGGATGATCACTCAAGATAAGGACTCACTGTAGAGCGAAAATCACCGAAGTATCGTCAAGTGACACACACCCCTCGCAAGTGTCACGAATCACAAGGCAGCTCGGTACCACCAAAGTTCAAGAATAGCTAGACCATCAATTGTCAAATCACACAACATGAACGAGAGTCACCCTCTGCGAAACACGACAACTATAGACACCCAACGACTCAAAACCGAGGTAACAAGGGTGCTCATGACATTTTTGGGGTGAAAACTAAGTTTTAGGGCCAAAACAACCAATCTAGATAGGGGATCAGTCGACCTACCCATTGGGTTAGTCAACCGGCCCATTGAGTCAGTCAACCGCTGGTCTGGTTCGGTCGACCGACCCACAGGGTCAGTCAATCGGCCCAGCCAGTCGCCCCCTTTGTTGATGAACGCCTGATCGGTCGACCAACCGGTTGGAATGTCGACCGATTCTGACAGAACCCAAACGAAGCCCCCTCCGTGGGGTCCCAAACCACGCCCCACTTACCTTTAACGAGGGGGGAAAACACCAGGGAAACTCTCCCTGTCATTCAAACCACGCATTTAAACTAGAAAGCACCACTCGAATCGGCGGAAATCATCGCTCATCTCAAAACATACATTTTTCCCCAAAACATGAAAGAACCCACTCTCACTCATCCAAATCGGTACGAAATCGCGGGAATTTAACGTACAAAGGTTAGGGATCCATCCCCCTACCTCTCACGAAGATTTCACACTGCAAGGATGCTAATCCATGCCAAAAATGCCGTTTTCCTCGACCGGTTCTTCCAAAAACGCGAACGACCGAGCCATCACCACCGCCTCACTCATACCTCACTCCTCGCCATCGTCGCCCTGGCTGTCTTGGCTGCCACGCACTCCGTCAGCCGCCGGAGCTGGGAGGGAGAAAGTGGGAGAGAGACGGAGAAGAGAGGGAGAGAATGAGTGAACGAAAGGGGGTGCGGGTTTAAAGGGGTTTATATAGATTGTGATTTGGGATTTAAAAATATTAAAAATAGACAAATTATCAAGAATTAACCCCACGATCCTCGAAAAATGCACAACTCGCCCGTCACGCCATGGCGACCGAAAATATATTATTATATCATATTTGGAGATCCAAAGATTTGATATTAAAAAATTCTATTTTATTTAGAAAATACGACCCGAGACCCACAGAAACAATCCGAAAGTCCATAGATACTCGATCCGAAAACCCATGTCGTTACAAGTAGAGTCCACGCCACGCCGTCAAACGACGGGTACGATAGGGTGCCACACTTCATCAATACTCAGATCGCGTCGAGGAAGATGACCTCCATGGCATCTTGCAACGAAAAGAGGCAGCTCACTTTGCACTCACGGGGAGGCAGGCCGATGAACTCATAAGTCCAAGGCGGCCATCCTCTAGGTAGCGGTGGATGTGGAGTTCCATGTAGCAGCATAGTGAGGGTCACAAGCCAGGTGCCCCCATTTGAGGAGCACCGGAGGGCCATGGATTAACGACAATAGCTAGAGTTCACACCTCCCTCGCCACAATAGGTGAATCTGAGAGGGAGAAGGCGAGAGTGGAGGAAGAAGGGGGCTATCGAGGAAGGGAGGGGGGGCCTGGGGGAAGGGAGGTGTGACGACCCAGAGCTCAGGATACCGATATACCGATAACATCGATACACCGATACCAAGAACTGGGGAAGCCACCCAAGAGGCTGATGAGGCCCCTGAAGGGTTAGTGGGGGTTTGTCGAAGGGATGTATAATGAATTGCAATTTCATGCGCGCATATTGAATTTAAGCAAATAAAGTTTAACAGAAGTGCGGAAGCAATTTTAAAATAACCAGAGTGCTAATATATAAACTAGTCTAGAGGCACAAGAGTGCTAGTCCAAAAGTACAACTACTCGGGGCATACCCCGGCAAAAGTACGACAAAAGGCCCAACAAGGCGACACGTCAACTGCTGGCAGCTAAGAGCGGTCTCCGAGCACACGGGAAACTCCGGGAGACGACGGGCGCGGCTCACCTGAAAGGAGAAGGGTGAGTCGCAGCCAGACTCAGTAGGGGTCACGCGGATCCCTACCTCGCACTAAACATGCAATCATGCGAAAATAAAGCAATTAGAGCATGCATTTAAATAAATGAACATGCAGTGGCGTGATAGACAGAGAGCTGTAAATCTAACTACACAGATATAACAGCTAGTACATGCCAATATCATCTAAGTCTAAGCGATAAAAACTAAATCTACCAATAGAATGTGCCTCAACTAACCAAGCCACAGGGAACAGGACAACCACCGGGAGTAGAAACCAGATGCGCCCGCTGACGGCTTACACTGTGTCTCAAGCACTCGCAGTCGGCAACACGACAAGCTTAGCGCGTAAACAGTACCAAACCAAGTGACCAGTCAGAGTGACACTCGTTAGTGTCAGTCCACAGCCTCCGACCACGTGTGCACACACTGACTCTCGCCTGAGCCAGGCCCTCTAGCTAGTTTTCTCCCTCGGTAGGACGCTACCATTAGCGGGGAGCCCACGGTACTAACTTAAAAACCGTGTGACGGGAACACCCCTCCGCCATCCCCAGGCGGGTCGGCACTCAAAGACCTTAGGGCTACAACAGTGGTTCCATTGCAAGGAAAGTAAAGCTATTCTATTGGGATCTAAAAACATGCCATTATTTCATAAAATAACTCATACATGGCGTGTAATCATTCTGAAAATCATTAAAGAATAGGCAGGCGGCTTTTGGAAACTAACAGGGGTGTGACGGTCTACTGCCAGCGCGTCACAGAGGGTGATGGTCGGGGGATGGCGCGTTACATCACTTGTGACGTGTCCGCCCCTAGCCGTTACAACCAACCGAAGCCAAAAATCAATCCACAGTTTTTCTAGCCGTTCAAAAGCGGTGTAACGCGCTCGCGCAGGCGCGTTACGGCGCCCTGACGGCCGCCTGACAGGCTGTCAGGCCAACCGCCAAACCCGGTCAACGGAAATCAACAGAAGTGTAACGGTCGGGAGCCTGACCGTTACACACACTGTGACGCCCCGTCAAAGGGCCGTTACAGTTCTGTAACGCGTCACGTGAGGGCCGTTACACGTATGACGGTTCCTGGTAGGACCGTCACACCGACTGGGATTCGGACAGGTTATATATGAAAACGGGTTCCCTCCCAGGCGACCGAAATCGCCGGGTAACGACGAAACAACCTGTTTCCTGCCAAACCACACGTCCTAAACAACATAACACCAACAAAAATAACCACATGCAATGCCCACAATGGATTAAACATGAAGAACGAAGCTTAAACCCCAAAAATGGAAAATAACCATTATGCATGCCACAGGAGTTTAACTAAGCAAACAAGCTATAGGAAATGATCCTAGCGAGATCGGGATTCCATCCCCCTACCTCGTTCAAGCCGAAACGGCCGAATAAGCCGCATGCACCGAGGAGGGTTCACCGGGCTTCCACGCCTCGTCTCGTGACTACGGGCCACGAATCACGTCAAGGTGGGCGTCAACGCGTTCCTCTCGACGCGAGGATTCCACCGGCGTGCTCCACGTCTCGATCCGCCGCCGTTTCACCTGAAATCCCACGAAGGGGGAGAGAGGCGATCGGGAGGAGAGAGAGAGAGAGCGTGAGCGAGATCGACGATGGGGGGAGAGAGGAAGTGAAGGGGGGGTGAGATAAAAGAAAAAAAAGATTAATATATATATAATATAATTATTATATATATAAAACCTTATTTTCTCTTTTAAAAACTCACTTAATCCGATTAAATCCCGAAAAATGCCATAAAAATTCCTAAAAATCTAGGAAAATAACCAAAAATTCCAGAACGAATTCTAGGTCCGAACCACCAAGGATCCACTAAGGCACGGGCCTCACAGGAGGGGTTATCAAAGGCATTGCACCAGGATTCCGTATAGTCTCGCAGCACCATGATCGTGCCCTTGTCTACCATCCGGTTGACGAGAGCGCAGCACGGGGTGGCAACATAGGAGTGGATGGCTTGGATAGTGTAAGGGTGACGTTAGCGGTGGGTGGGGTTTCAGGTGACCGTGCCAGGGAGGAGTAATAGAAGGAGGGGTAAAAGTGTCATCTCATATGAGTCGTTACCATTGTTGGCCAAGTAACTCACATAATGTGGGGGCATGGCGACTCAAGTTAATAGATTTTAGAGGTATTTGTGTAAATTCTATAAAAGTAGTGATATAGATATAATATTTAATTGTTTTAGGGGTGTAGGGATAATTTTCTCAAAAAAATGGGAGGCTTAGTCTATGGGTGACGTTGGTTTAACTTAAAGTACTTTTTTTGGTAAGTAATGTTACTTAAAGTACCTCATTGACGAGTGTTGGCCCGGTTAGGAAGGCAATCGAGAGGGGGGTGAATTGATTGCCCACCCTTTAGAACAAAATTAAATTAAATCACGCAGATGGTAGATAAACACTAGCCTTCTCTTGATAAAATGCAGAGATAACGATATTAAATGATGAAGCTCACTGATTCAAGCTTGATTAAAATATATATAAGAGATAGGCAAACAAGCACTCACAACTCCACAACGCTAGATGATGATCACTCAGATGACAATGAATGAACGAACAGTTGATAAATCTCTCGTCTCACCGAATCACACTCGTTATATGAACAGATATGATATATCAGCAATCACACAAAGAGCAAACCACGGCACAGTGATTTTTTAGGTGGTTCAGACGCACCCAAGTACCGTCCTACGTCCACCCCTCTCAACTCGAGAGGATTCCACTAAACAACGCTGCACGACGGCAGCAACCACCATACACACGGGTGCGACGGTCCACACACGTGGGTTCTCGCACGACGACGAGAAACCGCACACACACGGAGCAAGCTCCGAAATCATCTAAGAAGAAAATAAGGTAGGAAAATACAAAGCCCAGTTCAAGATTGACAAGCTAAGCTCAAAAGGAAATGAAGAACACAGTCTAGAATAGATCTTCCCCTTTAATCCTCAAACAAACTCGGAGAAACAAGAAGGGTGCACTAGAATTATAGAACCGAGAGAGGTGGAAGGAGCCGGTCTTGTAGAATCAAACGCCCAAAGCAGTGGACGATGAGGAAGGCGGCTGCGGCCTCCAAATCGATGCCTGGGCTCATGGAGAACGAACTTGGCGGCGTCTTCTTCCTTCTCCAGCAGGTGTGCGAAGCCCCTTTCTTCTCCTACAAGAAGGATGAACACGTTAGACTCCTAAAGATATGTTCCGACCAGACAAGTGCGACTGTATATACTCAAGAGAAAGCAAGCCACAAAGACACTAATACCCCTGCAAAAACCTCTTCAAACCACACACAATCGATGATAGAAACCCTAAGGGCAATGTGATGGGGGCATCTCTTGCCCCTCCACTTTTTTTTGAGGCTCGGATCATCGTCGACTTGTGCCATTATGTTCGTCATGTGTTTGTGAGTCTAGTCATGTAATTTTTATATTTTATTTGAGTCTTAAACCATGTAATTTTCCTATTATTTGAGTCATGTACCTAGGTTATTAGGTTATCTACCAAAGTCTTGTGTCATTATGTT
Organism: Amorphophallus konjac; assembly: GCA_022559845.1. NCBI lineage: Eukaryota > Viridiplantae > Streptophyta > Magnoliopsida > Alismatales > Araceae > Amorphophallus > Amorphophallus konjac. Next base: position 34,181,087 of record CM040126.1, read on the forward strand.
GGTTTGTTAAGCTATTGGGCCCAACTAGTGGGCTAGGCCTAGGGGCACCCCTCCCTTGGACTGCTTTGGTCATTAGTGAGCTTGTCAGGGTCATTATGGTCATATGAAAGTATGGAGCCTATAAATAGGCCTCCCCTCCCTCTCATTGTAACAACTTTTGATGAATATTGAAAAGTATTTGCCATCTCCCTCTCAATATCTCCCTCTCTCTCTCTCTCTTACTATCACTCTCTCTAAGTGGGTTGTACCCCCTCTCTCTCTCCTCCCCACCCCAATTTCGAAATTCATTCTCTCTCCTCCCCATTCACCCCTCATTAAGGCCCCTTCCCCATGCACTCATTCAATTCCCCCTCCAACCCCTAGGTGGAAACCCCTTCTCCTAGGCACCTTTCCACTTTCCAAAGCACCCCACCACCTTCCCAAGGCTGAATTAACCCCTCCCAAAGCCCAAATTCGAATTTCCCTCTCCCCAGGGCTGTGCCCTTCCATCTCCCCACCTCCTTAATCACCCTAGGTCGAAATTCCCTTCCTCCCTACAGCCAAATTCGCCCCCCACCTCCTCTCTCACTCATCCTCTCTCTAGTGCACATCCACCCCCCATCTCCACCTCTAGCTGCTCCAGCCCCCCTCTCCATCTATCCCTGCCACTCCAGACCCTCCAGAAGCCCTAGCCACGTCCTTCCCATATCCACAAACTATCAGCCATCACCCCAAGCTGTGCTACTCTCCCTCCCACTCCCTTTGGTCTTGCAAGATTGGAGTTTCAGGTTGCAGGGCGCAGGCAGCAGAGTGGGGTCCTGAAGTTGCATCATCTCCGGCTGCTCCCTGATACTCCTGGTGGCAAGGCCTACATCTTTGGAAAGGTCGTCCAGAGAGCTTCCAAGGCGAGGTGGTTTCGTCGGCATCCGAGCTCCGAGCAGTCCACAGCAGCCATTCTCCCGCGACCTCGCAGAAGCTCTCAGGCAGGGAACCAGAGCTGCAGTCACAGTCCGACCACGGCTTCCTCCCTGAAGATCTGAGCGCCATTTTCGGAGGTCTGAAACTACTCCAGTTAGCTATCATCTCCAAGAAGAAGGACTTCATTCGGCCTCTGGAGCTTCCAGTTACCATTTTATTCGTCGGGGTGTGTCGTCTGCCCCCTGTGGGTCCAGGTTTGACCTGTCCCTGCTTATCCGGCTACCTCGCTCTTCCCCGACCTCCGATTGGGGCTCCGTCAATTCCTGCTCGAAGCTACCCCAACCATAATCACGTCACCGTTAGGCTCGCCTCATTTGGAGTTCAGGAGCGTCCTTGTTGCCATCTGCAACTCGCTGTACCTGTTCTGCACCAGCCAGAGGAAGAAGTTGCTGACCTGTTCCAGTCGCCGGCCCGACCAGCCCTGAGTTCCATAGCTCCTGCCAAAATACAGACACCATCCCCGTCCTGTTGGGGAACTTTTGGCGTAGGTTTCATCAAGATCCACACTCTGTGGAATTTTTGGCAACATCAACACCGCCCCACTGTCCGGCAAATTTGCAGATTGGCAGAACCGGCGGGATTCGACAAGTCGGGTTCCTTAGCTTAATTCCCCACCCCGCTTGGCCGGCTGAAGGCCCCTCCCTGCGTGGAGGTAGTTTTGAATGTAATAAGCCTAATCCCCACCCCAAGATCACCCCTCCTACGCGAGGCGTAGTGTTGTACACCTTTGCATTTTCAGGTCAAGCTACATCGCCGCGGCGATCGGGTGTATACCCTCGCCTCCCGGCGCGCCCTCGTCTCCGAGCGGGATCGGTGTCTTCACACCGATCAGGTGAGCCACTGATACTAACCTTGATAGCCTTACTTCTGCAAGTTTAGTATTGCTTTGATTGCTCGTCGGACGGTGATAAGAGGGTCCGTTCTTGTATGTTCATTTGTTGGTGCCCACCGCGGGCCGTGAGAGAGTGCCACCCAAACCCCGCCTTGCGGGCCAGCCGCCCACTAAGTTGGGAATCCTAGACTCTTTGGGGTCAGCCTAAGCCAACTAAGTCCATTAGACTCATTGGGTCTCACCTCGGACCCTTGCCATCATCCCCCGGCCCCGCCGGGTGATCGCGTGTGCTGTGTAAGTAAGACGCTATTGTGAGAATCATTGAGTGCTTGTATGCTTGTGGATCTAGGTCCTAGGTTGTTCATTACATATTTAGTCATCCTTGGGCTGTGCCACATCAAGTGGTATCAGAGCGGTCATAGGCTTGTCCTTACAAGTCTAGTCTTGGGTCACACTAAGTCTTTCATAGGTGCATCCGCACACCCTTGCATAGCCCACCCAACTTTGCATGACCACTCGTAGTGGAGTCCATTATCAAGTCAATCCATCCTCTTCTAAATACCACCATGAATCCAAAACCCCAAGGGATACCTACCACTAACACCCATGACTTCCCTGGCCACGTCAGTTACCTCATGAAAACCTTGACCTATGCCAATGGCAAGCTTGATAACCTATCTAGATGACTTGATCAACTAGAAGAAAATTGGCCCACCCCATGGATGAATGATAGTAGGGCTCCTCCCTCACCTCTCACCTTTGATGGGACTCATCATAATGAGTATTTAGAATGGGAGGCTTCCATGGATCATTACTTCACTTGGTATCCCATGTCCGAGGATGAGAAAGTCCGATTTGCCAAATTACAACTTACCAAACGGGCCCACACTCATTGGTTGAAAATTGAAGGCTTAAGGATAATTAGAAGGGAAGCTCCCCTCACAACATGGGGAGACATGAAGGAACAACTTAGGGCTAGATATATTTTTCCCTCCCATTCCGAACACCAAAGCCCAAAGAGCATTTCAACTCCTTCATTTCCCCTTGGCCAACCCAAGACCCCAATCCCCACCACTTCCCACATCTCCCACCACTACATCTACACCCTACCTCCAAGTCCTCACCACAACCATAGCTCCACCAGCCCATGTGCGCTCCGTGTCCACCCCTCCACCGAAGCCCATGATGGCCACCACCCCCCAATCCAAAATTCATCACCAAACCCTTACCCCACAAATCCCCTTGGCCCCCACCACTACCCCTCTATCGCCCCCTAAAAGGGACCCACCTCCCAAAACCAATCAAATCAATCCTCCACACCCACCCCACCTTCCTCTTCCAACCCCAATCTTACCCCAACCTAGGCCACCACTACTTCCACTTCCAACCCCAACCCAAATCCGACCTCGTTCACCACCCCGGATGCACCATGCGCCAATCATCATCACCCCACCCACAAAGTACCTACCCACCTCCTTGGAAGAAGAACCCATAATCCTGACACCCAGCCCCATAGTGGTGAACACCCCGGATCCAACTCCCACCTTGAAAGAAACACATGCCCAAGATGAGGACAAAGCCTTGCATCACGATCTTCACTCTATGCCCTCTCTTCTAGTAGGGAGTGAACTCATCATAAGTGGGTCCTTGGCTAGATGGTTAAAAGAGAGCCCAGCTCACCCGATCATGGCCTACCCTTCCTTGGAGCGACACCTCCCCATAGTGCCCTTCAACTCCTATTGCACCACCATCCAATCATCTTATCAAGTGGAGACACTAGGGGACCTTCTCAAGGGCTTAGCATGGCAATTAGAGTTGACTAGCATGTTGACCCCCATGACCGAACAACCTAGAAGCCTTGACCTCCTACACCTATGTGTTGGGTCTATCACCTCAATGTGCACCATTGGTTGCTACACTAGTGACCTTCTATTATTCCTCCCCACACCCGATGAGCCCGACCATCTCCTCAAATTGGAGCTTCTTATCTCGGGTAGAAAGCCAAGCTCTTCCCTCATGGTCGATCTACCTCCCAAGAGCTTCACCAAATTACTTCATTAGAAGAGGATGACCCACCTTGTATGGACCTTGTGGGCATGGAGTTCCTTCCTCTAGGAAGCCCAATCCATGACCCCTTTGATCCCTTCCAATGGGAGCCTAGTTACCCATGTGACCCGCCCACCTTACCCACAACCCACCTTTCTCTACCCCAACCAACCATGTTTGACCAAGACCAACTCTTCCAAGACTCAGGCCCCACAAAGGGAACCATCACCATAAACAACATATGCCTAGGAGACAAGGAAGAGCTCCTCTCCATAATGCCCACCTTCTTAGATCCCTTCGACCCATTCACATGGAAGTTCAAAGGTCATCCCACATATATGCACATGGAAGTCACATTTGGGATAAACATACATGTGTCTAGGCTTACCACACCACTTGGCATGATTCATAAATCGGATACATTCATTCACATCACCCACATGTCAAGTAGGAAGCATAAGTGGATCGTATTTAGATGTATTGGCCCACCTTCATTCATCATGAGTATTGAGCATGAGAGGAGCATACATGGATGTCCGGGTCCCCCTACATTTGTCACACCCATGCATAAAAGGTTCATCTATGGATGTCCCGGCCCTCCTAAGTCTGTCACAGTCTTCATGGCATCAAAATGTGATCGGTCTACATTTGGCTGCCCAGGTCCACCTTTGCACACCATACTTTTCACACCAACATCGCATCATAGTGCATGGCATACGCATTCTCGCAAGCATATAGGAAAGAGCAATGAGGCTTACAAAAGGCGGGCAGATGCTCATCGGTGCCACTGCGAGTTCCAAGTGGGAGACTCGGTGATGGTGAGGACGGAGCGGCTCCTTTCGGGACCTGCCTCCAAGTTGAGGGCACGGGGTTCGGGACCCTTTCGAGTTCTGAGACGACTTGGCAGTAATGCTTATGAGCTAGACCTACCTGAGGGTTTTGGGGTACACCCTACTTTCAATGTGGCGGACCTGGTACCCTACAAGGGCCCCGCGGTGGAACCCAGTGAGGAACTCGAGCCTTTACCCCCCTTGAGAGAGACACTCCCGGTGGGACTCCACTTCATAGCTTGAGAGACCGACGAGAGCAGGTAGAGGTAATACTGGATGAGCAGAATATCATTACTAGGCACAAGGTGTATCAGCGCTACCTGGTTAGGTGGAAGAACCGTCGCCCGATTGAGGATACTTGGGCGAATCGGGAGGACTTGTTGCGACTTGACCTCGACATTCTGGAGCTGGTACTATCGCCAGGCGGACCCATACTCGACGGGGTCGAGTTCTCCCCACCCCGGGGGTATGATGGGGGCATCCCTTGCCCCTCCACTTTTTTTTGAGGCTCGGATCATCGTCGACTTGTGCCATTATGTTCGTCATGTGTTTGTGAGTCTAGTCATGTAATTTTTATATTTTATTTGAGTCTTAAACCATGTAATTTTCCTATTATTTGAGTCATGTACCTAGGTTATTAGGTTATCTACCAAAGTCTTGTGTCATTATGTTGGTTTGTTAAGCTATTGGGCCCAACTAGTGGGCTAGGCCCAGGGGCACCCCTCCCTTGGACTGCTTTGGTCATTAGTGAGCTTGTCAGGGTCATTATGGTCATATGAAAGTATGGAGCCTATAAATAGGCCTCCCCTCCCTCTCATTGTAACAGCTTTTGATGAATATTGAAAAGCATTTGCCATCTCCCTCTCAATATCTCCCTCTCTCTCTCTCTCTTACTATCACTCTCTCTAAGTGGGTTGTACCCCCTCTCTCTCTCCTCCCCACCCCAATTTCGAAATTCAATCTCTCTCCTCCTCATTCACCCCTCATTAAGGCCCCTTCCCCTTCCCCATGCACTCATTCAATTCTCCCTCCAACCCCTAGGTGGAAACCCCTTCTCCTAGGCACCTTTCCACTTTCCAAAGCACCCCACCACCTTCCCAAGGCTGAATTAACCCCTCCCAAAGCCCAAATTCGAATTTCCCTCTCCCTAGGGCTATGCCCTTCCATCTCCCCACCTCCTTAATCACCCTAGGTCAAAATTCCCTTCCTCCCTACAGCCAAATTCGCCCCCCACCTCCTCTCTCACTCATCCTCTCTCTAGTGCACATCCACCCCCCATCTCCACCTCTAGCTGCTCCAGCCCCCCTCTCCATCTATCCCTGCCACTCTAGACCCTCCAGAAGCCCTAGCCACGTCCTTCCCATATCCACAAACCATCAGCCATCACCCCAAGCTGTGCTACTCTCCCTCCCACTCCCTTTGGTCTTGCAAGATTGGAGTTTCAGGTTGCAGGGCGTAGGCAGCAGAGTGGGGTCCTGAAGTTGCATCGTCTCCGGCTGCTGCCTGATACTCCTGGTGGCAAGGCCTACATCTCTGGAAAGGTCGTCCAGAGAGCTTCCAAGGCGAGGTGGTTTCGTCGGCATCCGAGCTCCGAGCAGTCCACAGCAGCCATTCTCCCGCGACCTCGCAGAAGCTCTCAGGCAGGGAACCAGAGCTGCAGTCACAGTCCGACCACGGCTTCCTCCCTGAAGATCTGAGCGCCATTTTCGGAGGGCTGAAACTACTACCAGTTAGCTGTCATCTCCAAGAAGAAGGACTTCATTCGGCCTCCGGAGCTTCCAGTTACCATTTTATTCGTCGGGGTGTGTCGTCTGCCCCCTGTGGGTCCAGGTTTGACCTGTCCCTACTTATCCGGCTACCTCGCTCTTCCCCGACCTCCGATTGGGGCCCCGTTGATTCCTGCTCGAAGCTACCCTGACCACGATCACGTCACCATCAGGCTCGCCTCATTTGGAGTTCAGGAGTGTCCGTGGTGCCATCTGCAACTTGCTGTACCTGTTCTGCACCAGCCAGAGGAAGAAGTTGCTGACCTGTTCCAGTCGCCGGCCCGACCAGCCCTGAGTTCCAGAGCTCCTGCCAAAATACAGACACCATCCCCGTCCTGTTGGGGAACTTTTGGCACAGGTTTCATCAAGATCCATGCTCTGTGGAATTTTTGGCAACATCAACACCGCCCCACTGTCCGGCAAATTTGCAGATTGGCAGAACCGGCGGGATTCGACAAGTCGGGTTCCTTAGCTTAATTCCCCACCCCGCTTGGCCGGCTGAAGGCCCCTCCCTGCGTGGAGGTAGTTTTGAATGTAATAAGCCTAATCCCCACCCCAAGATCACCCCTCCTGCGCGAGGCGTAGTGTTGTACACCTTTGCATTTTCAGGTCAAGCTACATCGTCGCGGCGATCGGGTGTATACCCTCGCCTCCCGGCGCGCCCTCGTCTCCGAGCGGGATCGGTGTCTTCACACCGATCAGGTGAGCCACTGATACTAACCTTGATAGCCTTACTTCTGCAAGTTTAGTATTGCTTTGATTGCTCGTCGGACGGTGAGAAGAGGGTCCGTTCTTGTATGTTCATTTGTTGGTGCCCACCGCGGGCCGTGAGAGAGTGCCACCCAAACCCCGCCTTGCGGGCCAGCCGCCCACTAAGTTGGTAATCCTAGACTCTTTGGGGTCAGCCTAAGCCAACTAAGTCCATTAGACTCATTGGGTCTCACCTCGGACCCTTGCCATCATCCCCCGGCCCCGCCGGGTGATCGCGTGTGCCGTGTAAGTAAGACGCTATTGTGAGAATCATTGAGTGCTTGTATGCTTGTGGATCTAGGTCCTAGGTTGTTCATTACATATTTAGTCATCCTTGGGCTGTGCCACATCACAATGTGGTAAAGAACCATGGCCATCAGACCTAAAAATAATGGATTCGAATTCAGATCCGGAAAACCCGATCGGAACGCTCGGAACAAGTGTCAACTCATAGAGTCGACTCTTGCTTCACGAGTGTTCTGCCATAACACATAAATCAGAACTCGGTTGAAAAGTGTCGACTCTTGAGGTCAACACTTTTTCAGAGTTGTTCTGTTCTGTCAAATTTAGCTAGACTTGCCTGTAAGTGTCGACTCTAGAGGTCGACACTTTTTCCCGATACTTCTGTTTGCCTCAAAAGACCATCAGCTCATGTAAGTGTCGACTCTTGGAGTCGACACTTTCTGCCAGCGTTAGCAGAATCAACGCACTGCAGAGAGGTGTAAACTAAGTGTCGACTTCTAGAGTCGACACTTTACCTGACATGCTTGAAAACTTAGTAAAATAAATTGAAGCACCACAATTTTTCAAACAAACATCAAGATCAATCAAATGTGGATTTGTAAAAGAGATTGCCAAGGATTAAACAAGATTTGAGCCATAACCAACCTATCCACTTGAAATTGCAATTAAACAATTGTTCTTCCCATGACTTTCAGAATTTGAGAGTAAATTCCACAATGAACCTGCACTAATACATATTTTCATTCATTTCAATCTTAAGGCAGAACAAATGAGATTCTTAATCACTCTGACAAGGCTTGGTCCATACTGCATATTTAAGAACCTCAACATCATGTTAAAACAAATAAGAATCAGTCAGTGCATAAGAACTCATGGTCAATGCATATAAGAGGGTTGGGTCGGTGCAAGGAACAGCAAGGTAAGGTCCGTGCAATGTTGTGAAGGACCAAAGATTGGGTTGGTGCAAAGCGTGAACATGTCAGTGCAAGATGTGTAAAACCCTTTGTTAGGGTCGGTGCAAAGTGGAGCAAAGTCCGTGCACTTAAGCAGCAAAGTCTGTGCAATGACAGACAAGGTTCGTGCAATGAAGCATAAAGTCCGTGCAAAGAAGCACAAGGTCTGTGCAATGGAGAATGAGGTCTGTGCAAAGCACAGCAAAGTCAGTGCAACGAATTAACATTCAACATAGTGCAATCACCATTAAACCTAACATTTACAATATCCTTTTTAACATGTCTTTTAATTCATCAAGCATTCATTTTAACCAAGAATGATCTGAACTTCACTCAAACATTCATTGTGCCATTCAAAGCCCACATTCATAAAAGATATTTCAATGCAAATCATAGAGAAGATATCAAAATGACTTTTTCACACATGATCTTCGTCAAAATAGTCCGGGGCACAACAACGAGCTTGTGAAAGTGAGTTGTGCATAAGTCCGTTAAAATTATGATATTTTGATAGTTTGCAATTCATCTGTTAAAATTTAATTTTGTTCTTTGATTATGTGCAATTATTAGTTATGCTTGACTAGTTAGGTGTAGGAATGAAGATAGAAATAATGCTCTAGATTACAATCCTTTGGTTGCTCAAAGTTGAGGTCAGTCGAAGTAAGTGAGTCACATGAAACTCACTTTTTTTGCCCCCAACCAATAGTCTAGTTCTTTGAAGGTTTTGAAAATTTGGAACTCGCCACCCTATGAGAGCCCAAAATGAGCCAAAGTGACTTCTTAAAAAATAAAAGAAAGCAATTATGAAGACACTTCATGTAACTCACCTTCCCCCACTAAATCTTAAGCACAGCTACTTTCTTAATACCTAAGATCACTTGAATGCATGAAGACGCTTTCAGGCTTTGCTTGTACGAAGTGTGCTCAGTTGTATCATCAGTGTTGTCTGGCTTGTTGCAATCTTCATGTATTTATAAGATGAAGATAATGTATCCGTTAGACATAAGTTCGTCCAACGGTCGGTTCTCAGTTACTCAGCCTATGGAGATTTATAGGGATTCATGAATCTTGATCTTCTGACCGTTGAAGTCATATCTAACTTCTACCTTGAATTTTGTTTCTTGTTCTTCTTGAGTATAGTGAAATCTCTAAGTTGAGTTGCGTCTGTCAATACCCATTTCTTTCTGCATGTTGTAAGTCTTTGTCTTCCCCTGATCGTATAGTCTGCAACTCTACTAAACAAATCTCTACCATGCAGTCCTTTGAATATGATGTGAGATAAAGTGAGAAATTTGAATTTCGAAGAGACATGAAATATATTTTACACAACATGCTTGAAGACTATGTAGTAATATATATTGTATATTACATCTTAGTACTACGTATATCTATAACGGATACTGAGCATTAAATGTAGATATGAGATATACATACATCTTTTTCTGCAAGAGTATCTCAACATATACGAAGTAATAAATGCATACATTGGGTTGGTCAAAAAGTCAATACTACTTTTCAGGTGAGACCACAGCCTATAGGACGTGTATCTATTCATATGTGTAAATGCTTATTTAACAATTATTTATTTAAAGTGTGTTGTTGTAAGCCTTAAGCTATTCTCACGCACTTGCTTCCTATACAATCGAAAGCTTTTAATTATTTTTTAATCAAGTAAGAACACATGTCTCAACTATGTCAAGGTTAATAACTATATGTGTAAGAGACTGTTTGTCCTTTTTGCCTGAATAGGCGCAATTATGCCTATGTCTTTGTTTAGATTGGTAAAGCGCTTTGCAATGTATAGATAGGTTAGCCATTTTTGTTGTTTCCTTAGTATAGGCGCAAAACTGCCTAAGTTAGTCGAGATGCGACTATCTCAGTTATAATCTCTTTTGCCTATCTTCTTCATGACACTGAAGTAGCATAATTTGTGTCTACTTTAGTTGTGCTTGCTTTGTGCCTATTTTGTATCCTGAAGGTAGTATGACTAACGCGACGGCGACGTAGAAGAGATCGTCGGCACTTCGAAAACACGAACGGGTGGGATAACCACTGTCTCACGTAGCTCGGCCTCACACCGGACGGTCTCTCACCGGGCAATCTCTCAAATCTCACAAGGAGTTGGAGGGAAGGAAGGCAAGAAGAGGGAAAACTCTCTCACGTACAAACTTCTTCTTTCATTCAATCTATGCATAATATGACACACTAGCCTCCTTTATATAGGAAATGCCATAGTACACTAGGATAAGAATACCCCTAGACATTTCAACTAAGGACACCCATATCCTATGACTATTTGGCCTAATAAAATAAAATACAACAACCAACCTTTGACTATTGGCCAAAATAAAATAAAACATGACTCGTGGTTAATAATACAATACCACCACAATACAAATAAAATACATACTCAGGACGCCGAATCTCCGAGCCACAAGTTCGGTGGTGTCGGGGCGATGCGGCGTCGGCTCCGTGTGACAGGTCCGGTGGGTCCGGTGTCCCCACCAACCCTCCCGGGGCGGCTAGAAGTCGACGCCGTCGAGTAAGGTGGGACACCGCTCTGGTAGTGCTCCAGTAGGTATGGATCGAGGCGTTGGAGATCTTTCCGGCTGATCCAGGAATCATCAGAAGGTGGACGGTCCCGCCAGCGGACAAGGTAAACCCTGCTCCGTGTAGCTGTCACCTGCTCATCCAGTATCCTCTCAAATTGCTCGCGCGGTGCTCTCAAGGCTGTTGGACGCACAGGGGTGGGCTCACTCTCAATGGGAGGAGAATGCTCAAAATGGTCACTAGGAATCGTTGTGGGTTCCTCGTAGGCCACTAGATCTGCCACATTAAAGGTAGAGCTAATCCCATATTCGGGAGGTAAGTCCACATCATATGCATTGGAGCCAATCTTCCGTAGTATTTGGAAGGGACCATCACTATGGACTTGCAATTTTTTAACGGCTCCCGAGGGGAGTCGTTCAGGTCGAACCCGTACCATAATCAAGTCACCTTCTTAAAATTCGTGGTGACGCCTATGCGAATCAGCCAAACGTTTGTAGGTCTCATTACTGAGGCTTATTTGCTTACTAATTGACTCATGCAGACTTTTGACATGTTTTGCAAACTCTTCATCTGACTTGGAAGTCCTCGACTCGAGGGGAAGGGGAATGAGATCCACTGGTTTCCTAAGTTTGTATCCATGCAAGACCTCAAATGGACTGATTGACAGAGCTATTATATGTAAATTCGACTTTGGGCAAGAGAAGATCCCAATTGCCAGAATGATCCCCTACAAGACACCTCAAAAGGTTCCCTAAACTCCTATTGACGATCTCTGTTTGCCCGTCAGTTTGCGGGTGATAGGTAGTGGAGAATTTGAGCTTGGTGCAAACTAGGTGCCAAAGTGTCTTCCAGAAATAACTAGTGAACCGGACATCTAAATCAGACACTATGGTTTGGGGGAGACCATGCAGACGCACGACTTCATTAAAAAAAAGGTGGGCTACTCTAGATGCATCAGATGTTTTAGAACATGCAATGAAATGGGCCATCTTAGAGAACCGATCAACTACAACAAAGATGGAATCATGTTTGTGAGCAGTACGAGATAAACCAAGGATGAAATCCATGCTCACGTCAACCCACGGTCTGTCATGAATGGGGAGAGGAGTGTAGAGACCAGTGTTTTGTTTGACTTGTTTGGCCATTGTGCATGTCCGACACTGGGCTATAATTTTGGCCACATTTTTCTTCAGGTTAGGCCAATAAAAATGCTCCTCCACAGAATTAATGGTTTTGTTTTGTCCAAAATGACCAGCAAGACCTCCAGCATGCATTTCCCATATCATAAAGTCCCGTACAGAAGTTTTCGAGACACAGAGTTACTGTCCTCGAAAAAGAAAATCATCTTGGAGTAGATAGTTGGCAAATGCTGTCGAGGATCCAACAGACAGGGCAGAATAGGCAGGGTCAAAATCTTGACACTCTCCATAGAGTGCCTTCATACGGTCAAACCTAGTGACCTCTACCTACACAGTGGAAAGAAGGGAGACCCTTCGACTCAAGGCGTCGGCCACCTTATTCTCACTTCCAGCCTTATGTTTTAGGACAAAGGTGAAGGACTGGAGGAATTCGACCCATCGACCATGTCTAGGATTTAAGCCATTCTGAGAGCTAAGAAATTTTAAGGCCTCGTGGTCCGAGTATAAGATAAACTCTTGAGGTAAGAGATAATGTCTCTAGTGTTTGAGAGCTTGGACCATGGCATAAAACTCCTTATCGTAGGTAGAGTAACGAAGCTTTGCATCGGAAAGTTTCTCACTGAAATAAGCCATAGGGTGACTTTCCTGACTAAGCACTCCTTCTATACCTACGCCAGATGCATCACAGGATATCTCAAAGACTTTGGAGAAGTCTGGTAGGCGGAGGACATGGGCTTTGGTTATAAGCTCCTTTATGACAAGAAAAACCTCGGAGGCGGCTTTAGTCCACTCAAAATTTCCCTTACAGATGCAATCCGTAATGGGGGCCGTAATGGTGCTAAAACCCTTTAATGAAACATCTGTAGAAAATGGCTAGCCCATGAAAACTACGAACGTCATGGACGTTCTAGGGCTCTGGCCAGTCTACTAAGGGTTGGACCTTGGATTGGTCCACAGACACTCCTTGACTAGAAACCACAAATCCGAGGAAAGTGACCCGATCTGTCATGAATTCACATTTCTTGAGGTTGGCATACATGGTTTCTCTCCTCAAAGTCTCGTAGACTTCCCTCAAATGCTGGACGTGGTCCCGAGGGTTGTGGCTATAGATCAAAATATCGTCAAAGTAGATGACAACAAAGCAACCAATGAGAGGGCGGAGGACTTCCGTCATAAGCCTCATAAAAGTGCTGGGGGCATTGGATAGCCAAAATGGCATGACGAGCCACTCATACAGACCTTCTTTTATTTTGAAAGCTGTATTCCATTCATCCCCTAGTCGGATTCTGACCTGGTGGTAGCCACTCTTCAAGTCCATTTTGGAAAAGATGGTGGCTCCATTCATCATGTCAAGCATGTCATCAAGACGGGGAATTGAAAACCTATAATTGACAGTGATTTTGTTGATGGCGCGGCTGTCAACACACATCCGCCAGGTGCCATCTTTCTTGGGTGTGAGCAAGGTAGGAACAGCACAGGGACTCTTGCTCACCCTGAGGAAATCCTTTTGAATAAGGTCCTCAACAATTCTTTGGAGCTCAGCATGCTCCTTGGGGTTCAGTCTATAATGGGGAAGGTTGGGTAGGGTGGACCCGGGGACAAGGTCAATGGCGTGTTGTACATCACGCATGGGAGGGAGTCTAGAGAGCAAGTCCTCAGAAAAGATGTCTTAGAAGTCCTACAGGATTGTTTGGACTTAAGTTGGGATGGAGACTTGGGACTCCTCGAATGTGATGGTAACGACAACAACCCAAACAGGGGCACCCTCAACAACCTCTCTGTTTAGATCTCGGACATTTATGAAGTTAAGGCGCCTAACTAGGTCGTGACAAACTTTAGGGGCCTTGGGTGTGATAGGTGTATGAGAAGAGGGAATAGGAGGTTTCCCTTCATTGGGAGTTCGGGGACTCTCCTGAACCTTGGGGGTTCCAATGGGGGTGGAGGTGGAGCTCTTTCCCGGGGTCACCTTTGGGGGTGCCGGGTACAGTTGAATCTTCTTCCCGTTGTGGGAGAAGGAACACTGATTGGATCGACCAAATGTAGTAAGATTTACATCATAGATCCATGGTTATCCTAAGATGATGCTCCCGACCTTCATAGGCACTACATGGCATAAAATCTGTCCTTGGTAGGACTGGAACTGAATGGGAATGACGCATGTAGTGGTGACTAGGATAGAAGTGTCATCAACCCAAGCCACGTTGTATGGCCTAGGATGAGGGTGTGTAGGTAGACCTAGACTGGAGATAAAGTCTGAAGAGACTGCATTGATACAGCTCCCGTTGTCAAAGATCACCTTACAGGGTTGAGATTTCACCATGATGTAGGTTTGGAAGATGGAGGTTCGACGCCAGTCGTCCTCCTGGAGGTGTGTTAAGATGCAACGAACTACACACAATCTTCCTCGGCTAGAACTCTCGGTAATGTCTCCAACTTGCATGTACTCGACATGCGTGCCATCAAATCTTGCATCAATTTCCTCAAACTAGGCGATGAGGTCAGGATCGCCCATATATCTCTCAATGTCTTCTCCTTCCTGAGGTGGAAGCTCCACAGGCTGGGGGTCAGTGATGACCAAGGCTCGGGTGGGGTAATTGGTGGCGACATGCCCTAGGTTATGGCACCTAAAGCAGCGAATCCCCGAGACAGAGACTGGTTTTGAAGTGCTAGGTATGACTCCCTTTCCTTTGTCACCCCTCCTATCAGTTGGCGGAGTGTACTCCAACCTGGGCACAGCAATAGGTGCAAGTAAGGGGTTCCTTATGAAAGGAACAGTAGGGGCAACGGCCCGGAGTGGGGTAGCAGTGGACATAAGAAGTGGAGGGGCCAAGCCTCTCAGGATAGCGGGTCATGGGGTTTCGGGGTTCAGGTTGGCGATAGGTGGAAACCCGAAGTGGGACCACCCTTTGAAACCGCTCAACATCTCGAGCAACCTGGTAGGCATGCTCGAGGGTGTTAACCTCTCGCAAGAATAATTCTCGCTGAATGCTCTCGTGTAGGCCAGCCCTAAACCGTGAGAGGGTGACAAAGGCATCTTCCACGACATGACTCCGAAGGAAGAATTCATCGAACTTGACGATATATTCATCTACAGACTTCCCATCGTGGGTGAGTTTCTACCCTTGGTCTAAAAGACGTTGATGGTAGGAGGGTGGCAGATACTTATCCCTAAGTTTCTCCTTCATTTCTTCCCATGTGTTGATGTGCTCCTCTCGTCTCCTTGCCAGGAGATTCTCAACATTACAACAGTAGGTCTTGGCTTGACCTAGAAGCTTATTCTTGGCAAACCTCACCCTTATAGCAGGGGTCATGCGGTGATGCCAATCAAAATACTGGTCTATCCCGGTTTCTCAATCAAGGTATGTGGCGGGATTTAGGGACCCATCAAAACTGGGAGCGTCTATCTTGACATTCCTCAGGATGATCTCCTCATCTTCGTGGTCTCTTCCTCGAGACGCACGATTATCTTGCTCTCTACCTCGAGGAGCCTGATTCAGGGAGGCTCGATCTCTCTCTTCTCTATGGTTGGCGACGGGATCTCCATGACCATTCATTCTTCCTTCGTCTCCCTTCACATGATCCTCTAAGGCTCGGATCCTATCATCTAGCTCCGCTCGCAATTGGCCTATAGATGCTTCAAATTGGGTCGTAAGATTCTACTCGAGCTGGGCTAACATGGCATTCATGCTATTCTGAGCCATGGGTGGTTGTAGTGTTGAAACGCGCTCTAGACGACCTGATGAATTCCTAAACTAACATGGCATGCACGAGCTCGAACCTAAATGATGCAATCCTGGGACCGAAGATTAGCAAGCTCCAGACCTTCTTGTTGGCTAATACTCAAAGGGTCAATTTGATTCACGAAGGGACCGGCCGGGAGAGTTGCTCGCCCGTAGGCAAAGTAGTTGTGGAACTACCTTCTGACAATTACGGTGCCCTAATGTGACAGTTTTAGGGCTTAAGGATGGGATCATACAAACTCTCTCTTTCCGTCCACAGTGATGCACTCAGGAGACAGGCTGCATGGGTCGAGCTCTCTCTCACGTCGTCGCGCGGCAATTTGATAAAGATACTAAATGAGCAAGTTTATGGGGAGCACGCACCAAACTAGACTGAAAAGTCTAGCTCCGACCGGAGACGAAGGCGAGTGGGGACGTGGGTGTCCGCACGGCGTCGACAAAGCTTGAGCAGTTACAACAATTTCACTCCACGCAGGGAGGGTGCAGTTATTACAAAACCACTTAATCAAGTTTCCCACGCAGAGGAATAAATTAATTCAGAATTTCTCCGCACAGAGAGACTCAGGGTCACTCACGCTCCATAAATTACGGACTATCTGTTGACGACCACGCGACCCTGGCGCTGGTCGAGCTGTCGTAGTGGACTTGGGTGCCGTAATGAACAATTCAAACTATAGATATATAACTATTAAATTATATATATAGCACCTCAATCAATCTTTTTTCTTTTTTTTCAAACTTTTCCACTTGGGGGGCGAAGGAGGGCTTCAACGCGCGTGTGAGCGCGTCTCACGCGGGAGAGGGGTCAGCCAAGGCGGCAGTCAACGCGGGCAGGTGGTCATTCCCGATGGGCGCGCGCGCAGGTGGTCAGTGGGTGCGGGCGCGGGGGAGCAGGCGCGGGCTTAGGCAGGCGGGCGCACGCAGACGCCAATTGTCATAATTCATTTTGAAATAAAGAACATTGATTATTTTGAATTTTTTAAATTTTTGAGAATGAGCGACCAAGCTCCATGCGCCAATTAATGAACAACCTTCTGAAAGGGCGCCCATTCAACAAACTGCGACACTTTGAGAGCCGCCCATTCTCTGTACGGAAATAGAAAAGAAAAAATGCTGGAAAAGAAAGAAGAATGAACGACAGCTCACTTTGGCGCCAATTCCTTGAAAAAAGAATGAACGACCATATAAAGGGGCGCCCATTCCATGTACAAAAATATCGAAAGAAAAATCAAGAAAAATAGAAAGAAATGAGCGCCCGTCCAGAAAGTCGTCTATTCAATTATATGAAAAAGTCAGAAATATCAAAATATGGAAAAAAAGAAATTACGCCCGTTTGAAAAGTCGCTATTTTATGAGTTAATGGCACTACGGTGGTCGCCATTTACAGTTTGAAGCAGAAACGGAACCGAGTTGCTCTAATGGAAGTTATCTTTCTAAGTTTTAATGCAAGAAGAACTCTTTGATGGCAATAGGCCCAGCTTAAGCAAAATTTGATGCTAAAAAGTCAGATTTTGACTTGATCCCAAAGCGTCCAATCGTGGAAAGCCCCTACACTCCATAAAAAGTTACCCAGAGCAAATCAAAAAAGAGATCTTAACATATCTTGACCCTTTTCCATGCTTTATGTTATTCCTTTCAATTTACTATCTTCAGAAAAATTCTTCATTTTTCAAAGCTCTTTACTTTCTTCTTCTTCACCTTTAGCTAGTTCTCTCTAGTTTTCGAGCTAGTTCCACTTTTTAAAAATTTCCTTTTTTACATTTTACTGTTCACCTGCGCATCCCTCTGTTCTTCTCAAATTTCTTCTCCTTATGCTCCTCTTTTCATCTTAGTTTCTTCAGCAAAGTTCTTCGGTTTTCAAAGCTCTTTAATTTCTTCTTCTTCTTCTTCCTCTAATTCTTCCTCTTTTTAAAGTTATTTCAAGTTTTTTAAGATTCTATCTTTTACATTTTTTACTATTCATCTCTCTATTCTCCCCACGATTTCACCCTCTTCTGCATATTTTCTGTAATGTCCCGGATTTCTCGGATATTTATCGGATCAGGATCCGTGAGTTTCGGATCGCTTTTGTGGGTCCCGGAGTGTGTTTTGTGCTTTATGTGCGTTTTTCCCTGGTATGCCTTCGGAACTTTGTGCAGGGTGAACCATGGCGTTCTCCGACCCCGGGACGTGACCAGCGCATTGTGCTCTTCCCGAGGATCTCGGAGGTATTTTTTTGTAATTTTTTGAATTTTTTGAATTTTTGGGTTTTTCTATATATACTAACCTCCTTTTCTCTCTCTCCCCATCTCTCATTTCTCTCTTCCATCTCTCTCTCTTCTCACGCTCTCTCCTCTCTCCCTCTCTTCTCCAGCGGTCGACAGAGGTGGACAGGGGCGAGGCAGCGAGGATCGTGGGGCGTGGAGCGGCGACGATGGAGCGAGGATCGCAATGGTGGAGGCGGTTCGTGGGATCGCGAGCCGGCAGAGCTTGTCACGCCCCGACGCGAAATATCGGGACGTACAGTTAGAAACGAGCTGGAAAGAGAGAGAACTAATCTAAATATATACAAATGCTAAGAAATAGAAATAACTTATTGACCATTAAACAAATTATAACTGGTACATAATCCTCAAATCAACTCAATACAACTGGGATAACAACTCTAAACCACAATAACATAACTGAAGCACAACACACTCTAAACACAACTAACTGATACACTCAAAACATCACTCCTGCCCTTCCCCATCGGTAAGCGCGTCACCTGAAAAGTTTGGAAAGGGGGGAAACAACAACTATGAGCTAACGCTCAGTAGGAAATAACAGATATGTATAAGTGATTAGCAGTTTAATTATATTTTCAAAATATCATGCTACAAAGGATAATGCAATAAAAGAGTAATGATGATATAATGAAACAAAATTGAAAGATCTCGCAAGGTCACGAAATCTAAAGGAACATAGTGGTAATACTTAAGAGGAATAACAAAGACAAGAATTTACTACAGGAGATAACGATAAAGAGTTGGCCATATCAAGATAATTCAAGTCATGTCAAGCACGTGTGTAGTTTCATTTCCACGTCCAAGTAACAGCAAGTAAGTAACAACAAGTAGAGTATAGAACAGTGAAGAGTGGAAAGTGAAACGTAGTAGAGAGTAGTAGAGAGTAGTGGCCAGTCCTAGATTTAACTCATGTCATAGTACTGGTGTCAAATGCCACACCTAGTCAATCACCTCCCCGGGGGTACACGTAGTGTTCGGGCGCTCCTCCCAGGACTAGACCAAGCCCTTAATTGTTTGCCAGACATTGATTTCTTTGGATCAAAGATCCCACGAATCTAGACTTCCACAATTTATGGCCAGAATTCCAAGGTTTGAACCATGTAGCAATAACAATTTCAAGTAGGAAGGAGATTCATTTTAGAATTTCAAGGTAAGCACAATCATCAAGAAGATTGAAAACCAAGTCACAATAAGAGTTAATCATGCTGCGCTACTGTAGTACAGCAGCTATCCAACAAGCTAATCAACATATTAATCATAATTACCAAGTTAATATGTCAAAGATTATCCATTATCATTGCATTAAGACAATTGCCAAAAGCTGATTCAAGATGATAAGGTAAAGGAACAAGCTTGTACAGTAAGGAAAAAGAATGCATTAATAGAGATTTAATTACACCATTAACCACTAATTATGTGGGTTTCTATTTAACCATTGTATACATTGCAATTAAGACGATGAATGACATGCTTTTACATTGTGATAGAACATAGGAACCAATGCAATTTGAAAATCATAAGGCTCATGATTAGGTCACTGGTTCTTCAAAAGTATAGTTTTCAATTGGTCTAAGTTCAATGGGTCGATCCCCTAATGATCCGGATCGATCCACGGGTCGCAAAACGATGAAAATCGGGTTTCTGGTACATGAGTCGACCCCTGGGGTCGACCCCTGTAAAAATGGGGTCTGGCAGCTGAATGGGTCGACCCCTGGGGTCGACCCCAGCAAATTCTTAAGGATGGGTCGACCCCTGGGGTCGACCCCTTCAATCCAGCGCAAGGGTCGACCCCTGGGGTCGACCCCCATGCAGGGGTTGGATGGGTCGACCCCTGGGGTCGACCCTCGGGCCTGCTGGGTTTCCCAGAAAATGGGTCGACCCCTAGGGTCGACCCCTGCAAGAACGGCAACGAAAGTTGACTCCGGAAAACACATGAACTCATCCAAATGAGGTCCAATTGAGTTGAAATCAAAACCACATGATCTAGGAATCCTAATAGACATTCTAGGGTCATGATACATGAGTTTAGAAACATGAATTTTCATAGAAATCAATTAAATCTCAACTTATACATGATAAATACATGAAAACCCTAGTTCCTGACCTACTTCTACTAAATCATGCAATTCTCTCAACATAAGCAATGAATTTTGGGGCTTCTTGCGTCAAAAGAAAGCTAACTCGATTATGAATCCAACCATGTATGATATGCTATATGAAGATCAAGTTACATGACTCAAAATTAGCCCGAAATCAAGATCTGACTTAAAGGAACACTATATGAATCATGTTCTAGACATGCTCTTACTTCGATGCAAAATACTCTCAACATGCTCAATACAAATTAGGGGTTTCTTCGTCAAATGAAAGCTAACAACATGTTGATTACATCATGTAAGTTAATTAGAGTTTGGTTATTAGATCCTACCTCAAATCGGAGAAAGAATTCGAAACCCTAGAATGAAGAACAAGCTTGACAGCAGCTCACAAAAAGTTTGATATCTCCACGGATACCTAATGAAATTTGGGGCTTTCAGTCCCATTGGATAGCTATCGTCGAGCTGATCAAGATACTATATTTACAAGTCTCAATTGGTTAAGGGTACCTACCTTAATCGACGGATTAAAGGGCTGGAGATGAAGAACGACGAACTACCAACACCCTCCACTAAAACGACGAATGCTCCCAGATCTGGACTCCTCGTCGGCTGACCCAGCTACCAAATGAAACTAGAGTCGAAGAGCTACATTTCTATAGGTCATGGGGCTTCTGGAGCCTTCGGAGTTGGGAGTATTGGGCGCTGCAAGTTACGTGTTTAGAAACGGCGCCGGAATCCTTGACTCGACCAAATCTATGTCGACAGCACGTTTTAGGGCTAGGTTTACCTCAAATTGATTGAGGGTAAATGTTCCTTACCTCGTGGCCTTCCATTTGCCCTTGATTTCAGATCATTTGGTTGAGTAATAAGGTCGAATTTCATGTTTTAAGTTACGATTAGGTAAAGGTTAGGTAAAGGTCAAATTCGGGATTAATCCTCTAATTAGACAAGGTTACGTAATTAATTTGGGTCAAGTCCAGAAGACAAAATTGCTATAAAAATGATCTTTTACCCAATTATTATTTTTACAGATTTTTCTAAGGTAGTCGAATTTTATAGGTTCTATTTTCTAATGAATTAAATATTAATAATTCGAAATTCAAACATTAATTCATTTTAATTCAAATTTTAATTAATAAAAGCTCAATAAAACTTAATAAATAATCGGGGTATTACACCCTCCCCTACTTAAAGAATTTGGTCCTCCAAATTCACTACACTATATACGGAAAGTAGGGAAAAGATAGATCACCTAGAATAGGTCGGGATACTGCTTCCGCATAGTATCTTTCGATTCCCAAGTAACTTCTTCGGTTCCACGCCGACTCCACTGAATCTTGACCATCGGTATAGACCGATTCCGGAGTTGCTGCTGTTTCCGGTCTAGAATCTTGATAGGTCTTTCTTCATAAGTCAAATCTTCCTTTAACTCAAAATCCACATGTTGAATGATGTGAGTGGGATCGTACACATATTTCCGTAACATAGACACATGAAAAATATTGTGTACGCCAGATAACTGAGGCGGTAATGCCAGTCTGTAAGCAACTTCTCCCACTCTATCTAGGATCTTGAATGGACCAATATACCTCGGACTCAGCTTGCCATGAATGCCAAATCTTCGAATCCCTCTCGAAGGAGAGACTTTCAGAAACACATGCTCGCCAACTTGAAATTCTAATGCTCTTCTCCTTGTGTCGGCATAACTCTTCTGTCTTGACTGAGCCACTTGTAACCGGTCTCGGATAACACGGATGTTCTGTGATGATTCTGAAACAAGATCCAGTCCAAGCCATTGCTTCTCGCCCACCTCGTCCCAACACAACGGGGAACGACAGCTTCTTCCATACAAAGCTTCAAATGGAGCCATTTGTATGCTGGATTGGTAACTATTGTTGTAGGCAAATTCAATCAATGCCAAGTGATTACTCCAACTACCTCCGAAATCAATCATGCAAGCTCGCAGCATATCTTCCACTATCTGGTTGGTTCTTTCAGTCTGTCCATCTGTCTGTGGATGAAAAGCAGTACTGAAATTCAGACGAGTACCAAGAGACTCTTGCAGTCCCTTCCAGAAATGTGAAGTAAATCTCGGGTCTCTATCAGACACAATGCTGACAGGTATACCATGGAGCCTTACCACTTCCTTCAAATATAAAGCAGCCAATACATCAACTATCCACTTGGACTTAATGGGTAAGAAATGAGCCGATTTTGTCAAGCGATCGACGATCACCCATATCGCATCGAATCCACCACGAGTCTTAGGTAGACCCATAATGAAATCCATGCCAATGCTTTTCCACTTCCATTGGGGTATGTCGAGTGATTTCAACTTTCCTGCCGGTCTGAAATGTTCAGCCTTAACTTGTTGACAAACCAGACATCTACTCACGAAATCTGCAATTTCCGTTTTCATATTTGGCCACCAAAAGGACCTTTTCAAATCCTTGAACATTTTAGTGCCTCCAGGATGAATAGTGTATTTGGATCTATGTGCTTCCTCCAGAATCTTGTTCTTTAACTCAGCTTCATCAGGTACACAAGTTCTACCCTGGAATAACAATCTTCCATCGTCAGCCACCATGAAGTCGGGTCTGCTGCTCAAACTTCCCTTGATCTCAACCAGCTCGGGATCATTATCTTGCAAAGATTTGATCTCCATCAATAATTCGGGCTTAAGTCGAATCTGTGCAATTATAACCCGATCATTATCAACATTTAGATCCAGGCTAGCTAACTGTTCCAATAGCCTCCACTCTTGTAACATGAGACTTGACAATTTAGCCACAGGCTTCCGGCTTAATGCATCTACCACCACATTGCCTTTACCGGGATGATATTCAATCGAGAAGTCGAAGTCCTTCAAGTACTCCAACCATCTTCTCTGCCTCATGTTAAGTTCTTTCTGAAAAAATAAATACTTCAGACTCTTATGATCTGAAAATACTGTGAATGTTTCTCCATACAAGTAATGCCTCCAAATTTTCAAGGCAAATACAACTGCTGCAAGTTCCAAGTCATGAACGGGGTGATTCTCTTCGTACTTCTTCAGCTGCCTAGAAGAATAGGCAATCACCTTACCATGCTGCATGAGTACACAGCCTAAGCCAATACCAGAAGTGTAATGCCCCGGATTTTTCGGATATTGTTCGGATCATTTTAGTGGGTCTCGGAGTGTATTTTGTGCTTTACACGTGTTTTTCCCTGATGTGCCTTCGGAACTCTTTGCAGGGCAAACCGTGGCGTTCTCCGACTCCGGGACGTTACCACTGCGTTGCGCTCTTCCCGAGGATCGCGGAGGTAATTTTTCATAATTTTCTAAATTTCTGTAAAATTCGGGTTTTCCTATATATACTAACCCTTTTCTCTCTCCCCCTCTCATTTCTCTCTTCCCTCCCTCTCTCTTCTCTCACGCTCTCTTTCTCCCCTCTCTTCTCCGGCGGCCGACGGAGCGAGGCGGGGGCGAGGTGGAGGTGGCGCGGGCAAGGATGCGGGCGAGGACAGCCGAGGATCGAGGCGGAGGAGGCGCGTGGAAGCTTGGTGGCGCGATCGCGAGCCGGCGAGGGTTTCACGACGATTTCTTCTTGGATCGGCGTCCACATCGCGTCGTTTCTTCGGTGGAGGTAGGGTGATGGACCCTCAGCCCATGTACTTCCTTTCCCGCAAGTTTCGTAGGCCGTGGTGAGCCGAGCGGGCTAAACGGGGCGTTTTGGGGAAAATGTGTGTTTTAGGGGTGTGAGCCGGATCTTCCGTTTTATGGTATTTTTGGGCGATCCAGGGGTTTAGATGCATGCCTAGGGGCTTGGGGAAGGTTTCCCCTTTTGTTTTCCCTTCACCTGGGGGTGAACGGGGCGTGGCATGGCTTTTCCCGCGGTTTCTACCGTTTCCGGGCGCGGACTGAGAACGCGCTATACTCCAGTAGCGCGTTCTTGAAGGTCACGCTGCCCCGATAGGGTGCGTTCATCGGAGAAGATGAACAGTAAGGTGGTTCGGGTCGCGCCTTACGGCCCCAGCGTGTTCTGGTTGTCGCGCTATAGGATCATAGCGCGACCTGGCCTGGTCGCGCTATGGTCATGTAGCGCGTTCGTGTTGAACGCGCTAGGCACGTATAGCGCGTTCTGGCTGAACGCGCTATGCACGTGTAGCACGTTCTTGGAGGGACCAGCCGGGCTGCCCGGGGCGGGCGGTCTGCGGCTGATCGTGCTCCTCGCGGGCCGTGTGTGCCTTGGACACCCAGTGGAGTTCCGTGACCATGTTTTGGGGTGTCTGGAGGTTCTGCTTACCTCGTTTTGCGTGCCCGTGAGCTTAAGGGTCCGGGTGACCTTTAGCGTTCCGTTCGCATTGTGTTGGTCTCCGGTCGACCCGGTTGGGACCCAGTGGTCGACCTATGACCTTGTGAGTATCCCGGACACCCCATGGGTTCTGTGTCTGTGTTTTTTGGGGTGTCAGGAGGGACCGTGTTACCTCGATTAGCATGCCCGTAGGTGTGGTGGGTCCGGGTGACCCCACGTGTTCCGGGCTCTTGTGTGACGCTTGATCGAGTCACCGTGTGTCGGTGTGTGTGCGGTGGGGTCTCCCCCGCATATCGTGGGTTCCTTTGGAAGGCGATTCCCGTGTGGGCCATGTGTTTGGCCTTGGACTGTGAGTCCAGTTGTCTGGCCTGGGGCTGGAGGTTTCCCGCTTGCTTCAAGATGGGAAATCGACATGGCGGCTTGTGTGCTGCCCTGGGAATCGTGCCTCTGTATTTTTCCGTGTGGCCGTGGCCCCTTGCGTTCCCTTCCTGAGGGAACAGTCTTGGTGGCTTGTGAGCTGTCTCAGTATTCATGATATCATGGTTTTGGACCTAGAGATTGGGCTAGATCGACGGCCTTGTGCTGTTGCGTGCAACGGTCTTGACCCCGAGTCTTGTGACTCAAGGACCGTTGGCTGTAGTGTGTCTAGAGGACTATCCAGAGTCCAGTGGCTTAGCGCCACTTGAGTTTTCTCGACTCTAGTGCACAGTGCATGCGTGGCCGTGGACTGTGAGTCCCGTTTCTTCTCCGACTGTGGTCATCGTGCGACGGGGCCGGTATGTGGGGTGGTCCCCGTACGTCGTCGGATTCGGACGTTGTTTTCCGTTGAGTTGAGAGTCTACTCCTTCAGTGACCCTCCACTAGTCGTAGCCTACCAGTATGCATGTGCTGGTCGCACCAGGGAGTGGTGTACGGGCTTACCCTAAGGACGGTTAGACTGGTTTCCGTCGGGCCCCTCGTCGTAGCCAGAGTCCGGCTGCGGGGGAAAACCAGTCAGAGGACCAGACCTAGGACGCGTGGTCTGTGTGTGCACACGTGGTTGGGGACAGTGGACGCACGTCGACGGGCGTGACCCTAGCTAGTCACTTGTTGTGGTTACTTGTACGGTGTTCGCGCCTCGGGTAGGACCTACCACGTCAGGCGGTTCACCTGCGGTGCGGTGTAAGACGTCAGGGGACGCTACCGGCTGTGCTTCTAGTGGGTGGTACTCCTGTCGAGTACGGAGTGACAGACTGTCAGTCTCTGTGTCTTTGACCTTCGGGTTTTTGGTCGTGTTGACCGGTGAGTTCGGTTGTTTCACCTTGGCGCGTGTGTCGGTTCTTGCGCTGTAAGATTAGTGCTAGTGGCTTTACCGAGGTTGGGTCTTGTTGTGCGGTACCCGCGATCGGATGGTCGGGGTTGCACCTTGGACAGCGTGTCCAGGTCGGCTGTGTCCGGGGGACAGGCCTCTACGGCATGGTTGCCGTGTGTTCTTACTTCGGTAGGTGGTACTAGCGTGGTTCGGTAGCTTCGATTGTGTGATCGAGGTCTGCCTTCTGGCAGTAGGAGTAGCTGTAGTGCCGAGTTTTTGACCGGCCACCGGTTTGCTGTTCCTGCTGTAGTTGTAGCTTCCTTTCCGCTACCGCCGTTGTTTCCGGTTGGGGTTCCGCGGGATCCCTGCTGAGTCTCTGTTTTGGAGACTCATTCCCTGCTTTTCAGGTGTGGCGGTTCTTCCTCGAGGTTCGAGGGTGCGGGGCGGAAGTTCTCAGTTGCCAGCTTGCCGGGCCGAGTGTTCACTTGGCATGTGGTACATTTTACTGCTTTAGACTGTACTTTCTGTTGGACTGGACTCTGTTGTAGTTGTTTATTTATTTCTGTTAATTATTGAGTTGTCCTGCTTTATTTCCTATTTCTTTGTGCCTCCACACTCCTTTTAGCCATTCCGAGCCCTCCCGGCTCGTGGGCGGCGGTGCGAGTCTCGGGTTATCGGGCCTTCCCGGTAATCGGATTCTCGGGTCGTCACAGCTGGTATCAGAGCGGTGGTTGTGGACGTACATAGGAATTCGAGATATTGCAGTGATCAGAGTCCATAAGGTCCAGTACAGTCGGCAGCTGGCATAGGGTTTTGTGCTTGTTTTTCCGCCTTGTTTCTCGCTTGAGAGCTTGAGTGCGCTGTGCGGCGCTGAGAAGGTGGTTGCTGTTCGTGGCTTTCGTGCCAGCGTGGGGTCTAAGGATCGAGGTCGAGAGCCTTCTCCCTCATCGGTGGTGGCCCTGGTTGTGCTGCGTTGGGCAGAGGTTGCTGGCAGGCGTGAGCTCGCGGTGCTGCGTTTGAGGAACCTGCAGCATGGTCAGGTGGCTGGAGAGGATTTTTCGTGGTTAAGTGGCCGTGAGCGTGCTCTGAGGGAGCTGCTGTCGGTTTTGGCCACTCCAGCTTGAGGTTTGTCCAGCCCCTGAGGTGTTCAGGTTGTGGTTTAAGGTGGTAGAGTGGGTGTTCTGATCGAGAAGTGTGCTCGGGTGAGCGGGGGATCTTCTCGGTGAGCTACCGTTTCGTCGAGCCTGATATCCTGTCATGCTCTGTGGCGTCAGAAATGACGTGTCGGTTCTGATTGTTTTGCGGATTTCGAGGCAGGATTGGGCTGTGGTGTCCCAGTAAGTCTTGCTCATGCGCTCTCGTATGCGAAGGGGTGTGTTCGCCTTGGATTTGGTCTAAGGTGTGAAGGTTCCGCGGTGAGTTTCGGGACTCGAGGATGAGCGTCGACGGTTGTTGTTATGGCTCGTGTTGCGGCTCTTGGCATGCCGTGTTGCAGTTCGAGGAATTGCAGCGGTGGTGCATCGAGAGGTGCTGTAATGGTGGTCCGACGTGACACTCGTCGAGTGTGTCGGAGGCACTGACCTGATGGAAGCGATGGTTTTCCTTGGTACTGGATGGTGATGTTTCCAGCGTGCGCGAGGTTCGAGGTCAGGTCGAGCGTGGAGTTCTTCCGTTGGTCGAAGTGTGCTGGTTTCTCCTTTGGTTGGAGAGATTGCGTTCGGCTAAAGATCGTCGTCTTGCATTGTGTGTTCGGATTGGTTGGCCTTGTGTGCCATGAAGTCCGTGCGAGATGTGCTTCTTAACTTGGCAGGGTGGTTGCCTGTGAGAAGTTGTGCCCATTCCCTTGTCGTGTGAGGGTGCTGGCGCTGTTCCGGAAGGACGAGTGCTGGTTGGGCGGTGTTTGCTTTCTCGGCTGTGCGCGCGGATTTGAGTGCGCAGCGGAAGCGTGGTGGGCCCATAACCCACTGGTTCAGGATCGTAGCGTTGGTTGCTACGGGCGGATTCCTGAGTTCGCGTTCAGCATCGGAGGATGGGTTCCTCGGTGTGAAACGTGTTGTTGCCGTGCCGTTGCTCGAGGTATTATGGTTGTTGGCACTGGCAAGTTGGAGTGTTGGGAAAAGTGCTGGCTAGTGCGCCGCATGAGTACCATGTTCCTGTGATGGAAGCCGTGTCAGGCGTCGGTGTTGGACCTGGATGTGGTTGTTGAGGATGTCGCCTGACGGAGGTCGAGGACGTGTTGGTCAGAGTCTGTGGCTTGGCGCCCGACTTGTGTTCCCAGTCGTGTCCTCGGATGAGATCATTTTTGGGGAAGTGGTCTCTGGCAGACTATGGGTCCCGGTTGACGGCTATGAGTGGCTGGTGAGCCTAACCGTGTGACTGACCACAACAGTGTCTGTTGGTTCTACGGTCTTGTCAGATTGTGGCGGTGAGATGGTTATTGCTTAGGTCGCCGTGAGCACTGTTCAGGTGGTGTCCCGTGGCTCTGTGGTAAGGGTAGAATCGGGATTGGCGGGTGTCCACTTGGATTGATCGAAGGATTTGATGAGACCAGATAGAAGAGTGACGCCTATGGGCGGAGGCCTTTTGTGAGATGGGCGTCAGAGGATGGTCCTTGATAGGACGTTGGTGTCGCAATGGTTATCCCTGGTTTGGTGACCAGCGTGGGATGGTTCCCCTGTGAGTTTGAGTCTAGTGAGGTGATGATTGAAGACACCAGGATCCATCATTCAGTTTCGTTGTGCTCCCCGAGAGGGTCGAGTTGGAGCAATGTTCGAGCTCGGATGCGGTGTCCGAGAGGAGTGCAGCTCGAGATGTGGCATCAGTCTGTGTGGGAGTCGACGGATGGCTTGCTGAGGTTTGGAATGTTTCCTTTGAACCCGGTCGAGGACCAGGAAAGAAGGAAGAAGCTGAGCAAGCGGAGGTTTCCCGTTGACGAGCAGTTGGTGACCAATGGATGGTCTTTTCAGAGACAGAAGATGCTGGTTGTTGGGGCTCGAGCGTGGCGAGAGCCGTGTGCCAGTGAGACCTTTGGTGGTCGTTTCGGTAATGTGCCTTCCCGGACGGGATCTGGGCTTTGTCGAAGTTTGTCTTCTGACAAGAGTTGGCATAGTGTTGTGTCCGGCTTTCGGCTTGCCATGTGTGAGGTGTTTTCTTGGTGCTGAGCCGATGTTCTAGTTGCGGTCTGTTGAGATGGCTGCCTGGGCCGGTGGAGGCTCTGTGTTGGTTGCACCCTTGAGGAGGGTGTGCGACCTGTCAGCTGGCTGCGAAGCTGATGTGCGATTTGTCTGCCGACCATTGGATGAATCGGTAGCTGTTTCTTGTGACGAGGGTTGTGTTTCCTCGGTGAGCGAGATTGTGGCTGCGGTGCCATGGTTGATTCTCGCATTGTCTGAGGTGATGCCGGACTGTGTCCTTTGCTATATGCCTGCTCTGCTGGCCAGTGTGCTCGGCGCGAGGAGCGAGGTGTTGTGTGTGATTGTGAGTCTGGCTGTGTTCCTCAGGATCCGTGTTTTCGTGAGAATCGAGGTTTTCTGTGCTGGGGCTCTGACAGCGTGTCAGTTGATTCAGTGTTCTTCCCCTGGGACTTCGTGATTGGTCGTGAATTTCGAGGATGAAATTCCTTTAAGGGGGGAGGGCTGTAATGCCCCGGATTTTTCGGATATTGTTCGGATCATTTTAGTGGGTCTCGGAGTGTATTTTGTGCTTTACACGTGTTTTTCCCTGATGTGCCTTCGGAACTCTTTGCAGGGCAAACTGTGGCGTTCTCCGACTCCGGGACGTTACCACTACGTTGCGCTCTTCCCGAGGATCGCGGAGGTAATTTTTCATAATTTTCTGAATTTCTGTAAAATTCGGGTTTTCCTATATATACTAACCCTTTTCCCTGTCCCCCCTCTCATTTCTCTCTTCCCTCCCTCTCTCTTCTCTCACGCTCTCTTTCTCCCCTCTCTTCTCCGGCGGCCGACGGAGTGAGGCGGGGGCGAGGTGGAGGTGGCGCGGGCTAGGATGCAGGCGAGGACAGGCGAGGATCGAGGCGGAGGAGGCGCGTGGAAGCTCGGTGGCGCGATCACGAGCCGGCGAGGGTTTCGCGACGATTTCTTCTTGGATCGGCGTCCACATCGCGTCGTTTCTTCGGTGGAGGTAGGGTGATGGACCCTCAGCCCGTGTACTTCCTTTCCCGCAAGTTTCGTAGGCCGTGGTGAGCCGAGCGGGCTAAACGGGGCGTTTTGGGGAAAATGTGTATTTTTGGGGTGTGAGCCGGATCTCCCGTTTTATGGTGTTTTTGTGCGATCCAGGGGTTTAGATGCATGCCTAGGGGCTTGGGGAAGGTTTCCCCTTTTGTTTCCCCTTCACCTGGGGGTGAACGGGGCGTGGCATGGCTTTTCTCGCGGTTTCTACCATTTTTGGGCGCGGACTGAGAACACGCTATACTCCAGTAGCGCGTTCTTGAAGGTCGCGCTGCCCCGATAGGGCGCGTTCATCGGAGAAGGTGAACAGTAAGGTGGTTCGGGTCGCGCCTTACGGCCCCAGCGCGTTCTGGTTGTCGCGCTATAGGATCATAGCGCGACCTGGCTTGGTCGCGCTATGGTCATGTAGCGCGTTCGTGTTGAACGCGCTAGGCACGTATAGCGCGTTCTGGCTGAACGCGCTATGCACGTGTAGCGCGTTCTTGGAGGGACCAGCCAGGCTGCCCGGGGCGGGCGGTCTGCGGCTGATCGTGCTCCTCGCGGGCCGTGTGTGCCTTGGACACCCAGTGGAGTTCCGTGACCGTGTTTTGGGGTGTCTGGAGGTTCTACTTACCTCGTTTTGCGTGCCCGTGAGCTTAAGGGTCCGGGTGACCTTTAACATTCCGTTCGCATTGTGTTGGTCTCCGGTCGACCCGGTTGGGACCCAGTGGTCGACCTATGGCCTTGTGAGTATCTCGGGCACCCCATGGGTTCTGTGTCTGTGTTTTTTGGGGTGTCAGGAGGGACCGTGTTACCTCGATTACCGTGCCCATAGGTGTGGTGGGTCCGGGTGACCCCACGTGTTCCGAGCTCTTGTGTGACGCTTGATCGAGTCACCGTGTGTCGGTGTGTGTGCGGTGGGGTCTCCCCCGCATATCGTGGGTTCCTTTGGAAGGTGATTCCCGTGTGGGCCATGTGTTTGGCCTTGGACTGTGAGTCCAGTTGTCTGGCCTGGGGCTGGAGGTTTCCCGCTTGCTTCAAGATGGGAAATCGACATGGCGGCTTGTGTGCTGCCCTGGGAATCGTGCCTCTGTATTTTTCTGTGTGGCCGTGGCCCCTTGCGTTCCCTTCCTGAGGGAACAATCTTGGTGGCTTGTGAGCTGTCTCAGTATTCGTGATATCGTGGTTTTGGACCTAGAGATTGGGCTAGATCGACGGCCTTGTGCTGTTGCGTGCAACGGTCTTGACCCCGAGTCTTGTGACTCAAGGACCGTTGGCTGTAGTGTGTCTAGAGGACTGTCCTGTAATATCCCGGACCTTTCGGATCCTTCTTCGTGGGTCCCGGATCTGGTTTTCGGAGCGTCCAGCTCTGTTGTGTCCGAAATTTCGTTTCGGACATCTTTCGTGTTCGGATCGGCGCGATCCGGAGTCGTTTCGGAGGCCCGGAGGCGTTCCGCGGCTTTTCCGCGTGTGTTTTCCGATTCCCGGTGTGTGTTTCGGCTTTTCCTTCGGACGCTCGCTGCGGGTTAACTGGGCCGTTCACCCGGGCACGAGTGGTACCGTTGCGATCGGTGCGTTCCGAGGATTCCAGAAATGTATTTTTCTATTTTTTGGTATTTTTCCGAAAATTCGGATTTTCTATAAATCCTAATTCCTTTTTCTTTTTCTTTCCCTTTTCTCTTTCTTCTTCCTCCTCCTCTCTCTCGCGACCGTGAGCCCTCTCTCTCTCCCTCTCTCCCATTCGGACGCGGCAAACCCCTCTCCGGCTACGGACGGCGGCGGGGCGACGGCGCGGACGCGTGGGCGACGGTGAGGCGATCTCGTGGGCGTGCGGCGAGCGTGGGAAGCGTGGGGAGTTCGTGAAGCTTCGAGCATTCTTCGTGATTCGTGATCGATCCGGCGGAGCATTCGCTCCATTGAGGTAGGGTGACGTTCCTTAGCCTCATGCCGTTCTTTTCTGTGATTTATAGGCCGCGGGGAGGCCGAGAGGGGATCATTTGAGCGTTTTTGGGTTTTTCCATGATTTGGGGAGAGCTCGCCCGATCTATGGATTCAATGCATGGATTCGTGTTTTGAGGGCCTAGAATCATGCTAGGGGTCCCCAGGGGTCTTCCCCTTTGTTTTCCCCCTCTCCTATGGAGGTATGGGGGCGTGGTTGGGTTTTTTGGGCGTTCTTACCGTTTTTGGCCGTGGACTGAGAACGCGCTATACTCCAGTAGTGCGTTCTTGGAGGTCGCGCTGCCCCGACTGAGCGCGTTCATCGGAGAAGATGAACAGTTTGGCGGTTCGTGTCGCGCTATGGGGCCCTAGCGCGATCATCATTGTCGCGCTAGGTATCCCTAGCGCGATGGTCCGTGTCGCGCTATGGGGCCATAGCGCGACAACCCTTGTTGCGCTAGGGGACCCTAGCGCGACATGCCCTGTCGCGCTAGGTATCCCTAGCGCGATTTTGTTCGTTGTTGGGTGTTCCCCTTGGGCCGTGTGTGCGTCCCGGGCACCCCGTGGAGTTCCGTGACCGTGTCTTTGGTGTCCGGAAGTCCCGTTTGCCTCGGTCAGGCGTTTGACCGTGGGCAATGCGTCTGTTTCTTTTCCGACCATGGTCACCGTGCAACGGGGCTGGTGCGTGGGGTGATTCCCACACGTTGTCGGTTTCGGACGTTGTTTTCCGTTGACTCGAGAGTCTACTCCTTCAGTGACCCTCCACTAGTCGTAGCCCACCAATACGAGGTGCTGGTCTCACCTGGGAGTGGTGTACGGGCACCCACCTTTCGAGACGGTTTGTGGACCGGTTACCGTAGGCCCCTCGTCGTAGCCAGAGTCCGGCTGCGGGGGAAAACCGGTCAGAGGGCCAGACCTAGGACGCGTGGTCTGTGTGTGCACACGTGGTTGGGGGCGGTTGGACCCACGTCGACGGGCGTGACCCCAGCTAGTCACTTGTTTGTGGTTACTTGTACGGTGTTTGCGCCTCGGGTAGGACCTACCACGTCAGGCGGCTCACCTGCGGTGCGGTGTAAGACGTCAGGGGACGCTACCGGCTGTGCTTCTAGTGGGTGGTACTCCTGTCGAGTACGGAGTGTTAGACTGTCAGTCGTGTGTTTCCGACCTTCGGGTTTTACGGTTCGACCGTCGAGTTTCGGTCTTCTCGTACCGTGGCACGTGTGTCGGTTTGCGTGCCGTAGGGTCTAGTTCTGTAGAGTACATGGCTTTCCTTTCCGAGGTACTTTCCTACCGCTAGAGTAGTGGTTTCTCGTTTTTGAGGTAGGGTTCGAGTGATCCCTACTGAGTCTTGTTCTGAGACTCATTCCCTGCGTGTTTTCACCGTGTTTCAGGTGAGGCGCCACCTTCGGGGAGCGCGTCAGGAGCGCAGCGTGGTGCGGGTGCCCAGAGGCAGTGCCAGAGGTCAGAGCCGGGGGATGCCCCGTGTAGCTGTACTTTTCTTTCTTGTCACTGTACTAGTCGTGGACTGCTGTTATTATTGTTCTTTATTGTGGACCATGTAAATTGTTAATTTATTTCCTGCTTAATATTATAACTGTTTAATTTCTGCAATTATCTATGATGCTTATGTAGTTTCCACACCATCCTTTTAACCCTTCCGAGTCTTCGGACTCGTGGGTGGCGGTACGAGTCTCGGGTTATCGGGCCTTCCCGGTAATCGGATTCTCGGGTCGTTACAGCTGGTATCAGAGCGCGGTTGTGGAATTACATGAGAATCATAGGTGATTGTATTGGTCCACTAGTCCACAACGATGATGTACATGTGACGCTGGCATTGGGCACCGCGTGTTTTATTCTGACATTGCCGTTTCCGTGTTTCTGTCTTGTGCTTCAGGAGCGAGGATGGCGCCGAGGAGGAGTTCTCGCTCTTTGCAGGGGCAGTCGGCTGGAGGTCAGGAGATCCAGCAGGGGGTCCAGGGGGACCAAAGAGGAGCATAGCAGAGTTCCAGGAGCTACCGAGGCCGCGGATGCTGCGAGGGCTCCGGGGGCCGAGGATTTCTTCCGTGGCATGTACCATCTCATGTCTCAGCAGTTTGGCGGAGAGGCTGCTGAGGGCTCGTCAGCTAGGGGTGGGCCAGGCCGAGCGGTGAGGGACTTCATGCAGTTCCATCCACCTTACTTTAGCGGCCAGGCAGACCCTGATGCGGCTCGCGATTGTCTCGATGAGATGGAGCGGGTGTTCAGTTCTGCGAAGAGTACTGCCGAGGACAAAGTGGGGTTGGCCTACAACCAGTTGCAGGGTACGGCTCGGAGGTGGTGGTCTTCCGAGTGGAAGACGTCCTTTCAATTTCGTCCACTTGAGCAGGTCGAGTGGGGTGACTTTGTCAGTGCTTTCGAGCGTACGTACTGTCCAGACGTCGTTGCTACGCAGCGGATGCGGGAGTTTCTGGAGCTGGTGCAGGGTGACATGTCCGTGTCGCAGTATAGGGCCCGATTTGTCGAGCTGGGTCGGTATGCACCTCATATCATGGAGCATGAGAGGGTGAGGACCACGCAGTTTGTGCAGGGCTTGAGGTTGGAGCTGAGGCACCATTTGATCGCGAATGGGGCCACTGATCTAGAGACGGCGTCTCGTGTTGCGATTTCCTTGGAGATGGATATGCAGAGGACTCGAGGACCGATCAGCCAGGGGCAGTCTTTGTCAGGTCGCAGCCAGCAGTCGGCTACCCAGCAGCAGGGTTCCTTCCAGCATGCGTCGGGTGGTTCAGGAGTGCCGGCACATGCAGCTTCAGTGACAGGATCTGCGTCTTTTAGCTCGAAGGTCAAGAAGTTCTTGAAGAAGGGTTTCCGTAAGAAGCCCAAGGATCAAGGGCAAGCTTCATCGGGCAGTGTACAGCAGCCGATTCCTTTGCAGCGTCAGGGATCAGTGGGTGGATCGCGAGGATCTTGTCCACAGTGTGGTGGGACCCACCCAGGCAGGCAGTGCACGGCGCCGATCATCTGTTTTCGGTGTGACCAGCCAGGGCACATGGCGCGTGACTGTCCTCAGAGGCCGCCGCAGCAGCAGGTTCCCCAGCAGCAGCAGCAGCAGGGACAGTATCCGCCGCTACCCAGGTCAGCTAGTGTGGGAGGCAGGCAGAGGGCTCGTGGCCAGATCACGCACTTGACCAGGGCAGAGGCAGTGGCGTCGCAGCTCGTGGAAGGTACCGTTCAGATTTTGGGTTGTGCGGCTCGGGTTTTATTTGATTCTGGCGCGTCTCATTCGTTTATTTCGGAGGATTTCGCGTCGAGCGTCGAAGAGCCGGTGACCCAGTTGTCCTGTGATTTGGCAGTGGAGTTGCCTTCGGGTGATTTTATGGTCACTCCGTATTGCTTCGACCAGGTTCCGGTGTGGATCGATGGGCGGAGTATGCCAGGCAGGTTGTATGCATTGCAGCTTCGGGATTACGACGTGATTCTAGGCATGGATTGGCTCGAGACTCATGGAGCGGTGGTGGATTGTGGGATGAAGAGGGTCTACTTCCAGCATCCGAGCAAGAGGACCTTCTATTTCCAAGGTATCCGTTCCGCCTCTTCTCGATTCTTATCTCTGCTATTCGAGCCCGTCGATTGCTTGATTCAGGTTGTCAGGGTTTTCTCGCGTCTGTGGTTGTGTCTGACCGGATGGAGCCGAATGTCGAGGACATTGCGGTGGTGTGCGAGTTTCCCGATGTTTTTCCTGAGGAGTTGCCTGGATTACCTCCCCAGCGGGAGATCGATTTCGTGATCGAGGTTGTACCTGGTACGGGACCTTTGGCGAAGGCTCCCTACCGTATGGCCCCCGCTGAGTTGAGGGAGTTGAGGGCGCAGTTGCAGGAACTGCTGGCCAAGGGGTATATTCGTCCGAGCTTTTCCCCTTGGGGTGCGCCCGTGTTGTTTGTGAAGAAGAAGGACGGTAGTCTGCGGTTGTGCATTGACTATCGGCAGCTGAATGACGTGACCATTAAGAACAAGTATCCGTTGCCACGGATTGATGATTTGTTCGACCAACTTCAGTCTGCGCGAGTGTTCTCGCGGATTGATTTGCGGTCCGGTTACTATCAGCTGAGAATTCGCGAGTCCGATGTGGAGAAGACTGCATTCAGTACGAGGTACGGGCATTATGAGTTTCTGGTGATGCCGTTTGGGCTCACCAATGCCCCGGCAGCCTTCATGGACTTGATGCAGAGGGTGTTCCATCCGTATTTGGAACAGTTCGTGGTCATCTTCGTGGATGACATCCTTGTTTATTCGCGGTCTGCTGAGGAGCATGCGTACCATTTGGGTGTGGTGCTGCAGACGCTGCGAGATCACCAGTTGTATGCGAAGCTCAGCAAGTGCGAGTTTTGGCTCAGCGAGGTGCACTTTCTGGGGCACGTGATTTCTGGTGATGGCATTTCCGTGGATCCCGCCAAGGTCGAGGCTGTGATGCAATGGCCGAGGCCGAGGTCGGTGACGGAGATCCGGAGTTTCTTGGGGCTTGCGGGGTATTATCGCCGGTTTATCCAGGATTTTTCCCGCATTGCGACCCCGATGACGAGGCTCACGCGGAAGGATGTGCCTTTCGTTTGGTCCGAGGAGTGTGAGCAGAGCTTCACTGAACTGAAGAGGTTGCTCACCTCGGCTCCGGTGTTGGTTTTGCCTTCTGGATCGGGAGGTTTTGTGGTGTGTACAGATGCTTCCGGCGTTGGACTGGGTGCTGTTTTGATGCAGCATGGTAGAGTGGTGGCTTATGCATCTCGGCAGCTAAAGCCCCATGAGGAGAACTACCCTACCCATGATCTTGAGTTGGCAGCAGTGATCTTCGCGCTGAAGATCTGGAGGCATTATCTGTACGGTGAGAAGTTCGAGGTGTTCACTGACCATCAGAGTTTGAGGTATGTGTTCTCGCAGAGAGACCTGAACCTCAGACAAAGGCGTTGGATGGAGTTCATGAAGGACTATGACTTCACCCTGTCTTATCAGCCGGGCAGGATGAATGTCGTCGCTGATGCCTTGAGTCGGAAGGTGGCGGTCAGTACCTTGATGTTGAGGAGGTGGAGGCTCTGAGAACAAGTGCCCGAGGTATCTTTCAGGCTCAAGATTCCCCAGGAGCGAGGGTTGGCAGTGCTTGCGAGTCTGACTGTCACTCCTGCTATCCGTCGTCAGGTGACAGAGGCTCAGCATGCGGACCCTGAGTTGCCCCGGATTCTTGCGATGGCTGATGTGGAGCTCGGCGAGGACGGTGCTGCGAGGTTTCGTGGCAGGTTGTACGTCCCAGCGGAGGAGCAGGTTCGTCATGCGGTGTTACGCGAGGCTCATGGGAGCAGGTACACTGTACACCCGGGTGCGACGAAGATGTATCGGAACTTGCGGAGGCAGTTTTGGTGGCCTGGCATGAAGAGAGATGTCGCCGAATTTGTGGCCAGGTGCCTGATCTGTCAGCAGGTGAAGGCGGAGCATCAGCGACCAGGAGGTACTCTCCAGCCCTTGGATGTTCCTGCTTGGAAGTGGGACCATGTGACCACAGATTTTGTGGTGGGGTTGCCAAGGACCCCGAGTGGGCAGGACAGTATTTGGTTACTGGTGGATCGGCTGACGAAGGTGACGCGGTTGCTTCCGGTCAAGGTCAGCTGGAGCGTGTCCAGTTGGCTCGTCTTTATGTGGAGCGGATCGTGCCGTTGCATGGGGTTCCCATTTCGATCGTGTCGGATCGGGATCCGCGCTTCACTTCTGGATTCTGGAGGAGTTTCCAGCGAGCTCTTGGCACGGAGTTGGCATTTAGCTCGGCGTATCATCCTCAGTCAGATGGTCAGTCTGAGAGGACCATTCAGACTTTGGAGGACATGCTGAGATCCTGCTGCCTGGAGTGGCAGGGGAGTTGGATTCATCACCTACCGTTGGTGGAGTTTGCCTATAACAACAGCTATCATTCGAGCATCGGCATGGCTCCCTATGAGGCTCTGTATGGGCGTCCTTGTCGGACTCCACTTGATTGGTTTGAGGTGGGTGAGCGTGTTTTGACGGGACCGGAATTGGTGCAGCAATGTGTGGATGTTGTGCACCTGGTTCGTCAGAACATGTTGGCGGCCCAGAGTCGGCAGAAGAGCTATGCTGACCGTAGGCGGCAGCCTCTCGAGTTCGCCGTGGGCGATCATGTGTTCTTGAGAGTTTCTCCGATGAAGGGGGTGATGCGTTTTGGACGGCGTGGGAAGCTGAGTCCCCGCTATATTGGTCCTTTCGCGATTGTGGAACGCATCGGTGAGGTTGCTTACCGGTTGCAGTTACCTCCTGAGTTGGCGTCGGTGCATGACGTGTTCCACGTCTCGATGTTGCGGAAGTATATGCCCGATGACTCTCATGTGCTCGAGTTTTCTGTTTGGCCTGAGGTGACTCCAGATCTTTCTCTCCCAGAGTTTCCGATCCGCGTGGAGGATAGGCGAGAGCAGCGCCTGCGGAACAAGGTCATTCCCTTGGTAAGGTCGTGTGGCAACGACACTCTGGTGGTGAGGCTTCGTGGGAACGTGAGGACGAGATGCGTCAGCAGTTCCCGT
The DNA here is from genome assembly GCA_022559845.1 of Amorphophallus konjac. Classification (NCBI taxonomy): domain Eukaryota; kingdom Viridiplantae; phylum Streptophyta; class Magnoliopsida; order Alismatales; family Araceae; genus Amorphophallus; species Amorphophallus konjac. The sequence goes on from CM040126.1 coordinate 34,219,500, forward strand.
ATCTGTTTGAGTGAGTCTTCCTCTTCTTTCCCCTTTGGTTGTTCTCAATTTCGAGGACGAAATTCCTTAAGGGGGGAGGGCTGTAATATCCCGGACCTTTCGGATCCTTCTTCGTGGGTCCCGGATCTGGTTTTCGGAGCGTCCAGCTCTGTTGTGTCCGAAATTTCGTTTCGGACATCTTTCGTGTTCGGATCGGCGCGATCCGGAGTCGTTTCGGAGGCCCGGAGGCGTTCCGCGGCTTTTCCGCGTGTGTTTTCCGATTCCCGGTGTGTGTTTCGGCTTTTCCTTCGGACGCTCGCTGCGGGTTAACTGGGCCGTTCACCCGGGCACGAGTGGTACCGTTGCGATCGGTGCGTTCCGAGGATTCCAGAAATGTATTTTTCTATTTTTCGGTATTTTTCCGAAAATTCGGATTTTCTATAAATCCTAATTCCTTTTTCTTTTTCTTTCCCTTTTCTCTTTCTTCTTCCTCTCCTCTCTCTCGCGACCGTGAGCCCTCTCTCTCTCCCTCTCTCCCATTCGGACGCGGCGAGCCCCTCTCCGGCTACGGACGGCGGCGGGGCGACGGCGCGGACGCGTGGGCGACGGTGAGGCGATCTCGTGGGCGTGCGGCGAGCGTGGGAAGCGTGGGGAGTTCGTGAAGCTTCGAGCATTCTTCGTGATTCGTGATCGATCCGGCGGAGCATTCGCTCCATTGAGGTAGGGTGACGTTCCTTAGCCTCATGCCGTTCTTTTCCGTGATTTATAGGCCGCGGGGAGGCCGAGAGGGGATCATTTGAGCGTTTTTGGGTTTTTCCATGATTTGGGGAGAGCTCGCCCGATCTATGGATTCAATGCATGGATTCGTGTTTTGAGGGCCTAGAATCATGCTAGGGGTCCCCAGGGGTCTTCCCCTTTGTTTTCCCCCTCTCCTATGGAGGTATGGGGGCGTGGTTGGGTTTTTTGGGCGTTCTTACCGTTTTCGGCCGCGGACTGAGAACGCGCTATACTCCAGTAGCGCGTTCTTGGAGGTCGCGCTGCCCCGACCGAGCGCGTTCATCGGAGAAGATGAACAGTTTGGCGGTTCGTGTCGCGCTATGGGGCCCTAGCGCGATCATCATTGTCGCGCTAGGTATCCCTAGCGCGATGGTCCGTGTCGCGCTATGGGGCCATAGCGCGACAACCCTTGTTGCGCTAGGGGACCCTAGCGCGACATGCCCTGTCGCGCTAGGTATCCCTAGCGCGATTTTGTTCGTTGTTGGGTGTTCCCCTTGGGCCGTGTGTGCGTCCCGGGCACCCCGTGGAGTTCCGTGACCGTGTCTTTGGTGTCCGGAAGTCCCGTTTGCCTCGGTCAGGCGTTTGACCGTGGGCAATGCGTCTGTTTCTTTTCCGACCATGGTCACCGTGCGACGGGGCTGGTGCGTGGGGTGATTCCCACACGTTGTCGGTTTCGGACGTTGTTTTCCGTTGACTCGAGAGTCTACTCCTTCAGTGACCCTCCACTAGTCGTAGCCCACCAGTACGAGGTGCTGGTCTCACCTGGGAGTGGTGTACGGGCACCCACCTTTCGAGACGGTTTGTGGACCGGTTACCGTAGGCCCCTCGTCGTAGCCAGAGTCCGGCTGCGGGGGAAAACCGGTCAGAGGGCCAGACCTAGGACGCGTGGTCTGTGTGTGCACACGTGGTTGGGGGCGGTTGGACCCACGTCGACGGGCGTGACCCCAGCTAGTCACTTGTTTGTGGTTACTTGTACGGTGTTTGCGCCTCGGGTAGGACCTACCACGTCAGGCGGTTCACCTGCGGTGCGGTGTAAGACGTCAGGGGACGCTACCGGCTGTGCTTCTAGTGGGTGGTACTCCTGTCGAGTACGGAGTGTTAGACTGTCAGTCGTGTGTTTCCGACCTTCGGGTTTTACGGTTCGACCGTTGAGTTTCGGTCTTCTCGTACCGTGGCACGTGTGTCGGTTTGCGTGCCGTAGGGTCTAGTTCTGTAGAGTACAGGGCTTTCCTTTCCGAGGTACTTTCCTACCGCTAGAGTAGTGGTTTCTCGTTTTTGAGGTAGGGTTCGAGTGATCCCTACTGAGTCTTGTTCTGAGACTCATTCCCTGCGTGTTTTCACCGTGTTTCAGGTGAGGCGCCACCTTCGGGGAGCGCGTCAGGAGCGCAGCGTGGTGCGGGTGCCCAGAGGTAGTGCCAGAGGTCAGAGCCGGGGGATGCCCCGTGTAGCTGTACTTTTCTTTCTTGTCACTGTACTAGTCGTGGACTGCTGTTATTATTGTTCTTTATTGTGGACCATGTAAATTGTTAATTTATTTCCTGCTTAATATTATAACTGTTTAATTTCTGCAATTATCTGTGATGCTTATGTAGTTTCCACACCATCCTTTTAACCCTTCCGAGTCTTCGGACTCGTGGGTGGCGGTACGAGTCTCGGGTTATCGGGCCTTCCCGGTAATCGGATTCTCGGGTCGTTACAGCTGGTATCAGAGCGCGGTTGTGGAATTACATGAGAATCATAGGTAATTGTATTGGTCCACTAGTCCACAACGATGATGTACATGTGACGCTGGCATTGGGCACCGCGTGTTTTATTCTGACATTGCCGTTTCCGTGTTTCTGTCTTGTGCTTCAGGAGCGAGGATGGCGCCGAGGAGGAGTTCTCGCTCTCAGCAGGGGCAGTCGGCTGGAGGTCAGGAGATCCAGCAGGGGGTCCAGAGGGACCAGGAGGAGCATAGCAGAGTTCCGGAGCTACCGAGGCCGCGGATGCTGCGAGGGCTCCGGGGGCCGAGGATTTCTTCCGTGGCATGTACCATCTCATGTCTCAGCAGTTTGGCGGAGAGGCTGCTGAGGGCTCGTCAGCTAGGGGTGGGCCAGGCCGAGCGGTGAGGGACTTCATGCAGTTCCATCCACCTTACTTTAGCGGCCAGGCAGACCCTGATGCGGCTCGTGATTGGCTCGATGAGATGGAGCGGGTGTTCAGTTCTGCGAAGAGTACTGCCGAGGACAGAGTGGGGTTGGCCTACAACCAGTTGCAGGGTACGGCTCGGAGGTGGTGGTCTTCCGAGTGGAAGACGTCCTTTCAGTTTCGTCCACTTGAGCAGGTCGAGTGGGGTGACTTTGTCAGTGCTTTCGAGCGTACGTACTGTCCAGACGTCGTTGCTACGCAGCGGATGCGGGAGTTTCTGGAGCTGGTGCAGGGTGACATGTCCGTGTTGCAGTATAGGGCCCGATTTGTCGAGCTGGGTCGGTATGCACCTCATATCATGGAGCATGAGAGGGTGAGGACCACGCAGTTTGTGCAGGGCTTGAGGTTGGAGCTGAGGCACCATTTGATCGCGAATGGGGCCACTGATCTAGAGACGGCGTCTCGTGTTGCGATTTCCTTGGAGATGGATATGCAGAGGACTCGAGGACCGATCAGCCAGGGGCAGTCTTTGTCAGGTCGCAGCCAGCAGTCGGCTACCCAGCAGCAGGGTTCCTTCCAGCATGCGTCGGGTGGTTCAGGAGTACCGGCACATGCAGCTTCAGTGACAGGATCTGCGTCTTTAGCTCGAAGGTCAAGAAGTTCTTGAAGAAGGGTTTCCGTAAGAAGCCCAAGGATCAAGGGCAAGCTTCATCGGGCAGTGTACAGCAGCCGATTCCTTTGCAGCGTCAGGGATCAGTGGGTGGATCGCGAGGACCTTGTCCACAGTGTGGTGGGACCCACCCAGGCAGGCAGTGCACGGCGCCGATCATCTGTTTTCGGTGTGACCAGCCAGGGCACATGGCGCGTGACTGTCCTCAGAGGCCGCCGCAGCAGCAGGTTCCCCAGCAGCAGCAGCAGCAGGGACAGTATCCGCCGCTACCCAGGTCAGCTAGTGTGGGAGGCAGGCAGAGGGCTCGTGGCCAGATCACGCACTTGACCAGGGCAGAGGCAGTGGCGTCGCAGCTCGTGGAAGGTACCGTTCAGATTTTGGGTTGTGCGGCTCGGGTTTTATTTGATTCTGGCGCGTCTCATTCGTTTATTTCGGAGGATTTCGCGTCGAGCGTCGAGGAGCCGGTGACCCAGTTGTCCTGTGATTTGGCAGTGGAGTTGCCTTCGGGTGATTTTATGGTCACTCCGTATTGCTTCGACCAGGTTCCGGTGTGGATCGATGGGCGGAGTATGCCAGGCAGGTTGTATGCATTGCAGCTTCGGGATTACGACGTGATTCTAGGCATGGATTGGCTCGAGACTCATGGAGCGGTGGTGGATTGTGGGATGAAGAGGGTCTACTTCCAGCATCCGAGCAAGAGGACCTTCTATTTCCAAGGTATCCGTTCCACCTCTTCTCGATTCTTATCTCTGCTATTCGAGCCCGTCGATTGCTTGATTCAGGTTGTCAGGGTTTTCTCGCGTCTGTGGTTGTGTCTGACCGGATGGAGCCGAATGTCGAGGACATTGCGGTGGTGTGCGAGTTTCCCGATGTTTTTCCTGAGGAGTTGCCTGGATTACCTCCCCAGCGGGAGATCGATTTCGTGATTGAGGTTGTACCTGGTACGGGACCTTTGGCGAAGGCTCCCTACCGTATGGCCCCCGCTGAGTTGAGGGAGTTGAGGGCGCAGTTGCAGGAACTGCTGGCCAAGGGGTATATTCGTCCGAGCTTTTCCCCTTGGGGTGCGCCCGTGTTGTTTGTGAAGAAGAAGGACGGTAGTCTGCGGTTGTGCATTGACTATCGGCAGCTGAATGACGTGACCATTAAGAACAAGTATCCGTTGCCGCGGATTGATGATTTGTTCGACCAACTTCAGTCTGCGCGAGTGTTCTCGCGGATTGATTTGCGGTCCGGTTACTATCAGCTGAGAATTCGCGAGTCCGATGTGGAGAAGACTGCATTCAGTACGAGGTACGGGCATTATGAGTTTCTGGTGATGCCGTTTGGGCTCACCAATGCCCCGGCAGCCTTCATGGACTTGATGCAGAGGGTGTTCCATCCGTATTTGGACCAGTTCGTGGTCATCTTCGTGGATGACATCCTTGTTTATTCGCGGTCTGCTGAGGAGCATGCGTACCATTTGGGTGTGGTGCTGCAGACGCTGCGAGATCACCAGTTGTATGCGAAGCTCAGCAAGTGCGAGTTTTGGCTCAGCGAGGTGCACTTTCTGGGGCACGTGATTTCTGGTGATGGCATTTCCGTGGATCCCGCCAAGGTCGAGGCTGTGATGCAATGGCCGAGGCCGAGGTCGGTGACGGAGATCCGGAGTTTCTTGGGGCTTGCGGGGTATTATCGCCGGTTTATCCAGGATTTTTCCCGCATTGCGACCCCGATGACGAGGCTCACGCGGAAGGATGTGCCTTTCGTTTGGTCCGAGGAGTGTGAGCAGAGCTTCACTGAACTGAAGAGGTTGCTCACCTCGGCTCCGGTGTTGGTTTTGCCTTCTGGATCGGGAGGTTTTGTGGTGTGTACAGATGCTTCCAGCGTTGGACTGGGTGCTATTTTGATGCAGCATGGTAGAGTGGTGGCTTATGCATCTCGGCAGCTAAAGCCCCATGAGGAGAACTACCCTACCCATGATCTTGAGTTGGCAGCAGTGATCTTCGCGCTGAAGATCTGGAGGCATTATCTGTACGGTGAGAAGTTCGAGGTGTTCACTGACCATCAGAGTTTGAGGTATGTGTTCTCGCAGAGAGACCTGAACCTCAGACAAAGGCGTTGGATGGAGTTCATGAAGGACTATGACTTCACCCTGTCTTATCAGCCGGGCAGGATGAATGTCGTCGCCGATGCCTTGAGTCGGAAGGTGGCGGTCAGTACCTTGATGTTGAGGAGGTGGAGGCTCTGGGAACAAGTGCCCGAGGTATCTTTCAGGCTCAAGATTCCCCAGGAGCGAGGGTTGGCAGTGCTTGCGAGTCTGACTGTCACTCCTGCTATCCGTCGTCAGGTGACAGAGGCTCAGCATGCGGACCCTGAGTTGCCCCGGATTCTTGCGATGGCTGATGTGGAGCTCGGCGAGGACGGTGCTGCGAGGTTTCGTGGCAGGTTGTACGTCCCAGCGGAGGAGCAGGTTCGTCGTGCGGTGTTACGCGAGGCTCATGGGAGCAGGTACACTGTACACCCGGGTGCGACGAAGATGTATCGGAACTTGCGGAGGCAGTTTTGGTGGCCTGGCATGAAGAGAGATGTCGCCGAATTTGTGGCCAGGTGCCTGATCTGTCAGCAGGTGAAGGCGGAGCATCAGCGACCAGGAGGTACTCTCCAGCCCTTGGATGTTCCTGCTTGGAAGTGGGACCATGTGACCACAGATTTTGTGGTGGGGTTGCCAAGGACCCCGAGTGGGCAGGACAGTATTTGGTTACTGGTGGATCGGCTGACGAAGGTGACGCGGTTGCTTCCGGTCAAGGTCAGCTGGAGCGTGTCCAGATTGGCTCGTCTTTATGTGGAGCGGATCGTTCCGTTGCATGGGGTTCCCATTTCGATCGTGTCGGATCGGGATCCGCGCTTCACTTCTGGATTCTGGAGGAGTTTCCAGCGAGCTCTTGGCACGGAGTTGGCATTTAGCTCGGCGTATCATCCTCAGTCAGATGGGCAGTCTGAGAGGACCATTCAGACTTTGGAGGACATGCTGAGATCCTGCTGCCTGGAGTGGCAGGGGAGTTGGATTCATCACCTACCGTTGGTGGAGTTTGCCTATAACAACAGCTATCATTCGAGCATCGGCATGGCTCCCTATGAGGCTCTGTATGGGCGTCCTTGTCGGACTCCACTTCATTGGTTTGAGGTGGGTGAGCGTGTTTTGACGGGACCGGAATTGGTGCAGCAATGTGTGGATGTTGTGCACCTGGTTCGTCAGAACATGTTGGTGGCCCAGAGTCGGCAGAAGAGCTATGCTGACCGTAGGCGGCAGCCTCTCGAGTTCGCCGTGGGCGATCATGTGTTCTTGAGAGTTTCTCCGATGAAGGGGGTGATGCGTTTTGGACGGCGTGGGAAGCTGAGTCCCCGCTATATTGGTCCTTTCGCGATTGTGGAACCGGTTGCAGTTACCTCCTGAGTTGGCGTCGGTGCATGACGTGTTCCACGTCTCGATGTTGCGGAAGTATATGCCCGATGACTCTCATGTGCTCGAGTTTTCTGTTTGGCCTGAGGTGACTCCAGATCTTTCTCTCCCAGAGTTTCCGATCCGCATGGAGGATAGGCGAGAGCAGCGCCTGCGGAACAAGGTCATTCCCTTGGTGAAGGTCGTGTGGCAACGACACTCTGGTGGTGAGGCTTCGTGGGAACGTGAGGACGAGATGCGTCAGCAGTTCCCGTATCTGTTTGAGTGAGTCTTCCTCTTCTTTCCCCTTTGGTTGTTCTCAATTTCGAGGACGAAATTCCTTAAGGGGGGAGGGCTGTAATATCCCGGACCTTTCGGATCCTTCTTCGTGGGTCCCAGATCTGGTTTACAGAGCGTCCAGCTCTGTTGTGTCCGAAATTTCGTTTCGGACATCTTTCGTGTTCGGATCGGCGCGATCCGGAGTCGTTTCGGAGGCCCGGAGGCGTTCCGCGGCCTTTCCGCGTGTGTTTTCCGATTCCCGGTGTGTGTTTCGGCTTTTCCTTCGGACGCTCGCTGCGGGTTAACTGGGCCGTTCACCCGGGCACGAGTGGTACCGTTGCGATCGGTGCGTTCCGAGGATTCCAGAAATGTATTTTTCTATTTTTCGGTATTTTTCCGAAAATTCAGATTTTCTATAAATCCTAATTCCTTTTTCTTTTTCTTTCCCTTTTCTCTTTCTTCTTCCTCCTCCTTTCTCTCGCGACCGTGAGCCCTCTCTCTCTCCCTCTCTCCCATTCGGACGCGGCGAACCCCTCTCCGGCTACGGACGGCGGCGGGGCGACGGCGCGGACGCGTGGGCGACGGTGAGGCGATCTCGTGGGCGTGCGGCGAGCGTGGGAAGCGTGGGGAGTTCGTGAAGCTTCGAGCATTCTTCGTGATTCGTGATCGATCCGGCGGAGCATTCGCTCCATTGAGGTAGGGTGACGTTCCTTAGCCTCATGCCGTTCTTTTCCGTGATTTATAGGCCGCGGGGAGGCCGAGAGGGGATCATTTGAGCGTTTTTGGGTTTTTCCATGATTTGGGGAGAGCTCGCCCGATCTATGGATTCAATACATGGATTCGTGTTTTGAGGGCCTAGAATCATGCTAGGGGTCCCCAGGGGTCTTCCCCTTTGTTTTCCCCCTCTCCTATGGAGGTATGGGGGCGTGGTTGGGTTTTTTGGGCGTTCTTACCGTTTTCGGCCGCGGACTGAGAACGCGCTATACTCCAGTAGCGCGTTCTTGGAGGTCGCGCTGCCCCGACCGAGCGCGTTCATCGGAGAAGATGAACAGTTTGGCGGTTCGTGTCGCGCTATGGGGCCCTAGCGCGATCATCATTGTCGCGCTAGGTATCCCTAGCGCGATGGTCCGTGTCGCGCTATGGGGCCATAGCGCGACAACCCTTGTTGCGCTAGGGGACCCTAGCGCGACATGCCCTGTCGCGCTAGGTATCCCTAGCGCGATTTTGTTCGTTGTTGGGTGTTCCCCTTGGGCCGTGTGTGCGTCCCGGGCACCCCGTGGAGTTCCGTGACCGTGTCTTTGGTGTCCGGAAGTCCCGTTTGCCTCGGTCAGGCGTTTGACCGTGGGCAATGCGTCTGTTTCTTTTCCGACCATGGTCACCGTGCGACGGGGCTGGTGCGTGGGGTGATTCCCACACGTTGTCGGTTTCGGACGTTGTTTTCCATTGGCTCGAGAGTCTACTCCTTCAGTGACCCTCCACTAGTCGTAGCCCACCAATACGAGGTGCTGGTCTCACCTGGGAGTGGTGTACGGGCACCCACCTTTCGAGACGGTTTGTGGACCGGTTACCGTAGGCCCCTCGTCGTAGCCAGAGTCCGGCTGCGGGGGAAAATCGGTCAGAGGGCCAGACCTAGGACGCGTGGTCTGTGTGTGCACACGTGGTTGGGGGCGGTTGGACCCACGTCGACGGGCGTGACCCCAGCTAGTCACTTGTTTGTGGTTACTTGTACGGTGTTTGCGCCTCGGGTAGGACCTACCACGTCAGGCGGCTCACCTGCGGTGCGGTGTAAGACGTCAGGGGACGCTACCGGCTGTGCTTCTAGTGGGTGGTACTCCTGTCGAGTACGGAGTGTTAGACTGTCAGTCGTGTGTTTCCGACCTTCGGGTTTTACGGTTCGACCGTCGAGTTTCGGTCTTCTCGTACCGTGGCACGTGTGTCGGTTTTCGTGCCGTAGGGTCTAGTTCTGTAGAGTACAGGGCTTTCCTTTCCGAGGTACTTTCCTACCGCTAGAGTAGTGGTTTCCCGTTTTTGAGGTAGGGTTCGAGTGATCCCTACTGAGTCTTGTTCTGAGACTCATTCCCTGCGTGTTTTCACCGTGTTTCAGGTGAGGCGCCACCTTCGGGGAGCGCGTCAGGAGCGCAGCGTGGTGCGGGTGCCCAGAGGCAGTGCCAGAGGTCAGAGCCGGGGGATGCCCCGTGTAGCTGTACTTTTCTTTCTTGTCACTGTACTAGTCGTGGACTGCTGTTATTATTGTTCTTTATTGTGGACCATGTAAATTGTTAATTTATTTCCTGCTTAATATTATAACTGTTTAATTTCTGCAATTATCTGTGATGCTTATGTAGTTTCCACACCATCCTTTTAACCCTTCTGAGTCTTCGGACTCGTGGGTGGCGGTACGAGTCTCGGGTTATCGGGCCTTCCCGGTAATCGGATTCTCGGGTCGTTACAGTCCAGAGTCCAGTGGCTTAGCGCCACTTGAGTTTTCTCGACTCTAGTGCACGGTGCGTGCGTGGCCGTGGACTGTGAGTCCCGTTTCTTCTCCGACTGTGGTCACCGTGCGACGGGGCCGGTACGTGGGGTGGTCCCCGTACGTCATCGGATTCGGACGTTGTTTTCCGTTGAGTTGAGAGTCTACTCCTTCAGTGACCCTCCACTAGTCGTAGCCTACCAGTACGCGTGTGCTGGTCGCACCAGGGAGTGGTGTACGGGCTTACCCTGAGGACGGTTAGACTGGTTTCCGTCGGGCCCCTCGTCGTAGCCAGAGTCCGGCTGCGGGGAAAAACCAGTCAGAGGACCAGACCTAGGACGCGTGGTCTGTGTGTGCACACGTGGTTGGGGACAGTGGACGCACGTCGACGGGCGTGACCCCAGCTAGTCACTTGTTGTGGTTACTTGTACGGTGTTCGCGCCTCGGGTAGGACCTACCACGTCAGGTGGTTCACCTGCGGTGCGGTGTAAGACGTCAGGGGACGCTACCGGCTGTGCTTCTAGTGGGTGATACTCCTGTCGAGTACAGAGTGATAGACTGTCAGTCTCTGTGTCTTTGACCTTCTGGTTTTTGGTCGTGTTGACCGGTGAGTTCGGTTGTTTCACCTTGGCGCGTGTGTCGGTTCTTGCGCCGTGAGATTAGTGCTAGTGGCTTTACCGAGGTTGGGTCTTGTTGTGCGGTACCCGCGATCGGATGGTCGGGGTTGCACCTTGGACAGCGTGTCCAGGTCGACTGTGTCCGGGGGACAGGCCTCTACGGCATGGTTGCCGTGTGTTCTTACTTCGGTAGGTGGTACTAGCGTGGTTCGGTAGCTTCGACTGTGTGATCGAGGTCTGCCTTCTGGCAGTAGGAGTAGCTGTAGTGCCGAGTTTTTGACCGGCCACCGGTTTGCTGTTCATGCTGTAGTTGTAGCTTCCTTTCCGCTACCGCCGTTGTTTGGGGTTGGGGTTCCGCGGGATCCCTGCTGAGTCTCTGTTTTGGAGACTCATTCCCTGCTTTTCAGGTGTGGTGGTTCTTCCTCGAGGTTCGAGGGTGCGGGGCGGAAGTTCTCAGTTGCCAGCTTGCCGGGACGAGTGTTCACTTGGCATGTGATACGTTTTACTGCTTTAGACTGTACTTTCTGTTGGACTGGACTCTGTTGTAGTTGTTTATTTATTTCTGTTAATTATTGAGTTGTCCTGCTTTATTTCCTATTTCTTTGTGCCTCCACACTCCTTTTAGCCCTTCCGAGCCCTCCCGGCTCGTGGGCGGCGGTGCGAGTCTCGGGTTATCGGGCCTTCCCGGTAATCGGATTCTCGGGTCGTCACAAGAAGCATCGGTATAGACCACGAAACCACCGTCGCCAGAAGGTAAAGCCAATACGGGTGCTGTAGTGAGGCAATCCTTCAATGTTTGGAAGCTCTGCTGACATTCCTCGGACCATTCAAACTTGTTGTCTTTGCGGGTCAATCGAGTGAGAGGTACTGCAATCTTGGAGAAGTCTTGAATAAATCTCCGATAATAGCCTGCCAGGCCTAAGAAGCTTCTCACTTCGGTCACTGTAGTAGGCTGATCCCAGTTCCTTACTGCCTCCACTTTCGAAGGATCAACTGAAATACCTTCTTTGGTGATGATATGTCCTAAGAAGGACACTTCTTGCCGCCAGAAATCACATTTACTGAATTTGGCATATAGTTGATGATCTTTCAATATCTGCAATGCCATCCTCAAATGTTCGGCATGCTCTTCTTCAGTCTTGGAATAAATTAGTATGTCGTCAATGAATACCACGACCCATTGATCAAGATAAGGCCAGAATGCATTATTCATTAACTGCATGAAAGCTGCTGGTGCATTCGTTAGACCAAAAGGCATAACGACAAACTCAAAATGACCATACCTGCTGCGGAAAGCCGTTTTATAAATATCATCTTCCTTAATCCTCAGCTGATGATATCCAGATCGAAGATCGATCTTATAGAAATAATGTGCTCCCGCTATCTGGTCGAATAATTCGTCAATCCTCAGCAATGGGTATTTATTCTTGATAGTTAGCTGGTTCAGTTGCTGATAATCGATGCATAATCTCATCAAACCATCCTTTTTCCTGACGAATAATACAGGAGCTCCCCAAGGTGAAGTACTCGGACGAATAAAGCCCTTCTCGAGCAATTCCATCAGCTGTTGCTTTAATTCCCTTAGCTCCGCAGGGGACATACGGTAAGGAGTTCTAGAAATAGGAGACGCGCCAGGAACAATATCAATGGAGAAGATAACTTCCCGCTCATGCGGAAGTCATGGTAGTTCCTCTGGAAAGACTTCGGAGAATTCTCGGACAATAGGAGTGTCCTTTATCTCAACTTGTTGTTCCGGTGTAGCATGGACAAAGGCTAGAAAAGCCTCGCAACCTCGCCTCATCAGCTTGTCGGCTCGAAGAGAAGAGATGAGCGATACGGGGTTATGGCGCTTGATCCCCGTAAAAGATAAACCAGAATGTCCAGTAAAAGTCACTGAGCTAGAACTGCAGTGAACACTGGCCTCGTACTTGGCCAACCAATCTGCTCCAAGGATTACATCATAATCCCTCATATCCATGCAAACTAAGTCGGCTGGAAAGTTCCGTTCATCAATAATAACCTTACTAGAAGGATAGTAATATTGAATAGCCGCTCCAGAACCAATAGGAGTTGATATAACCAATGGAGAATTCATCATAATAGGTTCGACAGATAACGACTTCGCAAATTTCTGAGAAATAAAAGAATGAGTTGCACCAGTATCAAAGAGAACAAATGCGGGCTTGTCGATTATAGTAAGGGTACCTTCGACGAGTCCGCCATCATCAGAAATCCCAATTTCATCCGCATGTAAAGCTTGGAGCCTTCCTTGCGGCTTCTTGATAACTTGAGGTTTTGCCGGTGTAGCTTGTTCCGATAGAAGAGGGCAGTCAGGGATACGGTGTTCCCTACTCCCACATCGTAAACACGCACCAACCTTGCGCCAGCATTCCTCCATCATGTGACCTGGACGATCACAATACTTGCACTTACCCTTGAATGGAACAACAGGGCCGGGTTTCTTCTCTTCATTTCTTGGCATCTTGCCTTTCCACGTTCCCGATCCGATCCACGAACTAGACCCACTCATGGGCCTCTTTTTGCTAGTGCCAAAACTGGGTCTAGGAGTTGGTTGTTCCTTCTTCATGCCTTGCCCACGGATCCTCTCCGTCATTTCTAAGGTATCTTCTAGAACTTGTGCCTTTCTCACCATCTCAGAATAAGTAGAAATCTCCATCGGCGCCAGTTGATTGATGTAGTGAACTTCAACCCGTTGAGAAATCGCTTAGCTTTCATCTTTTCTGTGGAGATAAGGTGAGTAGCATAGCGCGAAAGCCGAGAGAACTGTGCATCATATTCGGCCACCGATAAGCTTCGCTGCTTTAGAGCCGCGAACTCCACCGCCTTCTTCTCTTGTACACGATCGGAAAAATATTTGTCGTTGAAGAATTCCTCGAACTCTTCCCATGTGACTTGTTGATCGCCTAGAGTTGCCTTGACGGAATCCCACCAAGTACGCGCGTCCCGCTCCAATTGGAAGGTAGAAAGAAGGACACGCTCTTGGTTGGTGCATTGCATGACTTCAAAAATTCTCCCCATTTCGTTGAGCCAATGCTCGGCCTCGTCGGGGTTAGTCGAACCAGCAAATCTTGGCGGGTTCATTCCTCGAAAGTTCCGATATAAGTCACCGGTGCCATGACCTGCTGCTCCAGCTTGAGCTACCTGATGTAACGCCTGAGTCAGGCCTTGAACCGTGCGCTGCAGGTTCCTCCATTCAGCACGATCGGCTGCCATCTACACGAGAAATAGATTACTTAGGTACAATAAAATAGATAATAACCCACCTAAACACGACCAAAACTCGGTACCTGGCGGAGCTAATCGGTCCGAAGACCACTCGCGCAAGTATGCGACCTTCCCGATAGGCGTAGCCTAACATTCGGACAACACCTTTTGATATACCGATTATTGGGATGCAATGCAAGAAAATCTAAATTTAGGGAACCTAGAAATATGAAACCTAGGGCTCTGATACCAACTAAACTGTCACGCCCCGACGCGGAATATCGGGACGTACAGTTAGAAACGAGCTGGAAAGAGAGAGAACTAATCTAAATATATACAAATGCTAAGAAATGGAAATAACTTATTGACCATTAAACAAATTATAACTGGTACATAATCCTCAAATCAACTCAATACAACTGGGATAACAACTCTAAACCACAATAACATAACTGAAGCACAACACACTCTAAACACAACTAACTGATACACTCAAAACATCACTCCTGCCCTTCCCCATCGGTAAGCGCGTCACCTGAAAAGTCTGGAAAGGGGGGAAACAACAACTATGAGCTAACGCTCAGTAGGAAATAACAGATAGGTATAAGTGATTAGCAGTTTAATTATATTTTCAAAATATCATGCTACAAAGGATAATGCAATAAAAGAGTAATGATGATATAATGAAACAAAATTGAAAGATCTCGCAAGGTCACGAAATCTAAAGGAACAGAGTGGTAATACTTAAGAGGAATAACAAAGACAAGAATTTACTACAGGAGATAACGATAAAGAGTTGGCCATATCAAGATAATTCAAGTCATGTCAAGCACGTGTGTAGTTTCATTTCCACGTCCAAGTAACAGCAAGTAAGTAACAACAAGTAGAGTATAGAACAGTGAAGAGTGGAAAGTGAAACGTAGTAGAGAGTAGTAGAGAGTAGTAGAGAGTAGTGGCCAGTCCTAGATTTAACTCATGTCATAGTACTGGTGCCAAATGCCACACCTAGTCAATCACCTCCCCGGGGGTACACGTAGTGTTCGGGCGCTCCTCCCAGGACTAGACCAAGCCCTTAATTGTTTGCCAGGCATTGATTTCTTTGGATCAAAGATCCCACGAATCTAGACTTCCATAATTTATGGCCAGAATTCCAAGGTTTGAACCATGTAGCAATAACAATTTCAAGTAGGAAGGAGATTCATTTTAGAATTTCAAGGTAAGCACAATCATCAAGAAGATTGAAAACTAAGTCACAATAAGAGTTAATCATGCTGCGCTACTGTAGTACAGCAGCTATCCAACAAGCTAATCAACATATTAATCCTAATTACCAAGTTAATATGTCAAAGATTATCCATTATCATTGCATTAAGACAATTGCCAAAAGCTGATTCAAGATGATAAGGTAAAGGAACAAGCTTGTACAGGATGGAAAAAGAATGCATTAATAGAGATTTAATTACACCATTAACCACTAATTATGTGGGTTTCTTTTTAACCATTGTATACATTGCAATTAAGATGATGAATGACATGCTTTTACATTGTGATAGAACATAGGAACCAATGCAATTTGAAAATCATAAGGCTCATGATTAGGTCACTGGTTCTTCAAAAGTATAGTTTTCAATTGGTCTAAGTTCAATGGGTCGATCCCCTAATGATCCGGATCGATCCACGGGTCGTAAAACGATGAAAACCGAATTTCTGGTACATGGGTCGACCCCTGGGGTCGACCCCAGCAAATTCTGAAGGATGGGTCGACCCCTTCAATCCAGCGCAAGGGTCGACCCCTGGGGTCGACCCCCATGCAGGGGTTGGATGGGTCGACCCCTGGGGCCGACCCTCGGGCCTGCTGGGTTTCCCAGAAAACGGGTCGACCCCTGGGGTCGACCGCTGCAAGAACAGCAACGAAAGTTGACTCCGGAAAACACATGAACTCATCCAAATGAGGTCCAATTGAGTTGAAATCAAAACCACATGATCTAGGAATCCTAATAGACATTCTAGGGTCATGATACATGAGTTTAGAAACATGAATTTTCATAGAAATCAATTAAATCTCAACTTATACATGATAAATACATGAAAACCCTAGTTCCTGACCTACTTCTACTAAATCATGCAATTCTCTCAACATAAGCAATGAATTTTGGGGCTTCTTGCGTCAAAAGAAAGCTAACTCGATTATGAATCCAACCATGTATGATATGCTACATGAAGATCAGGTTACATGACTCAAAATTAGCCCGAAATCAAGATCTGACTTAAAGGAACACTATATGAATCATGTTCTAGACATGTTCTTACTTCGATGCAAAATACTCTCAACATGCTCAATACAAATTAGGGGTTTCTTCGTCAAATAAAAGCTAACAACATGCTGATTACATCATGTAAGTTAATTAGAGTTTGGTTGTTAGATCCTATCTCAAATCGGAGAAAGAATTCGAAACCCTAGAATGAAGAACAAGCTTGACAGCAGCTCACAAAAAGCTTGATATCTCAACGGATACCTAATGAAATTTGGGGCTTTCAGTCCCATTGGATAGCTCTCGTCGAGCTGATCAAGATACTATATTTACAAGTCTCAATTGGTTAAGGGTACCTACCTTAATCGACGGATTAACGGGCTGGAGATGAAGAACGACGAACTACTAACACCCTCCACCAAAACGACGAATGCTCCCAGATCTGGACTCATCGTCGGCTGACCCAGCTACCAAATGAAACTAGAGTCGAAGAGCTACATTTCTATAGGTCATGGGGCTTCTGGAGCCTTCGGAGTTGGGAGTATTGGGCGCTGCAAGTTACGTGTTTAGAAACGGCGCCGGAATCCTTGACTCGACCAAATCTATGTCGGCAGCACGTTTTAGGGCTAGGTTTACCTCAAATTGATTGAGGGTAAATGTTCCTTATCTCGTGGCCTTCCATTTGCCCTTGATTTCAGATCATTTGGTTGAGTAATAAGGTCGAATTTCATGTTTTAAGTTACGATTAGGTAAAGGTTAGGTAAATGTCAAATTCGGGATTAATCCTCTAATTATACAAGGTTACGTAATTAATTTGGGTCAAGTTCAGAAGATAAAATTGCTATAAAAATGATCTTTTACCCAATTACTATTTTTACAGATTTTTTTAAGGTAGTCGAATTTTATAGGTTCTATTTTCTAATGAATTAAATATTAATATTTTGAAATTCAAACATTAATTCATTTTAATTCAAATTTTAATTAATAAAAGCTCAATAAAACTTAATAAATAATCGGGGTATTAGAGAGCTTTAACGGTGTTTTCCTCATGGATCGGCGTCCACGGCGCGTCAAATCTTCGGTGGAGGTATGGAGATGGATCCTTAACCCCGGTACTTCCTTTTCCGCGAGTTTGGTAGCTCGTGGTGAGCCGAGCGTGGGTTTATTACCGTTTGGGGGGAAAATCATATTTTTAGGGCGTGTGACAATTTCGACGGATCGAGCGCCGTTTCCTCCTTTTCTTTCTCCCATTTTTGGGTTTTGGGGTCGGGGGAATGATCCCCCATGTTTTCCCCTTCGATTGGGATCGAATGGGGCGTGGAACCGGGCTCTAGGTTTGAGTTCGACCGGTTTTCTGTCGTAACCGGTTGACTACTGCGGGCGGCTCGGTCGACTGTTCGGGCGTGGCTTGAATTGGGCATTCTGCCAAGTTCGGTCGACTGACCCATCTAGGGCGATCGACCAAGTTGGCCAGGTCGACCGACCCCTGCGGGGAGGTCGACCAAAATGCAGAGTTTTAGCTTATTTTGGGTTCCGGTCGGTCCGGCTGAGACCCAATGACTGACCTATGGCCCCGTGAGTGTCCCGGACACCGCGTGGGTTCTGTGTCCATATTTTTGGTTGTCTGGAGGTACTGTATTACCTTGATTAGCATGCCCGTAGGGTTAGGAGATCCGGTGACCCTGTGTGTGTGTTCCGGGCTTTGTGTTACGCTAGATCGAGTCACCGTGTATCGGTGTGAGTGCGGTGGGGTTCCACCGCATGTCATGGATTTCTCCGGAAGATGGTTTCCGAGTGGGCCAAATGTATGGCCTTGGACTGCGAGTCTAGTCATCCAGCCTAGGGCTGGAGGTTTCCCGCTTTTCTCTGGGATAGGGAATCAGTGTGGCAGCTTGTGAGCTATCTTGGGAATCGTGCTTCTGTGTTTTTTACGTGGGCCGTGTGTGTGACATGTGGACTGTGAGTTCAATTACCCAGCCTGGGGCTGGAGGGTTTCTTCGTTCCCTTTTTGAGGGAATGGTCTCAGTAGTTGTGAACTGTCTCGTGAGACATCGTGTCGAGGTTTCTGACCCTAGGGCTAGGGCAGATTGACGGCGTGGAGCCGTTCGGTGCAACGGTCTTGACCCTGAGTCTCGTGACTCAAGGACTGTTGAATTTAGCGAGTCTAGAGGACTGTCCAGAGTCCAGTGGCTCGGCGCCACTTGGTTCTTCGCGACATTCGCGCAGGGTGCGTGCGTGTTTCTCGGAATTTCTCCTCGGAGAGTGGTCACATTAGTGACTCCCCACTAGTCGTAGCCTTCCGACACGCGAGTGGTCCCACCAGGGAGTGGTGGCGAGGCTACCCCGAGAGATGGTTTTTAGGCTGGTTACCGTCAGGCCCCACGTCTTGACGCCAGAGTCCGGCTGAGGGGAAAACCAGTCAAAGGGCCATACCTATGATGTATGGTCTGTGTGTGCACACGTGGTTGGGGGCAGTTTGACCCGCGCTGACGAGCGCGACCCCAGCTAGTTCTTGTTATGTGGTTACTAGTACGGGTCCCTGTTGTAAGGTTCCACACAACACCATCGGTCAAAGCAGCGGATAACAAAAAATTTATTTGCCCGAACCCGGCTGCATGGAATCCTAGATATGTGCTCTAATAGATGTTTTAATCGCCCCAACCCCTAACTACGGGTTGCGTATTTATATCTTGCGCGGAACGACGCTGTCCGCAGTGCCCGATGCAGAATATCGAGGATCCCGAGCCGCACAGATGCACGGCCTCTAGAGCAGATCCACACGGATCCTTGTGCAGCGACGGCACCCTCCGGCACAACCTTCCCCGACCCTTTCACCTTCTGGAGAGAGAGAGAGCAAGAGGGAGGAAGGGGGGAGGAGCTAATCCTCCTCTCTAATGGCCTTAATGCTTTATTAGCCAAGAGAGGGGAGAAGCTCTCGTAACATGTCTATATATATGATTTGGCCATTTCTAAAAGAACCCATGAGGACCGAAATCGTATATATATCCTTTTATTATTGTACATGTATATTAAGCCCTCTTTTAAACTCCTTTTCAAAAGGAATTAAAGGGAATTAATATATGCATTTGTACAATAATAATTCATCACCCAAGAATCTATTGTGTGTGATCCTCTAGGCCATTAGTCACTCTAGTTTAAGGCCCATTAACTTCTAATTCTCAATTAGAAGTAAATTAAACTTATTATTCGCTTCTACTAGAGCTGAATAATAGTTTAATTTATTCCGAACCTTTGATCACGTTGGGTCAAGCAAATCCGCGTGATCCTAGAGGATGTCGGGTTTAAACCAACTGCTCTGGTACCTATAAGTCTACAGTTACCGCATTGATATAATCCATTGCTCCTTCTATGAGTCTGGTACGATCGAGGGTATGATTTCTGTCAAACCCCATGATCGTGCCATTTGACCATGACCTCCTTAAAATGTGTGACGTCCGTTCTGAACGAACTCACACGACCCTGGCCAGAGATTTAACGGAGCGTCAATGTCATGACTCATTAACTATCTGATATATACCCAACAGTGAGCGATCCCCTCTTGACTATCGATGATCTTCACACGTCTCCTGAAATGGTCAATGACTCGGTAATTCATGACTTATGGTTAAAGTCACTTAGCCAAGTAATTAAACCATTCCAGTCCTCGTGTAAGATCCGATCAATGTCTCAAGTCAAAGGACCAACGATGCTACTGAGACAGTTGGATCTTCAGTTGACATTAGGTATAATCAACCATCTGAGGATCTAAAAGCGGATCAATTCAGTACACTTCCTCCCAGGACGTACACCTACACATATGTGTTGGTGCCCCGCACCAATGACCACGAGACTGGTCACTAACACATCATGTGTACTGGTTTAATAGGTAATCAAAGTCTCCGAGTGATTACCCTCCAACCAGGAACAGTTTAAGATATGCGTCCATGTAAAGTCAGTCTCATGTTCGAGATCCCATCTCGAGCTGACTTTACAACCACATATCCTAAGGACATCGTAAAGTAATACACAATCGCATATTTACGCTCAAATATCACTTTATTAATAATGAACAAGATCGTACATTTATCGGACCTACCCGACCCAAAATTGGCATGTAGCACATCAATACTAACAATCTCTCACTTGAACTACAGCCAATTGCCAACAACTTTGAGGCCCATCTTATCTCGATGGCGCTCAAATACAGCATGTGTCAAAGGCTTAGTTAGTGGATCTGCTATGTTATCTTCAGACGGTACACGCTCTACCGCCACATCTCCACGATCAACAATCTCGCGAATAAGGTGGAAGCGCCTGAGAATATGCTTCGACCTTTGGTGAGATCTCGGTTCTCTCGCCTGGGCGATGGCCCCATTATTATCATAAAATAATGGGATGGGAGCTGATATCTCGGGAACTACGCCGAGTTCCAAGATGAATTTCTTCATCCATACGGCTTCCTTAGCAGCTTCAGCTGCAGTAATATATTCTGCCTCTATCGTCGAATCTGTAGTCGTATCTTGCTTGGAGCTTCTCCAACTGACTGCCCCTCCATTTAACATGAATACAAACCCAGACATGGATTTGCAGTCATCTGCATCTGACTGGAAACTATAGTCTGTGTAAGCTTTAAGCTGTAGGTCCTCTCCTCCGTAAAGCAGAAAAAGATCCTTAGCCCTTCGCAAGTACTTAAGGATGCCCTTTACTGTCTTCCAATGCTCTTCGCCTGGATTTACCTGATATCTACTGACAATGCTCAAAGCATTGACAACATCAGGCCGTGTACATAGCATTGTATACATGATTGACCCTATGGCCAAAGCATATGGTACCTTATTCATGTGTGCCACCTCCTCAGAAGTTTTAGGATTCATCCCCTTGGATAGGTAAATTCCATGTCTCATGAGAATGAGACCTCTCTTGAAATTTTCTATCCTAAACCTTTTGATGATAGTGTCTTAGTACATGGATTGGGATAATCTTAGCATCCTTTTAGATCTATCTCGGTAGATCCTTATGCCCAGCACATAGGATGCTTCTCCCAAATCATTCATAGAGAAGGTCTTGGATAACCAAGACTTAGTTGATGTTAACATCTCTACATCATTCCCAATGAGTAAGATGTCATCAACATAAAGGACCAAGAAGGTCATAGAGCTCTCACTGGCCTTCTTGTAAACACAAGATTCATCTTCATTACGAATAAAGTTGAAAGATTTGACAGCTTCATCAAATCTTAAGTTCCAGCTTCGAGATGCCTGCTTCAATCCATAAATAGACCTCTTAAGTTTGCATACCTTATTAGGATGAAACATGGAAGTGAATCCTTCAGGCTGTACCATGTACACCTCTTCTGACAGACTTCCATTCAAAAAAACTGTCTTCACATCCATTTACCAAATCTCATAATCCAGGTATGCAGCAATGGCAAGGAGGATTCTGATTAACTTAACCATGGCCACAGGTGAAAATGTCTCGTCATAGTCAATGTCTTATCTTTGACGATACCCTTTCGCCACTAATCTGGCCTTGTATGTGTCAATCTGTCCATCTTCACCGATTTTTCTTTTGAAAATCCATTTGCAGCCGATAGGGACTTTCCCTTCGGATACATCAACCCAGTTCCAAACTTTGTTGGTGTACATGGACTGGATCTCTGAATCCATTGCCTCTAGCCATTTCTCGGAGTCCGCACTATGGATCGCCTCCTGGTAGGATTGAGGATCTTCATCCTCATCAATGCATACCTTAGAGGACCTCTCTGAGACATGTCCAACATATCTCTCAGGTTCTCTTGGTAGTCTATCAGATCTCCGTAGTGTCTGTGTTTCACTCTGAATAGGATCAACCGATACAGTCTCATCTAAGGAGTTTGTGTCTATGGGTTGTGGTTCTTGGACCTCGTCCAATTCTATCTGGCTCCCACTATTTTTCTGGAGAAGATATTCTCTTTCTAGAAATACATCTCTCTTAGCCACTAAGATCCTTTACTCAAAAGGGTGATAGAATTGATATCCAAACGTCTCCTTTGGATATCCCACAAACTTACACTTATCGATTCTCGACTCAAGCTTATCGATATCGTTCTTCTTTACATGAGCAGGACACCCCCAAAATTTAATGTGATTAAAATTTGGTTTCTTGCCCTTCCATATCTCATATGGTATAGAAGGAACAGATTTACTTGAGATCCTATTCAATAAATAAGCCGCAGTCTCTAATGCATAGCCCCACAGAGACAAGGGTAGTCCTGACATAGACATCATGGATCGGACCATGTCTAACAAGGTCATGTTTCTCCTTTCGGATACACCATTGTGTTGTGGTGTATACGGTGGAGTCCACTGAGAAATAATTCCATTGTCTTTAAGATAAGAAGTGAATTTATGACTATGGTATTCACCTCCTCGATCCGATCGAAGAGCCTTAATACTCTTGTCAGTCTGTTTCTCTACTTCATTCTTATATTCCTTAAACTTCTCAAAGGCTTATGATTTATGTCTCATTAAATACACATAGCCATATCTCGAGAAGTCATCAATAAAAGAAATGAAATAGAGATGACCCCCTTTTGCCTCCATGGACATGGGTTCACACACATCCGAGTGTATGAGCTCGAGAAGGTCAACATCCCTCTCACCATGTCCACTAAAGGGAGCCTTGGACATCTTCCCCATGAGACACGACTCACATGTATCAAATGGCTTGTATTCGAATGTATTCAAATAACCATTTGAGTGTAGGTGAGAGACTCTTTTCTCGCCTACATGACCAAACGTGCAATGCCATAGATATGCAGAATTCACTTCATCAGCATTGGAGACTTGCATAACATTATAATGTGTATCTAATACATAAAGACCATTGACTAATGAACCATTGGCTATAATCAAACCATTATTCATTATAGAGCACCCAGTGCTATTAAAAGCCAATGTATATCCAATGTTATACAAGCCAGAGATTGAAATAATGTTCTTAATAATATTAGGAACATAATAACAGTCATTCAGTTCCAGAATGACTTCTGAAGGTAAACTGAGGCGTACAGTCCCGACAGCTTTGGCAGAAACTAAAGCTCCATTGCCCATCCTCAATTTAATCTCCTTTTTGCCCAGACGCCTTCTATTTACCGGCACCTGCACAGAATTGTAGATATGAGATGCACATCTAGTATCCAATACCCATGATGTGGATTCCATATATGACAAATTAAGGTATATGACAAAAATACCTTCATTTAGAATTGCCTTGCAATTCCTTTTCCAATGCCCTATTTCCCCGCATCGAAAACACTTGTCTTCTTTTTTATTCTTCTTGCCCTTCCCTTTGCCAACTTTGACGAGTTGCTTACCCATGGCCTTCTTCTTTCTCTTCCCTTTGTCACCTTTGGTGGATATCTGGGTGGCATTCCTTTTCTTGTTGGCCCGGCCAACAATCATTACAGAAGAAGATGGTTTATCTTTCTGCATAGTTCCTTCAGCACTCTTTAACATGTTAAGCAGCTCCGGGATAGTTGTATCAATTCTATTCATGTTAAAGTTTATGATGAAGGAAGAAAAGGAATTGGACAATGACTGGAGTATAAGATCAATGCACAATTCAAGATCCAACTTGAACCCCAGTGCATTGAGTCTCTCAATCCACTCCATCATTTTCAGTACATGAGCCTGTACTGAAGCACCCTCTGACATCCGTGTCCTGAAAAGCTTCTTGGAGATGTCATACCTCTCAATCCTACCTTGCTCCCCAAAGAGCTGGCGTAGATTAAGAAGTATGCTTCTACAATAAGTCTTTTCGAATTACCTCTGCAGCTCGGGAGCCATAGAGGCCAACATGTAACATTGGACAAGGGAAGAGTCTTCAGATCATTTGGCATAAGTTATTAACTCGCCCTCGTCGGCATCGGGAGCTGGCTCAGAATGAACCGTGTCCAACACGTAGGCTATTTTTTTGGCGGTGAGGACTATGCGTAGATTATGCAGCCAATCCGAGTAGTTCGGTCCAGTCAATCTGTTGGCATCCAAGATGCCGCAGAGAGGGTTGGACGACGACATTGTAATCTGGATAAGAAATAAAAGACAACTTAGCATGTGTTCAAATTCTAACTTAGATGTGATTTTCTATCTTAGTTAGTCCCACTATTTTTCGATCGAACTATTTAACCCTCAGTATATAGAACGGGAGATCAGCGAGATCATCCTAGTGGGTCGGAATCCCAACGAGACTGAGGTACGACCTTGTGAAAAGCACAACAAGTCATACACCATCTCAAGGGCAGTCAACAGGCACTTGCACCTAATACAATATCCGATATTCGGCCCCCGAGAAATCATCCCCTTATGGAAAGCACAACAAATGATATTCTCGGTTAGATCTAACCATCATTACTACATAGCAATGAGTTCATGACCCGACCCTTGTGGAAAGCACAACAAGGCCGAGTTCAATTCCTCACCCCATTGAGGCCGAGCCTTGGAGTTGTATCTCGCCTTCAAACTCATGGACCTTGTGGAAATCACAACAAATCCATGAAATGAAGACGTTCATTCACTCCATAATGATGGAGGGCCACGACGACTCCTAGAGCCACGCTTACGAGATCTAAAATTAATCGTGAGGGAATTTGATTTTATCTTGATCTCACCCTAGGTGGTAATATAAATATATTCAATATATTTACCGTACCCAGTAGTTTGTGCAAAGTAAATGCATCCAATGTAAAATTAAATCGTAAGTAATCATGGACTTTATCCCTAATGTAACTAAGACATCCGGCCCACTTCCGAAGCAGCTGGATCATCCTCGTCGGGTGTGCTCCGCGCTTTCAAACTCCGATGCCGCATTAATTACAACTTTTACACGGCACGCAGGCCGGTAAAATTTAAATTACATGTCAATAAAATTTCAAAAGCCCTTAGGACGAGTACAACTGTAAAGAGAGATAGAAGTACATTGAAATTTTAACAGAGAGAGAAAGGAGGTTCGCAGATCCCAAATAATTGCATTAACCAAGTCCATGATCACTTGCTAACCCATTCATAAAAAATCAATCAAGGGTTATTTTTTGAAATTAATCCTTACTTTTAGATTTAAAAATGGGATGTGCAAACAAAAATAGGCTAGCTTTGTTTAATTTTAAAAATCGAAGCAGGATTAACTAAAATTAATCATATAAGCAAGCCAATGCAAGGTAAATAAAGCAAAGCACGTAAAGAACCATTATTTATAGCAGGGGCATGCATATTTGAATCTGATTCAAATAAGTTAGATAATTAAGATAATTATTTAAATTTAAATTTAAATTTAATTATCCAATAATCAAATTTAAATTAAAAATTTAAACATAACAATCATTTAAATTTAAATTCAAACATATTATCTGATAATTTTGTTTGAAATTAAATTTAAATAATGCAATTATCCTTAATTATCAATATTCTAAAATTCAAAATTTGAATTT
Organism: Amorphophallus konjac; assembly: GCA_022559845.1. Taxonomy (NCBI): domain Eukaryota; kingdom Viridiplantae; phylum Streptophyta; class Magnoliopsida; order Alismatales; family Araceae; genus Amorphophallus; species Amorphophallus konjac. Next base: position 34,244,777 of record CM040126.1, read on the forward strand.
AACAATTATCTAATAATTAAAAAATCAAATATTTGAATTTTATACATTTAGCTTCAATGAAATTCAAAATCTGAATTTACTAATTATCTAATAATTAAAATTTAAAAAATTAAATTTTAATGAAGTAACTTCAATTGTTACTAATTTATCTCAAGGTAAATAGTAATTATCTCACCTCAGTAAATTCAAAAAGGTTAAATAAAATTTACCAATTAAATTTTACTATTGAGATAACATAATTATTATTTGAGATAAAAATTAAATTAAATTATTATGCATATATATATATATATATATATATATATATATCACATATATATATATGTACATAATTAAAATAACAATAAGTAAAATTTTTTTATTTTAAAAAAAATAAAGCGGGTGGTCAAACCCGCGGGCTGCGCCCGCCACGCGGGTCAACGCACGCGGGCAGGCGCACCGCGCCCAGGGCGCAGTGCGCCCAAACCGCCCGAATTTTTTTTTTTATAAAAAAAAATTTGCTCCAGAGATGCCCAGCATCCTGGTAGAACAAAGATGTCCGGCATCCTCTTCTACAAATAATAATTGAAGATATTAATTCCCCTACAAACATGGTTCTATACGGCGATAAAACACCGACCAGAGCGCGAACCTGGCTCTGATACCACTGTAAGGTTCCACACAGCACCATCGGGCAACGCAGCGGATAACAAAAAATTTATTTACCCGAACCCGGCTGCATGGAATTCTAGATCTGTGCTCTAGTCGATGTTTTAATCGCCCTAACCCCTAACTACGGGTTGCATATTTATACATTGCGCGGAAGGACGCTGTCCGCAGTGCCCGATACAGAATACCGAGAATCCCGAGCCGCACAGATACACGGCCTCTAGAGCAGATCCACACAGATCCTTGTGCAGGGACGGCACCTCCCGGCACAACCTTCCCCGACCCGTTCACCTTCTGGAGAGAGAGAGAGCAAGATGGAGGAAGGGGGGAGGAGCTAATCCTCCTCTCTAATGGCCTTAATGCTTGATTAGCCAAGAGAGGGGAGAAGCTCACGTAACATGTCTATATATAGGATTTGGCCATTTCTAAAAGAACCCATGAAGACCGAAATCGTATATATATCCTTTTATTATTGTACATATATATTAAGCCCTCTTTTAAACTCCTTTCCAAAAGGAATTAAAGGAAATTAATATATGCATTTGTACAATAATAATCTGTCACCCAATAATCCATTGTGTGTGATCCTCTAGGCCCTTAGTCACTCTAGTTTAAGGCCCATTAACTTCTAATTCCTAGTTAAAAGTAAATTAAACTTATTATTCGCTTCTACTAGAGCTGAATAATAGTTTAATTTATTCCGAACCTTTGATCACGTTGGGTCAAGCAAATCCGCGTGATCCTAGAGGACGTCGGGTTTAAACCAGCTGGTCTGGTACCTGTAAGTTTACAGTTACCGCATCGATATAATCCCTCGCTCCTTCTATGAGTCTGGTACGATCTAGGGTATGGTTTCTGTCAAACCCCATGATCGTGCCATTTGACCATGACCTCCTTAAAATGTGTGACGTTCGTTCTGAACGAACTCACACGACCCTGGCCAGGGATTTAACGGAGCGTCAATGTCATGACTCATTAACTGTCTGATATATACCCGACAGTGAGCGATCCCCTCTTGACCATTGATGATCTTCACATGTCTCCTGAAATGGTCAATGACTCGGCAATTCATGACTTATGGTTAAAGTCACTTAGCCAAGTAATTAAACCATTCCAGTCCTCGTGTAAGATCCGATCAATGTCTCAGGTCAAAGGACCAACGATGCTACTGAGATAGTTGGATCTTCAGTTGACATTAGGTATAATCAACCATCTGAAGATCCACAAGTAGATCAGTTCAGTGCACTTCCTCTCAGGACGTACACCTACACATATGTGTTGGTGTCCCGCACCAATGACCATGAGACTGGTCACTAACACATCATGTGTACTGGTTTAATAGGTAATCAAAGTCTCCGAGTGATTACCCTCCCACCAGGAACAGTCTAAGGTATGCGTCCATGTAAAGTCAGTCTCATGTTCGAGATCCCATCTCGAGTTGACTTTACAACCACATATCGTAGGGACATCGTAAAGTAATACACAATCGCATATTTACACTCAAATACCACTTTATTAATAATGAACAAGATCGTACATCTATCGGGCCTAACCGACCCAAAATTAGCCTGTAGCACACCAATACTAACACATGTTCCGCCAGGGTGCGATGAGGGGGACACCTGAGGCGCGGTCTAAGATGCCAGGGGGCACATCCGGCCTTACTTCTGGTGGGCAGGTACTCCTGTCACATGAGACGTGACTCTCCTATTTTCGGGTTTCGTTTCCCGTCTGCGAGACGTGGTTTCCCGACAGTTTCAGGGAGTGTTCCCGAGGTAGAGGTCTAGGGGTTTTCCGGTGAGCGTCATCGAGGGTTTTCCCTAGACGGCGTTAGGTCCACGACTGCGAGGTCGTGGTGGTTTCTTCTGGCGACATAGCCAGAGGTTTTGCCGTTAGCTCAGTAGTCCCCCGACTGTGAGATCGAGGTGTGTTTGTCTGGTACAGTATGAGTAGCTGTACTACCGAGTTTTGACCGGCCACAGGTTCGCTGTTCCTGCTGTAGTTATAGTTATTTTTCCTTTCTGCTACCGCCGTTGTTCTCGGTTGGGGTTCCGCAGGACCCCTGCTGTGACGACCCGGGATCTGAGTACCGAAAAGGAACCGGCGCGCCTCGAATCTCGGCCCACCAACCCACGAGCCCGAAGACTTGGAAGGGTAAAAAGGGATGGTGTGGGAGTACAAGAGAAGCTGAAGCGACCGCAGAGATAGCACAATGATCTAAAATAAAATGTACAGCATTAAATAAGTAAAATAAACTGCTACAAGGTCCACAGAGTCTCATGTCCAAGAAAAAGTACAATCAAGGGAAAGGAAAGTACTACTACACGGGGCATCCCCCGGCGTACAACTACACGGGGCATCCCCCGGCTCTGGCGGACTGGGGACTAACCCTGGCTGGAAGAACCACGCTGAAACTCGGTTGCGCCTCTCGACGACTCCGCCTCACCTGAAACGCAGGGGTGAGCCTCATTTCATTGGCCCAGTAGGGATCCCGCGAATCTCCACCTCGCGTGGAAAACAAGGCATGAAGCAAGAAAGCAGAAAAGCAACCCTACCTAACAGGAGTACGGTAGAACCAACAAGCTAAAGTAAATAAACGAAAAAGCCGTCTACTCTAACAGCACCGCACTACCGAACCTCGGTCCAACAAAACTTGAGTCCACACCTGCCAGCAAACGGGAGCACTACCCACTAGAAGAACGACCGGATGGGTCCCCTGACGTCTTATACCGCGTCACAAGTGTCTAGCTACAACGCCCCGGGCGCGAGACTCAGACACGCAAGAAGTACCACAATAAGGACTAGCTGGGGTCACGCTCACCAGCGCGTGTCCTAAGCCCCCAACTGTGTGTGCACACACAGACCATCTATTCTAGGTCGGGTCCTCTAGCTGGTTTTTGTAATGCCCCGGATTCTTCGGATCCTTTTCGTGGGCTCCGGATCTGGTTTCTCGGTTTGTCCAACTCTGTTTTGTCTGAAATTTCGTTTCGGACATCTTTCGTGTTCGGATCGGTGCGATCCGGAGTCGTTTCGGAGGCCCGGAGGCGTTCCGCGGCTTTTTCCGCGTGTGTTTTTCCGATTCCCGGCGTGGGTTTCGGCTTTCCCTTCGGAACCTCGTTGCGGGTGAACCGGGCCGTTCACCAGGGCGCGAGTGGTACCGTTGCGATCGGTGCGTTCCGAGGATCGCGAGGGTGTGATTTTCTATTTTTCTGGATTTTTCCGATTTTCCGGATTTCCCTATAAATAGCTTTTCTCTCTCTCTCCCCTCTCATTTCTCATTTCTCTCCCTCTCTCTTCTCACGCTCTCTCCTCTCTCCCTCTCTCTCCGGCGGCCGACGGGGCGGAGTACGGGCGAGGCGGGGACGGCGCGGGCGAGGCGCGGGCGAGGATGGATGAGGATCGAGGCGGAGGCGGGCGCGATCCCTCGGTGGATTCCGAGATGGCGTCGTTCGCGTTCCGGGCGGTTTTCGGCGTGGATTAGTCGCTTCGGCGCACGGTTTCTTCGGTGGAGGTAGGGTGACGGAACACCACTGCGTTCTGCTCGTTTCCCCTGCCATTGCACGTCGTTCGGCGCGGAAACAGCTGTGTTTGGGTCCGTTCTAGCGAAACCGTGGTTTTGTGGGTTTCGTAGGGTCGGTCGGGAAACGGCGACGGTTTCCAGATCGGTTACTGTCAACGGATTCCTTGGGGCGAGAGCGTTCTTTTCCCCCTGATTTCGTCTCGATTGGTGGTCCCGTTGGACCGGTAGAGCTCCGAGAAGCTCGGTAACCCTTTTTGGGTAACTTCGGTAGAATCGCTCGTTTCTCGCGATTCGTGCGTCGTTTTGACTCCGGTCGGAGTCCACGTGATTGCCAGGGTGGTTGTGGTTGTATCCCCTTCGTTTCGGCACGAACGGGGCGTGGAAAGGCTACGATCGGGAGACCCCCTGGGTTTACCCGCCGTGATGGTTGGGCGGTCAAACCGGGCCCGTCCATCGCGAGGGCGGTTGCCTTTGGCCCGTTCATTTTCTCTTGGTTTTGGGGTTGTGCGGTCGCACGATAGACCGCACATTTTATGTGCGGCCAGGTGAGAACCGCATGTCTCCCCTTTGGACGGTTGGTACCCAGCCGTCTGTCCTTCCGTGGGCTTGTGCGGCCAGGAGCTGACCGCATATCCCAGTTGACCCTTGGTCAACAGTTTTGTGTCGGTTGGGTTGTGCGGTTTGGTCAAAACCGTTTTGACCGGCACTGGAGTAGGTCGGTTAGGTTGTGCGGACGATCCTTGGCCGCACATCCCCTTGGGCGGTCCAGCCCTAACCGTCCATCCTCCATTTGGGGTTAGTCCGATTAGAGCCTTGTGCGGCTCCTGCCTGACCGCATGTATTTTTGAGCGGCTGTTCCCTAGCCGCACATCCCTTGAGCGGCCCAGGGTGAACCGCACATGTGCCAGTCTAACCCGGTGTTTCCGTTTTGACTGATTCGAGTCCCGGGTGTGTGGTTCTCGAACCACGTGCCGACCTGTGGCCTGACGGATGTTGTGCACGTCGTCGGGGCCAGGTGTCGTGGTACGTTGGAGTCCCGGATGTAGAGTTCTCGACTCGTGTCACCGTGCGTTGACGTGTGTCATCGGTTTCTCCGAAAAGCGATCCCCGAGTGGGTCCTGTGTGAGGCCTTGGGCTGCGAGCCCAGTTGTCTAGTCTGGAGCTGGAGGCTTCCCTCTTTTCCTTGAGTTGGGCTGCAGCTTGGTGGTGTGCAAGTTGCCTTGGGAATCGTGCTTCTGTGCTTTCCGCGTGGGCCGTGTGTGTGGCCTTAGTCCTGTGAGTTCCCTTCCCAAGGGAATGGTTTCGGCGGCACGTGAGCTGCCTCGGTACTCGTGCTACCGTGGTTTTAGACCTAGAGCTTGGACTAGATTGACGGCCTTGTGCTGTTGCGTGCAACGGTCTTGACCCCGAGTCTTGTGACTCAAGGACCGTTGGGTGTAGTGTGTCTAGAGGACTGTCCAGAGCCCAGTGACTTAGCGTCACTTGGGTTTTCTCGACTCTCGCGCAGGGTGTGTGCGCGGCTGTGGACTGTGAGTCCCGTTTCTTCTCCGACTGTGGTCATCGTGCGACGGTGCTAGTACGTGGGATGGTCCCCGTACTTTGTCGGATGCGGACGTTGTTTTCCGTTGACTTGAGAGTCTACTCCTTCAGTGACCCTCCACTAGTCGTAGCCTACTAGTACGCGTGTGCTAGTCGCACCAGGGAGTGGTGTACGGGCTTACCTTTAGAGACGGTTTGTGGACCGGTTACCGTCGGGCCCCACGTCTTGCAGCCAGAGTCCGGCTGAGGGGAAAACCGGTCAGAGGACCAGACCAGGGACGCGCGGTCTGTGTGTGCACACGTGGTTGGGGGCGGTTGGACCCACGTCGACGGGCGTGACCCCAGCTAGTCACTTGTTTGTGGTTACTTGTACGGTGTTCGTGCCTCGGGTAGGAGCCACCACGTCAGGCAGTTCACTTACGGTGCGGTGTAAGACGTCAGGGGACGCTACCGGCTGTGCTTCTAGTGGGTGGTACTCCTGTCGAGTACGGAGTGACAGACTATCAGTTTCCGTGATTTCGACCTTCGGGTTTTCGGTCGTGTTGACCGTTGAGTTCGGTTGTTTCGCCGTGGCGCGTGTGTTGGTTTTCGCGCCAAGGGTCTAATGCTAGTGGCTTTACCGAGGTTGGGTCTTGTTGTGCGGTACCCGCGATCGGATGGTCGGGGTTGCACCTTGGACAGCGTGTCCAGGTCGGCTGTGTCCGAGGGACAGGCCTCTACGGCGTGGTTGCCGTGTGTTCTTGCTTCGGTAGGTGGTACTAGTGTGGTTCGGTAGCTTCGACTGCGTGATCGAGGTGTGCCTTCTGGTACAGTAGGAGTAGCTGTAGTGCCGAGTTTTTGACCGGCCACCGGTTTGCTGTTCCTGCTGTAGTTGTAGCTTCCTTTCCGCTACCGCCGTTGTTTCCGGTTGGGGTTCCGCGGGATCCCTGCTGAGTCTCTGTTTTGGAGACTCATTCCCTGCTTTTCAGGTGTGGCGGTTCTTCCTCGTGGTTCGAGGGTGCGGAGCGGAGGTTCTCAGTTGCCAGCTCGCCGGGCCGAGTGTTCACTTGGCATGTGGTACGCTTTACTGCTTTAGACTGTACTTTCTGTTGGACTGGACTCTGTTGTAGTTGTTTATTTATTTCTGTTAATTGTTGAGTTGTCCTGCTTTATTTCCTATTTCTTTGTGCCTCCACACTCCTTTTAGCCCTTCCGAGCCCTCCCGGCTCGTGGGCGGCGGTGCGAGTCTCGGGTTATCGGGCCTTCCCGGTAATCGGATTCTCGGGTCGTTACAGCTTTCCCCCCCACCGGACTCTGGTGGCAAAGGCAAGGGGCCCTACGGAAACCAGCCTAAAAACCACCTCTCACTGGGTCTCGCTCTCCACCACTCCTAGGTGGGTCCGCACTCGCGTGCGCATGAAGCTACGACTAGTGGACATGTCACTGGAAGTAAGGACTGACTCACGGAAACCATCGTCAAAGAAACGGGACCGCACACACACGGTGCAGCTCAGAGCCTGACGGTCCAACCTTGGACCGTCACAGGCTGTGACGCACCTAGACTGGAGCGCCACAAGGCTCTGACGGTCCAACCCTAGAGTGTCACAAGCCGAGGTGAAAACAGGCTCTGACGCACCCACCTAGGGACGTCACAGCACCTAACGGACCAACCCTGGCGCGTCAGAGGAGATGGGTTCGTCTGCTCTGACGCACCCACACAGGGGCGTTACATGGCTGTGACGCGCCAGGCATGGTGCGTCATAGGCCTAGACCCCCAACGGTCAAAATAATGGTCAGATCATCCCTGACGGTCCAACCCAGGCACGTCACAGTGCCCTGGCGGTCTATCGTGGGACCGTCACAGCCCACGGACCCCCAACGGCTAACAACGGTCAGATCGTCCCTGACGGTCCAACCCAGGTGTGTCACAGCGCCATGGTGGTCTATCATGGGACCATCACAGCCCACGGACTCCCAATGGCTAAACATGGCTGTAACGCACCCACCTGGGCGCGTCACATGGTGTGACGGTCACTGGAAGGACCGTCACACTGGTGCGACGGCGAAACGATGTGAAAAGCCCAAAAATTCCAACCACGCCCCCATGCCTTCATATTAGAGGGGAAAATCAAAGGGGAAGACCCCAGGGGAACCCTAACATGATTCTAGGCCATCAAACGCCGAATCGCGGCTCAAATCCACAGATCGGGCGAACTCTCCCCAAGACATGATTTTACCCTAACCCGCTCAAAACACCCCTCTCGGCTCCCATTCGACCTACAAATCACGGGGGATGACGGGATGAGCATAGGGATTCGTCCCCCTACCTCAAAGGAGCGAATGCTCCGCCGAATCGCCACCGAAATCAAGGAAGAAGCTTCTGCACACCCCACGCCCCGCCTCCCGCCACGAAAAGGGCACCGCCGGGACCGCCTCGTCGCCGTCGCCGCCGCCACGTCGTTGCCGGAGTGAAGGAGGCCGCGTCTCGGTCACCCGGGGAAGAAGAATGGCGCGGTGGGGAGGGCGCTCTCCAACAGTTAGGGAAGAAGAAGAAGAAGAAGAAAAGGTGAAAAAGAATAGAAAAATGTTTAGTATTTATAGAAAATCCAAAAAAATCCAAAAAATCTCGAAAAATAGAAAAATACACCTTCTCGATCCTCGCGACGCGCTGATCGCAACGGTACCACTCGCGGGTAAATGAACGACCCGGTTCACCCGCTATAGGGTTCCGTAGATGTTTCCGAGACACACACGTGGGAATCAGAAAACATGCGGAAATAGCCACGGAACACGTTCCGGGCCTCCGAACTGACCCGAATGGCACGGATCCGAACACGAAAGATGTCCGAAACAAAATTTCGGACACAACGGAGTCGGACCCTCAGAGAAACCAGATCCGGGACCCATAAAGAAGGATCCGAAAGGTCCGGGATATCACAGCTACTGAGCCAGTGACAAGAGGCTCACCCCTGTTTTTCAGGTGCGACGGTTCTTCCTTGAGGTTTGAGGGTGGTGTTCGGAGGTTCTTAGTTGTCAGCTCGCCGGGCTGAGTGTTCACTCGATGTAATGCCCCAGATTTTTTTCAGATATTTTTCGGATCAAGATCCGTGGGTTTCGGATCGTCTTTTCGCGGGTTGCGGACCGTGTCCGAGTGAGTTTCGGACTTTTTATACCGAATTATCGGACCCAATGGTGGTGTGCCCGTGAGTTTTCTTAGGTCCGTGGTGTTGTGAGGTGCACGCCGGTATTTTTCTGGAATTTTCGGAGCGCCTTTGTGGGTCCCGGGTTACGTTTTGGGTTTTACGCGTGTTTTCCATCTGTCGGACCTTCGGAACCCCGTACAGGGTGAACCGTTGCGTTCTCCGACGCCGGGACGTTACCACGGCCATCAGCGTGTTTCGAGGATCGCGAGGGTATATTTTTCTATTTTTCGATATTTTCGAGAATTTTGGGAATTTCTATATATTAACCTCCTTTTTCTCTCTCTCCCCATCTCTCATTTCACTCTTTCCTCCCTCTCTCTTCTCTCACGTTCTCTCCTCTCCCCCTCTCACTCCGGGCGGCCGATGGAGGCGGCGAGGGTGGGGCGCGTGGCTCGTGGGACGTGGAGTGACGGGCACGGGACGGGGATCGCGATGGTGGTGGCGGTTCGTGGGATCGTGAATCGGCGAGGGTTTAAACGACGTTTCTTCGTGGATCGGCAACCATGGCGCGTCGAATCTTCGGTGGAGGTAGGGAGATGGACCCCCAGCTCGTGTACTTCATTTCTCGCGAGTTTTGTAGGCCGTGGTGAGCCGAGCGGGCTTATTTGGGCATTTTGGGGTAAAAGTATGTTTTTGGGGAGTGAGCCGGATCTTGTGGTTTGACCGTATTTTTGGACTTAGAATGGGTCCTCTCGGTGCTAGAGAGGTTGGGGAATATTTTTCCCTTTGTTTCCCCTTCACCTGGGGGTGAACGGGGCGTGGAATGGGTTTTCCCGCGGTTTTTGCCATTTTCGGGCGCGGACTGAGAACGCGATCACCTTGGTGGGCGCGTTCTTGGAGAACGCGCCGTCCCTACAAAGCACATTCATCGAGGAAGATGAATAGTAAGGTGGTTCTTAACGCGCTATAGGAAGCTAGCGCGTTCTGAAGAACGTGCTATGGAGGAGTAGCGCGTTCTGATCTGTCTAAACGTGCTATAGGTGTATAGCACGTTCTATTATGAACGCGCTATAGGAAACTAGCACGTTCTGAAGAACGTGCTATAGGAGGCTAGCGCGTTCTGATTTGTTTGAACGTGCTATAGATGTATAGCACGTTCTGTTATGAATGCGCTATAGGAAGCTAGCGCGTTCTGAAGAACGTGCTATAGGAGGCTAGCGCGTTCATGAGGGTAACCAACCGGGCAGCCCAGGGCGGGCAGTCTACGGCTGATCATGCTCCCCTTGGGCCGTGTGTGTCCCGGACACCCCATGGAGTTCTGTGACCGTGTCTTTGGGTGTCCGGAGGTTCCGCTTACCTCCATTAGCGTGCCCGTGGGTTTAAGGGTCCGGGTGACCTTCTAGCATTCCGATTGTGTTGTGTTGGTCTCCGGTCGACCCGGTTGTGACCCAGTGGTCGACCTTTAGCCTCGTGAGTGTCTCAGACACCCAGTGAGTTTCGTGACCGTGTTTTTGGGGTGTCTGGAGGTACCGTGTTACCTCGATAAGCGTGCCCATGGGCTTGGCGGGTCCGGGTGACCCCAGGTGTTCCGGGATTCCGTGTTCTTGCTAGATCGAGTCACCGTGTATCGGTGTGAGTGCGGTGAGGTTTCCCCGCACGTCATTGTTTCTCCGGAAGGTGGCTTCCGAGTGGGCTAAACGTGTGGCCTTGGACGGTGAGTCCAGTCTCCTAGCCTGGGGCTGGAGGTTTCTTAGTTTCCCTTCTCGGGGGATGGGTCTCGGCAGTCGTGAACTGCCTCTTGAGTCTTCCCATCGTTGTTTTGGACCTAGGGATTATGCCAGATTGACGGCTCAGTGCTGTCGTGTGCAACGGTCTTGACCCCGAGTCTTGTGACTCAAAGGCCGTTGGGTTTAGTCGGTCTAGTGGGCCGTTCAGAGTCGGGTGACTTTGAGCCACATGTTACTTCACGTTACTCGCGATGGTTGTGTGTGTGATTTTCTGTGTCCACGTTCTGTGACACGTCCACTAGTCGTAGCCTTCTTACGGCATGCGTATGCTGACCCACCCGGGAGCGGTGGAGCGGCTGACTCGAGAGAGACGGTGAGTAGGCTGGTTACCGTAGGGCCCCCACGTACAGTCGAGTCCGGGCTTAGGGGGAATTACCAACTAGAGGACAGGCCTATGGCGTATGGTCTGAGTGTGCACACGAGGTTGGGGGCGTCGGACGGGGCCGGCAGGCACGACCCCAACTAGTCCTTGTTTTGTGGTACTACTGGTTACTGAGTGTGTCTGAGTCTCCGCTTGGGGCGTTGTAGCTAGACACTTGTGACGCGGTGTAAGACGTCAGGGGACTCATCCGATCATTCTTCTGGTGGGCGGTGCTCCTGTCACGTGACGTGAGTTGTCGTGTACCGGGTTCTGTTTTCGTCCGCGGGACGGGTCTTCGTGAGTGGTTTCGGGAGTGTTCCCGGAGTCGAGGTTTGGGGTTTCCGGTGAGCGTCACCGAGGGCCTTTCCCCAAACAGCATTGTGTTCATGACGGTGAGATCATGACCGTGTTCCCTGACCGTGCGGTTTTGGCTCGGGCCCTTTTTGTGAGGGCAGGCTTCCGCTACGGAGGTATCGTGGCATTTTCCTAGTAGCGTGGCTAGGGCGGTTCGTGTCTGGTGGTCCCCGGTCGTGGAATCGAAATGTCGGGTGCGTGACTTGGTTGCCCCCCGACTGGGAGACCGGGTCGTATTTTCTGGTACAGTTTACCGGCCACTGTAGTTACTTTCCTGCTTTCATAGTTATTACTTTCCGTGCCGCCGTTGTCTCTCAGTTGGGGTTCCGCGGGATCCCTACCGGGCCAGTGACAGGAGGCTCACCCCTATTTTTCAGGTGCGGCGGTTCTGCCTCGAGATTTGAGGGTGCTGTGCGGAGGTTCTTAGTTGCTAGCTTGCCGGGCCGAGTGTTCACTTGGCATGCGGTACGTTTTATTGCTTTAGACTATACTTCTGTTGGATTGGACTCTGTTGTAGTTGTTTATTTAATTCTGTTAATTGTTGAATTGTCCTGCTTTATTTCCTATTTCTTTGTACCTCCACACTCCTTTTTAGCCCTTCCGAGCCCTCCCGGCTCGTGGGCGGCGGTTCGAGTCTCGGGTTATCGGGCCTTCCCGGTAACCGGATTCTCGGGTCGTTACACTCAGTGTTGGGTACGTTTCCTGCCTTAGACTGTACTTTCTGTTGGACTCGACTCAGCTGTTGTAGTTGTTTATTTATTTCTGTTAATTGTTGAATTGTCATGCCTTATTTTCTATTTCTTTGTACATCCACACTCCTTTTAGCCCTTCCGAGCCCTCCCGGCTCGTGGGCGGCGGGTCAGGATTCGAATGGTATCGGGTTCTTCCCGGTATCCGGATCTTGGGTCGTTACAGCTGGTATCAGAGCGTGGTTGTGGATGTACATAGGAATTCGTGATTTTGTAGTGATCAGAGTGTAAGGTTTCGCACAGCACCTACGGGCTACGCAGCGGATAACAAAAATTCATTTGCCCGATCCCGGTGTTGTGGAAAGCTTAATCTGTGCTCTAATCGGTGTTTCTAATACCCTAATTACGGGTTGCGTGTTTCACCTTGCGCGGAACGACGCTGTCCGCTAAGTCCGATGCAGAAAAACTGAGCTGCACAACAGTATGGCCTCTAGAGACGATCCACACGGACCCTTGCGCAGCGACGGTACCTCCCCGGCACGACTATCCCCGACTCTATCACATTCTAGAGAGAGAGAGAGCAAGAGGGAGAAAGGGGGGAGACTAATCCTCTCCCTTAAGCTTAATGCTTGGTTAGCTTAAGGGAAGGAAAGAAGAAGCTCGAATGAGCTTCACGTAGGATCTATATATAGAGTTTAGGCTTTTTAGAAAAGGATTCCAAAAGACCGAAACTGTATATATGTTCTATCTATTATTATACATATGTATTAAGCTCCATTTATACTCCTTTCCAAAAGGAATTAAAAGGAATTAATACATACACTTGTATAACAATAATCCGTCACCCAAGAATCCATTGTGTGTGATCCTCTAGGCCCATAGTCACTCTAGTTTAAGGCCCATTAACTTCTAATTCCCAATTAGAAGTAAACTAAACATATTATTCGCTTCTACTAGAGCTGAATAATAGTTTAATTCATTCCGAACCTTCGATCACGTTGGGTCAAGCAAATCCGCGTGATCCTAGAGGACGCCGGGTTTAAACCAGCATGTCTGGTACCTGTAAGTCCACAGTTACCGCATCGATATAATCCCTCGCTCCTTCTATGAGTCTGGTACGATCGAGGGTATGGTTTCTGTCAAACCCCATGATCGTGCCATTTGACTATGACCTCCTTAAAGTGTATGACGTCCGTCCTAAACGAACTCATACGACCCTGGCCAGGGATTTAACGGAGCGTCAATGTCATGACCCATTAACTGTCTGATATATACCCGACAGTGAGTGATCCCTTCTTGACCATTGATGATCTTCACACGTATCCTGGAGTGGTTAATGACTCGGCAACTCATGACTTATGGTTAAAGTCACTTAGCCAAGTAATTAAACCATTCCAATCCTCGTGTAAGATCCGATCAATGTCTCAGGTCAAAGGACCAACGATGCTACTGAGACAGTTGGATCTTCAGTTGACATTAGGTATAATCAACCATCTGAAGATCTAATAGCGAATCAGTTCATTGTACATCCTCCAAGGACATACACCTACACATACGTGTTGGTGCCCCGCACCAATGACCATGAGACTGGTCACTGACACATCATGTGTACTGGTTTAATAGGTAATCAAAGTCCCCGAGTGATTATCCTCCAACCAGGAACAGTTTAAGGTATGTGTTCATGTAAAGTCAATCTCATGTTCGAGATCTCATCTCGAGCTGACTTTACAACAACATATCCTAGGGACAACGTAAAGTAACACAATCGCATATTTACGCTCAAATACCACTTTATTAATAATGAACAAGATCGTACAACTATTGGGCCTACCCGACCCGAAATTGGCATGTAGCACACCAATACTAACAATCTCCCACTTGAACTACAGCCAATTGCCCACAACTTTGAGACCCATCTTATCCCGATGACGCTCAAATACAGTCTGTGTCAAAGGCTTAGTCAGTGGATCTGCTATGTTATCTTCTGACGGTACACGCTCTACCATCACATCTCCACGATCAGCAATCTCCCGAATAAGGTGAAAGCGCCTGAGAATATACTTTGACCTTTGGTGAGATCTCGGTTCCTTCGCCTGGGTGATGGCCCCATTATTATCATAAAATAATGGGATGTGAGCTGTTATCTCGGGAACTACTCCAAGTTCCAAGATGAATTTCTTCATCCAGACGGCTTCTCCAACGGACTGCCCCTCCATTCAACATGAATACAAATTCAGACATGGATTTACAGTTATCTGGATCTGACTGAAAACTAGAATTTGTGTAAGCTCTAAGCTATAGGTCCTCTCCTCCATATAGCAGAAAAAGATCCTTAACCCTTCACAAGTATTTAAGGATGCCCTTTACTGTCTTCCAATGCTCTTCGCCTGAATTTGCCTGATATCTACTGACAATGCTTAAAGCATTGGCAACATCAGGCCGTGTACATAGCATTGCATACATGATTGACCCTATTGCCGAAGCATAGGGTACCTTATTCATGTGTGCCACCTCCTCAGAAGTTTTAGGACTCATCGGAATGAGACATTTCTTCGAATTTTCCATTCTAAACCTTTTGTGGATAATGTCTATGTACATGGATTGGTATAATCCTAGCATCCTTTTAGATCTATCTCGATAGATCCTTATGCCCAGCACATAAGATGCTTCTCCCAAATCTTTCATGGAGAAAGTCTTGGACAACCAAGACTTAATTGATGTCAACATCTCTACATCATTCCCAATGAGTAAGATGTCATCAACATAAAGGACCAAGAAGGTCACTGAGCTCCCACTGACCTTCTTGTAAACACAGGGTTCATCTTCATTCTGAATGAAGTTGAAAGATTTGACAGCCTCGTCAAATCTTAAGTTCCAGCTTCTAGATGCATGCTTTAATCCATAAATGGACATTTGAAGTTTGCATACCTTATTAGGATGTGGCTTGGAGGTGAATCCCTCAGGCTGTACCATGTACACCTCTTCTGACAGGTTTCCATTAAGAAAAGCTGTCTTCACATCCATTTTCCAGATCTCATAATCCAGGTATGCAGCAATGGCAATGAGGATTCTGATTGACTTAACCATGGCTACCGGCGAAAACGTCTCGTCATAGTCAATGCCTTGCCTTTGACGATATCATTTTGCCACTAGTCTAGCCTTGTATGTGTCAACCTATCCATCTGCACCGATTTTCCTTTTGAAAATCTATTTACAGCCGATAGGGACCTTCCCTTCGGGTACATCAACTAAGTTCCAAACTTTATTGGTGTACATGGACTGGATTTCTGAATCCATTACCTCTTGCCATTTCTCGGAGTCTACACTATGGATCGCCTCCTGGTACGACTGAGGATCATCATCCTCATCGATACATACCTTAGAGGACCCATCTGAGACATGTCCAACATATCTCTCAGGTTCTCTCGGTAGTCTACCAGATCTCCGTAGTGTCAGTGTTTCACCTTGAATAGGATCAACCGATACCGTCTCATCTAGCGAGTTTTTGTCTATGGGTTGTGGTTCTTAGACCTCGTCCAATTCTATCTGGCTCCCACTATTTTTTTTATGGAGTAGATATTCTCTTTCCAGAAATACAGCTCTCTTGGCCACTAAGACCCTTTGCTCAGAAGGGTGATAGAAATAATATCCAAACGCCTCCTTTGGATATCCCACAAACCTACACTTATCGGTTCTCGACTCAAGCTTATCACTCTCGTTCTTCTTTACATGAGCAGGACACCCCCAAATTTTAATGTGATTAAAATTTGGTTTCCTGCCCTTCCATATCTCATATGGTAGAAGGAACTGATTTACTTGAGATCCTATTCAATAAATAAGCTGCAGTCTCTAACGCATAGCCCCAGAGAGACAAGGGTAGTCCTAACATAGACATCATGGATCGGACCATGTCTAACAAGGTCATGTTTCTCCTCTCTGATACATCATTATGCTGTGGTGTATACGGTGGAGTCCACTGAGAAACTATTCCATGGTCTTTAAGATAAGAAGTGAATTCATGGCTTAAGTATTCACCTCCTCAATCCGATCGAAGAGCCTTAATACTTTTGCCAGTCCGTTTCTCTACTTCATTCTTGTATTTCTTAAACTTCTCAAAGGCTTGTGACTTATGTCTCATTAAATACACATAGCCATATCTAGAGAAGTCATCAATAAAAGAAATGAAATAGAGATAACCTCCTTTTGCTTCTATGGACATGGATCCACACACATCCGAGTGTATGAGCTCGAGAAGGTCAACAACCTTCTCACCATGTCCACCAAAAGGAGCCTTGGTCATTTTCCCCATGAGACACGACTCACAGGTATCAAATGGCTTGTATTCGAACGAATTCAAATACCCATTTGAGTGTAAGTGGGAGACACTTTTCTCACCAACATGACCAAGTCTGCAATGCCATAGATATGCAGAATTCACTTCATCAGTATTGGAAATTTGCATAACATTAGAACGTGTATCTAATACATAAAGACCATTGACTAATGAACAATCGGCTATAATCAAATCATTATTCATTATAGAGCACCTAGTGCTATTAAAAGTCAATGTATATCCAATGTTATACAAGCCAGAGATTGAAATAATGTTCTTAATAATATTAGGAACATAATAACAGTCATTCAACTCCAGAATGACTCCTGAAGGTAAACTGAGGCGTGCAGTCCCGACAGCTTCGGCAGAAACCAAAGCTCCATTTCCCATCCTCAGTTCAATCTCCTTTTTGCCCAATCGCCTTCTATTTGCCAGCACCTGTACAGAATTGCAGATATGAGATGCATATCCAGTATCCAATACCCATGATGTGGATTCCATATATGACAAATTAAGGTCTATGACAAAAATACATTCATTTAGAATTAGCTTGCAATTCCTTTTCCAATGCCCAGTTTCCCCGCATCGAAAATATTTATCTTCCTTTTCATTCTTCTTGCCATTCCCTTTGTCAACTTTGGCGAGTTGCTTACCCGTGGCCTTTTTCTTTCCTTTCCCTTTATTACTTGTAGTGGATATCTGGGTGACCTTCCTTTTCTTATTGGCCCGGGCAATAATCATTACAGAAGAAGATGGTTTATCTTTCTGCATAGTTCCTTCAGCACTCTTTAACATGTTGAGCAGCTCCGGGAGAGTTGCATCAATTCTATTCATGTTAAAGTTTATGATGAAGGAAGAAAAGGAATCGGACAATGACTGGAGTATAAGATCAATGCACAGTTCAAGATCCAACTTGAACCCCAGTGCATTGAGTCTATCTATCCAGTCCATCATTTTCAGTACATGAGCCTATACAGAAGAACCCTCAGACATCCGTGTCCTGAAAAGCCTTTTGGAGACGTCATACCTCTCGATCCTACCCTGCTCCCCTAAGAGTTGGCGTAGATTGAGAAGTATACTTCTACAATCAGTCTTTTCAAATTACCTCTGTAGCTCGGGAGCCATAGAGGCCAACATGTAACATTGGGCAAGGGAGGAGTCCTCAGACCACTTGGCATAAGCCAGCAACTCGCCCTCGTCGGCATCAGGAGCCGGCTCAGAATGAACCGTGTCCAACACGTATGCAATCTTTTCGGCGGTAAGGACTATGCGTAGGTTACGCAGCCAATCCGAGTAGTTCGATCCAGTTAAACGATTTGCATCCAAGATGTCACGGAGGGGGTTGGACGATGACATTGTAATCTGGATAAGAAATAAATGACAACTTAGCATGTGTTCAAATTCTAACTTAGATGTGGTTTTCTATCTTAGTTAGTCCCACTATTTTTCGATCGAACTATATAACCCTCAGTATATAGAACGGGAGATCAACGAGATCAACCTAATGGGTCGGAATCCCAACGAGACTGATGTACGACCTTGTGGAAAGCACAACAAGCCATACACCATCTCAAGGGCAGTCAACATGCACTTGCATCTAATGCAATATCCGATATTCGGCCCACGAGAAATCATCCCCTTGTGGAAAGCACAACAAAGGATATTCTCGGTTAGATCTAACCATCATTACTACATAGCAATGAGTTCATGACCCGACCCTTGTGGAAAGCACAACAAAGTCGAGTTCAATTCCTCACCCCATTGAGGTCGAGCCTTGGAGTTTAATCCCCCCCCCAAACTCATGGACCTTGTGGAAAGCACAACAAATCCATGAAATGAAGACGTTCATTCACTCCATAATGATGGAGGGCCACGATGACTCCTAGAGCCACGCTTACCAGATCTAAAATTTAATCGCAAGAAAATTTAATTTTATCTTGATCTCACCCTATGTGGTAATATAAATATATCCAATATATTTACCGTACCTAGTAGTTTGCACAAAATAAATGCATCCAATGCAAAAATAAACGCAAGTGATCATGGACTTTAACCCTAGTGTAACTAAGACATCCGGCCCGCTTCCAAAGCAGCTGGATCGTCCTCGTCGGGTGTGCTCCGCGCTTTCAAACTCCGACGCCGCATCAATTACAACTTTTACACGGCACGCAGGCCGGAAAAATTAAATTACATGTGACTCAAATTTCAGTAGCCCTTAGGGCGAGTACAACAATGGAGGAAGATAGAAGTACATTGAAATTTTAACAGAGAGAGAAAGGAGGTTCACAGACCCCAATTAATTACATTAATCCAAGTCCATGATCACTTGCCAACCCATTCAAATAAAATCAATCAAGGGTTATTTTCTGAAAATAATCCTTACTTTTTGAATTTAAAAATGGGATGTGCAAACAAAAATA
Source organism: Amorphophallus konjac (assembly GCA_022559845.1). Lineage (NCBI taxonomy): Eukaryota > Viridiplantae > Streptophyta > Magnoliopsida > Alismatales > Araceae > Amorphophallus > Amorphophallus konjac. The sequence continues at coordinate 34,263,550 of CM040126.1, forward strand.
AGCTAGCTTTGTTTAATTTTAAAAATCAAAGTATGATTAACTAAAATTAAACACACAAGCAGGCCAGTACAAGGTAAATAAAGTAAAGCACGTAAAGAACCATCATTTTCTACAGGGGCATCTAATTGAGATAATTAGTTAAATTTAAATTTAAATTTAATTATCTAATAATAAATTTAAATTTAAAATTTAAACATGCCAATAATTTAAATTTAAATTCAAACTAATTATCCAATAATTTTGTTTGAAAATAAATTTAAATAATGTAATTATTCTCAATTAGTAATTTTTTAAAATTTAAAATTTGAATTTAACAATTATCTAATAATTAAAAATTCAACTAATTGAATTTTTCACAATTAACTTCAATAAAATTTAAAATTTGAATTTTATAATTATCTAATAATTAAAAATTTAAAAATTAGAATTTACTGAAGTAACTTCAATTATTACCATTTTATCCCAAGATAAATAGTAATTATCTCACCTCCGTAAATTCAAATCGGTTAAATAAAATTTACCATTCGACATTTACTTTTGAGATAACACTATTTAACTTAATAGATAAAATTCTAATTAATTTACTGAGCATTTTAATATATATATATCTAATATATATATTAGATATATGCACCAATAAATTCAAAATAAGTAAAAAAAATTTTAAAAAAAATAATTAAAAAAACCCCCACAAGGGGGGGGGGCGCGGCCGCCCACGCGGATGGAGTGGGCGGGCCCGCCCGCGCCCGCGTTGCGGGCGCCGCCTGCAGCGCCCGCGGTCAGCCTCCCACTTGAGGTAGTCGCCGGGGTCATTGGAGCCATAAAACTCTATGGCTTCGGGCCTACGGAAGTGGAGAGGGTGGTTGCCAAGCCCATGGGTGGACCAACAACCAGATTGCCCGGGTGATGGGGAATCCATGGGAAATTGGGGGAACTACATGCTAGACATGCCGACACTTGGACAAGACACTAGACACGACCCTTAAACACTAATGCAATGTTGGAGCGCGAACTTGGCTCTGATACCACTGTAAGGTTTCGCACAGCACCTACGGGCTACGTAGCGGATAACAAAAATTCATTTGCCCGATCCCGGTGTTGTGGAAAGCTTAATCTGTGCTCTAATCGGTGTTTCTAATACCCTAATTACGGGTTGCGTGTTTCACCTTGCGCGGAACGACGCTGTCCGCTAAGTCCGATGCAGAAAAACTGAGCCGCACAACAGTACGGCCTCTAGAGACGATCCACACGGACCCTTGCGCAGTGACGATACCTCCCCGGCACGACTATCCCCGACTCTATCACCTTCTAGAGAGAGAGAGAGCAAGAGGGAGAAAGGGGGAGACTAATCCTCTCCCTTAAGCTTAATGCTTGGTTAGCTTAAGGGAAGGAAAGAAGAAGCTCGAATGAGCTTCACGTAGGATCTATATATAGAGTTTAGGCTTTTTAGAAAAGGATTCCAAAAGACCGAAACTGTATATATGTCATATCTATTATTATACATATGTATTAAGCTCCATTTATACTCCTTTCCAAAAGGAATTAAATGGAATTAATACATACTTTTGTATAACAATAATCCGTCACCCAAGAATCCATTGTGTGTGATCCTCTAGGCCCATAGTCACTCTAGTTTAAGGCCCATTAACTTCTAATTCCCAATTAGAAGTAAATTAAACATATTATTCGCTTCTACTAGAGCTGAATAATAGTTTAATTCATTCCGAACCTTCGATCACGTTGGGTCAAGCAAATTCGCGTGATCCTAGAGGACGCCGGGTTTAAACCAGCATGTCTGGTACCTGTAAGTCCACAGTTACCGCATCGATATAATCCCTCGCTCCTTCTATGAGTCTGGTACGATCGAGGGTATGGTTTCTGTCAAACCCCATGATCGTGCCATTTGACTATGACCTCCTTAAAGTGTATGACGTCTGCCCTAAACGAACTCATACGACCCTGGCCAGGGATTTAACGGAGCGTCAATGTCATGACCCATTAACTGTCTGATATATACCCGACAGTGAGCGATCCCTTCTTAACCATTGATGATCTTCACACGTATCCTGGAGTGGTTAATGACTCGGCAACTCATGACTTATGGTTAAAGTCACTTAGCCAAGTAATTAAACCATTCCAGTCCTCGTGTAAGATCCGATCAATGTCTCAGGTCAAAGGACCAACGATGCTACTGAGACAGTTGGATCTTCAGTTGACATTAGGTATAATCAACCATCTGAAGATCTAATAGCGGATCAGTTCAGTGTACATCCTCCAAGGACATACACCTACACATATGTGTTGGTGCCCCGCACCAATGACCATGAGACTGGTCACTGACACATCATGTGTACTGGTTTAATAGGTAATCAAAGTCCCCGAGTGATTACCCTCCAACCAGGAACAGTTTAAGGTATGTGTTCATGGAAAGTCAATCTCATGTTCGAGATCCCATCTCGAGCTGACTTTACAACCACATATCCTAGGGACAACGTAAAGTAACACAATCGCATATTTACGCTCAAATACCACTTTATTAATAATGAACAAGATCGTACAACTATTGGGCCTACCCGACCCGAAATTGGCCTGTAGCACACCAACACTAACACAGAGTCCATAAGGTCAAGTACAGTTGGCAGCTGGCATAGGATTTTGTGCATGTTTTGTACTTTGTTTCTCTCTTAAGAGCTTAAGTGCACTGCGTGACGCTGTGAAGGCAGTTGCTGTTCGTGACTTTCGTGTCGGTGTGGGGCCCAAGGGATATGATAGAGAGGTGTCTTCCCAATGGGTCGTGGCCTCGGTTGTGCTGCATTGAGCAGAGGTTACCAACAGGTGCGTTGCTGCGGTGCTGTGTTCGAGGTGTTTGTAGCGAGGTCAGGTGGCTGGCGAGGATTGGTTGTGATTAAGTGGCCATGAGCGTGCTTTGAGGGAGTTGTTGCCGAGTCTGGCGACTCCATCTTGAGGTTCATCCAGCCCCTGAGGCGTTGAGATTGTGGTTTGAGGTGGCAGAGTGAGTGTTCTGATCGAGAGGTGCGCTCGGGTGAGCGGAGGATCTTCTCGGTGAGTTGCTGATTTTCGAGCCTGATGTCCTCGTCGTGCTCTGTGGCGTCAGGAATGACATGTCGGTCCCGATTGTTTTGCGGATTTTGAGACAGGATTGGGTGGAGTTGTCCCAGTGAGTTCTTGCTCCTGCGCTCTTGCGTGCGAATGGGTTGTGTTTGCCTAGATTTGGCTTGAGTTGTGAAGGTTCCGCTGTGAGTTTCGGGACTCGAGGATGAGTGTTGGCGGTTGCCGATTCTGGCTGGTGTTGCGGCTCTTGGCGTGGTGTGTTGCAGTTCGAGGAATTACGTGGTGGTGCATCGAGAGATGCTGTGATCGTGGTCCGACGTGACACTTGTTGAGTGTGTCGGAGGTGCTGACCTGATGAGGTAATGGCTTTCTCAATGCTGGAAGGTGATATTTCCAGCGTGTGCGACGTTTGAGGTCAGGTCGAGCGTGGAGATTTTCCGTTGTTCGGAGGTGTGATTGGTTTCTCCCTTGGTTGGAGAGATTATTTTTGGCTAAGGTTCGTCGTCTTGCATTATGTTCCCGGATTTGGTTGGCCTCTGTGAGCCATAAAATCCGTGCGAGACGTGTCCTGTGTTTTGGCAAGGTGGTTGCCGGTGAGAAGTCGTGCCCAATTCCCTGGTTGCGTGAGGGTGTGTCGGCACTGCCCCGGAAGGATGAGTGTTGGTTGGGTGGTGTTTGAGAGAATTCTTGGCTGGTGCTGAAACTTTCCGATGCGTGGCAGTTAGGAGCCTGCAGAGTTGCAGAGGATTGCCAGATTTGGGAGTGAATATGTGCTTGGGGTTCAAGGTAAGGGAGCTTTCCTCACCCTATTTTCTGAAGTTGGCCAGCTGAGTTGTGGATTGTCGAGATGGCGAGTCCCGAGTTGCTGTGTTTGGCTGTGCGCGTGGATCAGAGTGCGCAGTAGAAGCATGGTGGGCCCATAACCCACCGGTTCAGGATCGTAGCGTTGGGTGCTACGGGCATATTTCCTGAGGTTACGTTGAGCATTAGAGGATTGGTTCCTCTGTGCGAGACATGTTGTTGCCGTGCCATTGCTCGAGGTATTATGGTTCTTGGCACTGGCAGGATGGAGTGTTGGGGGAAAATGTTGGCAAGTGTGCCGCATGAATACCCTGTTCTTATGATGGGAGCCGTGTCAGGCGTCGGTGTTAGACCCGGATGGGGTTGTTGAGGATGTCGCCTGACGGAGGTCGAGGACGTGTGGTCAGAGTTAGTGGCTTGGTGCCCGGCTTGTGTTGCCAGTCTTGTCCTCTGATGAGACCATGTTTTGGAGAAGTGATCTCTGAGAGATTAGGGGTCCCAGTTGGTGGCTACGAGTGGCTGGTCAGGTTGACCGAGTGGTCGACCGCGGTAAGATGTGTATTGCTTGGGGACCCGTGTGCATTGGTCGTGGTGTTGGCAACTAGGTTGCCGTAATATTGGTTGGCACTTTCTTCCCCTAGAGACGGGTGCCATGAATTGTTTCGGTGGTGTCCCGTGGCTCTGTGGTGCTGGCGGAATCGAGATTGGCAGGTGTCCACTTGGATAAGTTGAGATAAGATTCGATGAGACAGGACGGAAGAGTGACGTCTGTGGTTGGAGGTCGTTGATGGGACGTTGGCGTTGGAGTGGCTATCCCTGGTCTGTGACCAGCCTGGGAGAAATCTCCTATAAGTCTGAGTCGAGTGAGGTGATGACCGAAGACTCCTGAGTCTTGTCATGGGTTTCGTCGTGCTCCCCCGAGAGGGTTGAGTTGGCACGATGATCGAGATCGATGCGGTGTTCGAGAGGAGTGCCGCTCGAGATGTGGTAATTGTCTGTGTGTGAGTCAGCGGATGGCCTGTTGTGAGTTGGATCGTGCCTGCTAGGCCGGCGAAGGTTTCCGTTGACATGTATCTGGCGATCGGTGGATGGTCTTTTCACAGACAGAAGATGTTGTTGGTTATGCATCGTGAATGTTGAGAGCAGTGTATCAGTAAGGCCTTTGGTGGTCGTCTCTTTGATGTGCCTTCCGGATGGGACCTGGGCTTTGTCGAAGTTTGAGTTTTGACAGAGTTGGTCCCGTGCTGTTATGAGCGCTTGGATTGCCAGGTATGCGATGGTTCTTGACGCTGAGCCGATGATCTGATTGCGGTCTGTTGAGATGGTTGTGTGAGCTGATGGAGGCTCTGTATTGGTTGTTCCCTTGAGCAGGGTGTGAAACCTGTCAGCTGGTTGCGAAGCTCATGTGTGAATTGTCCGCCGACCAGTAGATGGATCGGTAGCTATTTCTCGTGATGAGGACTGTGTCTCCTCGGCGAGCGAGATGGTGGCAGCGGTGCCATGATTGGTTTCTCATTGTGACTGAGGTGATGCCGGACTTTTGCCTTTGTGTTATGCTTGCTCTATTGGCCGGTGTGTGCGGCGTGTAGAGCGAGATGTCATTCATGATTGTAGTCTGGCTGTGTCCCTCAGGATAGGAGCTTTCATGAGAATCGAGATTTTTCTGTGCTAGGGCTCTGACAGCGTTGTGAGTTGGTTAAGGTGTTCCTCCCCTATGGCTTGGTGCTAGTCCTGAATTTCGAGGACGAAATTTCTTTAAGGGGGGAGGGCTGTAATGCCCCGGATTTCTCAGATATTTATCGGATCAGGATCCGTTGGTTTCGGATCGCTTTTGTGGGTCCCAGAGTGTGTTTTGTGCTTTATGTGTGTTTTTCCCCGATATGCCTTCGGAACTTTGTGTAGGGTGAACCGTGGCGTTCTCCGACCTCGGGACGTGACCAGCACGTTGTGCTCTTCTTGAGGATCGCGGAGGTAATTTTTCATAATTTTGAATTTCTGAAATTTTTGGGTTTTTCTATATATACTAACCTCCTTTTCTCTCTCTCCCCATCTCTCATTTCTCTCTTCCCTCCCTCTCTCTTCTCACGCTCTCTCCTCTCTCCCTCTCTTCTCCGGCGGCCGACGGAGGTGGACAGGGGCGAGGCGGCGAGGATCGTGGGGCGTGGAGCTGCGAGGATGGAGCGAGGATCGCGATGGTGGAGGCGGTTCGTGGGATCGCGAGCCGGCGGAGCTTTAACGGTGTTTTCCTCGTGGATCGGCGTCCACGGTGCGTCAAATCTTCGGTGGAGGTAGGGAGATGGATCCTTAACCCCGGTACTTTCTTTTTCGCGAGTTTGGTATCTCGTGGTGAGCCGAGCGTGGGTTTATTGCCATTTGGGGAAAAAATCATGTTTTTCGAGCGTGTGACAATTTCGACGGATCGAGCGATGTTTCCTCTATTTCTTTCTCCCATTTTTGGGTTTGGGGTCGGGGAAATGATCCCCCATGTTTTCCCCTTCGATTGGGATCAAACGGGGCGTGGAACCGGGCTCTAGGGTTGAGCTCGGCCGGTTTTTCGCCGTAACCGGTCGACCGCTGCGGGCGGCTCGGTCGACCGTTCGGGCACGGCTCGAACTGGGCATTCTGCCCAGTTCGGTCGACTGACCCATCTCGGGCGGTGGACAGAGCTGGCCAGGTCGACCGACCCCTACGGGGAGGTCGACCGAAATGCAGAGTTTTAGCTTATTTTGGGTTCCTGTCAGTCCGGTTGAGACCCAATGACCGACCTATGGCCCCGTGAGTGTCCCGGACATCCCGTGGGTTCTGTGTCCCTATTTTTGGGTGTCCGAAGGTACCGTATTACCTCGATTAGTGTGCCCATAGGTTTAGGGGGTCCGGTGACCCTATGTGTGTGTTCCGGGCTTTGTGTTACGCTAGATCTAGTCACCGTGTATCGGTGTGAGTGCGGTGGGGTTCCACCGCATGTCGTGGGTTTCTCCGAAAGATGGTTTCCGAGTGGGCCAAATGTATGGCCTTGGACTGCGAGTCCAGTCATGGTATGTGGACTGTGAGTCCAATTACCCAGTCTAGGGCTGGAGGGTTTCTTAGTTCCCTTTTTGAGGGAATTGTCTCAGCAGTTGTGAACTGCCTAGTGAGACATCATGCCGAGGTTTCTGACCCTAGGGGTGGGGCAGATTGACGGCGTGGAGCCGTTCGGTGCAACGGTCTTGACCCCGAGTCTCGTGACTCAATGAGCGTTGGATTTAGTGAGTCTAGAGGACTATCCAGAGTCCAGTGGCTCGACGCCACTTGATTCTTCTCAACTTTCGTGCAGGGTGCGTGCGTGTTTCTCGGAGTTTCTCCTCAGAGAGTGGTCACATTAGTGACTCCCTACTAGTCGTAGCCTTCTGACACGTGAGTGGTCCCACCAGAGAGTGGTGGCGAGGCTATCCCGAGATTATTTTTAGGCTGGTTACCGTCGGGCCCAACGTCTTAACGCCAGAGTCCGGCTGAGGGAAAAACCAGTCAGAGGGCCAGACCTAGGACGCATGGTCTGTGTGTGCACACGGGGTTGGAGGCAATTGGACCCGCGCTGGTAATCGCGACCCCGACTAGCTCTTGTTCTGTGGTTACTAGTACGGGTCCCCGTTCCACCAGGGTGCGATGAGGGGGACACCTGAGGCTCGGTCTAAGACGCGAGGGGGCACATCCAGCCTTACTTCTGGCGGGCAGGTACTCCTGTCACGTGAGACGTGACTCTCCTATTTTCGGGTTTCATTTCCCATCTGCGAGACGTGGTTTCCCGACAGTTTCAGGGAGTGTTCCCGAGGTAGAGGTCTAGGGGTTTTCCGGTGAGCGTCACCGAGGGTTTTCCCTAGACGGCGTTAGGTCCACGACTGCGAGGTCATGGTGGTTTCTTCTGGCGGCATAGCTAGAGGTTTTCCCGTTAGCTCGTTGTCCCCCGGTTGTGAGATCGGTGTGTGTTTGTCCGGTACAGTAGGAGTAGTTGTAGTGCCGAGTTTTGACCGGCCACCGGTTCGCTGTTCCTGCTGTAGTTGTAGCTATTTTTCCTTTCCGCTACCGTAGCTGTTCTCGGTTGGGGTTCCGCGGGACCCCTACTGAGCCAGTGATAGAAGGATCACCCCTACTTTTCAGGTGCGGCGGTTCTTCCTGGAGGTTCGAAGGTGCTGTTCGGAGGTTCTTAGTTGTCAGCTAGCCGGGCCGAGTGTTCACTCGGTGTTGGGTACGTTTCCTATAGGGCAGTCAATGGACCGGGCCCGGGCCGGGCTTAGGTCGGCCCGGCTAAGCCCGGCCCGGGCCCGACTTATCAAGATTAAGGCTCGAGCCCAGCCCGGGCCCGACTTATGTCAGGCCGGGTCGGGCCCGACATTATGTAAAAAATACAAAGCCCGACTAAGGCCCGGCCCGATAACTTAAATAAAATAATAAATAATAATAAATAATAATAGATTTAATACTATAAAACTTATAATATCACTTAATTAATTAAACTTTTGATATTAATTACATAATTTGTGTGAAAAGAGAGTTTTAAACTTTCTAATTAAGTAAAATAACGTAATTTTAACTAAATAGTTTGGAAATTTTGAAGTGAGAATAAAAAAACAGAACGGGCCGGGCCGACCCACCGGCCGAACTCAAAGCTCGAGCCCGGCCCGCAGGTCTAGTCGGGCAGGACTTTTAGGCCCGACTAAAAGCCCGCGGGCCGAACAAGACCTTACGGCCCGGCCCGAAATCGGGCCAGGCCCGCGGGCCTATCGGGCCGACCTGGCCCATTGACAACCCTAATTTCCTGCCTTAGATTGTACTTTCTGTTGGACTGGACTCTGCTGTTGTAGTTGTTTATTTACTTCTGTTAATTGTTGAATTGTCCTGCCTTATTTCCTATTTCTTTGTACCTCCACACTCCTTTTAGCCCTTCCGATCCCTCCCGACTCGTGGGCGGCGGGCCAAAATTCGAAGGGTATCGGATTCTTCCCGGTATCCGGATCTTGGGTCGTTACATTTTCTCCCTCTACTCTCTTCACCAAACTTCTTCCTTTCTTCCTGATCTTCAACTTTCTCTTCTTCCTCATCTCCTAAATTTTCTTCATTTTGAAGTTATTCAATTTTTTCTTAGGCTCTATTTTTTTCATATGGTTTCACAGGAATTTTCTTATTCTCCTCTTCTTCTATCTTCCCCACCTCTATATTCTTCCATACATCCTAAGGCGGATTCTCTACTTCGGTCTTCTCACGGCAGCGTTCCTCTCCAAAGCGGGGTGATCTTCCTCAAAGGCTCGACACGGCGTGGGCGGCGCTATTCTTCACTATCTTTGCTCTATTTCTTCCCTTGTTCTTTTATTTCAAGTTGTAATTTTTAGTTTTCATAGACTTGTAATATTTTCTCTAAGCAATAAAAATTCAATCTCTTACAATTGTTCTTCTTTCTTTCTCTCTCTAACTCTTCCAAATTTCTATTCTCAATCCTCTCACATTCTTTAGATAGATTTATTTCATTTCCATGCAATTTTATTTTCCTTTAGTTTAAACTTACCCCAAATTCAGTTATCAAAACATAAGGATTTTCCAACTTGCTTAATTGAAAAATACTTCTTGTCCATGGGATCGACCCGTTCTTACCAGTCTACTTATATTTAATATCTTTTTAGTGAGTGAGTGTGATTATTTTTGAAATTATGGCACGACTTTTAACGACGAGTTTTGTGCACATCATGACTGCAAATCTGGAAACCGAACTTAAAGATAATCTGGTAAATGGTGGGGTACTGACTCCCGATCCTATATAGCTGATCAAGATCGATCGGCCTCCAACATGTAAGTCATTTGTCTATATCCCTATTGTATGGCATCTCGGTAATGACTGACCCCTGTGTTGTGGTTTGGATGCATGTCTGACTATTGTAATATTGTTGCATATAAATAAGATTGGTTGGAGTGTAATTGGCCTAAATATGTTAAAGACAAATATAAATATGACCGTGAAATTGATTATGACTGAGATGATTGAATCTATATGGATATGCACTGCACTGTTTTACAAGTTGGATGTAATATTGAACTGTTTGACAATTAAATGGAATGACTAAGAATATTAATTTCCTAATATGATAGATATCCGTTCTGTTTTGTTATCTTTAACGACCCGAGAATCCGATTACCGGGAAGGCCCGATAACCCGAGACTCGCACCGCCACTCACGAGCCCGAAGACTCGGAAGGGTTAAAAGGATGGTGTGGAGACTACACAAGTATCACAAATAATTGTAGAAATTAAACAGTTATAATATTAAGCAGGAAATAAATTAACATTTCACATGGTCCACAATAGAAATTAACAACAATAACAATAGTCCACGACCATTACAGTGACAAGGAAGAAAAGTACAGCTACACGGGGCATACCCCGGCTCTGACCTCTGGCACTACCTCTGGGCACCCGCACCACGCTGCACCCCAGACGCGCTCCCCCGGGGCGGCGCCTCACCTGAAACACGGTGAAAACACGCAGGGAATGAGTCTCGGAACAAGACTCAGTAGGGATCACTCGAACCCTACCTCGTAAAACGAGAAATAACTACACTAGCGGTAGGAGAGTACCTCGAAAAAGAAAGCCTTGTACTCTACAGAACAAAGGTCCCATGGCACGCAAACCGACACTCGTGCCACGGTAAGAAGACCGAAGCTCAACGGCCAACCCGACAAAACTCGAAGGTCGAAAATACACGACTGCAGACTGCCACTCCGTCCTCGACAGGAGTACCACCCACTAGAAGCACAGCCGGTAGCGTCCCCTGACGTCTTACGCCGCGCCGCAGGTGAACCGCCTGGCGTGGTAGCTCCTACCAGAGGCGCGAACACCGTACAAGTAACCACAACAAGTGACTAGCTGGGGTCACGCCCGTCGACGTGCGTCCACTGTCCCCAACCATGTGTGCACACACAGACCACGCGTCCTAGGTCTGGCCCTCTGACCGGTTTTCCCCTGGCACTGGACTCTGATGTGACGAGGGGCACGACGGTAACCAGTCTAAAACCGTCCTCAGGGTAAGCCCGTACACCACTCCCTGGTGCGACTAGCACACGCGTACTGATAGGCTACGACTAGTGGAGGGTCACAAAGGAGTAGACTCTCGAGTAAACGGAAAATAACGTCTGAATCTGACAACGTGTGGGAATCACCCCACGCACCAGCCCCGTCGCACGGTGGCTACAGTCGGAGTAAAAAAAAACGGGGTTGCCACCCTTATGGGGCAACCAGGCATGTGACGGTCCACCCTAGGGCCGTCACAAGCAAGTAACGGTCTAGGCGAGACCGTTACATGCGCCTAACGGTTCAAAACAGACCGTCACACGGTCAGAGGGGAAAGGGATGTAACGGCCTGGTCCAGGCGCGTTACAAGAATGTAACGCGCTTGGCCCCATGCGTTACACACCCCCACGCTCCCAAAGCCAAAAGGGATGTAACGGCCCAGCCCCGGCGCGTCACACGCATGTAACGCGCTTGGCCCAGCGCGTTACATGGCCCTCACACTTGGGGTGAAAACAGGAAGTAACGCGCCTGCCCCAGCGCGTTACACGCATGTAACGCGCCTAGCCGGTGCGTTACATGGCCTGACCCCCAACGGTCACAAACCAACGGTCGAAAGCCCCTGACGTCCCTACCCAAGCGCGTCATAGGCAAATGGCGGTCTATCGTGAGGCCGTTACAACCCCCGACCCCCAAAAACACTACTCAGGAATGTAACGCACCCCTCTAGGGCGTCACAAGCATGTGACGGTCACTGGAGTGACCGTCACACACTCCCGAGCACGCTACGGCGGGAAAACCCCAAAAACTTCGACCACGCCCCCGTGCCTCTACCGGAGAGGGGGAAAACAAAGGGGAAGACCCCTGGGGACCCCTAGCATGCATCTAAGCCATCCAAACGTGAAATCGCGGGCTAAAACCATAGATCGGGTGAGCTCTCCCCAAAGCATGGAAAACCCCAAACCCGCTCAATCAAGCCCCTCTCGGCCTCCCCGCGGCCTACAAACCACGGAAATGAACGGCAAGAGGCTAAGGAACGTCACCCTACCTCAATGGAGCGAATGCTCTGCCGGATCGTTCGTGAATTGCGAAAAATGCCTTAGAAAACTCTCGTCCTTCAAGCTTCCCGCGAGCACCGCACGCCCCCACGATCGCCTCGCCGTCGCCCACGTCACCGCGTCGTCGCCCCACCGGCGTCTGCAGCCGGAGAGGGGTCCGCCGCGATCAACCGGGAGGAAGAGAGGGAGAGGGAGAGGGTTACGGTGGAGGAGGAAGGAGGAAGAAGAAGAAGAAGAAGAGCGTGGGGGAGAGAGAGAAAATATGGGGGTTTTATAGAAAATCAAAAAATTCTGAAAAATAGAAAATTACACCCCCACGATCCTCGGAACGCACCGATCGCAACGGTACCACTCGTGCCCAGGTGAACGGACCGGTTCACCCGCAGCGAGCTTCCGAAGTAAAAGCCGAAACACACACCGGAAATCGGAAAACACACACGGAAAAGCAGCGGAACGCCTCCGGGCCTCCGAAACAACTCCGGATCACGCCGATCCAAACACGAAAGATGTCCGAAACGAAATTTTGGACACAACAAAGCCGGACACTCCGAAAACCAAATCCGGGACCCACGAAGAAAGGATCCGAAAGGACTGGGATATTACAGCCCTCCCCCCTTAAGGAATTTCATCCTCGAAATTGAGAACAACCAAAGGGGAAAGAAGAGGAAGACTCACTCAAACAGATACGGGAACTACTGACGCATCTCGTCCTCACGTTCCCACGAAGCCTCACCACCAGAGTGTCGTTGCCACACGACCTTTACTAAGGGAATAACCTTGTTCCGCAGGCGCCGCTCTCGCCTATCCTCCACGCGGATCGGAAACTCTGTTAGAGAAAGATCTGGAGTCACCTCAGGCCAAACGAAAAACTCGAGCACATGAGAGTCATCGGGCATATACTTCTGCAACATCGAGACGTGGAACACGTCATGCACCGACGCCAACTTAGGAGGTAACTGCAACCGGTAAGCAACCTCACCGATGCGCTCCACAATCGCGAAAGGACCAATATAGCGGGAACTCAGCTTCCCACGCCGTCCAAAACGCATCACCCCCTTCATCGGAGAAACTCTCAAGAACACATGATCGCCCACGGTGAACTCGAGAGGCCGCCTCCTACGGTCAGCATAGCTCTTCTGCCGACTCTGGGCCGCCAACATGTTCTGACGAACCAGGTGCACAACATCCACACATTGCTGCACCAATTCCGGTCCCGTCAAAACATGCTCACCCACCTCAAACCAATCAAGTGGAGTCTGACAAGGATGCCCATACAATGCCTCATAAGGAGCCATGCCGATGCTCGAATGATAGCTGTTGTTATAGGCAAACTCCACCAACGGTAGGTGATGAATCCAACTCCCCTGCCACTCCAGGCACCAGGATCTCAGCATGTCCTCCAAAGTCTGAATGGTCCTCTCAGACTGACCATCTGACTAGGGATGATACGCCGAGCTAAATGCCAACTCCGTGCCAAGAGCTCGCTGGAAACTCCTCCAGAATCCAGAAGTGAAGCGCGGATCCCGATCCGACACGATCGAAATGGGAACCCCATGCAACGGCACGATCCGCTCCACATAAAGACGAGCCAACTTAGACACGCTCCAGCTGACTTTGACCGGTAACAACCGCGTCACCTTCGTCAGCCAATCCACCAGCAACCAAATACTGTCCTGCCCACTCGGGGTCCTCGGCAATCCCACCACAAAATCCGTGGTCACATGGTCCCACTTCCAAGCAGGAACATCCAAGGGCTGGAGAGTACCTCCTGGTCGTTGATGCTCCGCCTTCACCTACTGACAGATCAGGCACCTGGGCATAAACTCTGCGACATCTCTCTTCATGTCAGGCCACCAGAACTGCCTCCGCAAGTTCGATACATCTTCGTCGCACCCGGGTGCACAGTGTACCTGCTCCCATGAGCCTCGCGTAACACCGCACGACGAATCTGCTCCGCCGCTGGGACGTACAGTCTGCCGCGAAACCTAGCAGCGCTATCCTCACCCAGCTCCACATCAGCCACAGCTAGAATCCGGGGTAACTCAGGGTCTGCATGCTGAGCCTCTGTCACCTGACGACGGATAGCATGAGTGACAGTCAGACTCGCAAGCACTGCCAACCCTGGCTCCTGGGGAATCTTGAGCCTGAAAGATACCTCGGGCACTTGTTCCCAGAGCCTCCACTTCCTCAACATCAAGGTACTGACCGCCACCTTCCGACTCAAGGCATCAGCAACGACATTCATCCTGCCCGGCTGATAAGACAGGGTGAAGTCATAATCCTTCATGAACTCCATCCAACTCCTTTGCCTGAGGTTCAGATCTCTCTGCGAGAACACATACCTCAAACTCTGATGGTCAGTAAACACCTCGAACTTCTCGCCGTACAGATAATGCCTCCAGATCTTCAGCGCGAAGATCACCGCCGCCAACTCAAGGTCATGGGTAGGGTAGTTCTCCTCGTGGGGCTTTAGCTGCCGAGATGCATAAGCCACCACTCTACCATGCTGCATCAACACAGCACCTAACCCAACGCCGGAAGCATATGTACACACCACGAAACCTCCCGATCCAGAAGGTAAAACTAACACCGGAGCCAAGGTGAGCAATCTCTTCAGTTCCCTGAAGCTCTGCTCACACTCCTCGGACCAAACGAAAGGCACATCCTTCCGCGTGAGCCTAGTCATGGGGCCCGCAATGCGAGAAAAATCCTGGATAAACCGACGATAATAACCCGCAAGCCCTAAGAAACTCCGGATATCCGTTATCGACCTCGGCCTCGGCCACTGCATCACTGCCTCGACCTTGGCGGGGTCCACGGAATGCCATCACCAGAAATCACGTGCCCCAGAAAGTGCACCTCGCTAAGCCAAAACTCGCACTTGCTGAGCTTCGCATACAACTGGTGATCTCGCAACGTCTGCAGCACCACACCCAAATGGTACGCGTGCTCCTCGGCAGACTGCGAATAAATAAGGATGTCATCCACAAAGATGACCACGAACTGGTCCAAATACGGATGAAACACCCTCTGCATCAAGTCCTTGAAGGTTGCAGGGGCATTGGTGAGCCCGAACGGCATCATCAAAAACTCATAATGCCCGTACCTCGTACTGAATGCAGTCTTCTCCACATCGGACTTGCGAATTCTCAGCTGATAGTAACCGGTCTGCAAATCAATCTGCGAGAACACTCGCGCAGACTGCAGCTGGTCGAACAAATCATCAATCTGCGGTAACGGATACTTGTTCTTAATGGTCACTTCATTCAGCTGCCGATAGTCAATGCACAAGCGCAGACTACCGTCCTTCTTCTTCACGAATAACACGGGCGCACCCCAAGGGGAAAAACTAGGACGAATATACCCCTTGGCCAACAGTTCCTGCAACTGCGCCCTCAACTCCCTCAACTCAGCGGGGGCCATACGGTAGGGAGCCTTCGCCAAAGGTCCCGTACCAGGCACAACCTCGATCACGAAATCGATCTCCCGCTGGGGAGGTAATCCAGGCAACTCCTTGGAAAAACGTCGGGAAACTCGCACACCACCGCAATGTCCTCGACATCCGGCTCCATCCGGTCAGACACAACCACGGACGCGAGAAAATGCTGACAACCTGAATCAAGCAATCGACGGGCTCGAATAGCAGAGATAAGGAATCGAGAAGAGGCGGAACGGATACCTTGGAAATAGAAGGTCCTCTTGCTCGGATGCTGGAAGTAGACCCTCTTCATTCCACAATCCACCACCGCTCCATGGGTCTCGAGCCAATCCATGCCTAGAATCACATCATAATCCCGAAGCTGCAACGCATACAACCTGCCTGGCATACTCCGCCCATCGATCCAAACCGGAACCTGATCGAAGCAATACGGAGTGATCATAAAGTCACCCGAAGGCAACTCCACTGCCAAATCACAGGACAACTGGGTCACCGGCTCCTCGACGCTCGACCCGAAATTCTCTGAAATAAACGAATGAGACGCGCCAGAATCAAATAAAACCCGAGCCGCACAACCCAAAATCTGAACGGTACCTTCCACGAGCTGCGACGCCACTGCCTCTGCCCTGGTCATGTGCGTGATCTGGCCCCGAGCCCTCTGCCTGCCTCCCACACTAGCTGACCTGGGTAGCGGCGGATACTGTCCCTGTTGCTGCTGCTGCTGCCTCTGCTGCTGGGGAACCTGCTGCTGTTGAGGAAACTGCTGATGCGGCGGCCTCTGAGGACAGTCGCGCGCCATATGCCCTGGCTGGTCACACCGAAAATAGATGATCGGCGCCGTGCACTGCCTGCCTGGGTGGGTCCCACCACACCGTGGACAAGGTCCTCGCGATCCACCCACTGATCCCTGACGCTGCAAAGGAATCGGCTGCTGTACACTGCCCGATGAAGCTTGCCCCTGATCCTTGGACTTCTTTTTTCAGAAATTCTTCGCGAAGAACTTCTTGACCTTCGTGTCAAAGGACACAGATCCTGTCACCGAAACTGCCGATGCCGGTACTCCTGAACCACCCGGCGCATGCTGGAAAGAACCTTGCTGATGGGTAGCCGATTGTTGGCTGCGACCTGACAAGGACTGCCCCTGGCTGATCGGTCCTCGGATCCTCTGCATATCCATCTCTAACGAAGCCGCAACACGAGACGTTATCTCTAGATCAGTGGCCCCGTTCGCGATCAAATGGTGCCTCAGCTCCAGCCTCACGCCCTGCACAAACTGCGCGGTCTTCACCCTCTCATGATCCATGATGTGAGGTGCATACCGACCCAGCTCGACAAATCGGGCCCTGTACTACAACACGGACATGTCACCCTGCACCAGCTCCAGAAACTCCCGCATCCGCTGCGTAGCAACATAATCTGGACAGTACGTATGCTCGAAAGCACTGACAAAATCATCCCACTCGATCTGCTCAAGTGGACGAAGCTGAAAAGACATCTTCCACTGGGAAGACCACCACCTCCGAGCCGTACCCTGCAACTGGTTGTAGGCCAACACCACTCTGTCCTCGGCAGCACTCTTCACAGAACTGAACACCCGCTCCATCTCATCGAGCCAATCACGAGCCGCATCAGGGTCTGCCTGGCCGTTAAAGTAAGGTGGATGGAACTGCATGAAGTCCCTCACTGCTCGGCCTGGCCCACCCCTGACTGACGAGCCCTCACCGGCCTCTCCGCCGAACTGCTGAGACATAAGTTGGTACATGCCACGGAAGAAATCCTCGGCCCCTGGAACTCTCGCAGTATCCGCGGCCTCGGTAGCCCCCAGTGGCGCTCTACTATGCTCCTCCTGGTCCCTCTGGACCCCCTGCTGGATCTCCTGGCCTCCAGCCGACTGCCCCTGCTGAGAGCGAGAGCTCCGCCTCGGCGCCATACTCGCTCCTAAAGCACAAGACAGAAAACACGAAAACGGCAAGGTCAAAATAAACCCGCGGTGCCCAATGCCAGCGTCACCTGTACATCATTGCTGTGGACTAGTGGACCACTACAATTACCTATGATTCTCATGTAATTCCACAACCGCTCTCTGATATCAGCTTTAACGACCCGAGAATCCGATTACCGGGAAGGCCCGATAACCCGAGACTCGCACCACCACCCATGAGCCCGAAGACTCGGAAGGGTTAAAAGGATGGTGTGGAGACTACACAAGTATCACAAATAATTGTAGAAATTAAACAGTTATAATATTAAGCAGGAAATAAATTAACATTTTACATGGTCCATAATAGAAATTAACAACAATAACAATAGTCCACGACTATTACAGTGACAAGGAAGAAAAGTACAGCTACACGGGGCATACCCCGGCTCTGACCTCTGGCACTACCTCTGGGCACCCGCACCACGCTGCACCCCAGACGCGCTCCCCCGGGGCGGCGCCTCACCTGAAACACGGTGAAAACACGCAGGGAATGAGTCTCGGAACAAGACTCAGTAGGGATCACTTGAACCCTACCTCGTAAAATAAGAAACCACTACACTAGCGGTAGGAGAGTACCTCGGAAAAGAAAGCCCTGTACTCTACAGAACAAAGGTCCCATGGCACGCAAACTGACACCCGTGCCACGGTAAGAAGACCGAAGCTCAACGGCCAACCCGACAAAACCCGAAGGTCGGAAATACACGACTGACAGACTGCCACTCCGTACTCGACAGGAGTACCACCCACTAGAAGCACAGCCGGTAGCGTCCCCTGACGTCTTACGCCGCGCCGCAGGTGAACCGCCTGGCGTGGTAGCTCCTACCAGAGGCGCGAACACCGTACAAGTAACCACAACAAGTGACTAGCTGGGGTCACGCCCGTCGACGTGCGTCCACTGTCCCCAACCATGTGTGCACACACAGACCACGCGTCCTAGGTCTGGCCCTCTGACCGGTTTTCCCCTGGCACTGGACTCTGATGTAACGAGGGGCCCGACGGTAACCAGTCTAAAACCGTCCTCAGGGTAAGCCCGTACACCACTCCCTGGTGCGACTAGCACACGCGTACTGATAGGCTACGACTAGTGGAGGGTCACAAAGGAGTAGACTCTCGAGTAAACGGAAAATAACGTCTGAATCCGACAACGTGCGGGAATCACCCCACGCACCAGCCCCGTCGCACGGTGGCCACAGTCGGAGTAAAAAAAACGGGGTTGCCACCCTTATGGGGCAACCAGGCATGTTACGGTCCACCCTAGGGCCGTCACAAGCAAGTAACGGTCTAGGCGAGACCGTTACATGCGCCTAACGGTTCAAAACAGACCGTCACACGGTCAGAGGGGAAAGGGATGTAACGGCCTGGTCCAGGCGTTGGCCCCATGCGTTACACACCCCCACGCTCCCAAAGCCAAAAGGGATGTAACGGCCCAGCCCCGGCGCGTCACACGCATGTAACGCGCTTGGCCCAGCGCGTTACATGGCCCTCACACTTGGGGTGAAAACAGGAAGTAACGCGCCTGCCCCAGCGCGTTACACGCATGTAACGCGCCTAGCCCGGTGCGTTACATGGCCTTACCCCCAACGGTCACAAACCAACGGTCGAAAGCCCCTGACGTCCCTACCCAAGCGCGTCATAGGCAAATGGCGGTCTATCGTGAGGCCGTTACAACCCCCGACCCCCAAAAACACTACTCAGGAATGTAACGCACCCCTCTAGGGCGTCACAAGCATCTGACGGTCACTGGAGTGACCGTTACACACTCCCGAGCACGCTACGGCGGGAAAACCCCAAAAACTTCGACCACGCCCCTGTGCCTCCACCGGAGAGGGGGAAAACAAAGGGGAAGACCCCTGGGGACCCCTAGCATGCATCTAAGCCATCCAAACGTGAAATCGCGGGCTAAAACCATAGATCGGGCGAGCTCTCCCCAAAGCATGGAAAACCCCAAACCCGCTCAATCAAGCCCCTCTCGGCCTCCCCGCGGCCTACAAACCATGGAAATGAACGGCAAGAGGCTAAGGAACGTCACCCTGCCTCAATGGAGCGAATGCTCCGCCGGATCGTTCGTGAATTACGAAAAATGCCTTAGAAAACTCTCGTCCTTCAAGCTTCCCGCGAGCACCGCACGCCCCCACGATCGCCTCGCCGCCGCCCACGTCACCGCGCCGTCACCCCGCCTGCGTCTGCAGCCGGAGAGGGGTCCGCCGCGATCAACCGGGAGGAAGAGAGGGAGAGGGAGAGGGTTACGGTGGAGGAGGAAGGAGGAAGAAGAAGAAGAAGAAGAAGGTGGGGGAGAGAGAGAAAATATGGAGGTTTTATAGAAAATCTAAAAATTCTGAAAAATAGAAAATTACACCCCCACGATCCTCGGAACGCACCGATCGCAACGGTACCACTCGTGCCCAGGTGAACGGACCGGTTCACCCGCAGCGAGCTTCCGAAGTAAAAGTCGAAACACACACTGGAAATCGGAAAACACACACGGAAAAGCCGCGGAACGCCTCCGGGCCTCCGAAACAACTCCGGATCGCGCCGATCCGAACACGAAAGATGTCCGAAACGAAATTTTGGACACAACAAAGCCGGACACTCCGAAAACCAAATCCGGGACCCACGAAGAAAGGATCCGAAAGGTCCGGGATATTACAGCCCTCCCCCCTTAAGGAATTTCATCCTCAAAATTGAGAACAACCAAAGGGGAAAGAAGAGGAAGACTCACTCAAACAGATACGGGAACTACCGACGCATCTCGTCCTCACGTTCCCACGAAGCCTCACCACTAGAGTGTCGTTGCCATACGACCTTTACTAAGGGAATAACCTTGTTCCGCAGGCGCCGCTCTCGCCTATCCTCCACGCGGATCGGAAACTCTGTTAGAGAAAGATCTGGAGTCACCTCAGGCCAAACGGAAAACTCAAGCACATGAGAGTCATCGGGCATATACTTCTGTAACATCAAGACGTGGAACACGTCATGCACCGACGCCAACTTAGGAGGTAACTGCAACCGGTAAGCAACCTCACCGATGCGCTCCACAATCGCGAAAGGACCAATATAGCGAGAACTCAGCTTCCCACGCCGTCCAAAACGCATCACCCCCTTCATCGGAGAAACTCTCAAGAACACATGATCGCCCACGGTGAACTCGAGAGGCCGCCTCCTACGGTCAGCATAGCTCTTCTGCCGACTCTGGGCCGCCAACATGTTCTGACGAACCAGGTGCACAACATCCACACATTGCTGCACCAATTCCAGTCCCGTCAAAACATGCTCACCCACCTCAAACCAATCAAGTGGAGTCCGACAAGGACGCCCATACAATGCCTCATAAGGAGCCATGCCGATGCTCGAATGATAGCTGTTGTTATAGGTAAACTCCACCAACGGTAGGTGATGAATCCAACTCCCCTGCCACTCCAGGCAGCAGGATCTCAGCATGTCCTCCAAAGTCTGAATGGTCCTCTCAGACTGACCATCTGACTAGGGATGATACGCCGAGCTAAATGCCAACTCCGTGCCAAGAGCTCGCTAGAAACTCCTCCAGAATCTAGAAGTGAAGCGCAGATCCCGATCCGACACGATCGAAATGGGAACCCCATGCAATGGCACGATCCGCTCCACATAAAGACGAGCCAACTTAGACACGCTCCAGCTGACTTTGACCGGTAACAACCGCGTCACCTTCGTCAGCCAATCCACCAGCAACCAAATACTGTCCTGCCCACTCGGGGTCCTCGGCAATCCCACCACAAAATCCGTGGTCACATGGTCCCACTTCCAAGCAGGAACATCCAAGGGCTGGAGAGTACCTCCTGGTCGCTGATGCTCCGCCTTCACCTACTGACAGATCAGGCACCTGGCACAAACTCTGCGACATCTCTCTTCATGCCAGGCCACCAGAACTGCCTCCGCAAGTTCCGATACATCTTCGTCGCACCCGGGTGCACAGTGTACCTGCTCCCATGAGCCTCGCGTAACACCGCACGACGAATCTGCTCCTCCGCTGGGACGTACAGCCTGCCGCGAAACCTAGCAGCGCTATCCTCACCCAGCTCCACATCAGCCATAGCTAGAATCCGGGGTAACTCAGGGTCTGCATGCTGAGCCTCTGTCACCTGACGACGGATAGCAGGAGTGACAGTCAGACTCGCAAGCACTGCCAACCCTGGCTCCTGGGGAATCTTGAGCCTGAAAGATACCTCGGGCACTTGTTCCCAGAGCCTCCACTTCCTCAACATCAAGGTACTGACCGCAACCTTCCGACTCAAGGTATCAGCAACGACATTCATCCTGCCCGGCTGATAAGACAGGGTGAAGTCATAATCCTTCATGAACTCCATCCAACTCCTTTGCCTGAGGTTCAGATCTCTCTGCGAGAACACATACCTCAAACTCTGATGGTCAGTAAACACCTCGAACTTCTCGCCGTACAGATAATGCCTCCAGATCTTCAGCGCAAAGATCACCGCCGCCAACTCAAGGTCATGGGTAGGGTAGTTCTCCTCGTGGGGCTTTAGCTGCCGAGATGCATAAGCCACCACTCTACCATGCTGCATCAACACAGCACCTAACCCAACGCCGGAAGCATCTGTACACACCACGAAACCTCCCGATCCAGAAGGTAAAACTAACACCGGAGTCAAGGTGAGCAATCTCTTCAGTTCCCTGAAGCTCTGCTCACACTCCTCGGACCAAACGAAAGGCACATCCTTCCGCGTGAGCCTAGTCATGGGGCCCGCAATGCGAGAAAAATCCTGGATAAACCGACGATAATAACCCGCAAGCCCTAAGAAACTCCAGATCTCCGTTATCGACCTCGGCCTCGGCCACTGCATCACTGCCTCGACCTTGGCGGGGTCCACGGAAATGCCATCACCAGAAATCACGTGCCCCAGAAAGTGCACCTCGCTAAGCCAAAACTCGCACTTGCTGAGCTTCGCATATAACTGGTGATCTCGCAACGTCTGCAGCACCACACCCAAATGGTACGCGTGCTCCTCGGCAGACTGCGAATAAACAAGGATGTCATCCACAAAGATGACCACGAACTGGTCCAAATACGGATGAAACACCCTCTGCATCAAGTCCTTGAAGGTTGCAGGGGCATTGGTGAGCCCGAACGGCATCATCAAAAACTCATAATGCCCGTACCTCGTACTGAATGCAGTCTTCTCCACATCGGACTTGCAAATTCTCAGCTGATAGTAACCGGTCCGTAAATCAATCTGCGAGAACACTCGCGCAGACTGTAGCTGGTCGAACAAATCATCAATCTGCGGTAACGGATACTTGTTCTTAATGGTCACTTCATTCAGCTGCCGATAGTCAACGCACAAGCGCAGACTACCGTCCTTCTTCTTCACGAATAACAAGGGCGCACCCAAGGGGAAAAATTAGGACGAATATACCCCTTGGCCAACAGTTCCTGCAACTGCGCCCTCAACTCCCTCAACTCAGCGGGGGCCATACGGTAGGGAGCCTTCGTCAAAGGTCCCGTACCAGGCACAACCTCGATCACGAAATCGATCTCCCGCTGGGGAGGTAATCCAGGCAACTCCTTGGGAAAAACGTCGGGAAACTCGCACACCACCGCAATATCCTCGACATCCGGCTCCATCCGGTCAGACACAACCACCGACGCGAGAAAACCCTGACAACCTGAATCAAGCAATCGACGGGCTCGAATAGCAGAGATAAGGAATCGAGAAGAGGCGGGACGGATACCTTGGAAATAGAAGGTCCTCTTGCTCGGATGCTGGAAGTAGACCCTCTTCATTCCATAATCCACCACCGCTCCATGGGTCTCGAGCCAATCCATGCCTAGAATCACATCATAATCCCGAAGCTGCAACGCATACAACCTGCCTGGCATACTCCGCCCATCGATCTAAACCGGAACCTGATCGAAGCAATACGGAGTGATCATAAAGTCACCCAAAGGCAACTCCACTGCCAAATCACAGGACAACTGGGTCACCGGCTCCTCGACGCTCGACGCGAAATCCTCTGAAATAAACGAATAAGACGCGCCAGAATCAAATAAAACCCGAGCCGCACAATCCAAAATTTGAACGGTACCTTCCACGAGCTGCGACGCCACTGCCTCTGCCCTGGTCATGTGCGTGATCTGGCCCCGAGCCCTCTGCCTGCCTCCCACACCACTCCCTGGTGCGACTAGCACACGCGTACTGATAGGCTACGACTAGTGGAGGGTCACAAAGGAGTAGACTCTCGAGTAAACGGAAAACAACGTCTGAATCCGACAACGTGTGGGAATCACCCCACGCACCAGCCCCGTCGCACGGTGGCCACAGTCGGAGTAAAAAAAATGGGGTTGCCACCCTTATGGGGCAACCAGGCATGTGACGGTCCACCCTAGGACCGTCACAAGCAAGTAACGGTCTAGGCGAGACCGTTACATGCACCTAACGGTTCAAAACAGACCGTCACACGGTCAGAGGGGAAAGGGATGTAACGGCCTGGTCCAGGCGCGTTACAAAAATGTAACGCGCTTGGCCCCATGCGTTACACAGCCCCACGCTCCCAAAGCCAAAAGGGATGTAACGGCCCAGCCCCGGCGCGTCACACGCATGTAACGCGCTTGGCCCAGCGCGTTACATGGCCCTCACACTTGGGGTGAAAACAGGAAGTAACGCGCCTGCCCCAGCGCGTTACACGCATGTAACGTGCCTAGCCCGGTGCGTTACATGGCCTGACCCCCAACGGTCACAAACCAACGGTCGAAAGCCCCTGACGGCCCTACCCAAGCGCGTCATAGGCAAATGGCGGTCTATCGTGAGGCCGTTACAGCCCCCGACCCCCAAAAACACTACTCAGGAATGTAACGCACCCCTCTAGGGGCGTCACAAGCATGTGACGGTCACTGGAGTGACCGTTACACACTCCCGAGCACGCTACGGCGGGAAAACCTCAAAAACTTCGACCACTCCCCCGTGCCTCCACCGGAGAGGGGGAAAACAAAGGGGAAGACCCCTGGGGACCCCTAGCATGCATCTAAGCCATCCAAACGTGAAATCGCGGGCTAAAACCATAGATCGGGCGAGCTCTCCCCAAATCATGGAAAACCCCAAACCCGCTCAATCAAGCCCCTCTCGGCCTCCCCGCGGCCTACAAATCACGGAAATGAACGGTAAGAGGCTAAGGAACGTCACCCTACCTCAATGGAGCGAATGCTCCGCCGGATCGTTCATGAATCGCAAAAAACGCCTTAGAAAACCCTCATCCAACAAGCTTCCCGCGAGCACCGCACGCCCCCACGATCGCCTCGCCGCCGCCCACGTCACCGCGCCGTCGCCCCGCCGGCGTCTGCAGAGAGGAGAGGGGTCCGCCACGGTCAACCGGGAGGAAGAGAGGGAGAGGGAGAGGGTTACGGTGGAGGAGGAAGGAGGAAGAAGAAGAAGAAGAGGGTGGGGGAGAGAGAGAAAATGGGGGGGTTTTATAGAAAATCCAGAAATTCTGGAAAATTCTGAAAAATAGAAAATTACACCCCCGCGATCCTCGAAATGCACCGATCGCAACGGTACCACTCGTGCCCAGGTGAACGGCCCGGTTCACCCGCAACGAGCTTCCGAAGTAAAAGCTGAAACACACACCGGAAATCGGAAAACACACACGAAAAAGTCACGGAACGCCTCCGGGCCTCCGAAACAACTCCGGATCGCGCCGATCCGAACACGAAAGATGTCCGAAACGAAATTTCGGACACAATAGAGCCTGACACTCCGAAAACCAAATTTGGGACCCACGAAGAAAAGATCTGAAAGGTCCGGGATATTACATTATCACATCTCTTGAATCTATGTTATATGTTTAGAACTCGAAATAATTATGATAGTTTAAGTATTATGACGTTCTTGCAAAGGCTATTAAGTTGTATGCATATGATTGGTTTTAATGTCTATTCAGTTTTAGAAATCAAGTGCATTGCATAACAATTTTTCAAAAAAATGATAAATATCTAAGTTGGACTATGATGAGGATAAATTAAAGGGTAACCCTAGGAGCATTTTAGAAACCGTTGCATATAGAGTAGGGTAGGATGAAATCCTACATAATGATGTTTGTATAAATAAAAACTTTTGAGTTAGTCTTTACTATTAGCAGAACAAATGTTATTGTGAATAGAAGAATGTATAATAATATATGTAATATGGATTATGGTGCATTTTATTTCATGGTAATTGTATGATTATGTTTTATTAGATTTATAAATACTTTGACCTTCAGCGCCACGTGGATTTGTCAATTCACATTGTTTGTGCTTGATGTAATGTCCCCATAATTGATAAACGATATCGGGGAAAGGGGATCTTACACATAGTGAGGGAGGTAACCTGCACAGGCAAGAACACTCGCTAGAAAACCCTAAACCCAACAAATCGGGGATAGTAAAATATTTTACGGGTTGTATGGTCGGACACCAAAATTTAGAATTCTAGGTGCTAATTTTTTATTGACTCCATTTTTCAATGTTACTAAACTACTGTAAAGATTTTTCTCCAAAACATTTCTCCACTCAACGTACGTGTAGACGCGGCATTTTAAGCATTACGCTGAGCAAATCCCGTATTACGCTAAGACGCCCCAAAGCGGCTCGCACAGTTAAACTATTTGAATGATTTCCAATTTTTTATTCGATCTCGCGGAAAGTCAAGTGTTGTTTGTCAAAATGAATGGGCTTGTGGCCATTCCTCTCCTACACAAGAAGATGAAAATGTTAATGGGCTTGGCCCATCTCTTAATGTTAAAAAGGAAAGGGGGGGAACAAATAAAGATTTTAATGGGCTTGGCCCACTCTTGTTCACAAAATTTTCTTTTTTCAAAAGGAAATCAACCCCTATGGGCTTGGCCCATTCTCCCCTATATATATAACAAGAGAAAATAAATAAATATATATATATATATATATTAAATAGGTGTGGCCCATCATAAATATATACATAAAAATATTGATAAAAATAAAAATATTAATAGTTTGGGCCTGACATAAAATAATAATAATAATAAATAAAGAATTTTTTAATTAACTCTCCTATTAGCTACCCCCCTTTTTCTTTGGATCTTGTCCCCCCATTTCATTTAACACCCCTCACCACTTACGTAACACACACCCCCTTTCATTAACACACTCATCATCACCCTCTCCCCCAACACAACAGCCCATTCACGTAAACACTTCTCACCCTCCCATTCTCCATTCGAGAGACAGCAGAGAACCCATTTTTTAACTTCCCATCCCATTCTCTCCCGGCCACTTCCGACAACCCACTCTCCTCACCACGAACACAGAGATACATGCCTCCTCTCAAACCCACCTCTCTCACTCCCTTTTCTCTAGGCACCATCGTAGCAGCCACCACCCTCCCAATTCTCTCCCCCTTCCTCAGCTAACACCCTGCTAACACCGCCGTGAGACCCGTCTCACACCAACTTTCCCTTCCGCGAACAGCCCACGGCCACTCCCTCTTCCTCTCAACGCATACACACAGACCCTCTCCCTCACCTCCTCTTACACACGACGCCGCAAACCTCTCCCCACGAGTCTCTCGCCCCCCCCCCCTCCACGACACCACTCTTCACGCAAGCCCAAACCCCACGCTACACCTCTGTGAGCCTACTGTCGCCGTCTCCGCGCCACCACCCTTCCTTGTCGAGCCCGAGAGCCCACCGCCATAGCCACTTCCTCTCTAACTCTTTCTTTCTCTAACTCATAGCTCTCTCTAACCCGCGAGACCCTTCCAATCCCTACGCCGCTCACCGGACCTCCCTGCCAACGCGTCTACGCCTGCCATCTCCGACCGCCGTCGCTTCACCTCCAATACCCCAGCACGCCCGCAGCCACCCCACTCCACCGCCGTCGTCACCGGCCACCGCCGCGAGCCACCACCTCACGTCCACCGCCATGCAACCCCCATGAAGCCCCGTCCGAGCGCCCTACGCCGTCGCCGGCCACCTCCGCCTGTGAACCCCCACGCCCGCCGCTCGCCGTCGCCTCCCTCTACGTCACCCACAGCACCCTCATCAAGCCGCACCGCTGTTGCCACCTCCGCTCCCCACCTGCACCCTCTGCTAGCTAGCCGCAGCGCCACCGCCT
The DNA here is from genome assembly GCA_022559845.1 of Amorphophallus konjac. Classification (NCBI taxonomy): domain Eukaryota; kingdom Viridiplantae; phylum Streptophyta; class Magnoliopsida; order Alismatales; family Araceae; genus Amorphophallus; species Amorphophallus konjac. Next base: position 34,291,044 of record CM040126.1, read on the forward strand.
CCGGACGCTGCAGACTCCGCCGCATCGCCCACGTCCGAGCACCCTGCCATTGATGTCCGCCCACCACCTCACGTCCACCGCCATGCAACCCCCGTGAAGCCCCGTCCGAGCGCCCTACGCCGTCACCGGCCACCTCCGCCTATGAACCCCCACGCCCACCGCTCGCCGTCGCCTCCCTCTACGTCACCCACAGCACCCTCATCAAGCCGCACCGCCGTTGCCACCTCCGCTCCCCAGCTGCACCCTCTGCTAGCTAGCTGCCGCGCCACCGCCTCCGGACGCTGCAGACTCCGCCGCATCGCCCACGTCCGAGCACCCTGCCGTTGCTGTCCGCCGGCCAACCCACTCCACCGCCGTCGCCCTCCGGCCGTCGTGAGCCCCGCTGCTGTAGCCACCGTCGCCTCCGGCCGCCGTCGGCCTCCTCTGGTCCCCACCTGCTAACCCCACTCTCCACGCCAGTGCCGCCCACGTCGCCGTCGAGCTTCCTTCTCTCTCCTCTCTCTCTGTTCTCTTCTCCGCTGCCCCTCTCTTTCTCTCCCTCTCTTCTCCACTCCCCCTCTCTCTCGCCTTCTCTTTCTCTCTCCCTCTCTCTCTTCTCCGCTTCCCCTCTCTCCCTCTCCCTCACTGCGCTTCTCTGTCTCCTCTCTCTACTTCCCTCACTCCTTCTCTCTTTCTCTCACTCGCCCTCTCTCCTCTCCCTCTTTCTCTTTCTCTCCCCTCCCCCGCGATCTCTCTCTTCTCTCTGCTTCTCTCTCCGTCTCGCGCTCTCTCTCTCCTTCTCTTTTAATTTTTTTTTATTTTATTCTTCTCACTCCCTCTCGATCTCCCTCTCTCTCACTTCTCTTTTTGATTTTTTAATCCCCTCCCACCGTCTCTCTCTCTCTCTCCCTCTCTCCGCTTCTCACTCCCCCCCTCTCACCGTCTCTCTCTCCCTCTCGATCTCTCTCTCCCTCTCCTTCTTTTTTTATTTTTAATCCCCCCTCTCTCTCCCTCTTTCTCTCCCTTTATTCCCTCTCTCTTCTTCTCTCTCCCCTCTCCCTCTTTCTCTTGATCTCTCTCCCCCTTTCTTTTCTTTTCTTTTTTCTTCTTTCTCCCCTCCTCCGTCTCACTTTCTTCTCTCTCTCTCCCCATCTTGATCTCTTCTCTCTCCCACACTCTCCAGATCTCTCTTTTCCCCCTCCCTCTCTCGATCCCTTTTTCAACTATTTCATATTTTTTATTTATTCATTTATCTTCTCGTTCTCAATTATCTTCCTCTCTCCCCCTTTATATATATATATATATATATATATATATATATATATATATATATATATATATATATCTTTTCCCTATTATTCTCTTTTTTATTATTTTCTCATTCTTGTATTATCTTCCCTTTAAAACCAAAGTATAAAAATCCTGAAAACAAAAAAAAAGAAAGAAAAAGCTCTCTCCCTCTCTCTCTCTCTCTCCCTTTCTCCTTTTCAGGGCGGTATCGATACCCGGAAGGTCCTGCCGAGTTTCCGGACGTCGGAGTATACTAGAACATATTACATCTCAGTGTATGCTCGTGCCATCCTCACTTCGGAGAAGCTCGTCCAAAGCCCGTCATCGGCCTCCCCCAATAAGCTTTTCTCCCCTTTTTACTTTTAATCAGTCACTTAATTACGTTACATGCATCATTTAGCATCTATGCCACGCCTCTCTCTCCGAGAGGGCCTGGTTTGTGAGCGTCTTCACGTTTGTGCATTCCATCATATCATTTATCATCCTCTTGTTCTAAAGGGGTTTTAAACACCACCAACCAGGTCCGTATTTGTTTATGTTATTCTCAGTATCATTTTCTAAAGGATTGGTACTACATCGCCGTCATTCTCATCTAGTTGTTTTCCTTTGTTTATTCTTTGTGTAGGGGTAACCAGTTAAAATAATAACAAAAGCTAAAACAAAAAAAAGGAAAGAATAACAAAATCAGGGTAACCGAAGGAAGCCCTCTTCGTCGGCCGGTCGAAAGAAGAGGAAGAGAGGACCCGCACTGCTCCCGCTCTGGCGGCGAACGCGATCACAGCTTTCCTGTGGGGTTCTCAGCCCCTTGGCGATCACACCCCCCTGCCCCTTTCTTTTCTGTCACTTTTTCCTTTTGTTTAAACCCCCGTGGACGGAAGTAATTCCTCGCGAAGCCTTTTCATTCTGTCATTTTATTTCTTTAATTTCTGTCTAAACCCTGCGACGAAAGTACGCAAAGCCTTTTCATTCTGTAATTTTAATTCCTTCAATTCCTGTCAAAGCCCCGTGACGGAAGTAATTCCTCGCGGAGGTTCCTGCGACGGAAGTAATTCCTCGCGAACCCCTTTTCATTCTGTCATTTTATTTCTTTAATTTTTGTCTAAACCCTGCGACGGAAGTAATTCCTCGCGAAGGTGCACGTGACGTAAGTAATTCCTCGCGAAGCCTTTCCATTCTGTAATTTGAATTCCTTCAATTCTTGTCAAAACCACGTGACGGAAGTAATTCCTCGCGGAGCCTTTTCATTCCGTAATTTTGTTCTTTTAATTTCTGCTTAAACCCCGTGGACGGAAGTAATTCCTCGCGGTGGTTTCCATTCTGTAATTTTCTTATGTCAATTCATTTCATTGTACATTTCCATTCCGTGGATTTTCTCGTTCCGTATATTTCCGCCGTTCGAGCCCGGTAGAGACAACCCTCCCCGGGAGTCCCTTTCCCGCATTTTCCCAGTGCAACGTGTTTCCCTCCCATCTCCTAAACCCCGTGACGTCCGTCCACATCTCTTGGCGATCACAGTGGGACCTCTTTTGCTTTTCGTTCGGTTACCCGTGTGATTTGGCACCTGCGTGTGCCCTTACCTATTGCGCCCACGTGCGCTACAGTTTCCCATTGGCACCCGCGTGTGCCCCTCCCCCATTGGCACCCACGTGTGCCCCTCCCCATCGCGCCCGCGTGCGCTACAGTCGTGCTCCAAGCAGCACCTTACTTTGCGTTTATCCCTCGTGCACCTCGTGCACTTCCCCCTCATTCCCTTGATTTCTCGAGAGATTCATGTTGTTCCATTTCTTTCCGTTGTTTTCTGAAAAACGGGCATCAGCTCGAGGGTGCGCCTGGAGCCCCAGGTGCGTACTCAGCGTCATCGCCCTCAGCAACTGTCAGCCGTTGTGCGGACACGTCCTGACAAGTGGACGTGTTCTCCCAAAGGCACTTCCCATCTGGCATCCCCAAATTGAGAAAAGAAAAAAAAAGTGGAGAAGATAGAAAAGAAAGAAAAAAAAAACCTCAATGGTGCTCTATCAGGTACATTTCCTATTCTCCTTTACCTTGTGAAAATTCATTTAGTTCTATTCCACCCTACTTAAATTCTATTCTTGTGAAAATTTGTTTAGTTCCATTTCCTGCATAGGTTTCGATCTTGTAAAAATTGTTTAATTATACTCTATCCTGCATAAGTTCTATCTTGTGGAAATTGTTTAGTTCTATTCTATCCTGCATAAGTTCTATCCTGTGATAAATTGTCTAGTTCTAATCTATCCCACATAAACTCTATTCTTGTAAAAATTGTTTAAGTTTTCTCCCATCCTGCATAAGTTCTGATCTTGTGAGATTGTTTAGTTCTGTCCTGTCCTGCAATAAGTTCTGATCCTGAATCTGTTTAGTTCTATCCTGTCCGAAGTTCTATTCTCGTTAAAGTTGTTTAGTTCTATTTTGTCCTGCATAATCCCTGTTCTCCTTGCTTTGTTTGTGTTTCACATATCTCAGTTATACTGCACTGCATTACATGCATTTTCCCCCTTTCTTTTTTCCTTTTCTAAGGATCACCTTTTCTCGGTGAAGGAAGGACTCTCCGTTCGGAAATTCCTCTTGACGGACTAGGATCTCCTTCATCGGGACCTCCGTAAGTCCCCGACAGCGAAGGATCCCCTCTTCGTTCACTGGGCATGTTGTACCACTGAAGTTCCTCGGAGTTTAGTTACCCATTCGTGGTGAGGCGAGCGACCTTAGCTGACATGGCGGTGGCCAAAATTCTAACTAGGGTCCTGTCTTTTGTGTGAACCCCTCGTTTGTGAAAAGAGAAAAGAAAAAAAAGAAAACAAACCAAAACAAACCAAAACAAAAAAGAGACGTAAAGCATCCATTTGTGTGTTAATCTCTGCTACTTGTATGCTGGTGTATGTTGTTACGTTCTGGAAAAGTGTTAAGAATGACCGAGTATAATTACGATGCTTTCAAGGCTGACGCCTTCGGCTATGAGCCCCAAATGCATGACCCAGGTCATGGCTCTTACATAGAATACATCCCGGACCAGGGCTACCAAGGTGAGCCTCATGTCTACGCCATGGATGCCGGTCCATCCCACGAGCCCTCACATGAGGTGCCGAATGTTTCCGGGGATACATCTTCCCCTCAGGACATCTCCTCTCTGTTAGGTGTCCTTGCCAACACCCAGCTCAACCCTGAGCAACTCCAGGCCTTCCAGGCCATTTTGAAAGGGAAATCGGTTTCCCCCTCTCCCACGGAGCCGAATCCGGCTGCTACTCCTGTCCAAGAGTCTGTACATGCCATTCCCTCCCCCTCACTCTTCGGGCAGGCAAATCAATAGCCTCCCTCCTTCCAATTCCCCTCCCAATCTCTGACGCCAGCCGCCCTTCAAACACCAATCCAACCGGGCCTATCCACTGGTAGACCCCAATACCCTTCCTGTCCTGGGTTTCCTTCTCAGGCCTCCGGGAGGCCTACCCCTTCTCTGTGGCAAGCGCCACCTTCACCAATTGACCCATTCACCCAGTCCCTCTTGAACAAGATGGATGAGCAATTCCGAAACTTACAGAAAATGGTGGATGTAAAATCCACCCCTGAAGTTTTTCTGCCTATCCTACCAATGTTTCGCATTCCCCCTTCTGAGATGCCCACGTACCGTAGGTACAATGGCACTGGCAACCCCTTTACCCATTTGAAGGACTTCATGTATGAGTCCTCGTTCTGGCAGAATGATAAAAGATCCCCGGCATACCTCTTTAGGAGATCATTAGATGGCCCTGCGTTGGAATGGTTCTACGCCCTAGAGCCGAGTGAGGCTGAGGACTTCGACGTGGTTCAGAGGAAGTTCCTACAGAGGTACCAGGACCGGGTTGGCCCGTCTCTTTCTATCACCGACCTGGTCGCCGAAAAAATGAAGTCGGACGAAGATTTCGTCCAGTATGCCGATAGATGGAGGTCCCTGGCAGAGAGGATAAATGATACCATCTCAGAGCCGGAGCAGGTGAAGATGATTATATCAAATGTTACCCCCCAGTTTAGGCATATCCTGGCAATGAACAAGCTCAACACCATCGAGGAACTGTACGAGAGGGCTCGGTATGTCTAGACACAACTGAAAGATTCCCCTCTCATGCATATGTTCGAGCCACCAAAGCCGAGGGTTTTTAGGAAGCCGGGCACTGGTGTCCAAGGTGGGGTGACAGAAGGGGTAGTGACAAATGAGCAGGTGAGTGCGGTTGGCAATCCCAACCAGCAAGCCGACCCCAGGCCTCCACAAGCCCTACCACTCCCCTTCCATCAGAACCAACAGGGTCAGCAACCCTATCGTCCTCCCCTACAAAACAACTTCTATCAGAACAATGTGGCACGACCCTTCCATCCCCAACAACAACAACCGCCACCTGCTCAGTACCATCATGTTCCACCCCCGGGGAACTACGGCCCCCCACAACAACAGAGAAGGCCGATTGGCCCGAAGAGAGCTCACTACCCACCATTGTCGGAATCACTACCGGACATCTTTAATGCTCTCATGGCTGTTAATTCACTCGTCTTGCCTAAAGAAAGACCCATATGGTCACTAAATATTGACACGTCCAGATATTGTGTTTACCATAGGCAGTCGGGCCATACAGTGGAGAACTGCTTTGATTTTAAGGACTACATTTATGATATGAATGATGGACACTTAATTGATTGGGATGAAATGAGGAGAGTTGTCGCCACTTTGAAGGCAAGGAGACCTCCCCCCAGACCGCAATTACAACAACAACAACCTCAGCAGGTCCCACAACAACAACCGAACATGGGCATTGTTCAAAACCCACTCCCGGAGCACCAACGACCCAATCAGCAAGTCAACCCCATCTCTTCCTTCCCAGAAATCGGAAGAGGGCAAGGTTGGCACGCCGAGGGCACCTCCGTTCTTGTTGCCAATCACGTTCCTAGCCAACCCCCTCGCCTCATCCGGTCAGCACCTCTTTCTGCTCGAACCACGTCACAACCCCCGAGTGGACCTCCTTTTGTCCCACAGTCATCACGCCCTCTTATCCGCTCCCCCGTCGCCAGTTCCCTCCCGGTCCAGCCCTCCACCACACCTCTACCTACACCCTCAAAGCCCCTAATTTTGCCTCGCCCATCCGAGGCCCCATCCACCTCCGCCACTCCTTCACCCCTACCCTCGAAACCTCTCATCATCCACCATCCATCCCAGGTGCCGTCCACTACGCCTCCATCTCTCCCAAACAAACCCCTCATCAGAATCCCTACACCCGTCATCACCTCCGCTCCGCCAACCATCCCTCCCCCACTTAAACCTATGATAAAACCCATACCTAACCCCGTCGAGGTGCAACCAAAGCAACAAGCCATGGTGCTCCGAAGTGGAAGGATCTTCCACCGAGTTTTTCCCCAGAGCGGTCAGAGTCCAGAACAGTCCCAACAAGAGAAAGGAACTGAAGAGCAGTTAGAGGAATCTATCCCCGGGACACAATATGATCTTCAAAAACATCTGGACAAGATGCCTACCCGAATCTCCATCTTGGAGTTGATTAAGAGGTCCACGTCCCATCAAGAGGCACTAATGAAGTATCTCCAAATGGTCATGGTGAACGAGGATCTCCCGGTAGAGAAGATATCGTCGGTGCTGACACCGACGAGCACGCAACCGGCCATCACATTCCATGACCATGAGCTTGCCCCCCAGGAAGCTCGGAAATATGCTTTGTGCATTGCAGTGAAGATCAACGGGGTGCCCGTAAACCCGTGCCTAGTGGACACGGGTGCCTCAATCAATGTGATCTCCATGAACACTCTCTTACTATGTGGGGTTGATTTAGAACAGATGAGGCCATCAGCTATCACAGTCACCGCATATGATAATAGCAAGAGGCCTCCACAGGGGAGGATTATCCTTAATGTAGAAGTGAGTCCTATTGCTGTTCTTACGGAGTTTCACATCCTCGACATGGACCCCACGTTCAAGGGCATATTGGGTCGTCCTTACATAGAGACGCTGAATGCCGTCCCTTCCACCAACCACCAATGCTTAAAATTCCCGTACAAGGGACGGATCATCAAGGTGTTTAGCATGCCCCTGCTCCCTACGGCGGATGCTATTAACACTTCATTGCCCTCTGTCTGGCCGACCCATAGGCCTATCCTTTCCCTGCTAGATGTGTGTGACCCTAGCCGCCCTTCACCAACACAAAGAAAGCCACTTCCCGGGCCGATGCCACGTTCCCCTTCCCATTCCAAGGGATGGGAGATCATGAACAACTTAGGTTAGCATCAAGGCAAAGGTCTAGGAGCACAATTACAAGGAAGACTGAGACCGGTAGGGAAGGCCAGGGTAATCCTTAGAGCTGGCTTAGGTTTTGAAGGTCCGATTGAGGAAGATGGAGAACCTCTTACATGGACCTTGTACTCTCATTTCATAAAAGGGCCGGTTATACACTTGGGGGATCAGCCGCAAGAATCACATGGGGAAGTTCGGATTGCCTACTTAGCCGAAAGTTGCTCGAGGGCTACAAAAAAGGGGAAGCACGATGACCCGGACTGCGAGTGGAACAAGTGGTTCGATATACATGATATTTCCATTGCACTACAGCAGATGTTCCCGCCTCCGGACTTGAAGGGGCCGATTTTGATCTCCGAGGTGCCAAAGGGTGTCGTTGACATTGCCGAAATTCCAAGTTTTCCTCGCCAAGAGGACGTTGCTACTGACGGATCGCTTTCTGTCATTCTATCTAATCATTCTCCTCAGCCGTTGCTGCTGACTCTTTCTTGGGCTAGACGTTTATCTGATGATATTCCTAGGTCCCCTTCTCTACTCACATTCTTGCGCGGGTTTCTCAGCCCGTGCCGAATTTTCAACCATGATCTACTCAATGAGCCCCACAACCCCTTAGCTATAGTCCCCTCCTCTCATTCCCCAAGTTCTTTCAATTGTTTTGTAATTGAAAATGAAAATGAAAAAAAACGTCAATTTTCAAACTCCTCAACAATGTATTTCCTTTGAGGAGACCTCCTACATCTCCCACGAGTGCGTCTCGACCTACGGGCCATTCGTTCAAGGTCCCTTGAGCGACCTTCTTTACCCCTCCACTGAGGGGTCTTTTCCTATACATTCTTCAGTTTCCCCTTCGTGTGTAGGACAAATAGGTCAATCTAGCAATGGCGGGTCAAAGGTAGTACCTAGAAGAAAATACAAGGGTAGGCAAATTCCTCGCCGATTTCTTCTAGATTTAGCCAAAAGGTGCCAGGCATGCCTAGCTATTCCTCAACTGCTAGAAAATCTCATCCATCTGCCGGAGTTAGAATGTGAGGAGGATTGCACAATTGATGAGGGATATGGAGTTTATGAGCTCATAGATGGAGAATACCCTATTGAAGAAGGGGACGAAGAATATGAGGACGCGGCTGACGCATATGCTAGCGGAATGAGGAGGTTTGATGAACCATCAGCCGCTATAGAAGAACCCATCAAAGAGATCAACCTGCGGACCGAGGAAGACCCTAGGATCGTCCTCATAAGTGATAATTTGCCATTGTCTGAAGAAGAGGCATTGATTGAGGTTCTCAAGGAGTATAGGGACACGTTCGCATGGAGCTACGAGGATATGCCGGGATTGGATTCCACCCTGGTCGAACACCGCCTAACGCTAAAACCAGGGTCTGTCTCGGTAAAGCAGATGTTAAGACGTTTCCACCCCCAGATGGCTTTGAAGATGAAGGAGGAGGTCGATAAGCTCCACAAAGCCAGGTTTATTAGAGTCGTCCTATATCTTCAATGGGTGGCAAACATTGTCCCGGTCATGAAAAAGGATGGAAATGTGAGAATCTGTATCGATTTTAGGGACCTTAACCGCGCGTGTCCAAAAGATGATTTTCCCTTGCCTCACATTGATGTGCTGGTTGATAACACAGCAGGCTATGAAACTCTCTCATTTATGGATGGATTTTTAGGGTATAATCAGATCCGTTTGGCGGAAGAGGATTAGGAGAAGACATCATTTACCACACCTTGGGGAACTTATTGCTATTTGGTCATGCCATTTGGTTTGAAGAATGCTGGAGCTACTTATCAAAGGGCTATGATGGCAATATTTCATGACATGATGCATGTGTATTTAGAGGTGTATGTAGATGATTTACTGGTGAAATTCGGGACTAGGGCAGAACACTCGAGAGTTCTAGCTAAGGTGCTGCAAAGATCGAGGGAGTTCAATTTGAAAATGAATCCAAAAAAGTGCGTATTTGGTGTCTCGTCGGGCAAATTGCTTGGTTTCATTGTGAGTAAGAGGGGTATTGAAATAGATCCCAACAAAGCTAAAGTAATTAGGGATATGCCACCTCCGAAAAACCTGAGAGAAGTTCGAGGGTTAATCGGAAGGTTACAAATCATTCGTCGATTTGTGTCCCAGCACTCGCAAAGGTGCAAACCTTTCTACGAGTTGACTAAGTCAGGAGTAGAATTCTTTTGGAATTCTAAATGCCAAAAAGCTTTTGAAGGATTTAAGGAATATCTGGCCAACCCACCCGTCCTAATTCCACCCACGCCAGGTAAATCTTTAATCCTTTACATCTCAGTTCTGGATGACTCCGTGGGAGCTGTCCTAGCACAAGCCGATGAAGCGGGCAAGGAAAGGGCGACCTATTACTTGTCCAAACTCCTCAACCCATGTGAGCAGAAGTACACGGCTATGGAGAAAACTTGTGCCGCCCTTGTCTGGGTAGTGTAGAAGTTCAAACATTACTTTCTAGCTCATGAGGTCCATTTGATTCCCTGAATGAACCCTATCAAGTTCCTTCTGGAAAAATCTGTCCTTACAGATAGATTAGCACGCTGGTAAAGCTTTCTTTCTCAGTTTGACATCACCTACATTCAGCAAAAGGCGATTAAGGGTTATGCCATAGCTGAGCATCTCGCTCACCATCCTCTTCCCGAATTTGACCCTGTCCAATCAGAGTTTCCAGATGAGGAACTAATGTCCATCAACCAATCAGATGATTACATGTGGACGTTACATTTTGATGGAGCTCTGAATTCCCAAGGGAAGAGAATCGGCGTTGCCCTCCTGTCACCTGAAGGCCTTACATTCCTACTGGCATACCAGCTCAAATTCCCCGTTACCAACAATATAGCGGAATATGAAGCTCTTCTAGCTGGCCTGAAACTCGCTCATTCTTTTCGTATCACCGAATTGTGAGTCGTAGGTGATAGTCAACTCATTCTTCGCCAGGTGCTCACCAAATATCGCACTCGCGATCCCAAGCTCAAGCCATACCAAGAACTCACTGCTGCCTTTGTCAAACTATTCACCAAATTGATCTTTGTCCATGTCCCTCGTCATCAGAATATTCTGGCCGATGCCCTCGCCTCGTTGGCATCATCTTTAAGGTTCCCTCTAGGAAGATGATTTGATTCCATTTCCATCTACAAGCATCACGCCCCTGCAATCGATGATGCTTCCTACGTAGATATCAAGGACAAGATAACAAGAAAGGCCCTACAGGAAGAAATCTTTGAGAAGAGGGAAATCATGTTGGCAGAATTAGAAGAAGAATTGGCTGATGAAGAAAACCCATGGTTTTATGAAATTGCCAAGTATTGCAAAGATCAATCCTACCCTGGAGAAGCCACATCGGAAGATAGAAAAGCCATAAGGAGGGTGGCACAGAGATACATGCTGGTCGGAGGAGTGCTGTACAAGAGAAGTCTTACTGGTGTTCTTCTAAGATGTCTTGACGAAGAGGAAGTCTGTAAATGCGTCGAGGAAGCACACTCTGGTGTGTGTGGTGGCCATGTGAATAGCCAAATGTTTGCCAAGAAAATCCTTCGGCAATGCTTTTACTGGCCCACCACGGAAGAGGATTGTGTCGTCTATGTCCGCAGGTGTGTCAAGTGTCAACTTCACGCCGATAAAATTCATTCACCATCTTCTTCACTTCATCCAGTGTCCTCCCCATGGCCTTTCTCCATGTAGGCTTTCGATGTCATTGGTCATCTTGGTAATCCTAACTCCCTCACTAAACAAAAATCATTCATCCTTACTGCAACGGAGTACTTCACAAAATGGGCCGAAGCCGAAGCTTACGTGGAGGTTAAAGCATCAACAGTCTGCAAATTCATCATGAAGAACATCTTCACCAGGTTCGGCATTCCAAGCACAATCATCACCGATAATGGGCCGCAATTCATTTCTCGGGACCTTCAGGACCTCTGCAAAGGGTATAAAATTGCATTGCATCATTCATCACCTTATTATCCACAAGGTAATGGCCAAGCAGAGGCAACTAATAAAACATTGATTAAAATCATCAAAAAGACCTGTGAGTCAAACAAGTTCTCGGATTGGCCAGAAAAATTGATTGAAGCTCTATGGGCCTATCGCACTTCAATCCGTACTCCCACTGGGCAAACTCCATTCGCCCTTACTTACGGGATGGAGGCGGTAGTTCCGTACGAGATTTTGGTCCCCTCTCTTAGGGTACAGTTGGACAAGGAGCTTCCCCTCGACGAACGTCAGGACTCACTTCTTGCCCAATTGGAACTTTTAGACGAGAAGCGGCTGACCGCTGCCGAGCATGCACGTGTATATCAGAACAGACTCACATGTTTTTATCAAAAGAAGGTCATTGAAAGGAAATTTCAAGTCGGTGAAATGGTAGTGAAAAGAATCTTCGTAAAATCTGGTGGGCCGCGTTCTAAACTCCAACCCAATTGGGAAGGACCATACGTAGTTCAGGCTGTGCATCCTGGCAATGCCTACAGGCTAGTAAATGCCGAGGGGATCGAGTTATCCCACCCTTGGAATGGGCTTTATCTTAAGAAGTACTACCTTAGATAGGTGTACATAGTGTCAAAAAAAATGATGAAACGAAAAACAATGAAAAAATAGAAAACAATGAAAACAACAAAAATATGTATATATACGACAACAAAAGAAAAAAAATAGAAAAAAAATGAAAAGAAAAAAATATAATTCAAAATGCCAATGCCTGGAGATTATCGTGTAGTTAAGTCATTGCATTCAACCTCCATGTTGGGATAGGCCTATTAAGACTTGGTAGGTTCCGGGTCTTGGTTTGCCAGAACCGTGGAGATCCTTGTCCAGCTAGTTCGGCTTATGCCCCCCTCAAAAGAAGGCAACATACATGTACACATGTGTTCTATAAAAGATAGGTAGCATCGCTTATGGTGAGGCCTCACCCAGAAGCTCTCCAGAAGGCTTAAATCTTTATTCTTTCTCTTTTTGACCGAATGAGACAGCCGGCGCCCTTAAAACGCTGAGCACGGGAAACACGAACATAACCCCTAGGGTGAGAGTAGGGCCCAATTCCTCGAGCATGGGTCAGAGTACGAGAAGAGGGCAGTGTCCCCGCAGGCAGCCAAGAGGGATTCCATAATGTCAAAATACTATGTCACTCGCAAAAATCTGTCAAGAAAAAATCAGAAAAGAAGAACAAAATCAAAGTCAAGTGAGAAGCCTGGTCGTAACCGTGCCTGATCCCACCAATGAAACCCCTTTGACTGAAAGTCAAATCCTATACAAAAGGGGTCATGAGATGTAAATGCTCGAGATTTGGTCTGAAGTTACCCGAAAGGGGAAGTTAAGTGCGCCCCTACTGGCTCACCGGGTTAACAGTTTTGCCGGTCCTCTCAGGAGGTTTGCCCCTAATATTCTTCCTTCTTCCCCTGAAGATGAAGGCTCAATGGAGTTCCCGAAGGGTGAAGCTTGCCAAAGCTTGTAACCTCATTTCAATACGAACATATGGTTATCCATTTTTGAAAAGCAAAAGCCATTGCTACGAAGGAGTCTCCGTGTTTCTGGCCGGTCAAGACCCTTGTCTACCACCTTAATGCTTTCTTATCTAATCTCGGGCTTAGACTAATGCAAGCGCATCACCTATGGGTGCGACGGCGTCTGATTCTGGGTCAACGTCGCGCGGTTGGTCGTTTGGGTTCCATGGTGTTCCATTACATATCATCTAGAGTTGTGAGGAAATAGATCCGGGTCGGGCAAATCATTTACCTTGAACACTTTTTGGGTAAATCCCTGTCGTCGGAAGCAACTGGGAGCCTAAGCATGGTATGACGGTATTGTCATTAGGATAAGTCTTAACCGGCGGGATTATCATTCGAGGAGTCTAGAGGCCCAAATCAACCTAGATGTGCACTTAGGATGCCTGGGAGGTTAGTAAGAAAACCCTATTCTCATGCAAGTCAGATGTTATATTGAGTGGTCATCATGCATTAGCAAAAACAAAATATATATATGTAAACAAACCAAAAACAAACAAAAAATAGCAAATCTAAAAACCCAAAAAAGAGGAGAAAAATGTATATGAAAAAAAATGGAAATGTAAAAAATCAAAAAAAAAAAATATGAACAAACAATAAAACAAAAAAATGAATAAAAACACAAAAACAAAAAAATCACATTTCGCATGATTGCATTTGTATGCAACATCTCATTTTAAAATTTCACTTGCATCTGTGTGCTTGTGTGTCGCATTCATCATTATCCTTTATTATTACCTTTGTTAATAAAGGCTTGTCCCTTGACTCGTTATCAAGGATAGCTCAAAATCACGTTTGTTTATTGAGCAAGGGACAAGTCAGAGCAGAAATGCTAACTTGTTTGCTTAGATGTGTACAGGGATTCGGGAGGTCAGAAAGAAGCAGAGAACCAAGCACAAAACATTTTATTCCACTCCCACTCAAAAAAAAAATTGAACAACAAGAGAGAGCTTACATTAGCTCCCACCCTCCTTCTCTACATTACTCGTCTCGCCGCTTTCTGGACAAGAAACTCTAGAAGGTGCTATCCAACCATGAAAAGTGGTACTTCTACCGCTTTGTGGTCCTCTTTCTATCTCCACTCCCCGACGTCGATCTGCGGGGGCAGCAAAGAAGCTACTAACACGAAAGCCACGCTCTCGTCCCATTCGGTAGCGTTCCTCGCCATCCTTCAGCCACTGCTCGGCGAGACCGAGACTGGTCCTCAATTCAAATAGTTGGGCCTCCAGGGCCCTCCTCTCCTCTTTCTCGGCTGATCTTTTGGCCTTCTCTCTTTCCCTGTCCGTTTCCCTCTCAGTACGTTCTCTCTCTCTGTCATCCCTTTCCAGCTGAAGGGTGATCCTCAGCTCCATGGCGTCCCGCGAAAAATTGTCATCTGAGCGACGCTACAATTCCTCCTCCAGCTCCGCTATCCTGGCCTTCCCTTGTGATGCATGAGCAAACATCTCTTGCATCTCTTCGGCCTGCCATATCCGTAATTTCAGGGGTGTGATGAGACATAAACAGAGAAGCTCGGATAAGAGGAACCTTCACCTGCGCGGAAAGCATTCCCTCTGCCTCCGCGGCGCGCTGTGTTACACGGGCAAGCTGCTCGTGGAGCGAATCTAGTTCCGACGAAGGAATCCATAGATTGGAAGAAGCACCCTCTGCCCCTACTGCTGGTAGGGTTGCGTCGAGCCGAGCGCGCTATGATAGCAAGAAGTGGCAATGAGTGGCTAAACACCAGAAACCTAGGGGTATAATTAGGAATATGCATTTACATACATACTCACCGAGACATGTAAAGCCTCACGGGTGTCACCCAACTCTTCCTCCGTGTCCGCCAAGCGAGCCCGCGAGTTCGCTATCATGGTATCACGGGCATCCTAAACCCATGTCATAGGAGTCAGCATTACATTTAAAAAATGATAAAATAATAATAATAATAATAATAATAATAGGAAAAAATGATCAAAAAGTGAGAAAGGAGATACACCTCCACAAGTCCCTCAGGATGAAGTCGTTCTGCATACATCGCCCTATAGAGACGTAGA
This sequence comes from Amorphophallus konjac, assembly GCA_022559845.1. Classification (NCBI taxonomy): domain Eukaryota; kingdom Viridiplantae; phylum Streptophyta; class Magnoliopsida; order Alismatales; family Araceae; genus Amorphophallus; species Amorphophallus konjac. Next base: position 34,306,131 of record CM040126.1, read on the forward strand.
TAATCTTCACTATCCCGGGCATGAGACTCCACGAGCATGCCACCCCGCTGCCAATCTTCATATTGTTCGGGGAAGCGCACCCGCCAGTCAACACAGGTTACCGGCCCACGTGTCTTCCTCCCGACGCGGGGTGGTGCGGTCATATCTACCCATTCTTGGGCAAGCCCTAGAGTCCTCATGACTAATCGTAGCCGGAGTGGCTCGATTTCATTCAGGCAATGGACCCAAAGGTCCCGACCAAATCGAGGGCGACCTGTGATGACCCACGGTTTGTCGACATCGACCCCGAGTAAGGCCTCCAGATCACCTGCGTTGGCATGCGTATATCTCCTTAACGACTCAAAAGGACCAAAAAAGAGAGACAAAAGAAAAGATAAAAAAATGCAGTCCTACCATCTCTGCGGGGAACTCTTGCAGCTCACGCCTTAATACCATCAGCTGGTAAGACAGAGAGGCTGTGCTCATAATGGGTTGCCACCGCCGAGCTAGTGGTGCCACAGCCACATGCCACTGTCGAGCTCGCCCCATTGGAATGTAGTAATAACTCCATACCTGTGTCGTCACATGTCATCAGCATTTCATGAATTAGGTTAGTTGCATTAACAAATAATTAATTAATTACCTGGAGAAACGGTATGAAGCCGCTCACAGTCACCTCTCGATCTGTCCCTTGAGACAGACTTGCGGACAGATGCGCCAGCACGGCTACTCCCCAGGCATATTGCCCTACCCTCTCTAGGTCCACCAAAAATTCTAGGAAACGACAATGGATGTCATCTCCTTTGGAACCCAGTAGTAATTTTCCCAGCAGGAAGAGGAGGAATATCCTCAAGTCCGTGTTTGACCTTTCCCAGCTACTGGCATCCACGCAATACACAGAGCAGGACCCTCTTTCCGCTCTCTCCATGAATTCCTCCAAGGACTCGTTATCACGGTGACGAGTGTCAGTGAGCCCCAATGCCTCCATGATAGACGCCTTGGCTACTGACATGTTCTTTTGGTCCTTTAATTCCAGACCAAGAAGCTTCTGAGCCACTTCGCGATAATCGGGGTATGTAATATCCCGGACCTTTCGGATCCTTCTTCGTGGGTCCCGGATCTGGTTTTCGGAGCGTCCGGCTCTGTTGTGTCCGAAATTTCGTTTTGGACATCTTTCGTGTTCGGATCGGCGTGATCCGGAGTCGTTTCGGAGGCCCGGAGGCGTTCCGCGGCTTTTCCGCGTGTGTTTTCCGATTCCCGGTGTGTGTTTCGGCTTTTCCTTCGGACGCTCGCTGCGGGTTAACTGGGCCGTTCACCCGGGCACGAGTGGTACCGTTGCGATCGGTGCGTTCCGAGGATTCCGGAAATGTATTTTTCTATTTTTCGGTATTTTTTCGAAAATTCGGATTTTCTATAAATCCTAATCCTTTTTCTTTTCTTTTTCCCTTTTCCCTTTTCTCTTTCTTCTTCCTCTCCCTCTCTCTCTCGCGACCGTGAGCCCCCTCTCTCTCCCTCTCTCCCATTCGGACGTGGCGAGCCTCTCTCCGGCTACGGACGGCGGCGGGGCGACGGCGCGGATGCGTGGGCGACGGTGAGGCGATCTCGTGGGCGTGCGGCGAGCGTGGGAAGCGTGGGGAGTTCGTGAAGCTTCGAGCATTCTTCGTGATTCGTGATCGATTCGGCGGAGCATTCGCTCCATTGAGGTAGGGTGACGTTCCTTAGCCTCATGCCGTTCTTTTCCGTGATTTATAGGCCGCGGGGAGGCCGAGAGGGGATCATTTGAGCGTTTTTGGGTTTTCCCATGATTTGGGGAGAGCTCGCCCGATCTATGGATTCAATGCATGGATTCGTGTTTTGAGGGCCTAGAATCATGCTAGGGGTCCCCAGGGGTCTTCCCCTTTGTTTTGGTATGGGGGCGTGGTTGGGTTTTTGGGCGTTCTTACCGTTTTCGGCCGCGGACTGAGAACGCGCTCTACTCCAGTAGCGCGTTCTTGGAGGTCGCGCTGCCCCGACCGAGCGCGTTCATCGGAGAAGATGAACAGGAGGCGATTCCAGTCGCGCTATGGGGTCATAGCGCGATCATCCTTGTCGCGCTAGGAAGACCTAGCGCGATGGTCGTTGTCGCGCTAGGTAGACTTAGCGCGATCTTCGCTGTTGCGCTAGGGTTCCCTAGCGCGATGGTCCCTGTCGCGCTGGGTATCCCTAGCGCGATCAGGTCGTTGTTGGGTGTTCCCCCTGGGCCGTGCGTGCGTCCCAGGCACCCCGTGGAGTTCCGTGACCGTGTTTTTGGTGTCCGGAAGTCCCGTTTGCCTCGGTCAGGCGTTTGACCGTGGACCGTGCGTTTGTTTCCTTTCCGACCGTGGTCACCGTGCGACGGGGCTGGTGTGTGGGGTGATTCCCACCTGTTGTCGGGTTCGGACGTCGTTTTCCGTTGACTCGAGAGTCTACTCCTTCAGTGACCCTCCACTAGTCGTACCCCACCAGTACGAGGTGCTGGTCTCACCTGGGAGTGGTGTACGGGCACCCACCTTTCGAGACGGTTTGTGGACCGGTTACCGTAGGCCCCTCGTCGGTAGCCAGAGTCCGGCTACGGGGGAAAACCGGTCAGAGGACCAGACCTAGTGACGCAAGGTCTGTGTGTGCACACGTGGTTGGGGGCGGTTGGACCCACGTCGACGGGCGTGACCCCAGCTAGTTACTTGTTTGTGGTTACTTGTACGGTGTTTGCGCCTCGGGTAGGACCTACCACGTCAGGCGGTTCACCTGCGGTGCGGTGTAAGACGTCAGGGGACGCTACCGGCTGTGCTTCTAGTGGGTGGTACTCCTGTCGAGTACGGAGTGTTAGACTGTCAGTCGTGTGTTTCCGACCTTCGGGTTTTGACGGTTCGACCGTTGAGTTTCGGTCTTCTCGTACCGTGGCACGTGTGTCGGTTTGCGTGCCGTAGGGTCTAGTTCTGTAGAGTACAGGGCTTTCCTTTCTGAGGTACTTTCCTACCGCTAGAGTAGTGGTTTCTCATTTTTGAGGTAGGGTTCGAGTGATCCCTACTGAGTCTTGTTCTGAGACTCATTCCCTGAGTGTTTTCACCGTGTTTCAGGTGAGGCGCCACCTTCGGGGAGCGCGTCAGGAGCGCAGCGTGGTGCGGGTGCCCAGAGGTAGTGCCAGAGGTCAGAGCCGGGGGATGCCCCGTGTAGCTGTACTTTTCTTTCTTGTCACTGTACTAGTCGTGGACTGCTGTTATTATTGTTCTTCATTGTGGACCATGTAAATTGTTAATTTATTTCCTACTTAATATTATAACTGTTTAATTTCTGCAATTATCTGTGATGCTTATGTAGTTTCCACACCATCCTTTTAACCCTTCCGAGTCTTCGGACTCGTGGGTGACGGTACGAGTCTCGGGTTATCGGGCCTTCCCGGTAATCGGATTCTCGGGTCGTTACAGCTGGTATCAGAGCGCGGTTGTGGAATTACATGAGAATCATAGGTAATTGTAGTGGTCCACTAGTCCACAACGATGATGTACATGTGACGCTGGCATTGGGCACCGCATGTTTTATTCTGACATTGCCGTTTCCGTGTTTTCTGTCTTGTGCTTCAGGAGCGAGGATGGCGCCGAGGAGGAGTTCTCGCTCTCAGCAGGGGCAGTCGGCTGGAGGTCAGGAGATCCAGCAGGGGGTCCAGAGGGACCAGGAGGAGCATAGCAGAGTTCCGGGAGCTACCGAGGCCGCGGATGCTGCGAGGGCTCCGGGGGCCGAGGATTTCTTCCGTGGCATGTACCATCTCATGGCTCAGCAGTTTGGCGGAGAGGCTGGTGAGGGCTCGTCCGTCAGGGGTGGGCCAGGCCGAGCGGTGAGGGACTTCATGCAGTTCCATCCACCTTACTTTAGCGGCCAGGCAGACCCTGATGCGGCTCGTGATTGGCTCGATGAGATGGAACGGGTGTTCAGTTCTGCGAAGAGTACTGCCGAGGACAGAGTGGTGTTGGCCTACAACCAGTTGCAGGGTACGGCTCGGAGGTGGTGGTCTTCCGAGTGGAAGACGTCCTTTCAGCTTCGTCCACTTGAGCAGGTCGAGTGGGATGACTTTGTCAGTGCTTTCGAGCGTACGTACTGTCCAGATGTTGTTGCTACGCAGCGGATGCGGGAGTTTCTGGAGCTGGTGCAGGGTGACATGTCCGTGTTGCAGTATAGGGCCCGATTTGTCGAGCTGGGTCGGTATGCACCTCATATCATGGAGCATGAGAGGGTGAGGACCACGCAGTTTGTGCAGGGCTTGAGGTTGGAGCTGAGGCACCATTTGATCGCGAATGGGGCCACTGATCTAGAGACGGCGTCTCGTGTTGCGATTTCCTTGGAGATGGATATGCAGAGGACTCGAGGACCAATCAGCCAGGGACAGTCTTTGTCAGGTCGCAGCCAGCAGTCGGCTACCCAGCAGCAGGGTTTCTTCCAGCATGCGTCGGGTGGTTCAGGAGTACCGGCACCGGCAGCGTCAGTGGCAGGATCTGCGTCCTTCGGCTCGAAGATCAAGAAGTTCTTGAAGAAGAGTCTTCGGAAGAAGCACAAGGATCAAGGGCAAGCTTCATCGGGCAGTGTACAATAGCCGATTCCTTTGCAGCGTCAGGGATCAGTGGGTGGATCGCGAGGACCTTGTCCACGGTGTGGTGGGACCCACCCAGGCAGGCAGTGCACGGCGCCGATCATCTGTTTTCGGTGTGACCAGCCAGGGCACATGGCGTGTGACTGTCCTCAGAGACCGCCGCAGCAGCAGTTTCCTCAGCAGCAGCAGGTTCCCCAGCAGCAGAGGCAGCAGCAGCAGCAGCAGGGACAGTATCCGCCGCTACCCAGGTCAGCTAGTGTGGGAGGCAGGCAGAGAGCTCATGGCCAGATCACGCACTTGACCAGGGCAGAGGCAGTGGCGTCGCAACTCGTGGAAGGTACCGTTCAGATTTTGGGTTGTGCGGCTCGGGTTTTATTTGATTCTGGCGCGTCTCATTCGTTTATTTCGGAGGATTTCGCGTCGAGCGTCGAGGAGCCGGTGACCCAGTTGTCCTGTGATTTGGCAGTGGAGTTGCCTTCGGGTGACTTTATGGTCACTCCGTATTGCTTCGACCAGGTTCCGGTGTGGATCGATGGGCGGAGTATGCCAAGCAGGTTGTATGCGTTGCAGCTTCGGGATTACGACGTGATTCTAGGCATGGATTGGCTCGAGACTCATGGAGCGGTGGTGGATTGTGGGATGAAGAGGGTCTACTTCCAGCATCCGAGCAAGAGGACCTTCTATTTCCAAGGTATCCGTTCCACCTCTTCTCGATTCCTTATCTCTGCTATTCGAGCCCGTCGATTGCTTGATTCAGGTTGTCAGGGTTTTCTCGCGTCTGTGGTTGTGTCTGACCGGATGGAGCCAGATGTCGAGGACATTGCGGTGGTGTGCGAGTTTCCCGATGTTTTTCCTGAGGAGTTGCCTGGATTACCTCCCCAGCGGGAGATCGATTTCGTGATCGAGGTTGTACCTGGTACGGGACCTTTAGCGAAGGCTCCCTACCGTATGGCCCCCGCTGAGCTGAGGGAGTTGAGGGCGCAGTTGCAGGAACTGTTGGCCAAGGGGTACATTCGTCCGAGCTTTTCCCCTTGGGGTGCGCCCGTGTTGTTTGTGAAGAAGAAGGACGGTAGTCTGCGGCTGTGCATTGACTATCGGCAGCTGAATGAAGTGACCGTTAAGAACAAGTATCCGTTGCCGCGGATCGATGATTTGTTCGACCAGCTTCAGTCTGCGCGGGTGTTCTCGCGGATTGATTTGCGGTCCGGTTACTATCAGCTGAGAATTCGCGAGTCCGATGTGGAGAAGACTGCATTCAGTACGAGGTACGGGCATTATGAGTTTCTGGTGATGCCGTTTGGGCTCACCAATGCCCCGGCAGCCTTCATGGACTTGATGCAGAGGGTGTTCCATCCGTATTTGGACCAATTCGTGGTCATCTTCGTGGATGACATCCTTGTTTATTCGCAGTCTACTGAGGAGCACGCATACCATTTGGGTGTGGTGCTGCAGACGCTGCGAGATCACCAGTTGTATGCGAAGCTCAGCAAGTGCGAGTTTTGGCTCAGCGAGGTGCACTTTCTGGGGCACGTGATTTCTGGTGATGGCATTTCCGTGGATCCCGCCAAGGTCGAGGCTGTGATGCAGTGGCCGAGGCCGAGGTCGGTGACGGAGATCCGAAGTTTCTTGGGGCTTGCGGGGTATTATCGTCGGTTTATCCAGGATTTTTCCCGCATTGCGACCCCGATGACGAGGCTCACGCGGAAGGATGTGCCTTTCGTTTGGTCCGAGGAGTGTGAGCAGAGCTTCAGTGAACTGAAGAGGTTGCTCACCTCGGCTCCAGTGTTGGTTTTGCCTTCTGGATCGGGAGGTTTTGTGGTGTGTACAGATGCTTCCGGCGTTGGACTGGGTGCTGTTTTGATGCAGCATGGTAGAGTGGTGGCTTATGCATCTCGGCAGCTAAAGCCCCATGAGGAGAACTACCCTACCCATGATCTTGAGTTGGCGGCGGTGATCTTCGCGCTGAAGATCTGGAGGCATTATCTGTACGGTGAGAAGTTCGAGGTGTTCACTGACCATCAGAGTTTGAGGTATGTGTTCTCGCAGAGAGATCTGAACCTCAGACAAAGGCGTTGGATGGAGTTCATGAAGGACTATGACTTCACCCTGTCTTATCAGTCGGGCAGGATGAATGTCGTCGCCGATGCCTTGAGTCGGAAGTTGGCGGTCAGTACCTTGATGCTGAGGAAGTGGAGGCTCTGGGAACAGGTGCCCGAAGTATCCTTCAGGCTCAAGATTCCCCAGGAGCGAGGGTTGGCAGTGCTTGCGAGTCTGACTGTCACTCCTGCTATCCGTCGTCAGGTGACAGAGGCTCAGCATGCGGACCCTGAGTTGCCCCGGATTCTTGCGATGGCTGATGTGGAGCTCGGCGAGGACGGTGCTGCGAGGTTTCGTGGCAGGTTGTACGTCCCAGCGGAGGAGCAGGTTCGTCGTGCGGTGTTACGCGAGGCTCATGGGAGCAGGTACACTGTACACCTGGGTGCGACGAAGATGTATCGGAACTTGCGGAGGCAGTTTTGGTGGCCTGGCATGAAGAGAGATGTCGCCGAATTTGTGGCCAGGTGCCTGATCTGTCAGCAGGTGAAGGCGGAGCATCAGCGACCAGGAGGTACTCTCCAGCCCTTGGATGTTCCTGCTTGGAAGTGGGACCATGTGACCACAGATTTTGTGGTGGGGTTGCCAAGGACCCCGAGTGGGCAGGACAGTATTTGGTTACTGGTGGATCGGCTGACGAAGGTGACGCGATTGCTACCGGTCAAGGTCAGCTGGAGCGTGCCTAAGTTGGCTCGTCTTTATGTGGAGCGAATCGTTCCGTTGCATGGGGTTCCCATTTCGATCGTGTCGGATCGGGATCCGCGCTTCACTTCTGGATTCTGGAGGAGTTTCCAGCGAGCTCTTGGCACGGAGTTGGCATTTAGCTCGGCATATCATCCTCAGTCAGATGGTCAGTCTGAGAGGACCATTCAGACTTTAGAGGACATGCTGAGATCCTGCTGCCTGGAGTGGCAGGGGAGTTGGATTCATCACCTACAGTTGGTGGAGTTTGCCTATAACAATAGCTATCATTCGAGCATCGGCATGGCTCCTTATGAGGCATTGTATGGGCGTCCTTGTCGGACTCCACTTGATTGGTTTGAGGTGGGTGAGCGTGTTTTGACGGGACCGGAGTTGGTGCAGCAATGTGTGGACGTTGTGCACCTGGTTCGTCAGAACATGTTGGCGGCCCAGAGTCGGCAGAAGAGCTATGCTGACCGTAGGAGGCAACCCCTCGAGTTCGCCGTGGGCGATCATGTGTTCTTGAGAGTTTCTCCGATGAAGGGGGTGATGCGCTTTGGACGGCGTGGGAAGCTGAGTCCCCGCTACATTGGTCCTTTCGCGATTGTGGAACGCATCGGTGAGGTTGCTTACCGGTTGCAGTTACCTCCTGAGTTGGAGTCCGTGCATGACGTGTTCCACGTCTCGATGTTGCGGAAGTATATGCCCGATGACTCTCATGTGCTCGAGTTTTCTGTTTGGCCTGAGGTGACTCCAGATCTTTCTCTCCCAGAGTTTCCGATCCGCGTGGAGGATAGGCGAGAGCAGCGCCTGCGGAACAAGGTCATTCCCTTGGTGAAGGTCGTGTGGCAACGACACTCTGGTGGTGAGGCTTCGTGGGAACGTGAGGACGAGATGCGTCAGCAGTTCCCGTATCTGTTTGAGTGAGTCTTCCTCTTCTTTCCCCTTTGGTTGTTCTCAATTTCGAGGACGAAATTCCTTAAGGGGGGAGGGCTGTAATATCCCAGACCTTTCGGATCCTTCTTCGTGGGTCCCGGATCTGGTTTTCGGAGCGTCCGGCTCTGTTGTGTCCGAAATTTCGTTTTGGACATCTTTCGTGTTCGGATCGGCGTGATCCGGAGTCGTTTCGGAGGCCCGGAGGCGTTCCGCGGCTTTTTCGCGTGTGTTTTCCGATTCCCGGTGTGTGTTTCGGCTTTTCCTTCGGACGCTCGCTGCGGGTTAACTGGGCCGTTCACCCGGGCACGAGTGGTACCGTTGCGATCGGTGCGTTCCGAGGATTCCGGAAATGTATTTTTCTATTTTTCGGTATTTTTCCGAAAATTCGGATTTTCTATAAATCCTAATCCTTTTTCTTTTCTTTTTCCCTTTTCTCTTTCTTCTTCCTCTCCCTCTCTCTCTCGCGACCGTGAGCCCCCTCTCTCTCCCTCTCTCCCATTCGGACGTGGCGAGCCCCTCTCCGGCTACGGACGGCGGCGGGGCGACGGCGCGGACGCGTGGGCGACGGTGAGGCGATCTCGTGGGCGTGCGGCGAGCGTGGGAAGCGTGGGGAGTTCGTGAAGCTTCGAGCATTCTTCGTGATTCGTGATCGATTCGGCGGAGCATTCGCTCCATTGAGGTAGGGTGACGTTCCTTAGCCTCATGCCGTTCTTTTCCGTGATTTATAGGCCGCGGGGAGGCCGAGAGGGGATCATTTGAGCGTTTTTGGGTTTTTCCATGATTTGGGGAGAGCTCGCCCGATCTATGGATTCAATGCATGGATTCGTGTTTTGAGGGCCTAGAATCATGCTAGGGGTCCCCAGGGGTCTTCCCCTTTGTTTTCCCCCTCTCCTATGGAGGTATGGGGGCGTAGTTGGGTTTTTGGGCGTTCTTACCGTTTTCGGCCGCGGACTGAGAACGCGCTATACTCCAGTAGCGCGTTCTTGGAGGTCGCGCTGCCCCGACCGAGCGCGTTCATCGGAGAAGATGAACAGGAGGCGGTTCCTGTCGCGCTATGGGGTCATAGCGCGATCATCCTTGTCGTGCTAGGAAGACCTAGCGCGATGGTCATTGTCGCGCTAGGTAGACCTAGCGCGATCTTCGTTGTTGCGCTAGGGTTCCCTAGCGCGATGGTCCCTGTCGCGCTGGGTATCCCTAGCGCGATCAGGTCGTTGTTGGGTGTTCCCCCTGGGCCGTGCGTGCGTCCCAGGCACCCCGTGGAGTTCCGTGACCGTGTTTTTGGTGTCCGGAAGTCCCGTTTGCCTCGGTCAGGCGTTTGACCGTGGGCCGTGCGTCTGTTTCCTTTCCGACCGTGGTCGCCGTGCGACGGGGCTGGTGTGTGGGGTGATTCCCACCTGTTGTCGGGTTCGGACGTCGTTTTCCGTTGACTCGAGAGTCTACTCCTTCAGTGACCCTCCACTAGTCGTAGCCCGCCAGTACGAGGTGCTGGTCTCACCTGGGAGTGGTGTACGGGCACCCACCTTTCGAGACGGTTTGTGGACCGGTTACCGTAGGCCCCTCGTCGGTAGCCAGAGTCCGGCTACGGGGGAAAACCGGTCAGAGGACCAGACCTAGTGACGCAAGGTCTGTGTGTGCACACGTGGTTGGGGGCGGTTGGACCCACGTCGACGGGCGTGACCCCAGCTAGTTACTTGTTTGTGGTTACTTGTACGGTGTTTGCGCCTCGGGTAGGACCTACCACGTCAGGCGGTTCACCTGCGGTGCGGTGTAAGACGTCAGGGGACGCTACCGGCTGTGCTTCTAGTGGGTGGTACTCCTGTCGAGTACGGAGTGTTAGACTGTCAGTCGTGTGTTTCCGACCTTCGGGTTTTGACGGTTCGACCGTTGAGTTTCGGTCTTCTCGTACCGTGGCACGTGTGTCAGTTTGCGTGCCGTAGGGTCTAGTTCTGTAGAGTACAGGGCTTTCCTTTCCGAGGTACTTTCCTACCGCTAGAGTAGTGGTTTCTCGTTTTTGAGGTAGGGTTCGAGTGATCCCTACTGAGTCTTGTTCTGAGACTCATTCCCTGCGTGTTTTCACCGTGTTTCAGGTGAGGCGCCACCTTCGGGGAGCGCGTCAGGAGCACAGCGTGGTGCGGGTGCCCAGAGGTAGTGCCAGAGGTCAGAGCCGGGGGATGCCCCGTGTAGCTGTACTTTTCTTTCTTGTCACTGTACTAGTCGTGGACTACTGTTATTATTGTTCTTTATTGTGGACCATGTAAATTGTTAATTTATTTCCTGCTTAATATTATAACTGTTTAATTTCTGCAATTATCTGTGATGCTTATGTAGTTTCCACACCATCCTTTTAACCCTTCCGAGTCTTCGGACTCGTGGGTGGCGGTACGAGTCTCGGGTTATCGGGCCTTCCCGGTAATCGGATTCTCGGGTTGTTACAGGGTAGGTGACCCCGGTCACCGCCTCGCCGTCTACTCTAAGGCCAGTAATTCGGGCCACATCTTCGAGACTGGGCACCATGTGCCCCCAGGGCATCAAGAAGGCACGACTCTCTGGGTCCCATCTCTCGCGTAATGCTTGGATGAGGGCGAGGTCGAGCTTAATGGGTTCGATCCGGAGGAATGCACCAAACCCCATCGCATCCAGCCGGGCTTTCTGGAAGTCAGGCAAGCCTCGATAGGCGGCCACCACTAATTCCATGAGATGTGTGACCTCGTCATACTCTGTGGATTACACAGGAAGTGAGAAGCGGGTGCATCATTGAAATATAAATAGAAAAAGAATGAGAAAGGAAGAAAGGGATCATGAAGAATGAGAGGGAAGAATTGCTCGTTTACAAGCTCCGATTGGGTCCTCTCACTGAGCGGCCTTTCAACATCGGAGAGTCTCCTGGAACTACCACTGGATCTGCTCCTCTTCGAGGAGCGAGAAGACTCGCCCTCCACCCTGAAACTGGACTCTCCCTCCATCTCAGAGAATGAGAAACTCTTACTCCCTCGTGTCGACTTTTCACTCTTCTAACCAGTCTCCACAACTCCGTGCTTTCAAGTGAAGCAGGCGGGGGGAGTATTTATAGGATTGAAGGGATATGATCCAGATCTATCCCAGTTCCTCTTGCAATGGGCCTTGTAACAAAACACCCATCTTTCACTCAAGTAAACGAGGTCAGGGGCGTAGCGGGTTGATTCACACCCTACACATCTAGGTTCCCTGTGTTCATCATGATTCAAATAAATTTGAGATGAGGACATCCACATGGAGAAAGGACCATGCAGGTCGACCTCTTTGAATTTGGGAGTGGACTCATCCACAGGAGAAAGCACAATGGGAGTCGATATCTTTGAATCTGGGAGTGGACTCGTCTACATGGAAAGAAGACAGAAGGGCGGTTGGTATCTTTGAATTCAGTGGCACATCATTAAAATTTGTGATGGATTCTCCCGGAAAAAAATGCACAATAAGTCTGAGACACGATCCGTTATCTCAGGGGAGTTCTGTTAAACACGTCACATGGGGACGGCATGAAAAGAGGAGGCGTAGAAGAGAAGGAACGCATGGAGGGCAAACCCGTCACATGAGAGCAAGTCGTTCCATTCATACGTCTATATAAACTGTCATGTTCACCGTGAGAAGAGAGCGGGTGTACGAGCAACTTGCTAAATCTCGCACCACCCTCTTGGTCGTCTCTCTCCTCTCCTAAGGGGGAGGTCTCTGGGAGGTCATCTAGAGCTCTGCGACGCTGCAATTATCTCATCGCATCGCGCATTCCCACCCTCTCTAGTAGCGCTCCTCGCCCTCCTCTGGCCTCTCTCGCGACCCCGACAGCCGTGAAGCTCTTGAACCCGAGGCTGTTGGCTGAGCCGCCCCCTACTCTGCAATGGAGACTACACCAATTCTAGGAGCTCCTTCACCGTGAGCTCCAACTCTTCTCCAATCAGCAGTGACTCTAAAGGAGTGACGTGTCCGAGTGCTGTTTCTTCCGGAGCTTCATCACTTGGGCCTCACGTGCCCTCCTCTTGTCTAGATTCCGATGTCACTTTATCAACTCCTCTCTTTCCATTCTCTCCCAGTTTACTTCTCTCCTCGCCACCTGAAGAGAAATCCTCAGCTCCATGACATCTCAGGGCAACTCCGCATACTGTAGTTGCTTCAATCCCCTAGCTCCTATCCAGTGACGGCCGACCATCACCCGACGTCCGCCATTCCAGTCACAAAGAAAAGGGGAAGGGAGAGACTGAAAGAGCGTGCAATGGCATTAAGGCTTTGCATTTATTTCAAAATAAGATACATCAGGGTTTGGGCACCTCAGGCCTTAGTTTCCCGAGCTCCATTACATAAGTCTTCCATAGCTCTCGACCCTCACTCACAGACACCATCGCCTTTCGTGGAACGCTTGCCTTCCACGCTGCTTTGATCGCTTTCACGTCTGTCGCATCACCCTCTGTGCCTAGCTCCCTTTCCTTGATCAAAGGAAGGTTGGATAGCGTAGGAAAAGAGTGTCGAGGAAGGCCGATTTGCAGGCAACACCGGTGCGAGCGGTAAAGAACAAATTCGGTTGCACCGATAAGCTGGAGTTCCGCAACGGGAGAAGATCTCGTGAGAAGACCACGTGAAAGTAAACATGCTGGCACACAAGTGAACATATCCCGCGCTAAGGAGTTGAAGTGAGTACGCCAGTCGCCGCGTGTCTTCAAACGGGGCATGCGATTGGCCACCTTCCCACCGAAGCCCAACACATCGGCCATGTAACGGAGGGGGCTTTGTTCGAAAATCTTGGAGGCGGTCTGTACCCCTTCGTGGTGATGAAATTTGAAGTGAAGATCGATCCAGCAATTAAGGAGAAGCATGCACCCGTGAGGAGGCCTACCCATGCTAGAAGCTGTGAGACCACTGTAAAGATGCACGAGGACAGTGGGCCCCACTCTCTTACCCTCCCAAAGTCCACAAATCGCTCCCAATTGGTCTTCCTCTACGATGTTGTCAGTACAAGGAAAGAGGAGAGCTCCGGCCAAACAAATTGTGAACCCTTTCATAAGCCCTTCTAAATGTTCATCATCTATCAACCCTTCTAAGGCAGTCACGGTCCAGTCTGCGAGCTTTTGTAAGTTGACTCCCTTTCAGGTCTGAACGGCCTTTATGGTTCCAGATGGCATAAAGCTTCCAAGAACTTCCTCGGTAGATACCCTCTTCCGCATCCGTGAAACCTTTATCCTGTCATCAGTCATCGATCTTCTTAAGCCTAGCAGACGTTCTGCCTCCTCGAGGAGGACCGTTGCCTCAAAAGTAGGGAAGATAAAAGTGTGGGTTTCCGGATGCCAAACCTTTGCCAATGCACCCAGGGCCGCCCAATCCATGTAGATCTTGTCATAATGCTTGGCATGGACCACCAACCCTTGGAGGTGCCATTTTGAAATAACGGCCCTCATACCGATAGTGATGTTGGACGTAAGCTTCGAAAGCCAGGGCAGCTTGGAGAATTTTCTCGGGCCCGGAAAAAGAGGATACGGCTGAAAGAAAGGAAAAGAAAAGAATAAAAAAGCGAGGGAGAACTTATGAAGGAAACTTGGAGAAAGAGCCAACTTACCGCCCGTGAGAGAATCCTCTCTCTCAGATGGCCTTCAATGTCGGTCAACCTTCTGAATTCGCGGTCGAACCTGCTCCTCTTGGCAGGACGGGAAGACCCGCCTCCCATCTCAAAAGCGCAGGACTTCTCTTCTCCCATCCCAAAAGTGTCTAACTCTCCGAACCTCCAATGGATGATCTTTTGCTAAGGATCACAGGGGATACTTATAGTGGAAAAGGGGGGGGGGGTAAAAAAAAGGTAAATGTAAAGCATTTATGACAAGTTACCGTGGTGAATTTTAACCGGATGAATCTTGTCTGATTTGCATCGTGTTTTCCCCTGCTCCTGTATTGGTGTGCGGACGTCTTGTACAGTCGAATGTAATTTTACTTCTTATGAAATAATCCTTCTTTACTGCTTGCTATTCGGTGTAGGTTCCAAGAATAAAATGAAAATAAGAGAGCAAGAGGGCGCCATTGCCCTACCATGTCCCACCATCAGTCACCCCGGTGACTGACCCCACTGTGTCATGCATCCTACTATATGATATTTACGCTATTAGAGCACGTCAAGGACCTTATGCCTTGGATGAATCTGGAGTTTGAGTTCCCCTCCAACAAAAACAGTGATAACTTCAGAGGAGTTCAAGACGTACGGATAGGCCGTTAGGTTGTGGTAGCTCGGGAACGATGGTTCCGTTCGGTGAATCGGTGCGTGGGTAAACGGGCCCCGGCTCAGTATCGGCTCATCGAATTGGTATCCTGACCCGTCCTAAGCAACTTAACAATATTATCCTTGGTTATTTTCTACTTTTAGTTTGTTTTAATTTTTCCTTTAAACCCATCATGCATTCATGTAGAACTTTTATATCACTGTGGAAGATCATTCATTTAACTCGATTGTGAGGGCCGATGTGCTTAAATTCTTAATTAATACGGGATATTCCATTCTGGATCGAGTACTGAGTTTCTGTGAAATCATCTTGGGCTGGTTGGTCGAAAGAGACCTTTGTTTGGATTTATCAGCTACCCTTTTTATTTACTCCATTGGACCCACCTTGGTCGCAGCACTTCCACATTGGCTGGTAACCGCTCCCCAAGGTGAAACATGCGGGTCTACGACTCAGGTACTTCCGCGCCGAGAAGTTGGTCCCTCTTTCTGTTAGTCTTTTGTTATTTTCAGCCAAATAATCGTTGATTTCGGAGGACCTTCTTCAAAGTTGTTTCGTTGAAACTCAGGAAAGATTCCAATCACGTAGTGTTAAAAACGTGTCTCCTCACGCATTGGCATCCACTTTTCAGTCCATTCTCCACTCCATTTCATTACACTTCTATTTCATTCCACTCCGTGTCATTCCCCTGCAAAGCAGACGCCAAGACGGGACAGCTGTAGACACGGCATTTTAAGCATTACGCTGAGCAAATCCCGTATTACGCTAAGACGCCCCAAAGCGGCTCGCACAGTTAAACTATTTGAATGATTTCCAATTTTTTATTCGATCTCGCAGAAAGTCAAGTGTTGTTTGTCAAAATGAATGGGCTTGTGGCCATTCCTCTCCTACACAAGAAGATGAAAATGTCAATGGGCTTGGCCCATCTCTTAATGTTAAAAAGGAAAGGGGGGGAACAAATAAAGATTTTGATGGGCTTGGCCCACTCTTGTTCACAAATTTTCTTTTTTCAAAAGGAAATCAACCCTTATGGGCTTGGCCCATTCTCCCCTATATATATAACATGAAGAAAATAAATAAATAAATAAATATATATATATTAAATAGGTGTGGCCCATCATAAATATATACATAAAAATATTGATAAAAATAAAAATATTAATAGTTTGGGCCCGACATAAAATAATAATAATAATAAATAAAGAATTTTTTAATTAACTCTCCTATTAGCTACCCCCCTTTTTCTTTGGATCTTGTCCCCCCATTTCATTTAACACCCCTCACCACTTACGTAACACACACTCCCTTTCATTAACACACTCATCATCACCCTCTCCCCCAACACAACAGCCCATTCACGTAAACACTTCTCACCCTCCCATTCTCCATTCGAGAGATAGCAGAGAACCCATTTTTTCACTTCCCATCCCATTCTCTCCCGGCCACTTCCGACAACCCACTCTCCTCACCACGAACATAGAGATACATGCCTCCTCTCAAACCCACCTCTCTCACTCCCTTTTCCCTGGGCACCATCGTAGCAGCCACCACCCTCCCACTTCTCTCCCCCTTCCTCAGCTAACACCCTGCGAACACCGCCGTGAGACCCGTCTCACACCGACTTTCCCTTCCGCGAACAGCCCACGGCCACTCCCTCTTCCTCTCAACGCATACACACAGACCCTCTCCCTCACCTCCTCTTACACACGACGCCGCAAACCTCTCCCCACGAGTCTCTCGCCCCCCCCCCCTCCACGACACCACCCTTCACGCAAGCCCAAACCCCACGCTACACCTCTGTGAGCCTACTGTGGCCGTCTCCACGCCACCACCCTTCCCTGTCGAGCCCGAGAGCCCACCGCCATAGCAACTTCATCTCTAACTCTTTCTTTCTCTAACTCATAGCTCTCTCTAACCCGCGAGACCCTTCCACTCCCTACGTCGCTCACCGGACCTCCCTGCCAACGCGTCTACGCCTGCCATCTCCGGCCGCCGTCGCTTCACCTCCAATACCCCAGCACGCCCGTAGCCACCCCACTCCACCGCCGTCGTCACCGGCCACCTCCGCGAGCCACCACCTCACGTCCACCGCCATGCAACCCCCGTGAAGCCCCGTCCGAGCGCCCTACGCCGTCGCCGGCCACCTCCGCCTGTGAACCCACACGCCCGCCGCTCGCCGTCGCCTCCCTCTACGTCACCCACAGCACCCTCATCAAGCCGCATCGCCGTTGCCACCTCCGCTCCCCAGCTGCACCCTCTGCTAGCTAGCCGCCGCGCCACCGCCTCCGGACGCTGCAGACTCCGCCGCATCGCCCACGTCCGAGCACCCTGCCGTTGCTGTCCGCCCACCACCTCACGTCCACCGCCATGCAACCCCCGTGAAGCCCCGTCCGAGCGCCCTACGCCGTCGCCGGCCACCTCCGCCTGTGAACCCCCACGCCCGCCGCTCGCCGTCGCCTCCCTCTACGTCACCCACAGCACCCTCATCAAGCCGCACCGCCGTTGCCACCTCCGCTCCCCAGCTGCACCCTCTGCTAGCTAGCCGCCGCGCCACCGCCTCCGGACGCTGCAGACTCCGCCGCATCGCCCACGTCCGAGCACCCTGCCGTTGGTGTCCGTCGGCCACCCCACTCCACCTCTGTCGCCCTCCGGCCGTCGCGAGCCCCGCTGCTGTCGCCTCCGGCCGCCGTCGGCCACCTCCGGTCCCCACCTGCTAACCCCACTCTCCACGCCAGTGCCACCCACGTCGTCGTCGAGCTTCCTTCTCTCTCCTCTCTCTCTATTCTCTTCTCCGCTCCCCCTCTCTTTCTCTCTCTCTCTTCTCCGCTCCCCCTCTTTTTCTCTCTCTCTCTTCTCCGCTCCCCCTCTCTCTCGCCTTCTCTTTCTCTCTCCCTCTCTCTTCTCCGCTTCCCCTCTCTCCCTCTCCCTCACTGCGCTTCTCTCTCTCCTCACTCTGCTTCCCTCACTCCTTCTCTCTTTCTCTCACTCGCCCTCTCTCCTCTCCCTCTTTCTCTTTCTCTCCCCTCCCCCGCGATCTCTCTCTTCTCTCTGCTTCTCTCTCCGTCTCGCGCTCTCTCTCTCCTTCTCTTTTATTTTTTTTATTTTATTCTTCTCACTCCCTCTCGATCTCTCTCTCTCTCACTTCTCTTTTTTCTTTTTTTAATCCCCTCCCACCGTCTCTCTCTCTCCCTCTCTCCTCTTCTCACTCCCCCCTCTCACCGTCTCTCTCTCCCTCTCCTTCTTTTTTTATTTTTAATCCCCCCTCTCTCTCCCTCTTTCTCTCCCTTTATTCCCTCTCTCTTCTTCTCTCTCCCCTCTCCCTCTTTCTCTCGATCTCTCTCCCCCTTTCTTTTCTTTTTTTTGTCTTCTTTCTCCCCTCCTCCGTCTCACTTTCTTCTCTCTCTCTCTCCCCCTCTTGATCTCTTCTCTCTCCCACACTCTTCAGTTCTCTCTTTTCCCCCTCCCTCTCTCGATCCCTTTTTCAACTATTTCATATTTTTTATTTATTCATTTATCTTCTCTTTCTCAATTATCTTCCTCTCTCCCCCTTTATATATATATATATATTCCTTATTATTCTCTTTTTTTATTATTATCTCATTCTTGTATTATCTTCCCTTTAAAACCAAAGTATAAAAATCCTAAAAATCAAAAAAAAAGAAAGAAAAAGCTCTCTCCCTCTCTCTCTCTCTCTCTCTCTCTCCCTTTCTCCTTTTCAGGTCGGTATCGATACCCGGAAGGTCCTGCCGAGTTTCCGGACGTCGGAGTATACTAGAACCTGTTACATCTCAGCGTACGCTCGTGCCATCCTCACTTCGGAGAAGCTCGTCCAAAGCCCGTCATCGGCCTCCCCCAATAAGCTTTTCTCCCCTTTTTATTTTTAATCAGTCACTTAATTGCGTTACATGCATCATTTAGCATCTATGCCACGCCTCTCTCTCCGAGAGGGCCTGGTTTGTGAGCGTCTTCACGTTTGTGCATTCCAGCATATCATTTACCATCCTCTAGTTCTAAAGGGGTTTTAAACACCACCAACCAGGTCCGTATTTGTTTATGTTATTCACAGTATCGTTTTATAAAGGATTGGTACTACATCGCCGTCATTCTCATTTAGTTGTTTTTCTCTGTTTGTTCTTTGTGTAGGGGTAACCGGTTAAAATAATAACAAAAGCTAAAATAAAAAAAGGAAAGAATAACAAAATCAGGGTAACCGAAGGAAGCCCTCTTCGTCGGCCGGCCGAAAGAAGAGGAAGAGAGGACCCACACTGCTCCCGCTCTGGCGGCGAACGCGATCACAGCTTTCCCGTGGGGTTCTCAGTCCCTGGCGATCACACCCCCCTCCCCCTTTCTTTTCTGTCACTTTTTCCTTTTGTTTAAACCCCCGTGGATGGAAGTAATTCATCGCGGAGGTCCCTGCGACAGAAGTAATTCCTCGCGAAGCCTTTTCATTCTGTCATTTTATTTCTTTAATTTCTGTCTAAACCATGCGACGAAAGTAATTCCTCGCGAATGTGTACGTGGCGGAAGTAATTCCTCGCGAAGCCTTTTCATTCTGTAATTTTAATTCCTTCAATTCCTGTCAGAACCCCGTGACGGAAGTAATTCCTCGCTGAGGTTCCTGCGACGGAAGTAATTCCTCGCGAAGGTTCCCGTGACGGAAGTAATTCCTCGCGAACCCCTTTTCATTCTGTCATTTTATTTCTTTAATTTCTGTCTAAATCCTGCGACGGAAGTAATTCCTCGCGAAGGTGCACGTGACGGAAGTAATTCCTCACGAAGCCTTTCCATTCTGTAATTTAAATTCCTTCAATTCTTGTCAAAACCCCGTGACGGAAGTAATTCCTCGCGGAGGTCCCGTGACGGAAGTAATTCCTCGCGGAGCCTTTTCATTCTGCAATTTTGTTCTTTTAATTTCTGCTTAAACCCCGTGGACGGAAGTAATTCCTCGCGGTGGTTTCCATTCTGTAATTTCCTTATGTCAATTCATTTCGTTGTACATTTCCATTCCGTGGGTTTTCTCGTTCCGTATATTTCCGCCGTTCGAGCCCGGTAGAGACAACCCTCCCCGGGAGTCCCTTTCCCGCGTTTTCCCAACGCAACGTGTTTCCCTCCCCTCTCCTAAACCCCGTGACGTCCGTCCACAGTAGGCCCTTTTGATAACCGATTAAGAGTTGAGTTATTCCATGGAATAGGTAAAAAAGATATTTTGATAAGCCAGATAGAATATCATGATAATAATCCGAGGGTCAAATAAGATTCATGCAAAATACTAAAATCAATAATTTGACCTCGACTAGGATAACTCTGCTAGATTTTCAAAGGGAAAAAGTAAAAAAGTAGGGATGCCTACTTATTAATTTAATTTTTTTCTATCTCTTTGTAAAAGAGAGTGTTATTGAATACACAAATAAATAGTCCACTATCCACACTATATCTAATTGTTGACATCCCTAATATTGGATGGTACTTGAAAATTGATAGTGAAGATTTTTTTTCATTTGCTTTTGTAGATTAAAATGAAGTTTTAAATTACTATTTTTTATACTAAACATGTTAAATATTTTAATTTTTAAACAAAATAAATTAAATACCTAAAAACTAATTTAAAAAGTTTTATTCTTACCTTGAATAATTTTACTGTCAAAATACCCTTCCACTACACATAAGTAATATGTCCATAGACGGTAGCAATAGGAGAGTTTGCATTCTCAAAAATTTTTAGAAAATAAAACTTGAGAGAAAATAGATTTTAAAAAGTAAAATTGAAGAGAAATTATTTTTATAAAATAAAATACGTGTTTACAAATTTAGAAGAAATTACCTAAAATAGAAATTTCACATTTGTATTCAACCCAGGGAAATGAGAAGTGAGTGGAAAAAAATTCACGATGTATTTCTCCGTTGAAGAAGATAAGGGAACCATTTTCACATAAAATTGAATATTCTGAGTAAGATTTGACGGTCTGGTCATACCGATCGTACTGATACGATATAATACGACACTGTACCGTATTATATCGTAGTGTATTAAGAATAAAAAATATATAAAAATATTTATTATAATAAATATTAATATGAAATTATGTGTAACAGAGTTAGTTAAGGGTCATTTGTTCATTTGTGAGGTTGTTGGTTTGAATATCACGTTCGTCACTTGATGTTTGATTTTTTTCTCCTTAAAATAGTGAAACTTAAAAAAAAATGCGACACTCTCGAGTTTAGAACATGAAATTTACGATGACAAACAATCATCTCTGGCTAACTTACTTATCAAAGAACAGTAAATATAAAATAAAATATATGATATATGACTACGTATAAACATAAAATAAACTATATAATATATGAGTACGTATTGATAGTATACTACGTATCGATCGTATCGATTTATAGGTGATACGATCCGACACGTGTGATTTGTCCCGTAAATCACACGTATCGGATCGATTCGTAAAACCTTGATTCTGAGTATTTGAAAAAAATTCGAGTGATGTTTTCAGATATTTATAAAGTTTATTAAAATCGTTTGAAAAAATAAAAATATGAAAAATTTGACGAATGAAAACTCCTTAATTACGTAATTAATACTATTTAACTAATATACTGAGAGGAATATTTTTGCAGTTGTACATATATAAAGGCCGTCCTTACAATTATCCAGTGTTTATCGAGAAACTTTACCTTTGCTATTGTTCACTTTTACACTTTTACTCTGTTCAGCCGCCAGGAGCGTGCCCTGTGCGGCTGTGCCGGTACAGTGTGCTACGCACTGTATCCTGGTCTGCGTTTGACTAGTAGATTTCTCAATTATCATCGACATTTTAATAAGAAAGATACGTGGCATCACTTGACACGTGTACGTAGGAGAGTACTGGAGATCGACGATGACAAGAACGGAGTCGCCATTGTCTACCATCCCGCCCTTTCGTCGCGTACGAGCCGCGTTGGCACCCAAAAAAAAAAAAAAAAAACAAAGGGCCGAGACGAAAAGGGTCCTCCACGTTATATAGACATCATTACTTTCTTCTGTCCTTTTGCCCTCGTTTGGTCGCGTGGCCCTCGACATCTCTGCCACCGGGCAGCGCCCCGGCAGCCTCCTTCCCCCCGGCGACCCCCCCGCTTGCATCCCCTGTAGCAGCAGGTGGATTCCCCATTACAGACCCCTTCTACCTCCCCCCGGAACCCCTCTCCCACCGCGTCGCGTCGTCTCCTTCCGCCGTTTCTTCCCCTGGAGCCAAGTCTCGGGCTAGGGTTTTACTGGGTGCCCAATTTCCCGGCGAATCCGGGGGGATTTGGCGGTCCCGTTCTCCGTTTGGGAGGCCTTCCTAGGGTCTATTCTCGATGAGATGGCCAGGCTTGATGCGGAGCTCGTTGGCGTCTGCGGCGACCGGATGGCAGTCCCCTCGTCCTCGTCGGCGGCGGGGGAGGGAAAGCGGCGCCCGCGGGTCTCGGGGTCCAGGTCGGTGAGCGAGACCGTGAACGGGTCGCACAACTACACCGTGAAGGGGTACTCGCTGGCGAAGGGGATGGGGCCGGGGAAGTACATGTCCAGCGACACGTTCACGGTGGGGGGTCACCAGTGGGCCATCTACTTCTACCCGGACGGGAAGAACCCCGAGGACGGCGCCATGTATGTGTCGGTGTTCATCGCCCTGGCGAGCGACGGAACGGACGTGAGGGCGCTGTTCGAGCTCACGCTTCTGGACCAGAGCGGCAAGGGGAAGCACAAGGTTCACAGCCACTTCGACCGCGCCCTGGACAGCGGGCCGTACACCCTCAAGTACAGGGGCAGCATGTGGTATGTGCTCTCACTCTTTCCTGCTTTCTCCTGAGCATAATCCGCCCGTTCCTGTATTTGGAACGGAATTGGAATGAGGGCTTTTCTTCCTCTGTCGAAAGTAGTGATTATTTTCTCCTGGCCCTCTTTCTGTTTTTATGTTCCTTTTCGCTTGCCTTTCTTTCCTCCCAAGTATCCTTTTACTTTCTTGAAGTTTTGTCTGCCCATCTTTTTTCACACTCTTTTTTACTCGAAGAGGGTATTATGTTGCATTTGTTGATTAGTGGGGTCGTTTGCCTCCATATGTTTCTTAGTCTTCGTCTTTAGCAAATTATTGATGAATTTTATTTTACATAACACCAATTCTACCATTTTTCACTTTCAAAAAAAACTAAACCATTTCGAATTCTTCATTTCGCTCTTTCTTTTGGTTGATTTATCTGGTCCGATATCATGAATATGCTGATTTGTATTGCATGACGTTGTCATTTAGTTAAGTTTGTGCTTACTGCCAATTTGCTGCTGTTGTTTCAGGGGATATAAGCGGTTCTTCAGAAGAACGGCTTTAGAAACATCAGATTTTCTCAAGGACGATTCTCTTGCTATGCGCTGCACTGTTGGGGTCGTGAGGACTCGTTTAGAGGCATCTAGACAGTTCAGTATTCCCTTTCCGCCATCAGATTTGGGTCAATGTCTGAGCAAGTTACTGGAAACTGGCATTGGTTCTGATGTACTCTTTGAGGTTGGGGATGAATCTTTTAGAGCTCACAAGTTGATACTTGCTGCTCGTTCCCCGGTATTTCATGCCCAATTCTTTGGTCTTGTTGGGGATCCAAACATGGACAGAGTGGTCGTGGAGGACATAGACCCTCCTGTTTTCAAGGTAATACCCAGTGATGTTTTGTTTTAGGTGATGTCATTTTTTCTAATGGTCCTTGTGACGTGGAAAACTTTGTAGCATTAAATCACTACCGTCTGATCAATTAGGGCAACTCCTTTCTCATTTTATTTTTCTATATTTTACACCTATATCTCTAGAAAATATGATATGGAATTATGCATGTTGAATACAAGTATGACATGACGGGATAAGATCCATTGTTCCAATTCCAACCAGTTGGGATTTGGTGGATGGTGATAATGATGATTACTGTATGCGAAAATCTTCTTCATTATGCACCTATTACTCCAAGGTATGATCAAACTTGTATGATCATGAAAAATGAAATTTGTGACATGTGCATGTTGGCGCACTCATACTATTATTGCAGAGTGCTGAAACAATCCTCACAATTACTCAAATCACGTAACATTGGTGCGTGAAAAATGTTTGTTGTAAGCTGAAGTGGTTCTCATGTGACCTATAGGTCACAATGAATTACTGATGAAGTCTTCTGGAAGTCATATAGTACTAGCATCTGGTGATGTACTGATGCTTCACTTTCCCTTTCCCTGGGCCTTTTACTTTAGAAGAGATTTTCTTCTTACATGTTGAAGTTAAATCTGAGAATCATGGGTCATCAGGATCAGCTGTCTGTTTCCTATGAACCATTTCTTGAAATGCAATCAATCTACTTCAAATTGACAAAAGTGTTTGCCACGTTAAAACTTCACAATACTTAATAGAATATAGCTAAGCTATTTTCTATTGAATAGTGGGTACTACTCTTGGTACTTGCTCCCCTCTTGATATTTGCTCATTTCAGTTCACCATTTAGCCTTTTCCCAATACTACAGATGACTCATATTTTTATTTGTGGTGTGCTGTGTGTTCCTCGGGACGTCACTGCATGTTTTGTATGTACCTTGATGACTTTTGCAAGTAGTTCATGTGAGAGTTTTAATGATATGACACAGTTCATGTTCTAGGAGTTTATCATCAAGTGAAGCCTTCTGTTTTTTTGGGGGGTGGGGATCTAGCAGACTGATGTTTAGCATAAGGGTATGGGGGGGGGCATAAGCGTATGGGGGATGCTGATTGCTGAAGAGACTGGTGCCTTTTACCTCATGAAACCTTACATTCTACTCTCTAAATACTTTGCTAGGGAGCACAAGACCTATTGAAGGTTTGTCAAACTGTTGCAGTGATACTTGTAAAAACCTAACCATTTGACAACTCCAGTAGGGGCTTCTTTGGTATTCGGGGACCTGAATCATCTTGACGTGGTTTTTTTTCCTTCTATTTTTCTGTATAGGGGTTTTTTTGAGAGCTTATAGACAATACTTGTATATACCTCTTTTTCTCATTTAATAAATTTGTGGTACTATCTACACCCCCGACCTCCAACCCTTTCAAAAAGAAAGGGATTCAGTAGGTGCATAAACGAAGCAAATTGACAATAGTATATGACTGTATATTTGGGTTTTTTAGGAATAAATCCCTATAACCAATTAAAATAGGAATAAGCCCCCCAATACTATTTAGTCAAAACCCCCAAAATCTTGTCTGTTACATTAAAAAGTCCTTGTCGTCGGTTTTATGTACAGTATTTAACTTAAGTAGGGGTAAAGCTAACTCAAGGTGATGAAATGGCTAAAATACCCCTCCAATAACCACCATCCATAGAGAGGGAGAGTCCAGAGGGGAGAGAGGGGGGAGGGCGTCGGAGGGGGAGACCGGCGGCTGGAGGGGGGGGAGGGCGGCGGCGGTTCGGTGGAGCTTGCATAGGTCCCATTGGCAGAGGGGGAGATCGGCGGCGCCACCACCTCTGCTGCTGCGATTGTGTGAGAGAGGGAAAAGGAGTGGTGGCGGTGGTGGCAACTTCTCCTTGCAGCAGGGAGAGTAGGAGAGGTGATGGCGGTGGTGACTTGGAAGGGGGGTTCTTGTGGGCTGAGAGAGGGATGGAGAAGAGGAGGAGGTGAGGGGCGGCGGTGATCTCCGGCGGGAGGTGGACCGGGGCTGCTGCAAGTGGTAGGGAGACACAGGTGGGGAGGCGGGGATGGAGGGACGACGTGGGGGGGCAGAGAGAGAGAGATGCAGTGAGATAGAGAGAGGGGGAGGGAGAACAAGGGGGCGGGGGACGGGGCCACTAGAGGGGTGCCGGGGTCGGGGGGGGCAGAGAGAGAGATCACGGGGGAGAGAGAGAGTGGGGGAGGGAGAACGAGAGGGGGGTCCGTCTCTGGAGGGGGGCATCGGGGGGCAGAGAGAATGCAGGGAGAGAGAGAGAGGGGGGGAGGACAGGGCCGCCAGGGTTTGGGGGGTAGAGAGAGAGATGCAGGGAGGGGGAGAGAGGGAGGGAGGGAGAACGAGAAGGGGGGGATGGGGTCGCTAGAGGGGGCGCCAGGGTCGGGGGGAGAGAGAGAGAGAGATGTGTCGGGGGGGGGCATTGGGGGTTGGGGGGCAGAGAGAGAGAGATGTAGGGGGAGAGAGATGGGGGAACGTGAGGGGCGTCGGGGTTGGGGGGTAGAAAGAGAGATGCAGGGAGAGAGAGAGGGGGGGAGGATGGGGCCACCGGAGGGGCACCGGGGTGTGGGGAGTAGAGACAGAGATGCAAGGAGAGAGAGAGGGGGGGGGTGGGAGAACGAGAGGGGGGGCCTCTAGAGGGGGCTCTGGGGTTTCGGGGGGCAGAGAGAGAGAGAGATGCAGGGAGATAGAAGGGGGGCAGGGCCGCTAGAGGGAGTGCTGGGGGTCTGGGGGGTAGAGAGAGAGATGCAGAGAGAGGGTGGACGGGGCCGCCGCCGGAGAGGGCGCCGAGGTTGGGGGGATAGAGAGAGAGATGCAGGGAGAGAGAGAAAGAGAGGGGGAGGGAAAACGAGAGAGGGGGCATGGGGCTGCCAGGGGTGTTGGGTTTGGGGGGGCAGAGAGAGATGCATGTAGAGAGAGGGAGAGGGGACGTGGCTGCCAGAGGGGTCGCTAAGGTTGGGGGGGCAGAGAGAGATGCAGAGGGGAGAGAGAGGGGGGGAGGGAGGGAGAACGAGAGAGGGGGGCATGGGGCCGCCGGAGGGGGCGTCGGGGTCTGGGGGGGCTGAGTGAGATGCGGGGGGGGGGGGGGGGAGAGGGGGGGGCAAGGCCGCCGGAGGGGCCGTCGGTCTCTGGGTGGCAGAGAGAGAGAGATGTAGGGAGAGGGGGGAGGGAGAACGAGAGGGAGAGGGGGTTGGGCCACCGATGGCGCTGCTGGGGTCTGGGGGGCAGAGAGAGGGGGGGATGGGGCCGCCGGATGTCGCTGCAGCAGGGGGGGGGTGCTGTAGCAGACCAGTACAGCCACCGGCCTTGACCAAGACCCCGAGCGCCTAGATAGCGGTTCGGTGCCGCCACTGCGGCCGACTCCGGGCATCCCCGCCGAACACCCCAGCAGCAGCAGCCCCCATCCCCGGGTGCCACCATGTCTCCCCTTCGGTTGAATGGAGAGAGAGAGGATCGGAAGAGTAAACAGGGAAAGAAAAATTTGTGGGGAGGAGAAGGAATATTTTATTTTTTAGACGGTTGTTAACTGGAGGGGCATTTTAATGAAGGTCAGAAGAATTGGGTGACTTTTTAATTAATTGTTGTATTAGAGGGGCTGATTTCTAATCTAGCATATAGATCGTGGGGGTCGAAAGCTAAGTAACTCTTATATTTTTTGGAGGTGGCTGACAGACCATCTATGTGCTTTGTGCTGTCATGCACAAAAATTGTAAGGGAAAAGAAATACAGAGAAAATCCTCCCAACAGTTGTAGAATCCCAACAAGATTCTTTTCTGTGTATTTAAAAAAATTGATCATACATCAGATTGCACTATCTATAATTTGTTGTAGCCAGACAAGAATAGTTTTATTCTCAGAACTCTTATCTGCATTTCATCACAGAGGATGAGGCAGGCTTGATCCAATTAGGTGGCAGTTCACGTGCTTACAGCCAATGATTATTTTTATAGTGATATTCTACTTTTCAGTCAAGAGCTCCTGCTCTTTGATGGACATATTACTGGCATGGTTGGCCGACTCGTACGGTACCAGTGTGAGTTGGCCGACTCATACAATGCTTGGAGGAACCCGGGTTGGTCTGGATCGGCCGAGTTGGTCTGAGTCGGCCCAAGTCATCAAAGCCTTCATTGGAAGACTCGGTCCGAGTCGGGCTGACTTGTCCTGAACCAGGACGGAACCGAGTCAGTGCATCCCGGTGAGTTGGCCAAACTTGATTGCTGGTTTGTCGCTACCCTTTTTATCTTTTCCTCACTTGTACAATTTTTTGATTATTTTAATGCATGGCCAAACTGTGAACAATTCTGTGCCATATTTCACCCTTATTAATATGCAGATGATGGTACTGGAGACCGGCTGACCCAGGCTGGAACCAGTCCAGTTCCAACATGGAGGAAACCAACCAGAACTGGCCTTGGAACCGGAACCAGCATTTGAACCAGCCAGGGCTGATCTGGTTCTGGAATCCAGTTTTTAAATGACACCTTGTTGACACTGAAAATATTTCTAACATTTCTTAAACTTTTTGCTTTTGCAAGTATGGAGCCCTGGCCGAAGTACCCCTATGCCGATAAGAAAAGGAAAGAAGGAAAGGAGTGACAGAAGCCGAACAAAGATGGAGAACAAAATAAAAGAGAAGAAAAGAAAAGACGCTCGGCTCCAATGGACAGTCGCTGAAGCAAGAACCAAGAGCTCAGAAAAGGCTCGGGACCATCCCCGAACGAACAAGATAAAAGCTCGGACAGCAAGACAAGTCAGTCGATGGGTCAACCCTCGCAAAAGAAGAAATGAACACAACCCTCGCAAAAGAAGAAATGAGCACAAATGGGCCTAAACAAACAAGAATGGGCCAAAAGATACTAAGAAATGAGCTGAAACCGGCACGCCACTAAACCGGCATGGAGGTCAACCGGCACGAAATGAAACCGGCGCGGGATCGCAATCACCAATCAGCGCGCCGGTTCCCCTACGCGCCGATGGAAATAGGGCCACACCCTCTATATATATGAATCTTACTTCGAGCACAAGGGGGGAGAGCGGTAGAAGCCAGAGAAAAAGAGAGCGGTAGAAGCCAGAGAAAAAAAGAGCAGTAGAAGCCAATCGAAGAAAAAGAAAAAAGAGGGAAGAGAAAGGTCTGAGCGCCCGCTGAAGAGATCTGAAGAGAGAAAGTGAGCTGCAGAAGCCCGGGGAAGAGGATTCAAGGTGGGGTCGTCTGTCAAATGCCCTAAGGGGCTATATTCTCCCCTTCCCCATCTTTGTTTCGCTCTATTTCTTTCTCTTTTTTTTGATATGCTTCTGAGCGTTGTTCCTTCGTTGATATCAAATGTCGGTATAGTCCGGTAGATTGTAAAGGGGCATCATCTGCATGTAAATTCTTGTAGTCTGATTCCCCTTCTGTGCTGAATGTATGCGTTCCTTTGAATGAAATGAGATATGAGATTCTGAGATTTTCCTCTCTCTGCCTCTCTGAAATTTATTATATCCGATCGCCGTTGTGAGCGAAGTTGGTTCTGTTGGATGCATGTCCCTCAGATCATCTGATTGGTTTCTGTTGTATCGTCTCTGTACTTTCAACCTCGCAATCACGATGAGAGCCTGAGACAGTCCATCTCATGGCTTCTCATTCGTGAAATGATGAGGGATATGTTCGAGTCAAAGCTCACGGGATTCAATCAATAACCTGGCTCCCAGTGAGGCTCCAGAGTGAATGCCATCTTCTCCTCGGGGTGATTTCTTCCAAGGCCATCCTTAGTTGCCATCTGAAAACCCGTGAATAAACCCCCCCTAAAGCCCTGAACAAAGCCTCTCAAAACCCATCCAAACCCCCAGAACCCTCGGCCTTGAAAAACCCTCAGAAACCTTCCATTGGCCCCTTAACGGCCTCCCGGCACAACCTTCCCGGCACGACCCTCCCCCGGCGCGAGTTCCGCGCCGAGAGCTGCTCGCGCCGATTGGCCATTCACAATCTAGCGCGCCGAGACCCCCTAAATGCCACCCTTCGCGCCGAGGCCAATGTCCCCTTTGTGCTTTCCGTCGCGCCGGAAGCTAACCATGCCGAAACACTACCGTGCCGATGCCCTCACGAGCCCCTTAACCACTCAGCATGAAATCCCATCACCCCGGAGAGAAGCAACAGTCTTTCACTCAAGCCCACGGGAACTAAATCAATGGGGTTAACCCCCCCTACATTCTACGGCCCCACTAGCCTATGGAGTTATGCCACTGTATGTTCTCCATTGGCTGCACGGGGGATATCAATAAGTCCCACAATAAGTGGACAATGTCCCATAAGATGGAGATCCTTTTTGGATCCAGGGCTACGCCCACCTCCCTTTTGGCATTCACCCCGACATTCCGTGGGTGGATGACCTATACTCCCCTTTTGGCATAGTCCAAAATAAGGGGAGATACTGTCAAAATTCGTCCACGAGCTTTACTTATCGTGTAGTGTGACGCTTTCACTGAAATTATGAATATAACCTCAACTGTGTGGCAGAGATATGAGCCATACCATCTCATGATCCTCTGCTCACCACCATCCACCGTCAGAGGGGAATATAACCATCACAGTCACATGGTCTCCTTAGAATCTCTATGGATGAGCCTACCCTCACTCTCTATCCTACCCAAATACCACCATGAGCAAACTTATGAAACCCCCATTGAACAGAAAGGACCCCTTTGAATTCATAAAACCCTTCAAAATACTTGAAAACTCAAAGAACGCATTGTTTCGGCGCCACATGCCATCCCGGCACGACCCTCTCCCGGCACGAGTTCCGTGCCGAGAGCTACCCGTGCCGATTGGCCATTCACAATCTAGCGCGCCGAGACCCAACCGTGCCGGTTGGCCATCGTGCCGAAAACCAAGCCGTGCCGGTTTGCCATCGTGCCGAAACCCAGCCGTGCCGGTTTGTCTTCGTGCCGAAACCCAGCCGTGCCGATTTGCCATCGTGCCGAAACCCAGCCGTGCCGGTTTGCCTTTGTGCCGAAACCCAGCCGTGCCGGTTTGCCTTCGTGCCGAAACGAGCCGTGCCGATTTGCCTTCGTGCCGAAACCCAGCCGTGCCGGTTTGCCTTCGTGCCGAAACCTAGCCGTGCCGGTTGGCCTTCGTGCCGAAACCTAGCCGTGCCGGTTGGCCTTTGTGCCGAAGCCCAGCCGTGCCGGTTTGCCTTCGTGTCGGAAACCTAGCCGTGCCGGTTTGCCATCGTGTCGAAACCCAAGCCGTGCCGATTCGCCTTCGTGCCGAAACCCAGCCGCGCCGGTTCGCCTTCGTGCCGGAAACCCAGCCGCGCCGCTTGGCCCTCGTGCCGGCTCCTGTCCATGTTGTTTCATCTCAATAACAGTTGCCACCCAAATATCTGATGTCTCAACAACTCCATTAAACCCAAATCCAGTCTAAACTCAATGTTCCATTCTGGTCAACCTTCATGCCAGCCTTCATCGCTTTATGAGGGAATCGTGGTTCTTCATCCAGATCCACGGGAGATACATTAATGGGGGTTTTACCCCCTACATTATACCGAATACGAGGTTTCTTTGGTCACCCCGCTGACCCTCGGAGTTCTGCCATTGCATGTCCTCCAATGGTCCCTTAAGGGGAACATCAACAAGCACCATGGCAATGGACACTGTCCCGTCACACTCAAATCCTTTTGGATCCAGGTCCACGCCCGCCTCTCTTTTGGCTTCCATCCCGGCATTCCGTGGGTGGATGACTATTTCCCCCCTTTGGCATAGTCCAAAATAAGGGGATGTGCTGTCGGGTTTGCACCATAACACCGTTATCATGTCCCGCGTAGCACGGTTTTCTATGCATGTTTCGCATCCCGTTAGCGGAGTTAGCGTAATAATTGTATCTCATTTTGCCCCCGAGGCATCCTTTCTTGGCAATTAATCAAGGGTTGTCCTTCTTTGGAAGGACGTAATTAACGTCATAGCCTTTATGGTATGACGGACTCAGGGTCCTGACACGAATATCACAATCGACTGACTGAGTCAGGTCGAGCGCACAATGAATTGTCACTCTGGTGACTGGCACGCCTAATAAACCCAATGAAATAAACCCAACATAAAAAACGTCCCCACAAGTCTGGCACGCCCGGTGGGACTCCAGTCTCCCTTCATCTCTTTGCCAAGAGAGGATACCTTTGGGGGCTTCCCCCAAGAATACTGATTGTTTGTCTGTTTGTCGAAGGCGAACGATGACGTCATTCGGACTCACTGGTGTTGGCTTCGGCCCCGCAATCGTCGCCGACCACGTTGAACATGGGTACCTGGCGGTGTCCATGATTTTCGGATACTTCCCACCAGCTGTAGGCTTCCCCAACTTCTTGGGAGTTGCATTCGCGGATCTCCTTGACGTAGAGAGTTCTGAACCTGCGAAGCTGAAGAACGACAAAATTGCGGCTCACCGAAGTGAGGGCCATGTCGAGGGAGCTTTGCTGAAGAGCCCGATGGTCGTGAGCTGCCACGTCTACCATACTGTTTGCCCAACTGCGGCACATGAGAAGAAGCCTGCTGGGGGCAACAAGAAGTGCTCGAGAGGAAGAATTGCTGCTGATCCTCGGAGCCAACTTTCAGCCTCTGGAAAGTCCATGTTGATCGGGGGCATCCGAGTCTACTTCAATGGCCGTGGCGCCGATGTTCTGCCAAATCGGATCATCCCGACTGTGCCCATTCACAATGCCTTCCAAGTGCTAGCAGGCCGGAGGGTGAATTTTGACGACAACAAGCAAGGGAGGCCGACCCCAAATTTGCCAAAGTTCAAGCAGATCTGGGTTCCCAAGAGGATCCGAGGCCCTGCACTAGCTTCGCAAGGCTTCAAAAATTATGCTGAGATCCCCAAGAGAGGGGGCAAAAAGGCTATACATGCAGAAGAGACCGTGGTTGAAACTCCTCCACCTGCCATCAGGGTCTCCTCAAGACAAGCCCACATCTCCAAATTATCGAGGAATTTCGATCAAGTGGCCAAATTGACACGGCTTTCATACATACCGTCAGCCCGAATCAAAGTGCTACCTTCTGCCATCTCTACAGAATGCAGTCGGGAAGACACAATGAGGATAGTCCGGGAATATTTCCATGGCTTTATAGGTCCCATCATGGGTCGGCAAAGGTCAGCTCGAGTCATCAGGGCCGAAGAGGAAGAAAAAGATGAGAGGGCACCGGTTGAGGTGAATGAAGAGGGGAGGCGAGCCAAAGCTAGAAGCCTTGAAAGGCCTCCACAATATGAAAAGATGAAAGGAGCTTCTATATATGAAGAGTCGGCTTTCTCCCATCGGGCTCGAAGGGGAGTCAGAAGGCACAAAAGAAGAATGCAAATTCTTACATGCAATATGACAGGGGTGATGAGTACACCTGGTCCCCCTACCAAATGAACAAGAAGAGTCGGCCGAGATTGCCAGAAGAATAGACCCGGTGACAAGTCGGGGTAAAAATGAGGCTGAGCTACTGCAAACCACAAAGGGCAAGCAACTTGCTGAAGAAAACATCACTACTGTCACCGCTAGAATAGTGGCATCTGAGCAAGGGGAAGCATCCCCACCTCCTTCAATTGAAGCTCCTCTGGGTAACACGCTCGAGGGCATCAGTGATAAAACAACAATGGACCCTGCCATCCTGATGCTGCTGCAAGGATATCAGCGGGAGATAAAGTTACTGAAGAGTAAATTAAATGAAAAGACTGAGCATGTTGCAGCGCCCGAGCAACCGGGGGCACAAAATGGGCCATCACTGGAAGGTTTTAACCCCGGGGGTGCTCCTTCACCGGTCGTTCTACAAACTGCTGATCAAAACTGGGCCACTCCCCAGCATTATTCTCAATGGCTCCAGCCAGCACGGCCAATGCCCCTCCAGATGCAGTGGCAGGCTCCCTTGTCAGAGCCTTTGCCACCCAATGCTATGAGTTCGGCTGCATTATTGATGCAAACCACCCACCTCTGCCCTCAACCAGCAGATCCAGTTATGATGGACAAGTTGATGGTGGAACAGATGATCGAGGCAAGGTTGGCGAAGAGGGGTGGTGATGATTACGCCCCCTTCGACATATATGAAGTGCCATATCCAGCTTACCATGCTGCCAAAAGACTGTCACCTGGCATCAATAAACTCCCAAAATTTGACAAATACAACGGGCAAGGCTCCCCGAAAGAACATATTGCACATTATATGACAGTCATGGGCGACTTGGCGGCTGACGAGTCGTATCTGCTCAAGTTCTTTGGGTCTTCATTGACAGGACCTGCCTTTGAGTGGTACTCTGACCTGCCGGTCGGGTCTATCCACGACTGGCCAGACATGCAGCAGAAATTCAGCGAAAGATTCCACGTCATCGAGGCAGAGATGACCGTGGCTGAGCTGCTAGCGATCAAGCAAAAAGATGATGAAACAGCTACAGAATACATCAAGAGGTGGAGGGATCTCAGCACAAGATGTCGGCATCCCCCGCATCCAGAAGATGCAATACAAATATGTAAACAAAATCTGAAGAAGGAGATTTTCGAAAAGATGATCGGAATAGAAATCAGGTCATTTGGCCGATTAAATAATATTGCCGCGGAGGTTGAAGATTTCTTCATAAGATTTCCCTCCATTTCTGCAGACTCAAGTCATGAAGCCAAGCAGGTTAATAAACGGCCGATATTGAAAGCGGTCCATGCTGTCAGCCTCACGGCAAAAAGGCACAAATGGATGCACAATCCTCCTCTCAATGAACCTGTTGGACGTCGGGAGAGGCCTCCTCCGCAGAACAAAACAAAGAAGCTCTATTCCTTCCCCCGAGACAAGACTCGAGCATTGTTCGAGTGGGCTGTCAAATATAGCAAAGTCATCCTCCCGAAGCCGAAGAGACCAGATGACGTCAAAAGAAGAGATGATCCTTATTTCTACCCCTACCATCAAATCTTGGGGCACCCTATTGAAGATTGCCAAATATTTAAGGACATCGCCCAAGGCTTAATAAAAAGAGGGGATCTGTAAATGGGGAAGGACATACTCGATCCTCTATGCCCTCATGAAGTGCCCGCTACGGGGGCATCAATTAACATGATATCTATATGCCAACAGCCGCCCGAAGAAATGCCGGAGGGCTGTGCTTGGCACACTCATGAAGACTATATCCCATTTCATGAAAGGGAGCAAGAGAAATGGCGAGCATCGCCAACAAAGAAAGAAACAGAGCCGGCTTATCGCCCGGCACTGGAAACCCAAATTCCTAAATTCCTGGTGCCATGGACCAGCCCACTCTGCCTCTTGCAGTCTCTGCCCGCCTTCAAACAGTCTCTCCAATGGCCATCAAAAGGTCAACTAACAATAAAAAGCAGAAACAGACCCCGTCATGGGTACATGAAGAAGCTGGCTCAGCCATGGAGCGATCACAAGCTATTATAAATGGGCCTGATAACCATGAGCAGCCAAAGAACCAGTCTATGCAGCTCAAAAAGCATGCCCCTCGAGGATGCAATGAGTCCCGCGGGTTAACAAAAAGAACTGAAGAAAAAGCAGAAAAGCTGAATGCATCAAATAGCCCACTGTGGGGGCAAGTGTCGACCATGAAGGGAAATAAAAAGAAGAGTGCAAAGGCTAAAAGAAGGAATCTTGTTCTCTCCTGCAACACATTGTCAGCATCCTTCAGTGGGGCACAAACTGCTGATGAAGAAGATGAAGAAATTTACTTTGTGCCAAAGGAAGCAGCTCCAGCTAAAGCTTCTGCCTCTCACCCATCTTCCGGGTCTGGGAGGATTCTGAAGCAACGCTCACCAGCTGATAAGAAGGCTCAATGTCATATTCCTCCTCCACCAAGAGGCATAGAACAAAGGGATTCTGTCCCAAAGGAGCTATCTATAGCCGGTAATGATAGCGGGAGAAAATTCATCTTGCACAAATCAGAGGCGGGGGGCAGTAGCACTCTCGGTCCCTTCTTACAAGACCCTGTCATAATGGCACTACTACACCAGAAGCAGCAGGAGATTGAAATGCTACAAAAGCAGCTGAATGAAATGAACATAAAGCCATATACGTCACAATTGACAAGGCATCTATATGAGACAGCCCAAGACAGTGCTAGCTCATCAAAAGCTTCAATGTGGCCAACAATGCCCCGAATGGTACATGATCATTCAGGGGGCATCCTCCCTCAGCCATTCCAACCCACAATCCCCTCGATAAGTCGGGGGGCAACTAAAGCATCTCGGCAATGAGGTCGATGAGCCCGCATATGCAGCCAACTGCCGTACACCCGAGATCAGCGGGTCTAGCCACAATGGACAAGCCAAAGGTGGAACGAACAATGAATACAAAGACGGCTAAAGAAGAAGTCACTGAAGCCGAATTACAAGCAGCCAAACAAAACGATGATGAGTCCGTCAGGGACTACGTAAACAGATGGAGGAGCCTTCGTGAAAGATGTAGGCACCCACCTAGTTACGAGGAGTCTGTCCAAATTTGCAAAGAGAATCTGAAGATGGAAATTCTGTGATGGGTCATTGACTTCGAAGTCACAACCTTTGAATATCTGAGTGACATCGCAACAGAAGCCGAAGCAGTCCTTGCAAGGCTTTGCCCAGCCTCCAGAAGCTCGGGTCAAAAGAATAAACCAATCAACAAACCTCCGGTACAAGAAGAAGCTTGCGCCTCGAATTTTGAAGCCTTCGAGCAACAGAATAAGAAAATGAAAGAGGCATCTTCCGTCGATCTGACAAAACTAGGGCCCTCATTAACGGGCAAAACGATGAAACTATATTCCTTTCCCAAGGATATGACTATGGCACTTTTTGAGTGGGCCCGTGAATACAGCAAAGTAGTGCTTCCGGAGTCGAAGAAACCAGGCGATGCCGAAAGAAAAGACGATCCACGATTCTGTCCTTATCACCAAATGTTGGGGCATCCCATTGAGGATTGCTATGTGTTTAAGGACATTATTGAAGGCCTGATCAGAAAAGGTGAACTATAGATGGGCGAGTATAAGGTGGACCCACCGTGCCCTCATCAAATATCCGTCCTTATAAGAGCAACCCCGCGCGGCGTTACCGTCTCAACTGCTCCTCGCAAATCTGGCTAAAGTCGATGTCTAGCAAGCCCGCATAGCTTGAAGGCGGATGCTTGCCAGCAAAAAAAAAGGGTCCTGTTCTGGGGGCAGGCGCCCAAAAAAAAAAAAAGAGAGAAAAAAAAATTCTTTTGAAGGAGGCCTTGATGGCTGAATCTGTCAAGGGAGATATCACCCCCCCATGTCTTGGTCTGTGCCAAATAAGAAACTACCATTGTGGGGTTGGCGTGGTGGAGCGAACCACTTATCCTCTCTCTGAGGGGGTGCGCACTCTCCTATGCACCCACTTTGGTCTGTTTAAAAACAAATGAATGAAGGGTGATGGCTCTGCACTGCATTGCACTGTCGGCGCTATCCGAGTTGTCCGTTCAAAAAAAATGAATGCAAAAGAAAAGAAGAATGGAACTTATAAGGTCAACAAGGCCTCCCCATCCTCCCCATGGGCAGAAGACTCCTTAGTGGCATTGTATGGTGAATGCCCAAGGGAAAATAAAATGACTGCACCATCTGCGAAGGGGGGAAGACCCGACAGCCGCAGCCGCTAAGAAAGGGGGGGCAAGAGAATGACACTTGGAGGATGCACCGGAGGCCCGAACTGAAGCTATTCGGAGCATCCGCTGAAGAAATCAATGATGAAAGAAGATAGATGTTGATCTGATGCATAGCTATCATTGAACATCCCCAGGGGGACTATGTGATCAACAGTCCCACCGACGCTAAAGAACCTTCATTGGCCATTAGGCCTCCCGTTTCAAATACGGGTCCATGCTCATTGAGGGGAATGAAAAGAACAAATTCTGCCGGGTTGTCTACATCCCCGACTCCCTATCAAGCCAGTAAATAAACGTCTTTCGACTTCTACTGGCCTGTCTCAGTACCCCTTGGTTCCGCCAGGATTCATGGTGCCTTACCATCTTCCCATCCTATGGGGTATTCCTCACTTGTCCCAATGGGACTAAGCTTCCACCCTTGATCTGGGACCTACGCTCCCAGCCAATTCATTCTCATTACCTTTCGGCATTCAGCCGCAATAATACCATTTTTTGTCTCACGGGACTCTCCCCTCACTGCCGGTTTGGACTTATGGCCCAATGGCATCCCAATAAAATCTCCTTTTCCATGGCATGAGGCGCTCTGCCCTTGTCAAGCTCAATAATTCACCCATCAGTCCCGCCGGGCTATGTCCGTAAAGCTTTCCCTTGGCCAGGGGAGCTCTGCCTTAGCCGAACTCGAAAATTATCTTCTGTCCCATCGGCCGAGTCCGTAAAATCTTTCCTTGGCCTGAGGTGCTCCGCCCTCGCCGAGCTCGAAAGTAATCTTAGTCTCACTGGGCAGGATTCGTAAAACTCTTTTCCTTGGCCTGAGGCGCTCCGCCCTCGCCAGGCCCGCCGGGCTCTTGGACATCAATCCCTAGCCCCACCGGCAGAATAAATAGTCAACCTCATCATCCAACCAGACAAAAATATCTTACACCGCAGGCGAGACTGCGTCAGGGAGCCCAACAAAAACAAACAAAAAATAATGTAAAAAAAAAAGGGAAATGAAAAGAAGAAAGGAATGAATAAAAAATGATGAAAATGAATGAAGAAAGAAAAATGAAGATTTAAAATAAACTTAATGAATCAACAAACTCAATAGACCTATTAAAATCAATAAATTCAATTAAATCAATCAAACCAAATAAACTTAATGAATCAACGAACCCAATAGAGTTAATAAATCAATAAACCCCAAAGCACTCAATAAACCTGATAAACTCAATAATACCAATGAAATCAATCGAATCAACAAAATTCAACAAACCCAATGAACTCATCAAAATCAATCAACTCAATAAATCAATAAACCTAATGAACCAAATAAACCCAATAGACTCAATAAACTCAATAAGCTCAACAAAGCCAATAAATCCAATAAACTCAATAAACCTAACAAAATTCAATAAACTTAACCAATCCAAACTAATAAACCAATAAGATTCCTGTACTTTGTTTTAGACCTTCTGTCTGAGCAAGGTTTGTTGATCCCGACATCTCCACGGGTCCCCATTCTATCTTGGCTTAGACCCCACGTCCTCGCCAAGTTGGTCAGCTTCGACTTGACGTCGGGTTGACATCTGCCTCTACACATCCTGCCCTTGTTTCAGACCTCCCGTCTGAGCGAGGTTCGTTGGCTTCGACAGGACGTCGAGTCAATACCTATCCCATATTCTACCCCTGGATAAGGCCTCACGTCTCTGCCAGGTTCGTTGGCTTCGACAGGACGTCGAGTCAACACTTATCCTATATTCTACCCTTGGCTCAGGCCTCACGTCTCTGCCAAGTTCATTGGCTTCGATAGGACATCGAGTCAACACCTATCCTATATTCTACTCTTGGCTAAGGCCTCACGCCTCTGCCAAGTTCGTTGGCTTCGACAGGACGTCGAGTCAACACCGATCCTATATTCTAACCCTGGCTAAGGCCTCATGCCTCTGCCAGGTTCGTTGGCTTCGACAGGACGTCGAGTCAACACTTATCCTATATTCTACTCTTGGCTAAGGCCTCACGCCTCTGCCAAGTTCGTTGGCTTCGACAGGACGTCGAGTCAACACCTATCCTATATTCTACCCCTGGCTAAGGCCTCATGTCTCTGTCAGGTTCGTTGGCTTCGACAGGATGTCGAGTCAACATTTATCCTATATGCTGCCCTTGGCTTAGGCCTTACGCCTCTGCCAAGTTCGTTTGCTTCGACAGGACGTCGAGTCAACACCTATCCTATATTCTACTCTTGGCTAAGGCCTCACGCCTC
Organism: Amorphophallus konjac; assembly: GCA_022559845.1. Classification (NCBI taxonomy): domain Eukaryota; kingdom Viridiplantae; phylum Streptophyta; class Magnoliopsida; order Alismatales; family Araceae; genus Amorphophallus; species Amorphophallus konjac. The sequence continues at coordinate 34,345,161 of CM040126.1, forward strand.
TGCCAAGTTCGTTGGCTTCTACAGGACGTCGAGTCAACACCTATCCTATATTCTACCCCTGGCTAAGGCCTCATGTCTCTGCCAGATTCGTTGGCTTCGACAAGACGTCGAGTCAACACTTATCCTATATTCTGCCCTTGGCTAAGACCTCACGCCTCTGCCAAGTTCGTTGACTTCGACATGACGTCGGGTCAACATTTATATCCTATATTCCTTCCTTGGCTCAGACCTCATGTCGTCGCCAAGTTGGTTGACTTTGATAGTCTGTCAAGTCAACAACTATTTTCTACCCTGGCCCAGACCCAGTGTCTCTCCCAGGCTGGTCGTTTTCGACATGACTTTGAGACGACAATAGTGTTTCATGTTTGCCCTTGTCTTGGACATACCGTCTAAGCAAGGTTTGTTGACTCCGACATCCCGTTGGGGCAACGTCCGTATTTCACATTTGGCTTGGACCTTCCGTCCGACCATACAACAAAAATAAACTCCTACCTCTGGCTCGGACCTTTTGTCTAGTCAGTCAACAAAAAGACCCTTCTACCTCTGGCTCGGACCTTTCGTCTAGCCAGCGAACAAAAAAAACCTTTCACCTTCGGCCCGGACCTTCCGTCCGACCATACAACAAAAAGACCCTTTCACCTTTGGTTCGGACCGTCCGTCCGACCCCTTAACAAAAAGACCCCTTGACATTTGGTTCGAACCCTCTTATTCGACCAAACAATAAAAGACCCTTGTACCCTTGGCATCATGACATTATGTCTAAGCCAAATTGTCCGGCGTCATGGCCTTATGCCTAAGCCGATAAATTTTCAGCCTTGGTGTCATGGCCTTCAGCCTAAGCCAAGCTGTGCGGCGTCATGCCAATTCGCCTAAGCCATTTTAATATCCTACATTGGCGTCATGGCCTTCCGTCTAAGCCAAGTTGTACGGCGTCATGACTTCATGTCTAAGTTGTTAAATATCCTTGTACGGCGTCATGGCTTTCCGCCTAAGTCGTTCAATATTCTGTCTTGGCGTCATGGCCTTCCGCCTAAGCCAAGCTGTACGGCATCATGACTTTACGTCTAAGCCGTTAAATATTCTACCTTGGCGTCATGGCCTTCTGCCTAAGCCAAGTTGTACGGCGTCATGGCTCTCCGCCTAAGCCGTTCAAAATTCTGCCTTGGCGTCATGGCCTCCCGCCTAAGCTAAGTTGTACGGCATCATGACTTAACGTCTAAGCCGTTAAATACTCTGTCTTGGCGTCATGGCCTTCCGCCTAAGCCAAGTTGTACGGCGTCATGACTTCACGTCTAAGCCGTTAAATACTCTCGTTCGGCGTCACGGCTTCCGCCTGAGCCGATAAATATTCTACATTGGCGTCATGGCCTTCCGCCTAAGCCAAGTTGTACAGCGTCATGACTTAATGTCTAAGCTGTTAAATATCCTTGTCCGGCGTCATGGCTTTCCGCCTAAGCCGGTAAATATTTTACCTTGGCGTCATGGCCTTCCGCCTAAGCCAAGTTGTACGGCGTCATGACTCTATGTCTAAGCCGTTACATATTCTCCCTTGGCGTCATGACCTTACGTCTAAGTCAAGTCATTCGACGTCATGACCTTTGGTCTAAGCCGACAAACCTCTTACCTTTGGATCGGAACTGTTGTCCGAACTAACGAACGAAAAGACCTCCTTTGGTTTCATACCAACCCGTGATCCCTTCAGGGATTTACCACCATATATGACACCTGCCCTCCACTGCCATGGCATCGGGCTCCCGACGCCAGAATCATTGCGGGCATGCCCATTAAGCCCTTTAGAAAAGAGAAAACAAAAAAAGCAACAAAAAATAAGTAAAAAAGAAAAAAAAAGAGAAAGAAAAAAAAAGAGGAGAAAAAGGAGAAAAAAAGAAAAAAAAAGAAAAAAAAAGAAAGAAAGAAGAAAAAAAATGAGAAAAAGAAAAGAAGAAGAAATGATGATCATGACGTGATTTGTGTGCTTGTTTGTCTCACGTGCATGTCTGCCTGAAATATAGTATTAATGCGCTTCCTTCAAATTTCTAAGGCCGCGTACTCCTTTGCTAGATAACGTTGCCCTGATTCAGGATATGTGTGCGTCACGGCATACGCTAAGAATGAAAAGCCAATTCTCAGCGAGTGCATACGGCCAGGGGAAGAGTCATAGCTATGTTGCTAGCATAACTCGCATGATACACCCTAGACAAAACTCCTACACTTCGCATATAATATGAGCAATGGTCCTTAGTCATAGGGACGTCATAAATTCTTCTTCACACTTCATGGAAACTTGAATCCCTACACTCACATGAAGAGTAATCGTGAGGGAAGAGTCGCATGTCCCCTTTAAAAAAAAAGAAAAAAAATTGATGAGAATGAGGATGAATCTTAGTAGCCGGGAATCCCCATTGAGACACATGAGGAAACTCGCGCCGAACGGTGAAATCCGTAATAAAATTGCTATGAATGACGAATCCTAGTAGCCGGGAATCCCCATTGAGACACATGAGGAAACTCGCGCCGAACGGTGAAGTCTGTAATAAAATTACTATGAATGATGAATCCTAGTAGCCGGGAATCCCCATTGAGACACATGAGGAAACTCGCGCCGAACGGTGAAGTCCGTAATAAAATTGCTATGAAGGATGAATCCTAGTAACCGGGAATCCCTATTGAGACACATGAGGAAACTCGCGCCGAACGGTGAAGTCCATAATAAAATCGCTATGAAGGATGAATCCTAGTAGCCGGGAATCCCCATTGAGACATATGAGGAGACTCGCGCCGAACGGTGAAGTCTAAAGATTAAGAATAAATGAGGGGGTTATGCGAAGCTACCCAAAATCGAGAGTCCTGAACGTATGTGTAGACGATGAAGTAATCCTCCAGTGTTACTTAGAACTTCTGCACATCCATATATCTAGGGTTCGCTACTCATATAATTGCACTTTCACACTATGGAGGAATAGTCCTGGGTGTGGATCGCGGTTTAAGCTATGCATATGTTCTATGCGACGTCCTTTTTACGTATGCACATCTCTCTTAGTTGTGCTTCGTGAGCTGCACTCCGTCCGTGAATCATGGGCGCTGTCCTTATCATATCCCTAATGTAGGGGAGCTATTCTATAAACATCTAGTTTATGCGTACGATCGATGAATGTCTGCATTCTTGCATGAATAAAGAATAAATAAAACAAACAAACAAACAAACACATTCTCAGATAGGGCTGCACCCGCAGGTCCCGCTCACTCGTCCCTCATTCGCGCCACCTACGGGTGGGGGGCATTTGTTGACACTGAAAATATTTCTAACATTTCTTAAACTTTTTGCTTTTGCAAGTATGGAGCCCTGGCCGAAGTACCCCTATGCCGATAAGAAAAGGAAAGAAGGAAAGGAGTGACAGAAGCCGAACAAAGATGGAGAACAAAATAAAAGAGAAGAAAAGAAAAGACGCTCGGCTCCAATGGACAGTCGCTGAAGCAAGAACCAAGAGCTCAGAAAAGGCTCGGGACCATCCCCGAACGAACAAGATAAAAGCTCGGACAGCAAGACAAGTCAGTCGATGGGTCAACCCTCGCAAAAGAAGAAATGAACACAACCCTCGCAAAAGAAGAAATGAGCACAAATGGGCCTAAACAAACAAGAATGGGCCAAAAGATACTAAGAAATGAGCTGAAACCGGCACGCCACTAAACCGGCATGGAGGTCAACCGGCACGAAATGAAACCGGCGCGGGATCGCAATCACCAATCAGCGCGTCGGTTCCCCTACGCGCCGATGGAAATAGGGCCACACCCTCTATATATATGAATCTTACTTCGAGCACAAGGGGGGAGAGCGGTAGAAGCCAGAGAAAAAGAGAGCGGTAGAAGCCAGAGAAAAAAAGAGCAGTAGAAGCCAATCGAAGAAAAAGAAAAAAGAGGGAAGAGAAAGGTCTGAGCGCCCGCTGAAGAGATCTGAAGAGAGAAAGTGAGCTGCAGAAGCCCGGGGAAGAGGATTCAAGGTGGGGTCGTCTGTCAAATGCCCTAAGGGGCTATATTCTCCCCTTCCCCATCTTTGTTTCGCTCTATTTTCTTTCTCTTTTTTTTGATATGCTTCTGAGCGTTGTTCCTCCGTTGATATCAAATGTCGGTATAGTCCGGTAGATTGTAAAGGGGCATCATCTGCGTGTAAATTCTTGTAGTTTGATTCCCCTTCTGTGCTGAATGTATGCGATCCTTTGAATGAAATGAGATATGAGATTCTGAGATTTTCCTCTCTCTGCCTCTCTGAAATTTATTATATCCGATCGCCGTTGTGAGCGAAGTTGGTTCTGTTGGATGCATGTCCCTCAGATCATCTGATTGGTTTCTGTTGTATCGTCTCTGTACTTTCAACCTCGCAATCACGATGAGAGCCTGAGACAGTCCATCTCATGGCTTCTCATTCGTGAAATGATGAGGGATATGTTCGAGTCAAAGCTCACGGGATTCAATCAATAACCTGGCTCCCAGTGAGGCTCCAGAGTGAATGCCATCTTCTCCTCGGGGTGATTTCTTCCAAAGCCATCCTTAGTTGCCATCTGAAAACCCGTGAATAAACCCCCCCTAAAGCCCTGAACAAGGCCTCTCAAAACCCATCCAAACCCCCAGAACCCTCGGCCTTGAAAAACCCTCAGAAACCTTCCATTGGCCCCTTAACGGCCTCCCGGCACAACCTTCCCGGCACGACCCTCCCCCGGCGCGAGTTCCGCGCCGAGAGCTGCTCGCGCCGATTGGCCATTCACAATCTAGCGCGCCGAGACCCCCTAAATGCCACCCTTCGCGCCGAGGCCAATGTCCCCTTTGTGCTTTCCGTCGCACCGGAAGCTAACCATGCCGAAACACTACCGTGCTGACGCCCTCACGAGCCCCTTAACCACTCAGCATGAAATCCCATCACCCCAGAGAGAAGCAACAGTCTTTCACTCAAGCCCACGGGAACTAAATCAATGGGGTTAACCCCCCCTACATTCTACGGCCCCACTAGCCTATGGAGTTATGCCACTGTATGTTCTCCATTGGCTGCACGGGGGATATCAATAAGTCCCACAATAAGTGGACAATGTCCCATAAGATGGAGATCCTTTTTGGATCCAGGGCTACGCCCACCTCCCTTTTGGCATTCACCCCGACATTCCGTGGGTGGATGACCTATACTCCCCTTTTGGCATAGTCCAAAATAAGGGGAGATGCTGTCAAAATTCGTCCACGAGCTTTACTTATCGTGTAGTGTGACGCTTTCACTGAAATTATGAATAACCCCAACTGTGTGGCAGAGATATGAGCCATACCATCTCATGATCCTCTGCCCACCACCATCCACCGTCAGAGGGGAATATAACCATCACAGTCACATGGTCTCCTTAGAATCTCTATGGATGAGCCTACCCTCACTCTCTATCCTACCCAAATACCACCATGAGCAAACTTATGAAACCCCCATTGAACAGAAAGGACCCCTTTGAATTCATAAAACCCTTCAAAATACTTGAAAACTCAAAGAACGCATTGTTTCGGCGCCACATGCCATCCCGGCACGACCCTCTTTCCGGCACGACCCTCTCCCGACACGAGTTATGTGCCGAGAGCTACCCGTGCCGATTGGCCATTCACAATCTAGCGCGCCGAGACCCAATCGTGCCGGTTGGCCATCATGCCGAAAACCCAGCCGTGCCGATTTGCCATCGTGCCGAAACCCAGCCGTGCCGGTTTGCCTTCGTGCCGAAACCCAGCCGTGCCGGTTGGCCTTCGTGCCGAAGCCCAGCCGTGCCGGTTTGCCTTCGTGCCGGAACCCTAGCCGTGTCGGTTTGCCATCGTGCCGAAACCCAAGCCGTGCCGATTCGCCTTCGTGCCGAAACCCAGCCGCGCCGGTTCGCCTTCGTGCCGGAAACCCAGCCGCGCCGCTTGGCCCTCGTGCCGGCTCCTGTCCATGTTGTTTCATCTCAATAACAGTTGCCACCCAAATATCTGATGTCTCAACAACTCCATTAAACCCAAATCCAGTCTAAACTCAATGTTCCATTCTTGTCAACCTTCATGCCAGCCTTCATCGCTTTACGAGGGAATCATGGTTCTTCATCCAGATCCACGGGAGATACATTAATGGGGGTTTTACCCCTACATTATACCGAATACGGGGTTTCTTTGGTCACCCCGCTGACCCTCGGAGTTCTGCCACTGCATGTCCTCCAATGGTTCCTTAAGGGGAACATCAACAAGCACCATGGCAATGGACACTGTCCCGTCACACTCAAATCCTTTTGGATCCAGGGCTACGCCCGCCTCTCTTTTGGCTTCCATCCCGGCATTCCGTGGGTGGATGACTATTTCCCCCCTTTGGCATAGTCCAAAATAAGGGGATGTGCTGTCGGGTTTGCACCATAACACCGTTATCATGTCCCGCGTAGCACGGTTTTCTATGCATGTTTCGCATCCCGTTAGCGGAGTTAGCGTAATAATTGTATCTCATTTTGCCCCCGAGGCATCCTTTCTTGGCAATTAATCAAGGGTTGTCCTTCTTTGGAAGGACGTAATTAACGTCATAGCCTTTATGGTATGACGGACTCAAGGTCCTGACACGAATATCACAATCGACTGACTGAGTCAGGTCGAGCGCACAATGAATTGTCACTCTGGTGACTGGCACGCCTAATAAACCCAATGAAATAAACCCAACATAAAAAACGTCCCCACACACCTCATCTCAGTTGACATTACTGGTTCATTGTATTTGTCTTCCTGGTTCTTTTGATATATGAGCAAACATGAGCAGACTTGTGCCATCTCCCCCATTTTGCTTCTATTATGTAAACCTTAATTTAGCGTATAATACAAAATCACCATGGGAAAAATGTATTTATAAAATTACTGATATCAGAAAATGAACCATGATTACTACTGTAAAAGCGTAGGGGCTAATTATGTTTATTTCAGCCAAGGGTTCTTTTCATGCAAATATGCAATGCAAGTGTGAGGTTCAGAGGTTTATTGTATATGTTTTAACCAGGGCATTTAATGGGTTTTTCACATTTCAGGTATTTAATTTATTAAGTAATTATAAGATTCTGATGTGTATGCTTGAATGACAGAAGGGAGGGACATTCCTTTTCCATTTTATTTGTAGTTTTATCTGCATTGAGGTATCCTGATTGTAAGACCCTTGTCTGTCCCCCAGGATTTAAAAATCTGAGATAGCTGATGTCATGTATAAGTTTGCTTGTCAAGATAGCGAGGGTTTCATACAGCCATTTTGCACACCGAGCCCATTTTTTTTCATAGCATACACAAGAGTGGGTCCTCTGGTTGGGTGCAATGTAAGTTTCCCTCTCGCCAAGAAAGGCGAATCCATGTAGGCTCTGTGGGTCCTGATAAGCTGTTCATTTATTAAACTTCTATACATTTCAAATTGGAGAGCATGGCATATAAAATATAGATTTAGAGATGACCCTTCTTTTCTCAAGGAAAATACCCCTTCTTCTCTACCTTTTGCTGGCCCTGTCAACGGATCCAGATAATATCCAAATAAGTTTCTGAGCAGATACAAATACTACAGTACAGTATCTGCTTCATAATATATCTATTCATGTATATAATACACAGCACAAGTACTCTAATGTACACTGTATGAAAAGTTTTCCTTACGGTCTATTTACATCTTTGGATCAAAATCCAACTTCCAAGAGTTAATAAAATTAGAGCAAATGATTCAGATCTTGCACAAACCTGATTCGATTCAAATACATATGAAATCTTGTAATTATGTGTTGGATAATGGTGCAAAATTGGATAATTTAAATATTGAATCAGGGTGGGTAAGGCTACTCACATATTTGCTTTGTATCCACTCCATTGACATGCCTACATTTGCTACTTAAACATGAATGTTTTGGCTGCCTGATCTCAGATTCTTACCCATGTAGGGACTGATGATGCGTGTCTAATGTTCTAGGGCTCTATCCTGTGCTACTTTGGCAGAATCCTGTTGTTACTGGCTGACAGCTTTAAACTTAAAACCGTATTTTGTTACAATTCTGGGTTCACCTGCATCAGTTCCTTGTGTAACAACGTAAAACACTTAGTTTTTCAGTTTCTTGTGTTGCATTTTTTTTTCCCTAAATGAACTTTTTTTCCCGTCAGTTGAACAATCCTTGTATATGTGTTTTCCAAACAAGCTTTTTGATGCATGTATTCCCCTCCCCCACTCAAAGGATTTTGTGAATGCCATTTTTACGCCTAACAATCATGCAACCGCTAAGAAAAAATATCATTCCTGTCTTGTCAACCGTGCTGTTGCCCCTCCAATTTTTGCTGAAGCATTTGTTTGTACTGTCTTTCAGGCAATGCTTCAATATATCTACTCAGATGTTCTTCCTGATGCCCATGAACTTACTGAGTCACCTTCACCGTGCACATCTACAATCCTGGTTCAGCATTTATTGGCTGCTGCAGACCGTTATGGATTAGATCGGTTGAAACTCTTGTGTGAAGAGGCCTTATGCGAAGAAATTACTCCAGATACAGTGGCGGCAACTTTGGCTCTAGCAGAGCAACACCATTGTGCTCAGCTGAAATCTGTGTGTCTTAAATATGCAGCAGTTCCTGAGAATCTGGGAGGTGGGTACACTCACAGCTTTAAAAATTGGAGTATTACATTAAGCTTGCAGCAATTTCAATATCTATTTTTAATATGAGCCACAAACTTCATCCCCAAAAAACCATCAATTTCCTGTTCACCCATGTCTTCTTGAAAGACAGAGAATGCTCTTTCTTGGAGTAGTTCGGAAGGATGTAAAGGTTGTGGAGTAACAGCGCTGATGGCTGAAAATAGGCTGAATCTTACATGCGTAGTTGTGTACTGCATCATGGGTAACTTGTGAAGTGCACGGTACTAGACATTTGTATTTCAAGATGAGATATTGAGAGGCAGTAGGAGATTGAGATGCCTTTGTTAAGGCTTGAACTCAACTCAGAACCTAGGCGTTGAGTTGAGGGAATCTCTCACATGTATAGAGGAAAGACTCCACTGGATTTCCAATACGGGTCTAAACCACAACACCCCCCTCACGCCGAACCAACCGGCTTGGGGCGCATCATAGGTAGGGCCAAGTGTCCACATGCGGATCCAATGGGTAAACGAATCTCTGATACCATGTTATGTTAAGGCCCGAACTCAACTCAAAACCTAGGTGTTGAGTTAAGGGAATCCCCCACATGTATAGAGGAAAGACTCCCATGGATTTCCGATATGGGACTAAGGCACAACAACATCAAATAATGGTGTCAAAATAGAAAAAAAAAGATGGATGAATGGTCCCTCAAAAATGGGGCTATTGGTTTGAAGTCAAAATGGTAACTTTGATGTTGATGGTGTCAAAGGAATGTCAATTCCATATCAAGAGGATGCCATAATAACGAAAGAAAATGTAAATGAGTGTTTCTTGGAGAATGTAGGTTGTCAGCTTGAAGGTAGTGGGAAAGTTTTGGCTTTTATATTGACTCACTGAGGATTTAAGAATGGGGATGGGGGGAAATATGTAGTTCTTGAGACAGATTTAAGAAGGGAAGTCATATGAATCATTTTGTAGGCAGAGTTATTTTTTTATGTTGAAAAAAGACCCACGAGGCTGTTTATGCATATTGGGAGATTGTGGTATGACGTTAGTCTACTTATGATAAAGTCATTTTGGTTGATGCCAGCCACAGTGACTTTGTCAAGTGCTTTAGTTCAGTCTTCATGGTTTTTCAGAAAGTTCTCATTGATCAATGGAAATCAACCTGGGAATAAAGATTTTCTTTAAATTTTTAGGCTTGTATCTTCTAAACTATTTGTTTTTTGATCTATTGGATAGTCTGCATGGGAATTTCTGGAAACTTGACATGAGAACTACTTTGACTATTTCATGAGTTTGCAGAATTTGTTTTAGATTGGTCTAACTTAACCTAACTTTATGTTATGTTTTGTTGTCATTGGCTGTTGACGTTAGCTTCATGCTTAGCAACCACGAATGTTGACCTTCACATGGCAACTGAGAAGTCCATATCGGTTGAGAATTATGCAGCGTCGAACAGTTTTCTAACGCATGTTGGATAAATAGTAAGGCATGTAACCTGGTGTCAGACCAGTTGCAGCATCATATCAGCCATCATTGTACTTCTAGTAGAAAATATGCAATCATTTGTCGCTAGAACCCTAGATGGTCATGCAACTTAGGGATGCAAGTGGATCGGTGTGGATATAGGGTGTATCCGTGACCGTATCTGATAACCAAACCAACTACCCGCAACCTGTCCATATCTGATAAGAAATGACACTATCCGAAACCTTTACCTTATCTGCTAATATGAATGGTATCGGGTAGGGTTCTGGATACTAATCAATAGATGCAAAATATTTTGAAGAAGCTCCACAACAATTAAATAAAAACTTCTAAAGGACCTTCAACTAAGAATCATATAAAATTGTTTATCACTTATAAATATCTGCAAATTAAAATACAAATAACTTTTGATATAAGATTTATATTAAGTTTGTTTAGACTCATATTTACGTGTACTTCCAAGTTCTAACAATAAAAGAGTTGTGAAATAAATGAAGGTTTGAGCAATGAGGACCTTTGGATCTTAATCTAAGCGAACATAATATAACAAGTATTTTAAGCAATATAATTTAATCTATATCTGATATGTTTGTCGGATTTTGGGTTCTGTGACATTTGTATCTATTCTCTTATCCACTATGCATCTTGGTTTGAATTTTATGTTAGTTCTCTTATCTGTTATATAGATTGGTTTAAAAAGTGTTTATCAATTGACCTTTAAGATAATAATCAAACAGATAAACGGGTTATCGGTAACATGTTTTTTTGGTAGATGGATAGTACCACGAATTACAAAAGAAAAGAATATACAAGAAGGGAGAGAGTGCTCCCACAAAACTCCCCAATACAAAAGGCGGTAGGATGTACACTGCCCCCGGAGCAAATGGAAAAGAAAAGAAAACAAAAAACCTAGCCACCAGACCTGACCTCCCCCCCCCTCCCCACCAACAAAAAAAAAGGGGGCAAAAGAACGGCGAAGCCAAGCATACAACTGAACTAACGACTCTGTCTTGTCTTGAGACCCACACACCATAAACCTCCCCAAAACAATTGTCAACACGGCTGCGGAACATGCTAGAGCTATTGATCGATTCCTTGTCTCCACATCAACAGTCTTTGAGCTGTTCTCCCTCCTCCTGAGGGCCCAAACCCTCACCCCAACAATATGCTACACCACGAATTCACCCTCATCCCCCCTCCACGTCCAGTGCTGACCACCCTCCTTCCATACTGTTAGCTCAGCTCTCCTTCTCCTAGTTCTCTGCCAATTACTTCCTTTTCTCTTCCCTCTCAACGTCCTGTCTTCTATTGGTTCTTCCTGCCTTAGCCTTCCTAGTTATGTCCGCTTGCCATCTTCTTTGGATTCTACAAAAGACAAACCTCACATCCTTATCAACACCTACAATGGACCTATATAGTCAGAGGCGTGAGACGACCGAGACGACCAAGGGGTCGCCTCATGCTTGAAACGCCTAGACAATGGCCTAGGCATTTGAGGTATTTTATTAATATATATATATACAATTTAAAAATATAAATATTTGTCTAAATATCACAAAAATACAGACAATCAATATTTTCAATAAAATTAACAATAATCAAGATTTGAGGTGAAAATATATACATACAATCAAGATTTGAGGCGAAAATACATAAGGTAAGTCAATCAAGATCTCTTGGGACTAGCCCTCCTGGAAGTGAGGCGTTTGAGACGAAAACGAGGCGGTTTGGGGCCGACTCGCCTCAAAAACCACTTAGGCGCACTTTTGATAACATAGCAATGGACACTACGATCATACTAGTCACCTCTATGACATGCTCTCCCATGAAACTTTCCACCCTAGCTAAGATTTCCTTTACTTCCTTCTTGCCATCATTCCCTTCTCCTTCCCCATTCAAACACCCCTCCTCCTGAGGTGACTCCACCACAAATCCCGCCTTTGACAAGAGATCACCCTAGGCTAAGCAGAAGGAAGCTGCACTATTGGGAGGTCCTCTTAGCTTTGGAATAGTGGAATGAGAGGCGGGGGAGACAATGCTAGATAAGGTTGCTGGCCATATCGCCCACTAGAAGATTTCCTGATTGATGCCCACCTGGTGGACCCTCTGGCAAGACCTCTTCTCTCGGGCTCTCTTTGTTGAATGCCTCTCTTGAATGGCCTGACACACCCCCCACTTCTATCCCCATAAGAGCCTGCCCGGACTTCTCATCATTCAGAAGCGAGAGGATAGATAGAACCCTGAGGGCTCCCTCCCCCTCCCTGTCACCACTGCAGCCACCACCGTCGGACCTCGCTGCCACCGACCTCTATAGATCACCAATAGCATCAAAAACACCTCTGTCGGAAGAGTGAACACTAGTGCTGCACGGCTGGCTGAGACCGACTGTCGGACGCTCGTCTGGTGGGGCGGCCTCTGTCTTGCGCCCCTTCTGACCCCTCCTCGACAGGGCCTTCTGTGTCGAGCCAAACACCGGCTGCATTTGCTCCTCGTGACCGGCCGATGCAGGGGCGCACCCAGCCTCACTGCAGCCTTCATGTTTTTCCCCTCTGCCTCCTTCACAAGACCGGCCTCCTGAACTTGCCTGTCTGGCAGGAGGCCTGCCAGTGATGAAGACTTGTGGCCAAGTTCGAGAGCTCTCGGGGTAGACTGAGGCGCCGGTGTGACCGCGAGTATGGACTTTCCCTTAGCAGAGACGCTCTGCTCGCGCCCGGCCTGTGGAGAAGAGCCGTGCCACCAGCAGAGGAAGTTCCTTCGCAGCGGCCATGATCTCGTCATAGTTGCTTCCAGATGAAGGAAACGTCATGCGGGCACCATCAAGTCCCACTGTTAGCTGCTGCTGTGGCACTGTAAGCGCCGCCTGAGATGATGGAAATGCCCCGGAACACCTGGAACCGAAGTGCTCGCTGCTTACTGCCGGGACGACTGCCGTTGGATACCCAGTTGTTGACGTCAGGCTGTATTTGGAGTTGGAACTGGAGCCATAACCGGGGCCGGCCAGAAGCCCCTGTAGTCCATGCATTCTGGTCGAGGAAAGCCAGAAGAGGTTGCCACTTATCCCCAGACCTTCTGTTGCCTGAGGTCTAGATGCCGACAACCGGCCATGGCTGGAGCCAGAGCCAAGACAGTCTGGGGCCCCCGTTACCTACTGCTGACCGACCGTTGCTGCTGGAGGCCCAATCGGGAGAAGGAGACGACTATTATCGGTACCCGATGAACCAATACGCGCCGCCCTTTCAGAATTGGGTAAGTCGACCCGGCCCACCCGCTGAAAACAGTTGGGCTGTGTCAGGCCCAGGAGGACGAACCGACCTGCCACCACAGTGCCCACCTTGGGCCGGTCCGCTTGAAGGCCTTGCAAAGGCCAGCCTGTTTCGCCTGGCCGGCCCAGCCCGCCCAGCAGCTCGATTCGAATTCAAATCGACCGCCATGCCGTCGTCTTCAACCTCCAGCCCAAGAGGAGGTTGCCCTAGCATCAATGGTGGCCACACCCGTCGTTCCTGCTGTCCCGGCCCGGCCGAGAGCCGGACTGCGAACTCTCCCCCCGCCCCCCCCCCCCCCCCCCAAATGGCAATGAGGATAACGAGCAAGAAGGCTTTAGGGATGCGATGTCGACTAAGGTCTCCACATAATTAACTCTCCCCTCCGGAATGAGTCTTAGAGATCCGACTTGAAGTCTCCCAAACCCCCTCACCAGGAACCGCAATGCATGATTATCACATAGGAGGATGGGCAACCCCACCAATGTTATCCAATGCTGCGTCCACGCCAGGCTGGGGAACGTGCCTCGTTCAAGGGTCCAAGCTCGGATCTGGAGGATCGAGCCACCACACAACAGGACTCCAGCCTCTGCCACAGCCTTCACTGCTGCCGCACACGAACCGACTGCCAGAAGACTGTCCTTGTGCATCCGCCGGACTTCCCACAGCCCGCCCCGAGCACTGCACTCGTTCAACAGAGCAACCACGGCCTCCACATCCGCTTCCCCCTGAACAGGGGAAGCCCACAGGCATCTGGCAAGCCATGCCACCTGGACAGGATCCAGGGGTATCTCTCCAGCATGGATGGCCTCCCCGCTGACCATGTGAGATTTGGGGGCTGGCCTGCTTAGCTTCACAGCCTCCGCGTATGAGGGTCCCCTGTGAACCTCTGTAGCTTCCTCTGGCCTGAACCTCCTCTCCGGTTCCTTTCATACCCGCCGTAGATGCCCTCTCCTCCCACACCGGAAACAGACCGGGCCTAGAGAGCCGCCGCTCCCCGTCGGGGCATCTCTCCCCTACGACAGCCAGCAGAGATTATTAAGAGCTACAGCGGTTATCGGTTAATGTTTGCATCCCTAAATTGCAACTTATGCTGATATGTCAGTGGGCTTATAGGGGGCTAGGTATTTTCCCTATTTGGTGTGTTTTTGTTTATCAATATTTCAGGTGTATTAAGATGTCAGAAGTGGAGGATGCTTTAAGGAAAATGAAAGTGGGCAAGGCCTTAGGACTAGATGGCTTACCTATTGAAGTATGAAAAGGCCTAGGAGATATTGGTATTCAGTGGCTAACTAAATTTTTTAATAAAATTTTAAAGGAACGAAGAATGCCAGAAGTTTGGAGAAAAAGTGTTGTAGTTCCTTTCTATAAAAATAAAGGAGATATTCAAAGTTGTAATAATTATCGTGGAATTAAGCTTATGAGTCATATTATGAAACTTTGGGAAAGAGTAATTGATAAACGCCTCCGTGGTATGACTACTGTGTCGGAAAATCAGTTTGGTTTTATGCCAAATAGATCTACTACAGAAGCTATTTTCTTGCTACGGCAGCTAATGGAGAAGTATAGAGAGATGAGAAAAGATTTGTATATAGTTTTTCTTGATTTAGAGAAGGCGTACGATCGAGTACCGAGAGAATTGATTTGGTGGACATTAAGAAAGAAAGGAATCTCTCAAGGATATGTTGATTTGATTAAGGATATGTACGACGGTGCTATTACTAGTGTTCGAACTATTGCTGGGGAGACTGGTGAATTTCCCGTTTCTATAGGTTTGCATCAAGGTTCTGCACTAAGTCCGTATCTCTTTGCCTTAGTTATGGATGAAGTAACTAAACAATTGCATGATGATATCCCTTGGTGTATGCTATTTGCAGACGATATTGTTTTAATTGATGAGAGTATTGATGCTCTAAATGCTAAGTTAGAGCGTTGGAGACTTGCCTTGGAGTCTAAAGGTTTTAAAATTAGTAGGAGTAAGTCAGAGTTTATGCACTGTAATTTTAATAATGGGAGAGTGGTTCAGGAAGACATGGTTCTAATTGATGGACATAACATTCCGAAGAGTAGTAGCTTTCGATACTTAGGGTCTATCATACAAGAGAATGGGGAGATTTATGATGACGTTACACATAGGATTAAGGCAGGCTGGTTAAGATGGAGAAGTGCATCAGGTGTCCTTTGTGATCGTCGTATGCCTGTGAAACTCAAAGGGAGGTTTTATAGAACGGCTGTGAGACCTGCTCTGTTATATGGTATCGAGTGTTGGGCAGTACGAAAGGAACACATCCACAAAATGTGTGTAGTAGAGATGAGGATGTTGAGATGGATGTGTGGCAAGACTAAGAAAGACAAGATTAGGAATGAGCGCATCCGTAAGGACTTAGGGATAGCTCCAATTGATAGTAAAATGAGAGAAAATAGACTCAGGTGGTTTGGACATGTGTTTCGTCGCCCTAACTCAGCGCCGGTTAAAAGATGTGATCAAATCTTAGTGGATGCTAGCAAAAGAGCTCGAGGAAGGCCTAAAATGAGATGGTGCGATGTTATTAGGAAGGACATTAGTTCCTTGAGTTTAAATATGAATATTGCACTTGATAGAAATCTTTGGCGGAACAGGATTCATGTAGCCGACCCCAATTAATTGGGATAAGGCTCTGATGATGATGATGATGATGATGGTGTGTTTTTGTTTATAATCATTGAAATTGCAAGTGATGTTGTACTATCTTTTGTCAGTGAAAACTCAAAGATGATAATACAGAAACATCCATGGTGGATTAGGGGTGCAATAACAAACATCTCCAGAAATCAGGGTTGCTGCTAATAAATGTTAGTTGAAACAGATGGGAAGCATGTGCCATGCACATTGGCTGAACAGGATGGAAGAATCATGTATCTGGTGTGTCTGGCCAGGGACAAGTGGATACTGGCACATTAGCAGTTAGATTGTGAAAAAATTATGTTTCAAGTTACATCATAGTAAGGGTGCAACTTGGATGGTCCAGCCCATTGTCCAACCTTAATACATAATATGGTCGTGTACTATCCAAACCCATCCCACACCAAAAAAAGGAAGAAAAGAAAAGAGAAAAAAAAGAGTCCAACCTAACCTAGCACAGCTCTAGTTGCAATGTTGCATTAACGTGGGATGACCCAAACAAATAAGATTCTCTGGACTGGGTCAAAGTCAGGTTGTTCCATGATAAAATGTAGCAGGAAATCAGGCTGGTCTTAAATCAGCAGTGAGAGAAGGAATCCATCATATAACCACCTCTCCCCATCATCAACCTACTCCACCAATGGCAGCATCAGAGACTACATGGATCAAGGAATACAAGCTCCTAGAGGCAGTACCAAAGATTGCACAGGAGATCCCCAGTGATTACAAACCATCTATCCCCTATTCTTCTGCATTGCAGTCCGCCTTGAGGGTTGCTTAAGAATGATGTGATGTTGGGGGATGGGAGCTTTCTCAGTGGAGCCCCTGGTTCCTCACCATGGTATTGCACACATGGGGAGGAAGATGGGTGTTTACATGTCCTTTGGCAACTAGGCAGTGCTAACACAACTACAGCCAGATGTGGTGACGGCTGATGGAAAGAAATGCTGAATTGATGTGTGAGTGCATCAGGAAGGCTGCCAGCGGGGAGTGGCAGCAGGTGCTGGGTGAAGGGCAGAGATACTGGGGAAGTTGAGGGACAAATGCTGGGGAGGGGGGGACTGGTGATCAGGGGGATCCCCACTGTTGAACCCCACAAAATTCATAATTTCTGATAATTACAGTAAATTTCAGAAATTAAGATGCTTTGTGGTATGACATGAAGCGATGCTTGACCATCGCCATCATAAAGATACTCATGGGCATTTCATTGAACACAAGAAGGGCGGCACAAAGTCTTGCACACTCGTTCTACAAAGTCAAGTCTTCAACTCCAAAGTCTACACTTAGACATTGTATAAAACGTCTGACGGGCGGCATAAGGCCACGCAATTATTTAAAGTTCACGTTAAGTCGAATATGTCGAGTGGACATTTTGTCAAACACCGGACATGCGGTGTGAAATTATGCACCAAGGGGCTTAAACCCGCACAAGATTAAGTTTTAAATGCCATTGGAACATTTCCATGGCCTTGAACAAATTTGTCATTACCCTGGAGTCAAGGGACAGCAAGACGGCGTCTAGGGAGCACAACAAACAAACAAAAAGGGTCTCACGTGTCCTTTGCTGCGAGGAAGGCTAGAAAAGATAAAAAATCCCAGAAAAGGAATCTGTTTTGGCTGCACAAAAGGGGGAGGGGGAGTCGCCCTCTTCCTCTTCCCTCTTCTCTCTCCTCTCTATCTGCACTTGGGGAAGCCCCCCCGGGCCTTGCTGCACCGGGGGAAGCCCCCCGGGCCTGCCTCACCGGGGGGAGGCTTCCCCCTCTCCTTCGTGCTGAACCACCAAGGGTGGTCTAGAATGGGGAGAGGAAGAGACGGGGAGATGAAGGGTCAAAGAACTCACCCCCTTCACAATCCATCGGGGGCTGCACCCCCACTTGACATCCTCCTACCACTATAAGAGGAGGAGGTTGGCTACATTCGGAGGAGAGGAAAAAGGGGAAGATGGCGCAAGAGCTTGGAGGAACCCCGCAGGAGCAGTTAAAAGCTTTCAACTCCCAGATGTTTTGTTATCTCCTAAAGCTCTTGGTGGTTTGAAGATTTCAAGATATTTGGTTACTTGAGATATGATCTTTTGATCATCAAAGTTGCTGGAATGAAGATGGAACCATGCAAATTTTATAAATAGTCAAAGTCCATGAAGAAAATCCAATAATGTCCAGAAATTGCAGAAATACCTTTTGTTGTCCATAAAATTGCAGAAATAACCCCTCCTGAGAAAATTGCAGAAATACCTTCTGCTATCCAGAAAATTGCAGAAATAACCCCAGTTGTGTGAAAGTTGCAAAAATATCTTCTGTTGTTCGAAAAATTACAGAAATGCCCTCGATAGTGGGAAAATTATAGAAATGCCCCCGATGACAGGAAAATTACAGAAATGTCTCCGATGAAGGGAAAATCATAGAAATACCCTTGATTGTGGAAAATTGCAGAAATACCACTATTTGTGGGGTCTCAAAATTATCAAAATACCCTCATTTTGATTTACGCCGTTTGCATGACTCAGTGGAGTGGGACCACATCCTTTCCTTGAAGCGGTGTGCGCTCTCCTGGGTTCGGCTTATGGCTAACCATCCAAAGGCATGTATCTTTTCATGGAACCTTGAGAAGTCAAGAAATTAAGACAAGGAATGTCCAAGAAGTCGAATGACGAGGTTATTTCCGAGAAGTCAAGAAATGAAGATGAGGAATACCCAGGAAGTCCAATGACATAGTTATATCCGATAAGTCGAGAAATGAAGTCAAAACGTCTAGGAAGTCAAACAATGGGGTGATCTCCAAGAAGTCAAGAAATGTCAAATATAATGTCAAATATGTTCCGAAAAGTCAAAAGTAATGGGAATGCCCAAGAAGTCAGGAAGTGACAGATATTTCCGAAAAAGGGTGGAAATACCGGAAAGAGTCGAAAATTTCAAGAACATCCCAATGTTTGGGAAAACTACAGAAATATCTTGATGGAGGAAAATTATAAATATATCCCGTCTCAGGCAGAAATGTCCTTTATGGACACCAAGGCAACTTAAGGGTCCAATCACAATCAAGAGAGTGATTATGACCATGAAGCAACTTCGAGGGACCGACAATGATCATTTTGGCGATCTAACAGTTCTCGTGATGGAATTCAAATTCAACCGTCCTATCTGGGAACAAAGTAAATTCAATGACCCAATCAGGACGAAGGCAAATTCAAAGATCTAAATGCAGATTGAAGCAAATTCAGAGGCTCTGGTTGCGACCGAGTGTAATCTCGAAGACCCGATTATACAATCGGGATTATATGTAAAGGTCTTGAAGGACCGACTGAAATTCAAATTATATATGTTCAAAGAAATGAACACTCCAAATTTCTTTGCAAGAGTATGTACCCGTCATGGGCGATCATCAAGATCATTAATGTCACAACAAATAGAGGTAAAAGACGTTCTTTGACAGTTAATCAAAGGTGTTCGGACTTGTCCGATGTAAATTAACACTGACTCCGGTCGGTGGAGAAGAGTCCAGTACACGAATCTTAAATCGTCTGATAAACTTAAAAGTGCGGAATTAACAAATATGCCAAAATATATGCATATTTATCCAACGAAGTCGAATGTCTGAAAATTCCGCGTGTAAAACACCCACCTTGGCATCTCTTGAGTTCTGCTTTGATTGTATGCATTCCTAAAAAGAAAAGATTGACCGGCATAAGCTGGCTGTTTCATTTTCTCATTTTTTTAAACTACAACTGTAATTATGTGGGATTACTAAATGCTGCATCTTCAAAGGTTGTGGAGGCTCTACTTTGTAACGCTTTGAGATCTCTTGGGATTAATCAAGCCAGATGTGGTGACGGCTGATGGAAAGAAATGCTGAGTTGATGTGTGAGTGCATCAGGAAGGCTGCCAGCGGGGAGTGGCAGCGGGTGGTGGGTGAAGGGCAGAGATACTGGGGAAGTTGAGGGACAAACGTTGGGGAGGGGGGCTGGTGATCAGGGGGATCCCCACCTTGGCATCTCTTGAGTTCTGCTTTGATTGTATGCATTCCTAAAAAGAAAAGATTGACCGGCGTAAGCTGGCTGTTTCATTTTCTCATTTTTCTTCTAACTACAACTGTAATTATGTGCGATTACTAAATGCTGCATCTTCAAAGGTTGTGGAGGTTCTACTTTGTAACGCTTTGAGATCTCTTGGGATTAATCAAGAATCTCTGTTTATTTGCATGTGCATAGCATAATCAAAAATCTAAACTGAAGGTACTTCGGGAGTCCAGTTTGTTCTGTTTAATTAGTTTCTTGTTTTCTATTAGTTTGGTTGGCTACATATTCATAATTTCATATACATAATTGATCATTTCAGAATGAGACAACGTTCAAGTTGTTGCTTAGTTTGCCACTGGAGGCTTTTATCATCATCATCATCATCATCATCAGAGCCTTATCTCAATTAATTGGGGTCGGCTACATGAATCCTGTTCCGCCAAAGATTTCTATCAAGTACAATATTCATATTTAAACTCAAGGAACTAATGTCCTTCCTAATAGCATCGCACCATCTCATTTTAGGCCTTCCTCGAGCTCTTTTACTAGCATCCACTAAGATTTGGTCACATCTTTTAACCGGCGCTGAGTTAGGGCGACGAAACACATGTCCAAACCACCTGAGTCTATTTTCTCTCATTTTACTATCAATTGTAGCTATCCCTAAGTCCTTACGGATGCGCTCATTCCTAATCTTGTCTTTCTTAGTCTTGCCACACATCCATCTCAACATCCTCATCTCTACTACACACATTTTGTGGATGTGTTCCTTTCGTACTGCCCAACACTCGGTACCATATAACAAAGTAGGTCTCACAGCCGTTCTATAAAATCTCCCTTTGAGTTTCACAGGCATACGACGATCACAAAGGACACCTGATGCACTTCTCCATCTTAACCAGCTTGCCTTAATCCTATGTGTAACGTCATCATAAATCTCCCCATTCTCTTGTATGATAGACCCTAAGTATCGAAAGCTACTACTCTTCGGAATGTTATGTCCATCAATTAGAACCATGTCTTCCTGAACCACTCTCCCATTATTAAAATTACAGTGCATAAACTCTGACTTACTCCTACTAATTTTAAAACCTTTAGACTCCAAGGCAAGTCTCAAACGCACTAACTTAGCATTTAGAGCATCAATACTCTCATCAATTAAAACAATATCGTCTGCAAATAGTATACACCAAGGGATATCCTCATGCAATTGTTTAGTTACTTCATCCATAACTAAGGCAAAGAGATACGGACTTAGTGCAGAACCTTGATGCAAACCTATAGAAACGGGAAATTCGCCAGTCTCCCCAGCAATAGTTTGAACACTAGTAATAGCACCGTCGTACATATCCTTAATCAAATCAACATATCCTTGAGAGATTCCTTTCTTTCTTAATGTCCACCAAATCAATTCTCTCGGTACTCGATCGTACGCCTTCTCTAAATCAAGAAAAATTATATACAAATCTTTTCTCATCTCTCTATACTTCTCCTTTAGCTGCCGTAGTAAGAAAATAGCTTCTGTAGTAGATCTATTTGGCATAAAATCAAATTGATTTTCCGATATAGTAGTCATACAACGGAGACGTTTTTCAATTACTCTTTCTCAAAGTTTCATAGTATGACTCGTAAGCTTAATTCCACGATAATTATTACAACTTTGAATATCTCCTTTGTTTTTATAGAAAGGAACTACAACACTTTTTCTCCAAACTTCTGGTATTCTCCGTTCCTTTAAAATTTTATTAAAAAATTTAGTTAGCCACTGAATACCAATATCTCCTAGGCCTTTCCATACTTCAATAGGTAAGCCATCTAGTCCTAAGGCCTTGCCCACTTTCATTTTCCTTAAAGCATCCTCCACTTCTAACATCTTAATACGCCTGAAATATTGATATTTATCAAATATTGTGGACTCTTGGCTACCTTCTAAAGATAAATCTTTGACGGAATCTCCATTAAGTAACTTCTGAAAATAGCTATGCTACCTCCCTTTAATCTCAAGATCCTTAGTTAAAACCCTTTGATCTTCATCTTTAATGCACCGAACATGATCTAAATCTCTAGTTTTCCTTTCTCTTAATTTAGCAAGTTTAAATATGTCCTTTTCACCCTCTCGGGTTCCTAATTTATTATATAAATCTTCAAATGCCTTTGATTTAGCTTCGCTAACTATTTTCTTAGCTATCTTTTTAGCGATTTTATAGGCTTCTAGGGTTTGAGCATTTTTGTTAGTTTGCCAAACTTTAAAGCATTCCTTTTTTACTCTAATGATATTTTGGATTTTCTCACTCCACCACCAAGTCTCTTTTTCTAAATTCTTTTTACCTTTAGATTCGCCTAATAGTTGTTTTGCAACCCTCGTTATACAATTTGTAACATTATTCCACATTACATTAGTTTCTTGTTCTAAATTCTAAATATTTTCCTTTAACATATGATTTTAAATGTTTCTAAACTTTTATCTTTTAAATTTCACATTTAATCTTGGAACAATTATTTATAATGATCTTTCTTTTGAATTTAGGGATAGTGACATCCATTACTAACAACCTATGTTGAGGGGCTAGACTCTCACCAGGAATAACTTTGCAATCTTTACATAAAACTCTATCGACCTTCCTAATGAGAAAATAGTCAATTTGACTTATATGTGTTCCACTCTTGTATGTTATTAAGTGTTCGTCCCGCTTCTTAAAGAAGGTATTAATAATTGCTAGATCATAGGCCATAGCAAAATCAAGAATAGTGTTACCCATATCATTTCTATTGCCAAAATCAAGCCCTCCATGAATCCTCTCATAGCCTCTATTATCTATACCCACATGACTATTAAGATCCCCTCCAATAAAGATTCTCTCTTCACTAGGGATATTTTGGATCAAACTATCAATAGTCTCCCAAAATTACTTTTTAATGCTCTCTTCTAATCCTACTTGAGGTGCATATGCACTAATTATATTCAAAATATCATCACCTAAGATAAGTTTAATTACCATTAGTCTATCCCCCAATCTATTTACTTCCACAACTTTGTCTTTTAAGTTTTTATCTATTATTATAGCAACACCATTTCTAGAGTTATTATTACCCGTATACCAAATTTTATATCCATCAATGTCTTTAGCTTTGTCCTTTCCACCTAATTTTTTGTAGGCAAGCTATGTTAACCCTCCTGTCCTTCATTAATTTAACTAATTCTAAACCTTTACCCGTTAAAGTTCCTATATTCCAAGTAGCTAGACGGATCCTATGTTTTTGGACTTACTTCTTTACCCGTGTGCGTCTAACCCCACATGAGAACCCTTGCCTATTTGACACCGCAATCGGGCGCCATTGCGGCGCGTCGCTTACGGGGAACGCCCTAGCTAGCCCTTGCTCACTTGTCATTCCATCCGGGTTCCGATGTAACGCGTCGCTTACGGGGAACGCCCTAGCTAGCCCTTGCTCACTTGTCATTCCATCCGGGTTCTGATGTAACGCGTCGCTTACGGGGAACGCCCTAGCATTAGCACAAAATGTATTTGGATCAGAATTCATGTTAGAGATGTGACAAAATTTTACTGCTGGCTGTCGACCTAACGCAAACCCTCCTCTTTTCTATCCAAACTGGATATTCGACAGATCTATGCTGGTGGCATTACGGATCTGATGCATTCAATTTGTTTATGCTCGTAAAATATTCATATTTGATTTTGTAAAGGCAGGGCTTTTTTTCCAGTTCTCTCGTTTAAAGTTGTTCCAGAGAAGATGACATATCCTGGTATCAGACTTGTATCCTTGTCTCTTTGTCTAGGCCATCTGTGAAGTTCAGGGGACCTCTGAAGTTGCTCCCTCGTTGTAGCTTTCCTGAGAACTTGTGTCGGACTCCCCTTCATTGTTACTCTTGGTCGAGCACTTAGCATCATCTTGTAGAGGGACAACATCAGGTTGGGATCTAGGCGGAAATTTTCATCAGATTCAAGCATCTTTCACTTAGTCTAACTACCCAGAATTGATGAGAAAATTATTATCATGATGAGTTTACAAAACCTATGAAAATATTAAGATCTTTGTAACTTCACTTTCAAGCATGACATAATCTAGCTGGAATAATTCGATGGATTGCAGAAATTTCTTTGTTTGCTCATCTATCTGTTTGCTACTGAAAATTTATCATAGATGGCCCCCTTTCTATGTGGACCATTCATCTGATTACTTATCGTGAGCAACTTGTTGAAAGCAATTAGAAGCACAGTTGACGAATTGGAGAATCTTGGAGGTCATAACAAACAGTATCGTTTTATCCTATTTATGGTTGCACATTACTACTCCAGCCATTTCTTTTTCTCTGATGGATTAGTTTATCTTTGCAAGTCAGAGTATCTGCAGTTTCTCCCCTAGCTTTCTGTTCCCTGGAAGTGTTAGATGTTTTTTTTTTATGTTGTAGATTTTCTTTTCAATGAAGTCCTCACAGTTCTTACATTCCATTCTTGTTGTGGATTATTCTTGTTTCAGCTGTGATGCAGACGGAAGGATTTGGTTACTTGGAGGAGACTTGCCCCTCCCTGCTGGCAGACCTGTTGGAGACAATTGCAGTGGTGGATGAGGATTCAAGTCAGTTATGCCGGAAGAGGAGCGGCAGCAGCATTGTAGGACTTGACCTATCAGATGGGGTTGATCCTAGTGGGAGGCGGATCCGAAGGCGACTGTAAAGCCTTGGTGCAAATCCTAAATGTACGTTGCAAGTGCAGCTGAGCTCTACCATTCCCTGTGGTGCCGCTGACTAGGGAATCTAGTTTTCTGAGGTTGGGGTGTGGGCGGGCGGTGTGTGTGTGTTCTGAAGGATTTGCTTTGGGTAACCTATGATGTTGGTGGCATGGTATGCTCTCTGCCCGATACAAGGGATTTGTCCAGCGTGAGGTTGAACAATTCAATCCATATACTACGGAAGTCGCCAAGCTGATTTCGTCCCGTCGTTTTTGACTTTTTTTTTCTCTCTCTGTATTATATATTTATATTACTCTGATGCTATGGCAATTTGTTGATGGAGTTTCAGCATCTTGGGATTGGTCCAAAGCTTATGGGCAAGTTGCAAGTAAGAAGATGCTAATGACTTTGGGTTGGACTTCATATGGACGGGGTTTAAGATTCAGAGTTAATGGAAAAGTAGTGTGTTAACAGGAGTTTTTAATGCGCTTTTCAAGCACATCACTAAAATGTCTAAAATACCTAGTACAATGGAGTCAGTTATCTAATCATCAAGCGATGGTATTCTTTTTCAGTTTTATGCGTTAACAGTCCAAAATGTCGGTAGTTCAAGGTGTCAAAGTTGATTTTGTTTCTGGAGTTGGAGCATTGCAATCAGCCTCCACACCTGTTGATTCCTTCCCAAGAGATGGCAGACAGAACAAGAAAAACTAGTGGGGGCAGAAGGTGGATACTGACGTAAAAAAAAAATCCTCCACTGCTACGACAAGATGCCATGTCCACTGTTGGTGTGCATGTGGCAATCTTGTCGGCTGCTGGTTCTGGTGCCGCATATACCGCGTTCTTCGCAGCAAAAGAGAAGAAAGGCTGCAGAGAAAACGTCAATTGAGAAAAAAAGATTCGACAGAAGATCGTGATCCTCACGCTGTATAGTATAGCCCACTGCATCTGAAATTTGGGTTGTCTTTTCTTTGTGGTAGATGCATCATAGACGATGAGTTAGCATATGAAGCATTATCTAACAACCCATGGAATGCTTATTTTCCTTTATGATGCGGAATGTATGGCGACAAATTCAACCTGTGCAAAAGCTTCAATTCTTTGTTATAAAAAAAACAAGAAAAAAAATAAGAAGAAAGAACGGAAGAAAAAGAAAAAGAAAAAGAAATCCAATTTAAGTTACATCACATTTGTAATATTTATTTTGACCTGCGAATTTGTTAATGAATAACGTCTGGGTCGATTTCTCGACCATATTTCTTGAGGATTGTCATTTACAAATGACAACAGTGAAATCCGCGCCTACCCATTTTCATCTGTATATGGATTGGATCAGGTTTTGTACAGATCTGCATAACCGATATCTATATTTAAATTATGTAAGTTGTTACATATGATATATATATTTTTAATCTCGGGGCAGGTTTTAGATTGTGAATAGGGTTTAATTTTAAATTGTGAACACCTCAAAAGGTTACGGACATAATTTTGATCTTAAATTAAGACCAAGCCGATATTTTTGTTTATCATGAGCCTCATTTTTGTTATTCTATAGATTGGTTTTTTTAAAAAGTTGGAAAGTATTTTCATCTTCGACTCGCAGTAAGTAAAATTTATTCCGATGTTTACCAGGTTTGATCCCGGCACAAATGGATTGCACGTACGTTAGCGTTGAGATTTGCATACCCTCTTATGCACCCTTCACGCGGTGGAAAATGCCACGGCAGGCCAGGTAGTGATAGGATTTCAAAGGAGCAGACCACCGTGCTGTTCCTGTTTGGTTCATTCATTATCGAGTTGAACTCTTAATTTGGGTATCCAATGATCTTAAGTTAACCAATTGTTTGTCCACTTGTTTGAACTATCAAATAAATAAGAATGAATGAAAAAAATATTTATCTCATATATATATATATCAATTATATTATTAGATAGGATAGTTATTCACAATGCAGCTTTAAAGGCATGCTTGTGGCGAAAGTTACTCACTTGGAAAGGGGATCTCTAGACTTGTTAACATTCAACATGTGAAACGCTTGATGGAAGGAGATTAAAAGTACCCTGGGAGAAGAGGCGAACTTACATATCCAGGTGAATAATCTTTGCATGGTCAACCAAGTTTTGCACGCAATAACGAATCCATTCTTCCGTGTTGCCAAGTGCGGATTTTTTTTTTTTTAAAAAAAAGAAAATGTGGTGCCTGATGAACACGGCAAGCGCGGTTAGATGCAGCATATTTTCAATCGTGTAGATCCACGGGTGGGATTGCCCCAAATTCTTGATCAATGACCGTTCACAAGGTGGCCTCGGGTGTGGGATCATCACAGGCGTGGCCCCACCAGCCGTCCAACTGGTCACCGTGCCGTGGGGACTAACGAAACTGACACGGTCACCTGTTGAACAGATTAGTCCCACACCGGGAATCTTAATAATCATAATTTGAGATTAATATATCATTAGTACATTAAATTTATGCATGTATAATAATAATTATAAAATGATACATAAGAAACACTCAATAAAAAATTATTTTTCAACAGAATAGAATCTTCTGTAATATAATTCAAATTAATCTTTTTAATATATTGTAAATTTTCATATTTTATGACATAATAGAGATTTTGCAAACATGCCCTCCCTATAAACTTATCTATAGAGTTATTTATGTTATTTTAGTATAAATTTTGCTAATCTTGCTACGTGACTATACTTGCAAAAATATCATTGTTGTTATCTAGCTGTTAATATTTTGTTATAATCTCTTATTTAACTATAGCTAGTCTTGAACTAAACTAGGAAAAGATCAAAATACTCCTAATCATTTATATTTTTATCTCTTCACATATTTATCTATTTGTCTCTCCCCTCTCTCTGGCATCAATCTAAATAACTTTCTTTTATAGTTGCTATTTTATTTCATTCAATTTTATTTCAAAGGTTTAATATTATGAATGAAATAAAATATTCACATCACGAATAGAAGTTAACTACATGTGCATTTTTGACGTATCGACGAGTAATGTTTGTTGCACCCCACGTTTGCATTGCACCTCGGGTTATGTAGTAAGTTTATTTTTTATTTTTAGATTTTGTGACATAGGACTCACGCCCTCTTAACTTACCGTGTAAGTCACACTCCCATTCAATGGTCTAAAAAATAAAAAAATAAGAACACGTGAATATTAAAGAGTTACTATTTATATAGTCCATTTTATTTTATTTTTAATTTTTTAGACCATTTGATATCAAGATTGACTTACACGATAAATTATGGAAGAGTGGGTCCCACCTCCTAAAATTCTCAGAAGGAATTTGTTATACCCACACGGGGGTGTAATTACACCCGGGAGTGCAACAATTATTACTCTACATTGATATAAGAAGATAAGAAGGTTATCAAAATCCAGTAATGTCAAATGTGTCCCATCATGAAATTAAATTAACTCTAAAAAAATAAAAATGACTCTTTACTATTCACATATTCTGTTTCATTTTTAAATTTTTTTAAAACCGTTCAATACTAAGATTGACTTGTACGATCAATTAGAGAGCTAGCTCCGTGTGAATCCCACCTCTCAAAATTCTTAAAAAAAAATGTCGCACCCCCACGGCGAGGAGTGTAATCACACTCTGGGGTGGCAACAATCATTACTCGATATTGATATAAGAAGTTTATCAAAAGCCATCAATGTCATAATGTGTTCAATTAAGAAATTGGAATAATTTTTTAAAAAATAACATTTTACTATTCACATATGATGTTTTATTTTTTAAATTATTTTTAGACCGTTCGATATCAAGATTGACTTATACGATAAGTTAAAGAGGAGTGAATCCCACCTCTCAAAATTCTTAAAAAAAAGAAAAAGAAAACTTTGTTTCACCCCAGAGGAGTGTAATCACACCCATAGGTGACAACAAGCATTACTTTATATTTATATAAGAAGTTTATCAAAAGCCAACAATGTCATAATGTGTCTAATCATGAAATTAGATTAACTAAAAAAATCGAAACGTGTAAACATTAAAAAGTTATTGTTCACATGATCCATTTTATTTTTTCGAAAATTTTAGATTGTTTTGTCAAGATTGACTTGTATGATAATTTGAATGAAAGTGAGTCTCACCTCTCAAAAGTCTCGATCAAAGAAACTTGTTACACTCTCGAGGGCGGGGGGGGGGGGTAACTACGCCCGGGGGTGCAACAATCGTTACTCTATATATGTTAATATAAGATGGTTATCAAAAGCGAGCAATGTCACAATGTAACCGATCATGAAATTAGAAATGTGGCACTCGACAAACAATATAAAAATAACATCAATAATTATACAAATAAATGTAAGGGGGGTGATCTTACAAAAAAAATCTAAAAAAATTATTTAATGATATCTTCGGCATTTGTCAAGATTAAAGGAGATACTATTAAGAACATAATACAAATTTAAAATATGAAATTACAAAAAAGATTATGTAAGAGATTATGAAATAGTTTACAGATGATGTACGTTTTAATTGAAACAAATAGTAGATGAGATGCAAAATTATAAATAACGGCATACAATTTATTTGGGAAATATATGATAGTATGAAAAGTTTAAAGATGTACAATAGAATATGATGGTTCGTAAAAATCTCCCTCGGAATTCCTCGCAATAAAATTAATCATATTCTCTCTCTCTCTCTCTCTCTCTCTCTCTCTCTCTATATATATATATATATATATATATATATATATATATATATATATATATATATAGAGAGAGAGAGAGAGAGAGAGAGAGAGAGAGAGAGAGAGAGAGAGAGAGAGAGGATATCCACTTACGACAGGGCCCGGTAGACGATGTTGAGTGAGTCGGAGGTGTTGTGAGCTGTGCCTTGCGGACCTGTTCATGCCTTCATGTTGAAGCGATTGAGGAGGATCGACCATGGGACTTGTGGGCACTGACCTTGCCTCCCCACAATCCTTTCTAATTCTACCCCCTCTACAGAGGATATCCACTTACGTCAGGGCCCGGTACGTAGATGACGTTGAGTGAGTCAGAGGTGTTGTGGAGCTCGGTCTTGCGGACCTGCTCATGCCTTCATGTTGAAGCGATTGCACTCTGGAGGAGGATCGACCATGGGACTCGTGGACCTTGCCTCCCCCACAATCCTTTATAATTCTACCCCCTCTACAGCAGCCGCAGCATCGGCAACATACCGCAACCATGGCGAGGTCACACCTTCTTCTTATGCTCCTCTCCATCGACACTCCCCTTCTCCCCGCCCTCCTCTCCAGCGGTGCATCCTCTCCCCATCGAACCTGCCCGACTCCACCTTCGACAACGCTGATGGCCGGGGCCCCGGAGGAGTCAGCCTGTTGCACCTTCATGGCTGGGATGTCCTCAGGCTTGGGCGCGGCGCTGTTGGTTGGCATAGCAGGCTTCCTACTGTACATGAGGCGGCGGCGGCGGCGGCGCCGCGCATTAGGTCTGGCTGGAGTCGTCCCCCCATATATGAAGTCCTCAGACGTACTCGTTGCCTGCAACACCGGTGGGTGCTCCACCCGCGGTGGCGCCTCTCACGACAACTTCCCCCGTTATGGCTTCCATGAGCTGTTCATCGACTCCTTGGGCGACGGCACCCTCATAGCTAGGGTCGGCGATACCTGCGAGCTGATTGTGGTTGGGACAAAACATGATCCCTAACGCGACGCGCCGTTTTTTTTTCCCGTAGAAATGTTTAGTGATGTGCTTTAATTAAAGGTTGATGATTAATTGGACACCTTTAATTAAAGTATGGGGTTGGGATCTTTTTAAGACTAATACTGCTTTGTAAAATACTTATCAAAATATGCTTCAACTAACAATATTTTTAAATCTATGCTTTTTGATTCATTACGAAGTGTGCATATTTTCTGTCAAATTATTCAGTACGTACTCAAGTTTAAGAATGTGTATTGCAGTTCACAAAGTGTGTATTAATTTCGAAGTAAAGCTGCGCCCTAATTAAATTCCTCATAATAACATTCTAGATATCAAGTTACAAAATGTGTACACTAAATTAAGTTGTGTATTTTAAGGAGAGTGATCATGTGTGATTGTCGATGAGTACATTTGAAAATATTTTTGCTCCGGACATATTTTTGTAATTATCTAATTATAAAACAATATTACTTTTAGAAAATTTTATGGGGTATTTTAAAATTGTCAATTTTAAAACTATATATAGCCAAGAAAAAGAAGAATATATAATTCATACTTAGTTATTTCTGTAATATTTATCTAATGGTAGACTTGATTTAAGATTGATTTAGACCGAAAACGATCGAGCTAATTTGGGTGACCGGTCACGGGTGCAATATTGGGTCAACTAAATAAAGAGTAATACTTTGTGTACTGAATCCGGTACACAAAGTCATGTCAAAATATAACGGTTGATTTCATTGGCTCAAAAAAAGTTGAAAAGACTCTCTTTGCACAGAAAAAGATGTCCGCGTCAGACTCTTACGACGTATTTTTTCAAACATTGAATACGGAGCGCGTTCAACAGGAAAACACATGAATAAAATATTGTGTGTAAGAATGAAATATTTTATATATGAATGAAACATTTTGTTATAGAAATGAGCCATTTTATTTGACTTCAAAAATAAATCAATGGGATATTTTATATAAATGAAACATTAACATTTATTATAAAGATAAAATACTACGTAAATGAAACATTTTGTTACATAACATTTGTTATATGGTTAAAATACTAGAGAAATAAAATATTTTGTTATAAAAATGAAACTTAACCAAATGTTTCAATTCTATACCAAATATTTCATATGTTGAATAAAATATTTTATTCTTACATTTTTTCGTTTAACGCGCTCCATATTTAATGTTCAAAAAAGTGCGTCGTACAGGTCTGATGCGGACATCCTTTTATATGTAGAGAAAGTCATTTTAATTTTTTTTGCGCCAACGAGATCACTGTTACATTTTGACGTGACTTTGTGCATCGAATTCGGTGCACAAAGTATTACTTCTAAATAAAATCCGGCTATATATATAAGCTAGATTCAATTTCGGTTTTAAGTACTGAAACTTAATCTGTGCGCAGTCCAATTAACTTGCACACAATCCTAACCCGAACAAATCCAGTCTGGGTTAGATATTATTGCGATGCATTATGCTATTTGTCAAGCCCAATATCGATGCTCATGTATACGTAGCAGCAGATAGATAAAGCAGTCAGCTCGACAAATTAATGCAAATTTTACATGACTACAGCTGGACTGAGTTCATATCTCAGAAGAAATTAGAGAAATTAAGGTGGGATATATATATATATATATATATATATATATATATATATACGATTTTTTACATATTAGTCCCTACAAATTTAGCGAATTACCGATTAGTCTCTCAAATTTGATTATTATCTTAAAAGTCCCTATAATTTTTAACATTTTACAAATGAATCCCTGTAGTTTGTTGCCGTCTACAGAAAAGAATATTCCGTAGAATATTCCATCAAATGTATGTAAAAAGTCTAAAATATCCCTGTTGAACGTTGACTCTCTCTCTCTCTCTCTCTCTCTCTCTCTCAGGGAGGTCGAGGGATAGGGGATCGGAGGGGAGCCCTCCGATTCCCTTCTCCCCCTCCGGCCGCCCTCCCCCCTCCCCCTCCGTCTCACTCTCTTTCTTCTAAACCCTCACACCGCACGCACACGCACACACACTCACCCCTCGCCGCTGTCGCCTCCCTCTCCACACCCTTCACTCCTCTCTCCCCCTCACACTGTAAACACACACACGTTGCACCGCCCTCCTGCGGAGTCAACCTCCCCTTCTCTGTCATCTCTCTTCCCCTCTCTATTCTCTCTACACCTCTCTCCTCCTCCTCTTGCGCTCGCCAGACCAGTGCTGTTTACGGGCTCGGAGCCTTTGTCTTCCTTTTCTTCTGCTTATTCTTCTTCTTCTGCTACGCCTGCCCGCCGTCGTCCCTCGGGGATAGATTGATTACGTGCTGGTGGATATTTACGGGTCTGACAGCGGCGGCGACGAACGTGCACCCTTACGTGCCGAGGGACCTGGAGCTGCCGGGCTTCGTCCCCAACTTCCTCACCACCATCGACATTCTCATCCCCTACGCCGCTGGCTCTCTCGTTGTCGTCCTCCTCGTCTGGTTCTTCTCAGGGCGTTGTCCCAGATTACGTAAAACTGATAGATTGATTATGTGCTGATGGATATTTACGGGTCTGACACATATTGTTCTCAAAGGATATTTCGCTTTCTCTCCAGAATTTTATAAGAAGAAAACACCCTGCTACTTGGCAGAAGTCTGGAAGGAATATTGTAAAGGTGATTCTAGATATGCTGCAA
Organism: Amorphophallus konjac; assembly: GCA_022559845.1. NCBI lineage: Eukaryota > Viridiplantae > Streptophyta > Magnoliopsida > Alismatales > Araceae > Amorphophallus > Amorphophallus konjac. The sequence continues at coordinate 34,378,262 of CM040126.1, forward strand.
GGGACTCTGCAATTGTAACTGTTGAAGGAATTATTGTTGTACTAGAGGGTCGGCCAGTCTTCTAGCTGTGTATGCCATTGCTGCACAAAAACCATACAGATACACACTTCAGTTTGTAGTGTGCTTGGGTCAGTTGTATGGATGTTTAGTTTATTTCATAACAGCATACTTGAAAGGTGATACTTCTCCACAAATTCTTATTATTACTGGACATACTTTGTTGGCGCAAACAGCTCGTGGATAGTGATACCGACAATGATAGCAATTAGGAGCTGGAATAACATTAGTGCTGCACTTTCAGTGGATAACAAGAATAAAACTCAATAAACAGGATGCAACGTCTTCATTCTAAGCCCAACTGTTTTTCTTGTTTGAGTGATTGATAGTTTTGAAGTTATAACTTCTACTTGAACTTTGCCCTTTACAAAGGGCTTTTCTGTTGTTCTTTCCACGACACTTAATCTATTTCATGCATTCCGAGTTAAAAAAAAAGAGTGGGGGAGTAGAGATCCCTCGTCGGTCGGTGCCTACCCAACGTGTCCGGCTGCAGCAGCAGAAGCAGAGGCAGCAGCCGACGCCGCAGTAGCAGGGGCCGCAGCAGCAGGGGCCGCAGCTGAAGTGTCCCCGCTGCGACTCCAACAATACCAAGTTCTGCTACTACAACTACAGTCGGGCGCAGCCCCGTTACTTCTACAAGGCCTGCAGGCGGCACTGGACCGAGGGCAGCACATGTTAGAGTGTGGAGTCAGAATTCTTTTGTTCGTGCGTCTCTGCACGGGATCACACTCTGCCTCAGGAGCGCATCCACTGCTCCAGGGGAACATTCACAGCATCAGGGAAGCATGGCGAGCTTATGCCATCTCCAGGGGAGCATTCGCTGCTCCAGGAGAGCAATCGCTGCCCTAGGGGAGCATCCACTGCTCCAGGGGAGCATCCTCAGCTCAGGGGAGCATGGCGAGTATATCGCATCTCCAAGGGAGCATTCGTTGCTCCAGGGGAGCATCCTTTAGTGCCAGGGGAGCAATCGCTGCTCCAGGGGAGCATATGCTGTCTGGGTTCTAACAGGGAAGCACATGCTGTCTCTGGGGAGTAATCGCTGCTCCAGGGGAGCATCCTCAATGTCAGGGGAGCATGCATTACGGGCTCAAGGCATTTTGATGTCACTTGGAGCAGGCCGACCTGCATGAAGAAGTGTCGACTCTTGTCTTGGCAATGCATGAAGAAGTGTCGACACCTTGGGCAGAGGTGTCCACAGAGCGGCCGGCAGGAGATCGAAATCTCTTCCTGGGAGAAGATGGTGGCGGGCTCACCGGCATCTGTGAAGGCTGGAGCGTGGATGGACAGGGGGAGGGAGGGGGGGGGGTTGAAGGACTGGAGAACAACGTCGGCGAAAGAGGGGCTAACCGAGGGGGTAGAAGAATGGCCAACAGGGTCGAAACACAAGCGTGCGCCACCGCCTCCGCCAAAGGAAGACGTACGCTTGGTGGTGGCCGAAGGAGGCGCACCAGAACGCAGCCCACGCTGCGGGGGAGGCAGGCTCGTGCCCGACGCCACCACCGCGACGGCGTCAAGAGAGACAGCCTCCGGCAAAGAAGAAGGCAGAGCGGTGGAAGTGAGGGGCACGGACGCCTCAGGAGGCGTAGAACGGCTAGCAGCCCCAGACCTCGCCAAAGCCAGCGGAGGGCAAGAAGAAGGCGACGGCAGGAGAACAAGGACATGCGGTGCAGCCACCGGACGAAGCACAGGGGAGGCCGATGAGGGGGCATCACCCGGAACAGGGGAGGGAACGTCAAGAAACAGAGCACCGTTTTTTGGCCCTCTCCCATCAGGAATAGTGGTAGTCAACGGTGGTAGTCAACGGAGGAGGAGGCCGGAGGGGGAGGGAAGAGGTCGCAGGAGAGGGGGGAGGGAGGCCGGAGGTGGAGAGGGAGGGGGGAGGGAGGTCGCAGGAGAGGGGGGAGGTCGCGCCGGTCGGAGGGGGAGGGCGGCCAGATGGGGAGGGGGGAGGTCGCAGGCGAGGGGGAGGGCGGCCGGCGGTGGAGGGGGAGGTCGCAGGGGAGGGGGGAGGCATCCCTCTCTCTATCTCTCTCTCACACTCTCACACTTAACCCAGTGGTAAGTTAGTATTTTCATTACCTTTAATATAAGGTAACTATAGTTTAGTTAACTGAATGAACGGTAGGGACCTAAACGTGTAACGATTAAGATTATAGGGACTATTAAAATAATATACAGAATGGAGGGATTAATCGGCAATTCACTAAATTTATAGGGGTTAATATGCAAAAAACCCATATATATATATATATATCTTGGGCAGCTGAGTCCAGTTGCATGCGCTATAAATTAATATGTGACCACGCGGGCTCCTCTAATTCGTACCCCACTCCCGAACCCATCCATCTGCCTTCGTACATTTCGTATCGTCTCCGTCGTCAGGAGAGGAGAAAGAAGATTGGAGATGGCTGCCTCTCTTCTTCCATCAAATTGCTCTCGTGGGAGCCCTGCTTCTCGCGTTCAGTGCCTTTCCTCTTTATCTCCGTCGCCCGGGTTTGCTCGTGCCCAACAGACCGGCATAACCAGACACTACACATTTGATGTATTGTCGTAGAAAATCGTTCCCATTCTTCTTGGTAATTATATATATGACCTCATCATCAAGGAGAAGTTAGTACGTTAATTGTTGGGCTTATTCAATCACTGTGAGAAGCCTTCAGATTGTCCAATGTCTTCTACTTGCCAAAAGAAAACCCTTTTGAAGGCTTCCCACCATCTTGGCCAGAATCGCGCGCGCGGCAATGGAGTTGTTCCTTGTTCTGATCGATGTTCTATAAACAATATCCGTAGTTTCGACTCGAACACCGACCGATACTGGCAAAGAAAAGTCTGGTATTTTGTTTAAGAGAAAATCGTGGACTATCATAATGTAACATGAGAGTTAGATTTAAGGTAGGTGAGTTGACGGTTTAAATTATCCATAATCACCGAGTCCGTTTAATCTGCCGTATACGAACCACCTGCCTCTTTAGACGAGCCATATGTTCTCTCTCTCTCTCTCTCTCTCTCCTTTTTTTTTCTTCTTTTGAAAAAAATGAAGATATCTTGGTCATAGCCAAATCAACACATCAAAGTAATGGGATGTATTAAATGTAGGGCTGTGGGCTGACCCTTGCCACATTTATTAATTTTACGATCCGAATTTGGTTCGGGTCTGGGCTATGTCAGCCTGGGCAGGGGTGAACCCGATTTTTTTAATGCAATATTTTGGCCCAGCCCGATCAGATAAATTAAATGAAAATAATAATATATATTATATATAAGAATATAAAATTTAAAATCGAACTAAATTCATTAGAATTTTAGATGTTAATTTATTAGATTTTTTACGTGAAAATCATTGTTAGACGTGAATTTACAAAAATATCACTCTTGGAAATGTATTATCGTCAGGCATATCACTCTGTAAACTCTAGTTGTGTAAAAATACCATCCTAATTAAATTCCATCGACGGAAAGATGAATATTCCATATATATTCTGTTATCCCCATCAATTAGATGTAAATTGACAAGAATATCCTTAGAGAGAGAGGGAGAGGGTGACGTCGGGGGACTCACAGTGTGGGGGTGGGGGGGCTTACTCCGGCAGGGAGGGGGGCCTAGTGGGGGGCGGGTTTACTCCGGCAGGAACTGGAGGTGCAGTGATTGTACGAAGAGGAGACGCAACCACGGTGAGGGGGCACCAGACGGACGACGACGGGGTGAGGGGTCGACGTGCGTGTGCGACGTGAGTGTAGGAGAGGAACAGGGCCGCCGGAGGGGTGCTGGTGTAACGGAGAGAGAGGAAGAGAGAGAGAGAGGGCACGACGAGAAGAGAGGAGAGTGGAGTGGGAAAGAGAGAGAGGGATGCGTGAGGGGAGAGGCAGGCGCGGCGAAGATGCTACCGGAGGTGTCTGACGGTGCAGACGGTGGTGCAGAGAGGTCCAGCCCCCTGAGGCTGCCCATCTGCTCCAGGCTCGTTGCCGCGATGTCCCCCACCAGGTCGTTGTGGGACAGGTTGAGGTACTCCAGCCCTGGCAACCCGATCAGGCCGTCGGGGATCTCCCCCCGCAGCGCGTTGTCGGAGACGTCGATCCCCATCGGCGACAGCACGTCGTAGCCCAGCACCAGCTCGCGGCCGCTCCCGGAGGGATCCATCGCCGCCATGGTCTGGTATGCCTCGCCATCGCGGAGGTCGCTGTAGCGGCCGGGCCCCTGGGGTTTCCTGTTGAGCTCCACGCTGATGTTGAAGTCGCCAGCGAGGATGAGGCCGCCGAAGCGGTTACCGGAGAGGTCGACCGCGCGGAGGTACTGGAAGGAGAAGATCCAGGCGAGGACGTCCCCGGAGAAGCCGTTCCTGGCGAGGGAGAGGTACCGGAGGTTTTGCCACCTGGAGATGGCACCATCGAGCTTGCCGGCAAGTTCATTGGACCCGAGGTCGACGACCTCCAGTGACTTGCACCCCGCCAAGGGGAGAGGGATCTCGCCGGAGATCCGGTTCCCGAAGACGTCCATGATCCTGAGGCTGTCCAGAGCATCCAGCTAGGGCCGGAGCGCGCCGGAGAGGTTGTTGTGATCGAGCTTGAGCTGCAATAGCTGGAAGCATGTGCCGAGTCTGGAGGGGATGGAGCCGGAGTGGAGGGCGTACTCCAACGGGGAGGAGGGCGCGCAGCGGCAGGGTGGAGTGGGGAAGGGCGTACTCCGGTGGGGAAGGGGGCAGGGTGGGGAGGGGGCTACTCCGGTGGGGAGGGGGGCGCTCAGTAGCAGGGTGGAGTGGCGGAGGGCATACTCTGGTGGCGAGGGGGGAGCAGCGGCAGGGTGGGGGAGGGGGCTTAATTTGCCCCGATGGGGAGAGGGTGTTAAAAGATATTTTTATGTTATGTTATTTTATTTTAACTAGAGATATCTTGGTCTTTTCTCATGTTAGGTTAAGATTAACCATAGTTAAATTCTCGGATAATAACAGATAATTACGAATATGACATTTTTACACAATTAGAGTTTAAATAGTGATATGTCTGATAATGCATTCATAAGAATGATTTTTTTTCAAATTCACGCATAACAATAGTTTTCATGTAGAAAATCTTAATTTATTTATAAATAGAAATTAAAAATTTAATTAAATTAAGTAAAACATTATTAATTTTTAATTAAATAAAATAAAAAATTTGAAGAGAGAAAAAAATAATGGGCCGGAGATGAACTCAATTCTGAACTCGACGCGAAAGTCTAATGGAGTCGAATTTTAAAACCCGCTCAGGAGTTCGCGATAATAGAGAGCACGACGGCCCTGCCCAACTCCGGAATTCTTCTCCAACTAGGCGAACCGACTACAGTAGTATTTTTTTCTAAAATGGTAAAATAAAGCTTTTTCCACCTTGACAGAAGGGAAAGCAGCGGATTTTGGGGTCGAAACATTGACGTCACATACCGAAGATTATGCCTGTTTTAGTTTAAAGTGTGCCGGATTTCCTTCGATCTTTCGTACCCAAACTTGCAGGCTGTTCCAACCAATCGATCACCATGTGCCTTCATCATTGACCTTCTCGGTTCAGCTAGACCACACAGTAGAATGGGTTACCTGATTAATTAGGATCAAATGATTAGTTTTTTTAAAACATATAGATATGTAAAAATGATTTTTTTTGTAAAAATTTTCTTCTTATATGTAGAATCGGGGAAATGTTACTCTAGAACACACATTAATCACTGTAATCTCATCGTATAAATATAAATGTAAAAATACTCCTGCCGTTGCGTACTGTAACCTGCCGTCAAATAGACGAGGGCTTTCTTTTCTGCTCTTCCTAGGTTAGGTATCCAATATCTGACCATTTGGGTTGGCTCTCTTTTGCTGTTCTTCCCACAGGTATATATCCAATCTGATCATTTGGCATGGCTTCCTGGTTGTCTGTGTCTCTGTTTGTGGCTCAGATTTGTGTGGGTTTGGGGTTGGAAATGTTCGAAGCTGGATTTCCCTACTCCGACGAGAGATTGGCAGGATCTAGTTTCTTGGATATATATCCTCGAGAGCTTCAATAAGAAAATTTCTCGTGAACAGCTGCTGCCGTATTTTATGAAATTATGCATTTATTCTTTTTCAGATTTTTTTTTAAAATTGACAAAACGAGCTAGACCAATATACATTCTATTATATTATTTTAAATTATTTTGTCCAAGATCTATAATATCGGTCCGATACGGGGTGGACCGTCCGTATCAATCACGTACGATCAGCCTGTGATACGCAATCGATACATTTTATATATTTGATATTTTATTTTAAATACAAAACACTTTATAGGTAATTTGGTTAAATGTCTTCGTCGGTTTGAGTTTAAAAGACACCGATTATACGCATTTTTTTATTTCTTTTTTAAATTTTTAATCAAAAACTCAAAATCTCAAAAACGTTCACACGATTCGATCCTAAGATATTTTAAATAAAATACATAAACCGTCTAACCAACTGAGTTAAGAGTTTTTTTTAATATATATTATATATATATAAGTTCTTTTTTCATCTTGACACTTTGTCGTGCAGAGTAATATAATACCGTACCATATCGTACTAGTAGAAAATTGATACGACCGAATCGACGAATCTTAATTTTGTTCAAACTATTTTTTGCACACATGCCACTACGGAAAGTAATATTTGCCAACTGGACGGGTTGGATCAACTTGGATTGGGAGGGTAAAAGTGAAAATTTGAGAAAATCTATCTTGCGTTTGCGTTTGCATTTGCACGTACGTATAACTCCCTCAAAATGTAAATTTAATGTCATGTATGCCCTTTCGGTAAATTTTCATCGGATGTTTATAAAATATTTCATCTCTCCTTGCGAGATTCCGTTAGTGGACTGTAAACAAAATGGTGACAATAAGTGCATATGTGACATTTAATTTATATAAAAAAGATACACATGAAAATGTAAATTTAAGATGGATTGTCATACAACTTCACTTTTCACAAAGATTGTGCACGAAAAAAACCCTTGTCCAAAATTTTAGATGGCCAAATCTTTTATCTTCGGATCGAAGAGCCAAGATGCATGCGAAGCGAGTCTTTGCACATCAAACAGCATCCATCCTTTGTGCACGACAACCGAACAGAACTTTCACTCTGTTCTGGAAAACAAAACAATCCTCGGACTTGCGGTAGGTTTATGAGTTTATCGTCACTTCACTGCAGAGAGCGGCACTAATGCCCGGATCATGATCTTTAAAAGGGAAGATGGAGAAAAAAATAGAACATTACAAACAGGATGCAAAAGACACAATTAGCGGTTCTGGGATGAATCTCCTACGTCCACGGGCGATGACAATCAAAGAGTTTCAGTAGGCATGGAGAATAATATAGACTACACACCCTCCTCCATCATACAGAGACAAAAAACACTGCCTAGAATCTCTCGAGTCTCTCTATCTTATACACTCGGTGCATCAATGTGTACATCGAAAAGATGGATAAGACATCTCTCTCTTAGCTAACAACGCTAGCTTCGAACTCCAAAATCTTGGTCTACGGAGTAGAAGTATTGGTGAGGACCTTAGAGTGGATCTTGTCTCGTGATAGTGAGGTCTCGACTCTTGAGAGATGAGACATTTATTTGACTCATATTTAATTTTCGAGACATGTGAGCCCGTGATTTACTAACCTTATGCTAAGTTTTGTGATCATCGTAAAAAAAAAAAAAGTAGAAGCCTTGGACTCCGATGATGGAGTCTAATTGAATGTGCCACATATGCATCCTCCGTTGTGATCTAGCGTCTTCCTTTCGGTGTCCTCCCACAATTCTTGGCTACGAAGGCGAGGCAAAATTTCAAAAGCATATAATTGACTATAATTTTTTGGGAAAATTAATTATCATATGCCTTTGAAATCTTTTAAAATCATAATTATACCTTTACATTTATGGTATTTATCATAATACCGTTCTAATCTTTTTGAAGACCGCACCGTATCACTACAGTCAATGATCCCTCACCATGGGTTATGTTAGAATATTTGGGCATAGTCCCATGGGCAATAGTCCTTTATTAGTTAAATGAGTTGTGGTTCATGTGTTAATGGCTCTGGGCCCTTGTATCTCAACACCGCGATTTTGTGGATTCAATATGCTATCAGAGCAGGCCAAATGACCCAACTCCTCTTGTCACCTCCACCTAATTAATGTCCACGGGCCATCTTGACCGTGAGGGAGAGTGTTGAAATATTTGGACATAGTCCCATGGGTAATAGTCCCTTATTGGTTAAATGAGTTGTGGTTCATGTGTTAATGACCCTGGGCCCTTATATCTCAACACCGCGATTATGTGGATTCAACATGTTAATGTGAGTTAAGAAAGAGAAATTACTAACTTACCCTTAACTCTAGTCAACCCCCCTGATCTCTCTCTCTCTCATGCGTAAGACAGTGGCCTGGAGTGGACCAGGAAGGAGCTGCTCAGGATTCGAGCCTTCCACGGAACTGACTTACAATCCATTGACACGTATTAGCCCCGTAGCAGCCGTGTGAGACCACAGGTTTAATCTTTCGTGAACCCGAAGATCATTTACATATGTAGCGCCATGATGTAAAAGAGGGAGAACAATTGGTCAAGACATAAGATTTTGCGTTTTCTAAGAGGAAGGTACGATTGAATGTTAGCAATTACTACTAGGAGTTTGTCACACTTTTGTGTAACTTTTTAAGCTAGTTGTTTCATCTCTTTAATCAACTTTAATCAGTTTTAAATACAATGTTGAGCAAATAAATATAATGTTATTGTAACTGAATAGACTTCAAAAGGGAGCTCACAAGATCCATATCGGATGTTGCAAAATAGACTTGTGCTTATAAAGTAAGCCCCAGAGCCTTCTCTAATGGTACCCATCAGAAGTGAGGCAATACCTTTAAGCCATCTACAGAATGGTGGAAACCCTGACCCAACAAACACAAGCCCACATTTGGGGCAACACCTCTACTAGTTGAGTGAGATGACACTCCTCTTCAAAATGAGGGCCCTTTTCCAATATACCTCAAAGGAGACATCTAAATTTGTGCTTCTACTGAATGTCGTCATTTGTGAGAACTCTTGACCCAATAAACACACACCCATCTTTGCAAAAATAAGCTTGTGTTTATAAAGCAAGATCCTAAAGCCTTCTTCAATAAGGCACCTACCCGGAGTGGGGTAAAACTCTTAAGACGCAAAGTGTGCAAAAGGGACAATACTTCTACTAACTGAGCGAGATGACACTCCTCTTATAAATGAGACACTTTTTTTGGATGTTGTAAAAATTACCTTGTGCTTAGAAAGTAAGGCCCCAAAACCTTCTCCAATGAGGTGCCCACCTGGAGTGGCACAAAACTCACAAAGCATGCAAAAGGGTTATTACATTTACTGACTGAGCGAGATGCCACTCCTCTTCCAAATGAGGTGAGCTACCTCCGGACGTAGCGAGAGACAATATCTTAAAGGAGTTTTTCAAATTTACACATTTATAGTAACATCATATTTATTTGCACAAACTTATATTTGAAATCTGTCGATAGGGTTAAAAATAAAAAAAAAGTTAGTCGGAGATATGACAACTGTCTAGTAAAATCGTCCTCTATTGCACTAAGAGGATCATGGAGTTTAAAGAAAGAATGATGATTAATTCATAGATAGCATATTTGGTTTTCCGTGCACTAAGAGGATCATGGAGTTAAAAGAAAGAATGATGATCATAGATAGCAGATTGGGTTTTCCCTGATCCGGTATATATAGTACACTCGCTTCGCAACTGACTCGGCCCAACTAAGTCAGGTCACATATTTATATCTTTTGTTATTTTTTCATAAAATTAAAATTTCTTATAATATTTAAATTGTTTACCTTATATTTTAAGACGTAGAATTATTATTTCATCCATCCAAAACACGTATTATTATTTAATATATATTTTTATTTTTAAATTAATTGTTAAGTATTATATCATTATTTAGATAATCAATAAATAAATAAATTTGAAATTAAAATTTAACGTTCTTCGTTTATAAAATGCAAGATCTATGATTGTTACTATATCACTGTATGATTAATATACACAATTTATTAATTTTAAAAAATAAATTAATTTCTAAATATTATATTATTATTTAAGTAATTTAGAGTGACTTAGACCTCGACCTGAGATGAATGATGTATCTAGTTTTTCTAGATACGGAGCCGAGCCAGCGAACCATGATGAAACAGTAGCTTAATCTCATGCTCGGTACACTCAATGGAGTAGCACTTCATGGAATTTGCCAAGAACTCTGGAAAGAAAGTGGTCATCTCCAAAAGAGATCCGTCGACGGCTAAAGATGCATGGCAGATCATCCGAAGGACATGCATGCGGTCAACTTGTAAGTTGAAGCCGCCGTTGGCCAAAACTGACGAAGCTGCTATATATGTCCAAGCCGCAAAACTGACGAAGCTGCTATGTATGTCCAAGCCGCCACCAATTTTCAAACTGTACTTCTCATCCACAAAGTTCATGAGTCGTGCTTGGTTTTCGTTCTTGGCAATTATTCATCCAGAATGGAATTGATAACCGTATGAGATATAAGATTAATCATATAGGGGTGAGGGTACACCCGCTCTCGTGTGGTCAATCTCATCTCAGACGAGTAATATCACCTGGGACGTCGGGTATTAAGATTTTCTCAAAATTTATATGTAAAGTTTTGTCCGAGTGGTCACTTGTCTGGTGGATAGAAATAGTGAATAAATTGACAGAGCAACGTCTGAATTGAAATCAACTGCTACAGCTGGGAAAATCCACTTTATAAATTCTTGTGATTCATATTTCATTTTTATATATACACAACTAATCTGAAATTTAATCACGTAGTGAATCTTTATGCATGGGCCACAGTACCCAACTCAATTAAATTAGCAGATTTACAAATTATTAAAACTAGAGAAGCTAGCCAGCTAGCTAGCCTCTCCCATCTTTTAATAAACTTAATTAATATAACCACGACTTATACAAAATCTGTGAGATTAATTAATATAACGTACGCATCCAGCGTGAGGTTGGTCAAAGCTTACAGTCGTCGTCGTGAAAAACGTTCTGACTCATCCAGGAAACCAATAATGTAGCCAATAATGTATGTGGACAGGCCGTATCGCATGCAAGATGGACTGGCACCACATGCATGTAGATGAGCTCGACAAGTGCAACACAAAATTACGCTCTTCAGCTGAATGCATGCTTCCATAAATGTGCACCAACCCCTCTCCTGATCCGTATCCAATCTCTTTAATTCACTATCTACCACCTCTACTTCTTCTAGCTAGACTCTTGCGTCCTGCGGGGGAGAGGGGAAGAGAAGGAATTGAAGAAGATTAATAGAGATGGCTGCCCCTCTTCTTCCATCATCATGCGTGGTCGTGGGAGCCCTGCTCCTCGTCTTCTTCGATGTGTTGGTCCTGCAAACCGAGGCTGCCAGTGCCATTGGTAATGCTGAACAGACGGGCATAACCAGGCACTACAAATTTCATGTACGTACGTACGTAGGTTGCCGCCGGCCCTTCTTGTGAACGCATAGTTTAATTAATTATGATCAGCGATTCAGTTATTGTGTGTTTGAATTGGGTCAAGCTAGCTAGCTAGCTAAGCAGAATATATATAGAAGACCCAATTAAGTTTTCTCACCATTAATGCTCCGTTTTTTTTCCTGGGAGAGATCTCTACAGGTGCGACCGGCCAAAGTAACCAGGTTGTGTTATACGAAGAGCATCGTCACCATCAACGGGCAGTTTCCGGGGCCTCGCGTCGTGGCGACGGAAGGCGACCGGCTGGCCATCAAAGTGGTGAACCACGTCCAGAGTAACGTGACCTTGCACTGGTATGTGTGTGTCTGTGTGTATATATAAATATGATCACCCCTTCTCCTTCACACAAAGGCCGTGACATGATATCTGCTTAATTTGGTGATTGGTGGATATATATACACAGGCATGGCGTCCGGCAGCTGAGGAGTGGATGGGCGGACGGCCCAGCATACATTACCCAGTGCCCCATACAACCCGGCCAGTCCTACCTCTACAACTTCACCGTCGTAGGGCAGAGGGGCACGCTGTGGTGGCATGCGCACGTATCCTGGCTGAGGTCCACGCTCTACGGCCCCATCATCATCCTCCCCAAGCTCGGCGTCCCCTACCCTTTTGCTAAACCTCACAAAGAAGTCCCAATTCTTCTTGGTAATTAATAATTAATTAGGGACCACCTGCAGGATCCCTTCTTCCCACAGATATGCCTTCTCGATCCAACAACAAGCTAGGCTGTTATTAATTTAGTCTGTGAATCTGAATTACTTATAAGTTAATAAGCATCGATATCTAATTAACTGATCGATCGAGCAATGCATATGCAGGGGAATGGTGGAATTCCGACCCGGAGGCCGTCATCAGCCAGGCTCTCCAGACCGGTGGCGGCCCAAACGTCTCTGACGCCTACACCATCAATGGGCTTCCAGGCCCTCTGTACAACTGTTCTACAGCAGGTTCTTCAATTCCCCCTCCTCCTCCTCTAACTCGTGAGCTTTTTCTTTTTTCTTTTCTTTTCCTCTCTCTAGCTAGCTAGGAACCGCGCGCGCGCGCGCGCTGCTGGATATATACGTTCTAGTACTTTTTCGACCTGTATATATCAACTTGCTCTCCCGTGTGTACGTGTGTGACATGCATGGTGGTGGTTGCAGACACCTTCAGGCTGGAGGTGAAGCCCGGGAAGACGTATCTCCTCCGCATCGTCAACGCTGCTCTCAACGACGACCTCTTCTTCGGCATCGCCGGCCACAACCTCACCGTCGTGGAGGCCGACGCCGTCTACGTGAAGCCCTTCGTCACCGACACCATAATGCTCACTTCGGGGCAGACCACCAACGTCCTCCTCCACACCAAGCCCACCTTCCCCAACGCCACCTTCCTCATGGCCGCCAGGCCCTACGTCACCGGCCTTGGCATCTTCAACAACTCCACCGCGGCCGGCCTCCTCGAGTACACATCCCCCGCTGGTTCTTCCTCCTCATCCTCCGTGTCTAATCATATGAAGCTCCGGCTCGTGAAGCCCTCTCTGCCATCTTTTAGAGACACCACCTTCGTCAACGACTTCACTGCCAGATTCCGAAGTTTAGCGAGTGCCCGATTCCCCGCGGGAATCGTCCCCCTGTCTGTGGATAGGCACTTCTTCTTCACCGTCGGCCTCGGGGCAATCCCGTGCCCGGTGAACAGGACCTGTCAGGGCCCCAATGGCACCAAGTTCTCCGCCACCGTCAACAACGTCTCCTTCACCCTGCCGACCACGGCTGTGCTCCAGGCGCACTTCTTCGGGCAGTCCAAGGGGATCTACACCCCCGACTTCCCCAGCAGCCCCATCTTCCCGTTCGACTACACGGGCTCGCCCCCGAAGAACACCTTCGTAAGCAGCGGCACCAAGGTGGTGGTGCTGCCCTTCAACACCAGCGTAGAGCTGGTGATGCAGGGCACCAGTGTCCTGGGTGCGGAGAGCCACCCGCTGCACCTCCACGGCTTCAACTTCTTCGTTGTGGGGCAGGGCGTTGGCAACTTCGACCCCGACAAGGACCCCGCCGGCTACAACCTCGTGGACCCCGTCGAGAGGAACACCGCCAACGTGCCCGTCGGCGGTTGGATCGCCGTCCGTTTCCTCGCAGACAATCCAGGTCAGCATTTCGAACATGTGTACCCACTAATTAGACCATCTCACCAGAGAAGTAGAATATCTTGTAGTCGTTGATGTTATCTCATCGGTGGACTTGCCATTTCAGGTGTGTGGTTCATGCACTGTCACCTGGAAGCCCACACCAGCTGGGGATTGACCATGGCGTGGGTGGTGTTGGACGGCGCTCTCCCCGACCAGAAGCTTCTCCCTCCGCCGGCGGATCTCCCCAGATGTTGAATGCTACTGTGGGAGGATCTCATTATTCGTTTAATTTGCCCTCCACGAACGTGCGTTTATTCTAATGCCAGCAGCGATGGGTGAGACAGTGACTGGTGTGAAATTGTGGAACATACGCAACATTTTTCAAAGATTAGAACCGATCACTTGAGTTGTGAAACACAGGAATTGTGTAACATCAGACCGCCCTATTTCGCGGCTTTAGTAGTCCAGGATCAATGTGTGGGGGGTACTTCCATCCCATATCCTCCACTCATGATTAATTTGTTCTCTCAGACCATCCAGCAAGAATTGTTGTTGTTGGGGCTACTCGTTTCCGAATGGGGGAGGATCGACAAGACTCATGCGATTCGCGACGAGTTGCCCACCGTGACATACTTACGTTCAGTCCATTTGCAACATGTAGAGACTTTTACTAACTTTATCAATCAAGATTACACTCGCTAACTTTTTAGGGCCTAACTCTCCGACTGATCTTATCGGTTCTCAGCGAATTTTACAATCAGTTTCAAAATTAATAACCCCAACTATTCTTACGGTCACATCAAATCAAAAGTTACCATAGTGACTTAATTTTTCTGGTGATTTTACACCTGCTAACTCTCAAGGAGAAAGTCACTTGACTGATTTCCACGATTCCAACGTACCAATCTAGCACATCTAATGCTAGTTATCCTAGAGTAACTAATGTTTTATACACTATCAGCTTAGGCATATTTAATTGAGGTTTTACAATGGTGCTCCTTGATGAGCAGATGGTGGAAATTAATGCGTAAAGAAAATTGAATTAACTAACGGACATACATATGAGGAGGATAGTAGGAATGTAGTAGAAGTGCAGATTCCTCCTCTTCAATGTTTTTCAGGATGAGAGACTTTTGGGTTGATGCTTTCACGCTAAAAGAAAAAGTAAGATTAGCGATAGAAAAATTATATCTCTAATCGGCCTCTAATATGTAGCTGAAAAGTTTAGTGACAGATTCACGGTCGATTAGCGACTGATCTAAATTAGCAGGTAATTATCAATTACCAGTACAAATTTTGTCACTAATTCATCCTTGATTAGTGAAGGAAATTAAAATCTACTGCTAATCGGTCGTGAATTAGCGACGGATTTGAGACGAAAAAAAGTCACCTTCATGAGTGCGGTGAAGTCTCCCCTTGACTTGAATGTGTAGGAAGTTTGTGCTCAGAGATCGCTTTGCTAGCAGGAAGATGCCTGAAGATGATTGATCGTTCTACTCAACAGAATTTTCTACTCATTATGGTTCTTCTTGAACTCCAGATTATTTATAGCTCCATGCTTTATTATATCTGTTAGATACATTTGCCTTCAGTGGTCATATCTTAGTCACAACGTTCGGCATATCTGATTAGTTACTAAGTTTTCACCTGTTTTGTGAGTGAGCGCACGTTGTTCTCAAAATAATATATAAGTAGATCAAATCTTCTACTGTCAAATATACATCAATCATCCTCTTATTTCTTTTGTGCAACCTGCCCCATGGTTGTTGGCATCTACGTGCCTGAAATAATACTAAAAATATTTCACCAATATAGGGACGTCAGATAAAGTGAACATATTCAAAATACAAGTTCTAGTATGAGTAAAATATACACAAGTAATATGGACTTTACACATAAAAATATATCTCACAATATTGTGTGGTGTACAAGATGATTATGTAACGTATTTTATACGTCCTAAGAATGAAAAAGTATCCTAATGGATATTGTGCATTAAATGCGGACGTATTATCAAATTGACTATTCAATGCCGTATTTCAGCCGTTCAACGTATGTGGTTTTACCAAAAAAAGAAGTTAGTAAAATTTTAATAATGTGTATAGTTTACGTGCATGACACTATAGAGTTTAAGTGTTGTGTAAGCACTTTACTATATGGTTTGTCATTTAACGTAGTTAACCAAAATATATATGTGACCAAGTCAAAAGTGTAATATATATATCGCCTATTTGAATGAAAGATAAAAGTATGGTGACGACATTTTTTCTTTCAATGAAGGTAGACGAAGTATCATCTACCCATTCATCTAAGCATTCTATTTTTACTTTTTATATTAGACTAAGTATCGTCTATGTTTGATTTTTGTCATTTTTCACTTTGACGAAGTATCATCTAACGCTTTGCCTGTCTGTAGTTCTATTAGACGAGGTATCGTCTAATGCTTAAATTTGATAGATTAGACAAAGTTCCGTCTATCGCTTTATCTATATGTGCGTCTAATGCTTCATTTTGATAGAGTAGACGTAGATATGTCTATCGTAGTTTTTGTCTTTTTTTTTTTACTTAGATGAAATATCATCTAACTCATCGTCTATCATAAGCTAGACGAAATTTTGTCTAACGCTTTTCTTCAGTTAGATGATGTATCATTTGCTGTGAGCTTTTGTCATTTTCCTCTTAGATAGAGATTCGTCTATGAAATCTCATATCATCTACTTTATTTGTCTTAGATGATGTATTATCTAATGTTCCAATCTAATTAGAGACTTTAGATAAAGTATCGTATAATATTACTTTACCTATTTAGATGGAGTATCGTCTATCTATTTTCAATTAGGCGATACATCGTCTAATCTTTCGTCTATCCCGTTTACATTAGAAGATATATTGTCTAACCCTTCGTCTATCTTGGAGATTTATATGGAAGATCGTTTAACGTAGTTTCTTATCATTTTGCTCATTAGATGAAATATTGTTTATGTTGAGTTTGGATAGACGATATATTGTCTATCACTCAACCTTTTGCTTATGAAGATAATATTCAAATTTATTTGATTAATTCTAGCCCAAATATTTAATTGATCTTAATTTAGGTTTATAGAGATCTAAATTTATGTTAAACCTATAATCTGACTTCGTCAAATTGGGATAAATAATTATATTTTATCATAATTCAAAATAATGAATTTATTGAAAAAGAGATTTTCTCAATAATCTTCCCCTTTTTAGTTATGACAAAATAAATTTAATTTTTTGATAGATTTATATTTTATATTTTCTATAAATTATAATCTCTCCTTGAAATCGTGAACTCTCCGTCATAATCTCTCCTTGAAATTGTGAACTCCCGTGGAGTTGACAAATTTGCAAGGGTTTCAATATTTTCTCTCCCTTTTTGACTTTGGCCAAAAAGGGATGAGAAGTGTGTAAGCTGCCCCCAAGATTGCGATTTTCCTATAAAGTGAACAGTTGGAAGTGTTAACACTCCCTCTCTATATTGATCATTTAGCTCCCCTTAAATGATATACCATACATTATCACCAAGAAAAGAACACAGAATAGGGTTGGTGCCAAAAAGGTAAATTGTATTGATAAAGGATTTACAAAAATCATATCCCAAGAAATAAGAGATTGGAGGATCTTATATTTCCCCATACAACCACTGTTTCTGGGTTTGATCTGGTAGGGCATAGGGACCATGAGTGAGTTGTACTGGGCACTTGAGCACACCACCAACTTTAGGGTTTGTGCCCACCATAGTGCAACAAGTCGCTTGTATGTATCATTTGGTCGTTCAAGTAGCTCCTTTCCTTGACTTTGGTAAGAGTATATGAATTTACTAAAGTCCTACTCGTGCTTCTTCAGACTTTTGAATTAAAGAATACACTGCTCATTTTTCTCGTGGAGTTAGAAACCTAGTGATGGTGCTTGTGTACATAATTTTCCTTGATAGTATAACAATCGTGTCTCTCATAGACATGACAGTGATGATAGTGTCACGTACCTTGTGTTTGTCGTACACCTTAAAATTTTGATTTGGATAGCTCAATCCATTAAATTTTAATAAAATGGAGAGGTGCCGATACGACCTATTCTTAAAATTTTAATTTTTTGATAGCTCCTTATCTAAGTAATCCATCCACATGATCTGATTTTATATCGAATGATTGGAAAAAAATCTAAATAAATGTCCAATTTAATGAATTAATTATAATTAACCTATTTTTGTAAAAATAATATATTTTAATTTTTTTTTTTAGCAATTTGCTTCACGATTAAACTGTAAAAATGAATTTGCTTAGAGAAGATCGAGGATACTATTTTTTAACCTCATGCTTGCACCGTGAAACAGTGCCATGCAACAAACAAGACTCTTTCAATTTGATCTAATCAGATTGGAGAGCCCGTCGGTGTGGAGTCAATCCACCATCCGCCAAAGCCCATTCGTTGCCCAGTTGGCGCATGCAGGTTGCAGAGTCATTAGCGGGTGTTTGGATACATTTTTTCCCCTCTTTCTCTCTCAATATAAAAATTTAGATAAAACAAGTTCTTAAAGTGAGTTTGATACAACTCGCCTCAATTTTTGAGATAGAATCATGTCATGTGTAAATCTCCTTCGAAATAAAAACATCTCCCAAGTAATTTTTTTTCCAAGAGAAGCTCTCACGTCGCACGTCCACGCGTCACGCCTCGACTCGTGATCGCATGTGTTTCCCTCTTTCCCCTTTCTTCCCCAGTGACCTCCACTTCCATGCACGAGACCCCTTCCCTTTCCTACATTGGTTCCCCTCCCCACCACCCCATCCCCCCACCGTTTGCGAGTGTCGCCGCCCTGAACCTGTGTTAACCCTTCCTATGGTGGGAGATAGTAATGCCTCCGAATTTTTGGATCTTATATTTTCCAGAGTTTGGATTTATTTTTAGGGATAAATTAATAATTTAAAATGTCAAAAATTGGATTCCGTTCAAATCGTGACTTTTCAGAATTTTTTCGTGGGTGTCGTAACTTTATGTGCAAGAGGATAAGGCATATATATATCTACGATTTTAATTTTTCTCGGGTTTTGGGGAAATCCCAAAACCTTTTCATTTTCTTGTTAACGCGATCCTCGCTCCTCTCTCTCCTCACTCTTCCACGGCTTCCGATCGCGAGACTCGCTAACCCTCCTCTCTGGCTGCACATGGTGAGCGCGAGGGGAAGCACGATCGATGACGACGTCGGGCTAGACAAGCGTGGGGGAGGTGGTTCGTGCGTGCGCGTGCGGGATCATGTCTTCTCGAGCGTAGGTTTGAGATCCGACGAGTTCTGACATGGTTCGAAGGTGACATTCAAAGTTTGAAGCTTCGCCGAGGTTGGGGGATGGATCCCTAGCTCCCCTCTCACATTTCCTTTCCGATCGGCGGCGATTTGGACGAGAGAGTGGGGTGCATTGTGTTTTTGGGGGAAAATGCCATGTTCGGGGATGTGAGCTTGATTCAGCCTATATCTTCATGATTTCTAGTTTAGATCGGGTTTATTGGATGCCATCCTCATCGGGGACGAGTTCCCCATGATTTTCTGGGGTTCCCGCTTGCAATGGGGGGCGAGATGCGCTTAGGAGGACCTTCCGGCTGAGTTCTGGGAGGATCCTGCTCCAGATACGGCCAAGTAGGCTGCAGTCTCTGCCTAGCAGGGCGGCCAGTGGGTTAGCCGCCTGAGAGGGCTGGGTGGCCACTGGGTTGGGCGCCCAGGAGCTTCTTCCTCTGGGAGGCCAGAGCCCTTGCTACCCAGCCTCTGTTTCAAGGCGGCCACAAGAGTGGCCGTCCAGGGAGTTGATCCCAGGGACTAGGTGGCTAGTAGGGTGGTCGTCCTGTCCTGTCTCTGGGCGGCCATCGGGCGGGCCGCCCAAGCCAGGGGTGCTGGGCGGCCACTACCTTGGCCTCCGAGGCTCCTGGGTGGCTAGGAGGTTGGCCGCCCAGGCCAGGCCCATGCTGGCCCATTCTTTGTCTTTTCGAGTCTTCGCGCTTGGTTCTGGCTCGCGTCCTATGCACTGACAATTGAGGGATTAGCCATCCAGTCAGAGGTTCCTGATTTTCGTGACATAAGCAGCCTCGTGGTGTGTCATGCGTGTACGATTGGGTTAGTCCGGACCGATGGTACTCCTGTGGTTTCCGCTCCTTAGCGAGTTTACACCTCCAGTGACCTTTCTAATTAGTCATAGCTTTCTTGCGCACGCGTGTGCGGACCCACTTGGGAGTGGTAGAGAGCTTGTCCCAGTGTGACAGTTTTTAGGCTGGTTACAGTAGGGCCTCTCATCTTTGCACCCTAAGTCTGGGCTGGGGAAAAAACCAGCTAGAGGACCTGACTTAGAGCGCATAGTCTGTGTGTGCACACGAGGTTGGGGGTGTCGGACACGCGTTGACAAGCGTGACCCCAACTAGTCATTGTTCCGTCGTTACGTGGTTAGTGTGTCTCAATTTTCGTCTGGGACGAGTAGGGAGACATGGGGCGCAGACTAAGACATTAGTGGACACATTTGACCTTACTTCTAATGGGTAGTACTCCTGTCTCCTGTGAGGTAGCGACTCTGGTTCCTTTCGTCACGAGGTTACTGTTCTGGTGGCTCCGTGCACTTAGTTCTGCCTGACACGTGGTTTATAAAGCTAGCACTTGTGTAGCTTTCTTTTATTATTATTTCACTGTCTCCTTTTGTTATATGTTTATTATTTATTATCCTCGCTTATTGTTTATCTTGCCGTTGTGTTCCTCGTTGTGAGGTAGGGATCTGCGGGATCCCTACTGAACCAATGAGATGAGGCTCACCCCTTTTGCTCTTCAGGTGAGACGAGGTTGACGCGGAGTACTTCGGAGGCTCCTCGTGGTGTCGGTGGTCTGGTCTAACAGTCAGTTTGCCAGAGACGGCCCGAGGTATGTCTCGTGTTCTTATACTTTTATTTATGTTGATTGTACTTATTATGGACTTAGATATTCTGGACTGTATAATTGTTTAATATTTTACATTATATATATATTATCTTGTAGCTCTGTAATCATTTTAGATTCTTGTATATCTTCACACCGTCTAAATAACCCTTTCGAATCTTCTGACTCGTAGATGGCGGGCCAAGATTCAGGTCGTACTGGTTCCTTTCCATTACCCAAATCTTGAGTCATCGAGAGACGACTAGAATGATGATGCTCGGGGATCCCCGGGACAGCGACGACATGGTGGAGCCTTGTCGCCTCCACCGTCGCACCAATGGTTGCAAGTAGGAGCCTCTACGAGGTCCTCCGCACGAGAAGACTGCCTCTGCCGCCAAGATCAAGGCCGCCTACTGCACCATGGCCAAGTGCTTCCACCCCACCGCCACCCTCGCTGTCTCGCTGGGATCCAGAAAGGACTTCGTCGAGATCCAATGGGTTTACATGATGCTCTCCGAGCCGTCGGTCAGGGCATCGTACGATCGCTCCATCGCGGGCTCAAATTTCCGTCCAGGTGGCATGGGTACGTAGAGCCCTCAATCTAGTGGACTCTGATTGCATGGGTTGGGTCGTGTTCATCAGTTTAATTAGAATACAAATTGTGTTGATAAATTGGGATGTATAATCTTTCTCAGAAAATGGAGAAGCTACTGGTTCATTCCAGTTGTAGCTAATCGGTGAGAAGTTACATTGGAAAGGTTAATCTTACTTTTTAGTATACTTAAAATTTTGTAAAATATTAAGCAACTTTTTTCTGGAAAAAGTAAAAGTAATCTAGGTGACTTCAGCTTACAACAGAACGACATTCGTAGTTTTTTAACATATTTTTTGTACCCAAATTAGGACTTCAGAGGTTATGCGAATGAGTAATGGTATTTACTTTTTTACTTTTTTATTTTTTTTATATGAGTTTCATCCCAAATTATCCTGACATAAGTCTCGCCTCACCCATCCCCCTCTCCAATAAACCTGCCCCCAAAAATAAAAACTTCGTGTAAACAATGCAATTTTTTTCACTGTTCACGGGGGGTTATTATTATTAATATTTTTTTATGTCCAAGACATATCATACAGATAGGGTGGGGGTCACGTCAAAAAAAACTATTCTTCCATTTTAAATTATTTTCTCCTCCACTTAGAAGGAGAAAAATTATGGGAGGATCATCCTTGCAATTTCTCTTGTGCCAACTCACCTTCCTCTCAAAGAAAATTTCCTTTTTTCCTCCTTTCCCCGTTGGGCTACAATATCTACGTCATCTTCAATGTAAGATCCATTCTGTAAACGTAATATCAAATTTTATGTACGTGATAAATGCAAACTATGATGTTCTTTGCTGGAGCTGTATCATTCAAATTTTATGAATTCTGAGGAGGGTAAAATCAGGGTTTGTCGACCCGGCCGACTCGGTCTCGACGCGGGACGGGTCGGGTCGGGCGGGTCGCACAGCGACCCGGTCCGCCCCCTTGGCTCTCGACGCGAATTTTTTTGAATTTTTTTAAAATTTTTTAATAAATTTATTTTGAAAGATTAAATGTTATATATATTTAAAAATATTAGAATGTAGAGTTTATTTATGATAATAGATCTATACTAAATTATACATAATAAATCATATAAAAATTACATATTACACCGCTTACTTAAACATCCTATTATATATAATACATAAAAATTTATTTCAACTACTAAATATGTAAAAGTAAACAGTGACATAATAACGACATTCATTCATGAAGTATAAAATATAAAAACTCACTAATCCTCGTCCATCTGTGAAGCCCGAATCCCAAAACTCACTCATCATCCTCATCTGTGTAACCCGAATCCCAAAACTCACTAATCCTCATCATCAGTGAAGCCCGAATCTCAAAACTCATCATCAGATACATGAGACTGATCACCCGTATAATCTAACTCTATCCTAGTGGGTGGAGGTACATGTGGGTGGGACTGAAAATATGTAACCATCTGCACAAATGATGGGTCGTGTGCTGCGGTAGAGGGTATATGAAAATCTGTAAAAAAAGTCATCACTACATCTATAGCTTCAATTCTATCATGTGCGACTGGTGCTGGTGCTGGTGCTGGTGCTGCTCGAACTCTGGACGTGGAGGAAGATCCTGCTCCGCCCTGTGCTCGTGGTGGAGGTACCCGGGACGTAGAAGATGATGTCCTCGGTGTGCTACGAGAACCGTATCTATCCTGTAACTGTGTCCGAAAGGAATGTCGAACATCTCCCGGAACTCGGTCGCATGCACGAACATCGCGTCCCACTCCCGCAAGGTGCTCCGCAAACCTGTGTATGCCGGTGACGCGATGTTCGCAGTATCTACAGTGCACATGTCCATCACCCTCAACAGAGTATCCATGCTCCCACGCAGGGTGACGCCGTCCGTCCATGATGACCTGCAAATGATGTAAAAGTTTACATTAGTGATTTCAATGAAAAGTATAGAACTCTATATATGAAGAAATCTACAATTAATTATTAGTTAGTTATAAATATAACCAAATGATACATACTAATTAAGAGTATGGACCCAAACTGGGCCAGTGCCCATCTCCAAACAATTTGACATTAAACGTGGTACGCAGATAGGACAGATAGTCTTCATAGCGCATTGAACCTGAATAGTTCTCCCAGTACATGCGTACGTAGTATTCATACTGCTGCGAACCTTGTGCGTACACGACCTCTACTGGCGCAGCTGCGGCATAAGGATATGGATACGATGGGAAAATGTACTACTGTTATCTGAGTCGCCATGATACATCGGCTGCTGCGGCCATGACCGTCCATACGAGCTTCCAGATCCCTGGGAGTCATGTGTGCTCATCATCTCAAAATCAGACAACATGCCTTGATAGCTGGTACTGTCTGCAACCGAACTTCCATAGTAGGGATCCCAATGATCAGCTGCCCGCCTCGTCCCTGCCGGTGGAGCACCGTGGTCCTCATCTTGCGTGGCATGTGTGAAGTGCTGCTCCTCTGTCCATGCGCCATGTTGACGGCCCCCACGACTTCTACTATGACCACTGCTGTACTCTCTGCCACCAGCACTAGTATTCTCACGAGGACTCCGTTGGTCACCTTGAGAACCACCACCTCTATGGGATAAAGACCCTGTCGGTGTACTATCAGCATCGGAGTCATAACTCCCACTAATGCGGGGCTCAACAGAGGGCTCGGGAGTGTCGTCATCTACATTGGGATCTAATGTCTCCATATCTGCAATATCTATCAGATTTAATGGTGGTCCCTTGTCCTTCTTGCTGGTGAATAATGTGGTCCATGATGATTTTTTCTTCTGTGGAGCAGGGGGTGGCTTACCTGCTGCATGTTGTGTCCCTCTAGATGCCTGAGAAGCAGAAGCCCGCTTAGATAATTTTTCAATTTACGGTGTAAATTGTGTAAGTCTGTACGTATACCTGAGACGACTGATTGGGTGCCTTAGCTTTAGATGTTGAGCGTTGTGACGCAGCAGACCGAGATGGTTGTTTCGATGCTACCGAAGACTACACAGTTGAATGAAGAATATATTCAGTTACCAATGAATTACATATTAACAAATATAGAAATGACAATATAATTTCACCTCTCTAAATGAGGAAATCCTCCTAGCCTCTCTTGAAGTGGATAACTTTCTTGGTTCCGCAGATATTGAATGCCGCGGTGCAGCAACTCGGGACCACTGTTCTCCCGTAATGTTGTCATTTGTCGGACCGACCTGTAATATATTTCTTACATCATCATACATCAATATATGACTACGCTATCTAATGAAATTTGCGATTCGATTTTCATGTATTAATTCACCTGAGGTGGCTCTTGACGCTCAAAAATTGGAGGTTGTATCAATCGCTCCCATGCTGTATCATCGTACGCATACGATGTGTCTCCACCCCCAATGACGAGGTCTTCATCTAAATTAACTTCATCATCACGTCCCGTTGCTGACTCGTCACCACCCAAATGCACATGGGTGTCATCTCCCTCCCCCACTGCCTCTTGTACAGCTGATGCGAGAAAAGTATTAGGCCGTGGTGTCTCGCCAGGTTCTTCAGCCTCCTCATCCAATTCTGCCTCACCACGCTCGGTTGTGGCTCTTGCAACCCATGCTACCATAGGGTCATCATCGTCTCGCAAGTACACAGCATCCGTTGGGTCGTAATCTCCCTATCCTCTCCTTGTATCCATTTGTACATGCCGGACCTTTAGCCTCATGTTGTAATGAACATACACCATTTTGTCTAGCCTGCGATGTGTTAGTCTATTCCTCAGCTTAGTATGCAAGAAGGAGAACGTCGACCAATTCCGCTCACACCCACTCGATGAGGATGTTTGCGATAGAACTCTCATTGCGATCTTCCTTAATACGGGTGCACTTGTGCCGTAATTTAGCCACCACTCAGCTGTGTTTAAGACAGATCAGGTACAATATAATAATTAGATGTAAAAATTACTTCTCCAGATATAGAAGGTACAGCAGGAAGACACATTACCTGGGTCGAGTCTATCACGACTGGCCATGGCATTAGGTCTCGCAAATGAACCAATTCCCTCTCTAAATATTTTCATCTGTATTATCCAAAAATATGAAGTGTATATTTCATTTAATATTGTCAATGTTAAAATATCCAAGTATACCTCATTCAACGCATCAGCAGCATATGTTGGGGTGAAAGACAATCGGTCTACCACAATGTTGACCGATTCTATCAACGTATCGTCATAAGCAAGGGCCCGAGCATATTGGAAGGCCGGATGTAGATAGTACGCTGCAATCATAAGACAATGAATTACATATTAGTATCAACTGAAAATCACAGCTCATTGATTGGATGAGAATGTAAGTGTTTACCTGCCATGTGAAGATCGCGGCTCATTTGTCTGTCCCATCGGTCCTCCACAATCTCTAGAATGGTGGGTCCATATTTTTTGGACGTTGTAAGGATCTTCCGCTTGGCTGCTTCTATTTTGTTGTACACCAACCCCATGGTTGGTACTCTATCCCCATCCACGCATCGTAGAACCTCATACAGTGGCTCTATCAATGACACTAATACCTTCACTCTATCCCAAAAATTCGAGGTGTTGACAATCCCCTCGACCTCCGCCCCTTCACGTGAAGCAGCAAAAGAGGAACTCAGCTAGGTCTCACCTCTAAACATTTGCTTCAACCCATCCTTGTACTTCAATAGGCTCTGCAATGCGATGTAGTTGGTGGCAAATCGTGTGATGCCATGCCTCAACAGTTCGCCGCCACAATGCTCCCTCATCCATGCCAATACAAGTGTGTGGTTGTAGATATATTTCGTGATTTTTTGTGCCACCTCGACCACAGATTTTACCATACGAAGCTGCCCAATCTCCTTCAGCATCAGATCTACACAATGTGCTGCACATGGGGTCCAGAAAATGTGCCGTTTTTTCTTCATTAGTTCCTCCACAGCCTTCTTATAGTTCGACCCATTGTCAGTCACCACTTGCACAATGTACTCCTCCACAATCTCAGTCACCACTTGCTCCATCAATGAAAAAATATATTGATGACTATGAATTTGACGAGACGCATCCACTGATTTGTGAAAGAATACCTGTCTGTCACAATAAACAAGGAAGTTGATCAGGTTAGATTTTGTTGTACCTGACCATCCATCACACATCAGTGTGACTCCGTACTTTGTCCATTTCTACTTGAATGAGTCAATGTAACTCTTGATCTCAGCAACTTGTTCATCAAGGTATACGCCAGCCAATTCTCTCGCTGTAGGTGGCTGCACGTGTAGCCCAAGGACATGTGCTTCCTGAAACATTGGCTTGTAGTAAGGGCTATTGGCTGCATTGAAAGGCAGACCCGCGTGGTGCCACCATTTTGCAACAGTCTGACCAAGTTTCCATTTAGGTCCCTTCTGGCCATACGCATCGTCCATCCTCGTTTGCTTGCCATGCTCTCGGGATAGTGCACCGGGCTCCACATCTTCAATGTTGATCGATTGTGTCCTTTTTCTTTGTGTCCACGAGTCACCAGTCAATAAACTCATTATGCCTCGTGGTTGTCGAGTTGTAGATGAACCACCACTCCCTGATGCTCCGGTCCTCGCGGCCTCGCTACTACGGACTGTAGTCTCCTCGGGATGTCTTGACTCTTCCCTGCTCTGATGTACTGCCTCAAGAAACTCTGCTTCGTATGGATCGTTCACAGTGACATACACATTAGCCTGCTCAGTACGTGCTTGTTCGTCTTCGTCACTGGGTGTCCATGCACATTCCTCCTCGTTGCTGCCAATTGCTATTCCGCTCACTGCCGCTTAATCCCTTTTCTTCTTTTTTTCCTTTTCTTACATCTCAGCTCTCTTCTCCCGCAGGTGCCTAGCCATTGCAAGTTTCACATCTCTAGGCACATGGGTACACCCAGCAACCTCAGAGTATCCTGCCCCGGCTCCTCCTGCCAAATGCTTCTTCAACCGAGACACCCCTCCTCCCCGATGTTCTATTTTACAATAGTTACAACGCCAACACCTACGGTTGCCATCCAACAAAACTCCGTGTGACCACCCAATATCATTTGTTCGCTCCTTAGGAGCCATAGGGTGCTATCTCCTAAAATTAAGAAATTCAAATTATGAAAATATATTATTTCCCATCTACAACTAACAATGAATATAATTTCATGATTTGCGTAACATACAAGACTAAATTCAATATTTAATACATCTTCATATAATTTAGTTCCAAATATTATAATTATTTCTATAACATACATATAAGGGTAATATTTATAATTAATACATATACATTAACTTACATGACATAATTAGATATTTAAAATATAACTAATTAGATATTTAAAATTACATCTCTAATTAAATTACATGACACATATAATTTATAAACATCTCTAAATAATTTACATTATATATATATAAATTAACTTTAAAATTATTTAGAAAATATTAAACACTAAATTTATATTTACATTAAAAATATATCCATACACATTATATTTTTACATTATGCAATTAAATTAACTAATATACATTATGTATTTAAAAATATTTTACATCTACAACTAATAATGATATTAATATCATTACTTTTACAACATACAAGACTAAATTTAAAATTTAATACATCTAAATTAAATCTAATATTTAAACATGAATTGAATAACACATCAAAAAATAAATTTATATCTACAACATGAATTAAATATTATTTATATTAATTCTAAAAAAATGAATTAAATAATACATCAAATATATGATATTTATACAACATCAATTAAACAAAAATTATATTACTTATATAACATGAATTAAATAATATATTATTATTAATATTAAATAATATAATAAAATATTTTTCTATATTTTTTAATTTAAAAACTAAAAAAAATAAACACCCCCCCCCTCACCCTCACCTCCCCCCACCGGAGGTGGGGGCGGCGGTGCAGACGCCCCCCCCCCCCCCCTCACCCTCACCGCCCCCCACCTCCGTGCAGACGCCCCCCCTCCCCTCACCCTCACCGCCCCCCCACCGGAGGTGCAGACGCCCCCCCCCCTCACCCTCACCGCCCCCCACCGGAGGTGCAGACGCCCCCCCCCCCTCCCCGCCCCCCACCGGCGGCGGTGCCAGTGCGATCGTCGGTCGTCACCCCCCATCCCCCTCCTCACCCTAAAACAAAAAATTAGGGCACCTACCTCTGATCGCCGATCGTCGCCGCCGCCCGGTGCCGTCCGCCGCCGCTCTGCACCACCCACACCTGCCGGCCACCGCCTTCAAGCCGCTGCGGATGGCAGACCCGCCCGCACCCCGGCCCGCTATATGGGCGACCCGGCACGTACGTGCCGTCCCGCACGAACCACACCGGGCCCGCCTCGACCCGCTCTGGTACGCGGCAGGACGCACGGGACCGTGCGGTCCACTGCGTCCAGGCCACGACCCACAGCCCGTGCGTCCCGGCGCCCGCCTGGGTCGGGTCGGGTCGTGCGGGTCGGTGCGGGTCGGGCCGGGACGGCAAACCATGGGTAAAACCCGCCAGACTCAGTGTGACCTATCAACGCCAGATCTACGGCGACCCACCCCAATCAGGTCCGAGACAGGCCGCCCGATGACCTACAACCCAAGTCAGGCGGCCCGACTGAGGCCCATGAAGGATTTGTTAGCCCACGGGAAACATCGACGTGAGTATCTCGGACGTCAGAAAACTCTCCCATAACCGAACGTCGTCTCCGCCATTATAAACCCTTTCCCGACAGGGACGAAGTCACGCCACAGAGTCGAGATTCTCGCCCCGAAACCTCTCTTCTCGAATAAGTAGATGCACAACGGGCAACTCCTCTCACGATCAAGGAGGTATTACTCCACAACCTACATCTTTTCCCATTGAGGAACGGACCCTCACCGTCAGAACGACCCATATAAATAGGCCTTCGATCATACGCCTAAGGAGACACACATGAATACAGTGATGGATAGATAAGGACAAAAGTGCACAAAGAGAAACAAGATCCACCGTGCCGAGTACTCTCAAGGCTCTCCGAGCACATCCCAAATCTCGCGAGTACTCTTCGAGCACTCGCTAGACGCAGCGAGCACTTCAGGGGTCCCAGCTCTTATGCCTAGGCTTGTCCATTCTGTTCTCACGCTCTCTCTCTCTCTCTCTCTCTCTCTCTCTCTCCTTCCTACTAATTTCTTCCTGGTGTGATCTTGACCTAAGTATCGGAAGGTTGTCCCCTTAGGTAATGCCTAGGACTCCTTCCGACGTCATTTTCCTGGTGTTCGTAGGCTTCCACATGTGACTGGACGATCTTCCCCAACAAATAAATCTCAAAAATATAGTACGAGATTTATGGACTATTTTTGTATCTCTGCAAATCCTAAATTTATGTTAAGTATATAATTATTTTCTTTTCTATTATATGACGTGCTTTAGTTTGTTCTCATGAACTTTTACTTATAATCCCATAAACGTTATACTCTACAATTATATGTTATTGTCAATAATTAGGATGGGGGGACTTTGGCCAAATTTTTGGACAAATACTTCCGGCTGATGTTTCCATTTTACGTTTCTAAACTTCTTTCACTTTTAAGTTTTAACTTCAAGTACTTCTACTTGCAGCTGGCCATTTCTCTTAGAAGGTACTCCTATGTGAAGTACTCCGTAGGAACTTGTCAAGCGCACCCTACATTGCTTATTAAATGTTCACAAAATAGAGCAGCGAGAAATACAAACAATGGTTTAAAGTTTTTTTTATTATAGAACCTCGTAAGAATTCATATAAATGTGAAAGTCCTTGAAATATTATTTAATATTTTATAAAAAATAAAAAATAAAAAAATTCTCCAACTAACAGTTTGTGTTAGGTATCAATTCGGCTCAGACCCAATTTTAAATTCGGGTCTACCCGAATGAGTTCAAACGAAGCTTTCTTTGGGCCAGCTGACCCCAAATTCGGCCCAATTCTGGGTTGGCCGGATCCATGGAGGCCCCGTCTCCACACAACGCTAGACCAGCCTGCGGCTGGGACGCCGCTACGTGCCTATACAGCATCTACTAACTCGAAGGAAACAGCAGCAAATACGATCTCGACCATTCGTTCAGTTCCAAACGATCCAACGGCTGAGACCGCAAACCAGAGATAGAGGACGCCAGGAAAGCAATTAACCATCGCCACCGCCTGTATAGTATCAGACGGTCGTGATTGAGTTTCACTGTCCCGACGGAGCACCACGCAGAGGAGATAAGACACAGAAAGAAGTGGACAAGGAACCCGTGGAGAATTTTACAGAAGCGAAGCTAGAAGAGGAAGAAGAAGAAGCAGTAGGAATAGGAGGAGGGAAGTATGGCGTCGTCAGCAGCCATTTCTTCCTCATCTTTCCTTCCTAGCCACTCCATAAGCAGTGATGTGAAGCGGAACCCCCAGCTTCGTCCATGCAGGAAACCCAGATCCCTCGCCGTCCGAGCCGCCAAGCTCCCCGTGGGAGTAAGCCGCCTCAACCCTTCGTCACTTGTGCTCTTCTGCACACCGGTTCTGCGAAACCAATGCCGCAAAAGGCTGCACATAAATGTGTTTCTGGCACTAATTTCTCAGGTGGAGGCACCCAAGGCCGAGCCGAAGCTGACGGAGCCCTTCTGGGGTTTCACCAGGACTGCAGAGACTTGGAACTCCAGGGTCTGCATGGTTGGCTTAATCGGCACCTTCATTGTGGAACTGGTGGGTGCTTCTATCTATCCTCCTCCTTGGTTAATTTTGGTTCCTGATTGTTATCTTGGTCTTGGGTGATCAGTTGCATCGATTCCCTGCTCCTGTTATTAGTTTGACGTGTTTTCCCTTGCCGTGGGATTCCTTTTCTCCATTTTTCTTTCAGATTTTGCACAGGGGAATCCTCCAGATGGTTGGGGTGGATGTAGGGAAAGGCTTGAATCTTCCGTTATGAGATGTGGGTTATCTCCTCTGGACTTCTTCGTCTCTGTAAAAAGAATGTCAGCTTTCACAGCCGGCTGTAGAGCAAGTCAATCATCTGGGTCTTGGCTGGGACTTGAACATTTGATAATATGAGTGAAGAACGTTAACCAGAAATCTTCCGGTGGGAATTTGTGTTATTGCCTCATTTCAGCTCTCTATCTGTATCTGCATATTTGATCGGGCCCTTCTGTTCAATTTGATAAATATTGAAGATCTGAACTGTGAGCTCACGCCATGCATTGTTCTGACTACGATCATCAAACACGGCAATAACCCCTCGTTTTTTTTACTTCCACACTGTAATGAAAAATGTTCGGACATCGATCGCATCATCAAATTGAAGCAATTAAAATCGTGGGTCCAATTTCAATCTGTTCACCACTTCTTGTACATGCTGTGTCATCATGGAAGCCAATTATGTCTCCTCTTTCAGCATTATTTTCCTCCTCTGGTTCACATTTCTAATCATGTTCTTCGGTTCCGTGGTATTTTAATCAAACATTTTTAAGACTTTCAGTCATTTGTTGGTACTGCAATTTCCCAACGTCCCATCCTTGGTTAAAAGATTTATGATTGCATGTATGCCTTCTTCCTCATTGCACATTGAAGCTCAACACACCGTTTAGCAGCTCCCTCCCTGCGTTTCAAAAGAAAGCATGCATTCCCAGTTGCATCAAAGTTCTAACTAAATAGTGCCTTCTACAGCTTTATTCTGACAGTGAGAATTTACATGAACCCTTGCCTAGTTCAAGTCCATTTCTTCATAATCTTGGGTTTCACCCTACAATTTTATTACGGTATATTGCTTGGAAGTATCATGTATATTACATAACAAAAAAACGATGGCTGGTGCATTCCTGATACGTTTAAAAAATTGCCTTTTTCTTTATCATCCTACAACATGTTTGAAACTTTTAGTTGGAAATTAATTTTGGTTTCTATATCCAACATGAAGAAATTGAAAGAAAATAAAATTGAAAGAAAATAATGTTAACTAATTTTAGATAGTTATAAAAGCCGAACATTTTTAGACAACCATGACTTTCATAAATGAAAGTTCCAATTTAAAGCTTTTAGTTTGTGGCCAAAAGATAATCATAAAATTACAATAAATAATTTCAAAGTCCTAATTATTCCTCTTAAAAGAACTAGATTGAAATTCCGAGATGTACAAAAATATATGGCGTTAAGATTGCCTCTAATGCGGAAGGAGCATTGGTTATATAAATGGAGGACACGTAAAGGGACGATTGATATAAGGTTTTTTAAATATGGGTATTTATGTTTTAGTCACTCAATTATAATTATTTATCCAAAAACCCCTACAATCTTCACCGTTATACGAACAAGTCCCTGCCATTCCCATTAAGTAGTGCACCGTCCACAAAAATGTTAAACGATGTAGGGATAACTTCACCCATGTGCAATAAAAGCCCAAGATAACTCTTGATATTATATATATATATATATATATATATATATATATATATATATATATATATATATATATAGAGAGAGAGAGAGAGAGAGAGAGAGAGAGAGAGAGAGAGAGAGAGAGAGAGAGAGAGAGAGGGAGTGTAACGACCCGAGATCCGAACGTCGGGAAGGCCCAATAGCCCGAATCCTGAACCGCCACCCACGAGCCCGAAAACTAAGAAGAGTTAAAAAGGATGGTGTGAAGATACACAAGAATCTAAATAATTGCAGAGTTACGCAGTTTAAATGAATTAAGTAGGAAACAATAAATGACATTAGTTAAATTACATGGTCCACAATAATAACAGTAGTCTAAAATATAACAGTAGTCCACAACTAGTACAGTCCAAAGAGAAAAGTACAACTTTGCGAGGCATACCCCGGCCTGGCGACTGGCAACTAACCCTGGGCACCTGAACCACGTTGAGCCTCGGAAGCGCTCCCCTGAAGTCGCGTCTCACCTGAAACACCGAAAATACGCAGGAAATGAGCCTTAAAACAAAAGGCTCAGTAGGGATCATCCGGTCCCCACCTCGCAAACCGAGAAACTACGCGAAAAGTAACTACAAGCTACTACAACGGTTAGTACCGAATGTACGGCACGAAAATCGAGACAACTCGTCAAAACCTGAGAGAAACCCAAGAGTCGCTACCAGACAAAGACAGGAGTACCAACCCACTAGAAGCAAGGCCGGATACGTCCACTAACGACTTAAACCATGCCTCGGGTGTCCCCCTCGACCCCTGGTGGAACGAGTACACCATACTAGTAACCACAGAACAAGTGA
The DNA here is from genome assembly GCA_022559845.1 of Amorphophallus konjac. Taxonomy (NCBI): domain Eukaryota; kingdom Viridiplantae; phylum Streptophyta; class Magnoliopsida; order Alismatales; family Araceae; genus Amorphophallus; species Amorphophallus konjac. Next base: position 34,411,688 of record CM040126.1, read on the forward strand.
CTAGCTGGGGTCGCGCTCGTCAACGCGGGTCCAACCGCCCCCAACCACGTGTGCACACACATACCGTGCGTCCCTCGTCTGGCCCTCTGACTGGTTTTCCCCTCAGCCGGACTCTGGCTGGCAGACGTGGGGCCTGACGGAAACGAGTCTAAAACCGTCTCTCTGGGTAGCCTCGTCACCACTCCCTGGTGGGACCACTCGCGTGTCGGAAGGCTACGACTAGTGGAGGGTCACTGAAGGAGTAGACTCTCTAGTCAACGGAAAACAACGTCTAAACCGGACAAAGTACAAGGGCCGCTCCTCTTACCGACACCGACTCACGATGACACAAGAAGAGAACACCAACTCCCGGGATCCCACGGCACCCTAACATGTGGCCCCCACATGATGCCCAACATCAGCCAGACCACGGGTCAGCACGCGGATCGAGATCCACTAACTCGGGACTCGAATCGGAAAAACATAACTCCGGTTGGACATAGACCGCTGGCGGTCTACCTTTGGGCCGCCACAAGAATTAGCGGTCCAACATTGGGCCGCCACAGGGACTGTAGCGGTTCAACAATTGGCCGCCACACCCTGGGCCGTGAAAGAACAAACGGTCCTATATAGGGCCGCCACGGGTATGAGGCGGGCGAACCATCGGCCGCCAGGCCCAAAAAGCTTCCAACGGTTAAAAACCAATGGTCAAAATGCCTCGAAGGCCACGCCGGCCAACTTGGCTTAGTGGTCGGCCTTTCGACCGCCACCTGGGCTATGGCGGTTCATCGTATGGCCGCCAAGCCCAACCCTACGCATGGAAAGACTGAAACGGTCGAACGGGGACCGCCTGAAGGAAGTGGCGGTCACTGGAAGGGCCGCCACAACCTCCGAAAATCGAGAACGGCGGGTGTAACGACCCGAGAATCCGATTACCGGGAAGGCCCGATAACCCGAGACTCGCACCGCCACCCACGAGCCCGAAGACTCGGAAGGGTTAAAAGGATGGTGTGGAAACTACACAAGCGTCACAGATAATTGCAGAAATTAAACAGTTATAATATTAAGCAGGAAATAAATTAGCAATTTACATTTTACATGGTCCACAATAAAATAACAACAACAGCAAGAACAGTCCACGACTAGTACAGTGACAAGAAAGAAAAGTACAGCTACACGGGGCATCCCCGGCTCTGACCTCTGGCACTACCTCTGGGCACCCGCACCACGCTGCGCTCCTGACGCGCTCCCCGAAGGTGGCGCCTCACCTGAAACACGGTGAAAACACGCAGGGAATGAGTCTCGGAACAAGACTCAGTAGGGATCACTCGAACCCTACCTCGTAAAACGAGAAACCACTACTCTAGCGGTAGGAAAGTACCTCGGAAAGGAAAGCCCTGCACTCTACAGAACTAGACCCTACGGCACGCAAACCGACACACGTGCCACGGTACGAGAAGACCGAAATCAACGGTCGAACCGTAAAACCCGAAGGTCGGAAACACACGACTGACAGTCTGACACTCCGTACTCGACAGGAGTACCACCCACTAGAAGCACAGCCGGTAGCGTCCCCTGACGTCTTACACCGCACCGCAGGTGAACCGCCTGACGTGGTAGGTCCTACCCGAGGCGCAGACACCGTACAAGTAACCACAAACAAGTAACTAGCTGGGGTCACGCCCGTCGACGTGGGTCCAACCGCCCCCAACCACGTGTGCACACACAGACCTTGCGTCACTAGGTCTGGTCCTCTGACCGGTTTTCCCCCGTAGCCGGACTCTGGCTACCGACGAGGGGCCTACGGTAACCGGTCCACAAACCGTCTCGAAAGGTGGGTGCCCGTACACCACTCCCAGGTGAGACCAGCACCTCGTACTGGTGGGCTACGACTAGTGGAGGGTCACTGAAGGAGTAGACTCTCGAGTCAACGGAAAACAACGTCCGAACCGACAACGGGTGGGAATCACCCCACGTACTAGCTCCGTCGCACGGTAACCACGGTCGGAAGAGAAACAGACGCACTGCCCACGGTCAAACGCCTGACCGAGGCAAACGGGACTTCCGGACACCAAAGACACGGTCACGGAACTCCACGGGGTGCCCGGGACGCACACACGGCCCAAGGGGAACACCCAACAACGAACCAAATCGCGCTAGGGATACCTAGCGCGACAGGGCATGTCGCGCTAGGGTCCCCTAGCGCAACAAGGGTTGTCGCGCTATGGCCCCATAGCGCGACACGGACTATCGCGCTAGGGAACCCTAGCGCGACAAGGACCATCGCGCTAGGTCCTCCTAGCGCGACAATGATGATCGCGCTAGGACCCCATAGCGCGACACGAACCGCCAAACTGTTCATCTTCTCCGATGAACGCGCTCGGTCGGGGCAGCGCGACACTCAAGAACGCGCTACTGGAGTATAGCGCGTTCTCAGTCCGCGGCCGAAAACGGTAAGAACGCCCAAAATTCCAACCACGCCCCCATACCTCCATAGGAGAGGGGGAAAACAAAGGGGAAGACCCCTGGGGACCCCTAGCATGATTCTAGGCCCTCAAAACACGAATCCATGCATTGAATCCATAGATCGGGCGAGCTCTCCCCAAATCATGGAAAAACCCAAAAACGCTCAAACGATCCCCTCTCGGCCTCCCCGCGGCCTATAAATCACGGAAAAGATCGGCATGAGGCTAAGGAACGTCACCCTACCTCAATGGAGCGAATGCTCCGCCGAATCGATCACGAATCACGAAGAATGCTCGAAGCTTCACGAACTCCCCACGCTTCCCACGCTCGCCGCACGCCCACGAGATCGCCTCACCGTCGCCCACGCGTCCGCGCCGTCGCCCCGCCGCCGTCCGTAGCCGGAGAGGGGCTCGCCGCGTCCGAATGGGAGAGAGGGAGAGAGAGGAGGGCGGTCACGGTTGGGGAAGGAAGGAGGAAGAAGAAGAAAGAGAAAGGAGAAAAAGAAAAAGGAAAGAATTAGGGCTATATAGAAAATCTGAATTTTCGAAAAAATACCGAAAAATAGAAAAATACATTTCTGGAATCCTCGGAACGCACCGATCGCAACGGTACCACTCGTGCCTGGGGGAACCGCCCGGTTCGCCTGCAGCGAGCTTCCGAAGGAAAAGCCGAAACACACACCGGGAATCGGAAAACACACGCGGAAAAGCCGCGGAACGCCTCCGGGCCTCCGAAACGACTCCGGATCGCGCCGATCCGAACACGAAAGATGTCCGAAACGAAATTTCGGACACAACAGAGCCGGACGCTCCGAAAACCAGATCCGGGACCCACGAAGAAGGATCCGAAAGGTCCGGGATATTACAGCCCTCCCCCCTTAAGGAATTTCGTCCTCGAAATTGAGAACAACCAAAGGGGAAAGAAGAGGAAGACTCACTCAAACAGATACGGGAACTGCTGACGCATCTCGTCCTCACGTTCCCACGAAGCCTCACCACCAGAGTGTCGTTGCCACACGACCTTCACCAAGGGAATGACCTTGTTCCGCAGGCGCTGCTCTCGCCTATCCTCCACGCGGATCGGAAACTCTGGGAGAGAAAGATCTGGAGTCACCTCAGGCCAAACAGAAAACTCGAGCACATGAGAGTCATCGGGCATATACTTCCGCAACATCGAGACGTGGAACACGTCATGCACCGACGCCAACTCAGGAGGTAACTGCAACCGGTAAGCAACCTCACCGATGCGTTCCACAATCGCGAAAGGACCAATATAGCGGGGACTCAGCTTCCCACGCCGTCCAAAACGCATCACCCCCTTCATCGGAGAAACTCTCAAGAACACATGATCGCCCACGGCGAACTCGAGGGGTTGCCTCCTACGGTCAGCATAGCTCTTCTGCCGACTCTGGGCCGCCAACATGTTCTGACGAACCAGGTGCACAACGTCCACACATTGCTGCACCAACTCCGGTCCCGTCAAAACACGCTCACCCACCTCAAACCAATCAAGTGGAGTCCGACAAGGACGCCCATACAATGCCTCATAAGGAGCCATGCCGATGCTCGAATGATAGCTGTTGTTATAGGCAAACTCCACCAACGGTAGGTGATGAATCCAACTCCCCTGCCACTCCAGGCAGCAGGATCTCAGCATGTCCTCCAAAGTCTGAATGGTCCTCTCAGACTGACCATCTGACTGAGGATGATACGCCGAGCTAAAAGCCAACTCCGTGCCAAGAGCTCGCTGGAAACTCCTCCAGAATCCAGAAGTGAAGCGCGGATCTCGATCCGACACGATCGAAATGGGAATCCCATGCAACGGCACGATCCGCTCCACATAGAAACGAGCCAACTTAGACACGCTCCAGCTGACCTTGACCGGTAACAACCGCGTCACCTTCGTCAGCCGATCCACCAGCAACCAAATACTGTCCTGCCCACTCGGGGTCCTTGGCAACCCCACCACAAAATCCGTGGTCACATGGTCCCACTTCCAAGCAGGAACATCCAAGGGCTGGAGAGTACCTCCTGGTCGCTGATGCTCCGCCTTCACCTGCTGACAGATCAGGCACCTGGCCACAAACTCCGCGACATCTCTCTTCATGCCAGGCCACCAGAACTGCCTCCGCAAGTTCCGATACATCTTCGTCGCACCCGGGTGTACAGTGTACCTGCTCCCATGAGCCTCGCGTAACACCGCACGACGAACCTGCTCCTCCGCTGGGACGTACAACCTGCCACGAAACCTCGCAGCACCGTCCTCGCCAAGTTCCACATCAGCCATCGCAAGAATCCGGGGCAACTCAGGGTCCGCATGCTGAGCCTCTGTCACCTGACGACGGATAGCATGAGTGACAGTCAGACTCGCAAGCACTGCCAACCCTCGCTCCTGGGGAATCTTGAGCCTGAAGGATACTTCGGGCACCTGTTCCCAGAGCCTCCACTTCCTCAGCATCAAGGTACTGACCGCCACCTTCCGACTCAAGGCATCGGCGACGACATTCATCCTGCCCGGCTGATAAGACAGGGTGAAGTCATAGTCCTTCATGAACTCCATCCAACGCCTTTGTCTGAGGTTCAGATCTCTCTGCGAGAACACATACCTCAAACTCTGATGGTCAGTGAACACCTCGAACTTCTCACCGTACAGATAATGCCTCCAGATCTTCAGCGCGAAGATCACCGCCGCCAACTCAAGATCATGGGTAGGGTAGTTCTCCTCATGGGGCTTTAGCTGCCGAGATGCATAAGCCACCACTCTACCATGCTGCATCAAAACAGCACCCAGTCCAACGCCGGAAGCATCTGTACACACCACGAAACCTCCCGATCCAGAAGGTAAAACCAACACCGGAGCCGAGGTGAGCAACCTCTTCAGTTCCCTGAAGCTCTGCTCACACTCCTCGGACCAAACGAAAGGCACATCCTTCCGCGTGAGCCTCGTCATCGGGGTCGCAATGCGAGAAAAATCCTGGATAAACCGGCGATAATACCCCGCAAGCCCCAAGAAACTCCGGATCTCCGTCACCGACCTCGGCCTCGGCCATTGCATCACAGCCTCGACCTTGGCGGGATCCACGGAAATGCCATCACCAGAAATCACGTGCCCCAGAAAGTGCACCTCGCTGAGCCAAAACTCGCACTTGCTGAGCTTCGCATACAACTGGTGATCTCGCAACGTCTGCAGCACCACACCCAAATGGTACGCATGCTCCTCAGCAGACTGCGAATAAACAAGGATGTCATCCACAAAGATGACCACGAACTGGTCCAAATACGGATGGAACACCCTCTGCATCAAGTCCATGAAGGCTGCTGGGGCATTGGTGAGCCCAAACGGCATCACCAGAAACTCATAATGCCCGTACCTCGTACTGAATGCAGTCTTCTCCACATCGGACTCGCGAATTCTCAGCTGATAGTAACCGGACCGCAAATCAATCCGCGAGAACACTCGCGCAGACTGAAGCTGGTCGAACAAATCATCAATCCGCGGCAACGGATACTTGTTCTTAATGGTCACTTCATTCAGCTGCCGATAGTCAATGCATAGCCGCAGACTACCGTCCTTCTTCTTCACGAACAACACGGGCGCACCCCAAGGGGAAAAGCTCGGACGAATGTACCCCTTGGCCAACAGTTCCTGCAACTGCGCCCTCAACTCCCTCAGCTCAGCGGGGGCCATACGGTAGGGAGCCTTCGCCAAAGGTCCCGTACCAGGTACAACCTCGATCACGAAATCGATCTCCCGCTGGGGAGGTAATCCAGGCAACTCCTCAGGAAAAACATCGGGAAACTCGCACACCACCGCAATGTCCTCGACATCCGGCTCCATCCGGTCAGACACAACCACAGACGCGAGAAAACCCTGACAACCTGAATCAAGCAATCGACGGGCTCGAATAGCAGAGATAAGGAATCGAGAAGAGGTGGAACGGATACCTTGGAAATAGAAGGTCCTCTTGCTCGGATGCTGGAAGTAGACCCTCTTCATTCCACAATCCACCACCGCTCCATGAGTCTCGAGCCAATCCATGCCTAGAATCACGTCGTAATCCCGAAGCTGCAATGCATACAACCTGCCTGGCATACTCCGCCCATCGATCCACACCGGAACCTGGTCGAAGCAATACGGAGTGACCATAAAGTCACCCGAAGGCAACTCCACTGCCAAATCACAGGACAACTGGGTCACCGGCTCCTCGACGCTCGACGTGAAATCCTCCGAAATAAACGAATGAGACGCGCCAGAATCAAATAAAACCCGAGCCGCACAACCCAAAATCTGAACGGTACCTTCCACGAGCTGCGACGCCACTGCCTCTGCCCTGGTCATGTGCGTGATCTGGCCACGAGCTCTCTGCCTGCCTCCCACACTAGCTGACCTGGGTAGCGGCGGATACTGTCCCTGCTGCTGCTGCTGCTGCCTCTGCTGCTGGGGAACCTGCTGCTGCTGAGGAAACTGCTGCTGCGGCGGTCTCTGAGGACAGTCACGCGCCATGTGCCCTGGCTGGTCACACCGAAAACAGATGATCGGCGCCGTGCACTGCCTGCCTGGGTGGGTCCCACCACACCGTGGACAAGGTCCTCGCGATCCACCCACTGATCCCTGACGCTGCAAAGGAATCGGCTGCTGTACACTGCCCGATGAAGCCTGCCCCTGATCCTTGTGCTTCTTCCGAGACTCTTCTTCAAGAACTTCTTGATCTTCGAGCCGAAGGACGCAGATCCTGCCACTGACGCTGCCGGTGCCGGTACTCCTGAACCACCCGACGCATGCTGGAAGAAACCCTGCTGCTGGGTAGCCGACTGCTGGCTGCGACCTGACACGGACTGCCCCTGGCTGATCGGTCCTCGAGTCCTCTGCATATCCATCTCCAAGGAAATCGCAACACGAGACGCCGTCTCTAGATCAGTGGCCCCATTCGCGATCAAATGGTGCCTCAGCTCCAGCCTCAAGCCCTGCACAAACTGCGTCGTCCTCACCCTCTCATGCTCCATGATATGAGGTGCATACCGACCCAGCTCGACAAATCGGGCCCTGTACTGCAACACGGACATGTCACCCTGCACCAGCTCCAGAACTCCCGCATCCGCTGCGTAGCAACGACGTCTGGACAGTACGTACGCTCGAAAGCACTGACAAAGTCACCCCACTCGACCTGCTCAAGTGGACGAAGCTGAAAGGACGTCTTCCACTCGGAAGACCACCACCTCCGAGCCGTACCCTGCAACTGGTTGTAGGCCAACACCACTCTGTCCTCGGCAGTACTCTTCGCAGAACTGAACACCCGCTCCATCTCATCAAGCCAATCACGAGCCGCATCAGGGTCTGCCTGGCCGCTAAAGTAAGGTGGATGGAACTGCATGAAGTCCCTCACCGCTCGGCCCGGCCCACCCCTGACTGACGAGCCCTCACCAGTCTCTCCGCCGAACTGCTGAGACATGAGATGGTACATGCCACGGAAGAAATCCTCGGCCCCCGGAGCTCTCGCAGCATCCGCGGCCTCGGTAGCTCCCGGAACTCTGCTATGCTCCTCCTGGTCCCTCTGGACCCCCTGCTGGATCTCCTGACCTCCAGCCGACTGCCCCTGCTGAGAGCGAGAACTCCTCCTCGGCGCCATCCTCGCTCCTGAAGCAAAAGACAGAAAACACGAAAACGGCAAGGTCAAAATAAACACACGGTGCCCAATGCCAGCGTCACCTGTACATCATCGTTGTGGACTAGTGGACCACTACAATTACCTATGATTCTCATGTAATTCCACAACTTGGCTCTGATACCAGCTGTAACGGCCCGAGAATCCGATTACCGGGAAGGCCCGATAACCCGAGACTCGCACCGCCACCCACGAGCCCCGAAGACTCGGAAGGGTTAAAAGGATGGTGTGGAAACTACACAAGCGTCACAGATAATTGCAGAAATTAAACAATTATAATATTAAGCAGGAAATAAATTAGCAATTTACATTTTACATGGTCCACAATAAAATAACAACAACAGCAAGAACAGTCCACGACTAGTACAGTGACAAGAAAGAAAAGTACAGCTACACGGGGCATCCCCCGGCTCTGACCTCTGGCACTACCTCTGGGCACCCGCACCACGCTGCGCTCCTGACGCGCTCCCCGAAGGTGGCGCCTCACCTGAAACACGGTGAAAACACGCAGGGAATGAGTCTCGGAACAAGACTCAGTAGGGATCACTCGAACCCTACCTCGTAAAACGAGAAACCACTACTCTAGCGGTAGGAAAGTACCTCGGAAAGGAAAGCCCTGCACTCTACAGAACTAGACCCTACGGCACGCAAACCGACACATGTGCCACGGTACGAGAAGACCGAAATCAACGGTCGAACCGTAAAACCCGAAGGTCGGAAACACACGACTGACAGTCTGACACTCCGTACTCGACAGGAGTACCACCCACTAGAAGCACAGCCGGTAGCGTCCCCTGACGTCTTACACCGCACCGCAGGTGAACCGCCTGACGTGGTAGGTCCTACCCGAGGCGCAGACACCGTACAAGTAACCACAAACAAGTAACTAGCTGGGGTCACGCCCGTCGACGTGGGTCCAACCGCCCCCAACCACGTGTGCACACACAGACCTTGCGTCACTAGGTCTGGTCCTCTGACCGGTTTTCCCCCGTAGCCGGACTCTGGCTACCGACGAGGGGCCTACGGTAACCGGTCCACAAACCGTCTCGAAAGGTGGGTGCCCGTACACCACTCCCAGGTGAGACCAGCACCTCGTACTGGTGGGCTACGACTAGTGGAGGGTCACTGAAGGAGTAGACTCTCGAGTCAACGGAAAACAACGTCCGAACCGACAACGGGTGGGAATCACCCCACGTACTAGCTCCGTCGCACGGTAACCACGGTCGGAAGAGAAACAGACGCACTGCCCACGGTCAAACGCCTGACCGAGGCAAACGGGACTTCCGGACACCAAAGACACGGTCACGGAACTCCACGGGGTGCCCGGGACGCACACACGGCCCAAGGGGAACACCCAACAACGAACCAAATCGCGCTAGGGATACCTAGCGCGACAGGGCATGTCGCGCTAGGGTCCCCTAGCGCAACAAGGGTTGTCGCGCTATGGCCCCATAGCGCGACACGGACTATCGCGCTAGGGAACCCTAGCGCGACAAGGACCATCGCGCTAGGTCCTCCTAGCGCGACAATGATGATCGCGCTAGGACCCCATAGCGCGACACGAACCGCCAAACTGTTCATCTTCTCCGATGAACGCGCTCGGTCGGGGCAGCGCGACACTCAAGAACGCGCTACTGGAGTATAGCGCGTTCTCAGTCCGCGGCCGAAAACGGTAAGAACGCCCAAAATTCCAACCACGCCCCCATACCTCCATAGGAGAGGGGGAAAACAAAGGGGAAGACCCCTGGGGACCCCTAGCATGATTCTAGGCCCTCAAAACACGAATCCATGCATTGAATCCATAGATCGGGCGAGCTCTCCCCAAATCATGGAAAAACCCAAAAACGCTCAAACGATCCCCTCTCGGCCTCCCCGCGGCCTATAAATCACGGAAAAGATCGGCATGAGGCTAAGGAACGTCACCCTACCTCAATGGAGCGAATGCTCCGCCGAATCGATCACGAATCACGAAGAATGCTCGAAGCTTCACGAACTCCCCACGCTTCCCACGCTCGCCGCACGCCCACGAGATCGCCTCACCGTCGCCCACGCGTCCGCGCCGTCGCCCCGCCGCCGTCCGTAGCCGGAGAGGGGCTCGCCGCGTCCGAATGGGAGAGAGGGAGAGAGAGGAGGGCGGTCACGGTTGGGGAAGGAAGGAGGAAGAAGAAGAAAGAGAAAGGAGAAAAAGAAAAAGGAAAGAATTAGGGCTATATAGAAAATCCGAATTTTCGGAAAAATACCGAAAAATAGAAAAATACATTTATGGAATCCTCGGAACGCACCGATCGCAACGGTACCACTCGTGCCTGGGGGAACCGCCCGGTTCGCCTGCAGCGAGCTTCCGAAGGAAAAGCCGAAACACACACCGGGAATCGGAAAACACACGCGGAAAAGTCGCGGAACGCCTCCGGGCCTCCGAAACGACTCCGGATCGCGCCGATCCGAACACGAAAGATGTCCGAAATGAAATTTCGGACACAACAGAGCCGGACGCTCCGAAAACCAGATCCGGGACCCATGAAGAAGGATCCGAAAGGTCCGGGATATTACAGCGGGAAAACCCCAAATTCGCCATTCCACGCCCCATTCACCCCCGGGTGAAGGGAAAGAAAAGGGAAACTTGTTCCCAAGTCCCTAATGCATCATTTGATGCCATCAAACCATGAAAACATGCATTGAAACGCTAGATCGGCGCTCGAACCCAAAATCATGCTTTTCCCTTCCCGACTCAAAATAGCCCACTCTCGACCTCGCCTCGGCCTAGAAATCACGGGGAAGGAAGACATGGAGCTAGGGAACGTCACCCTACCTCCGATTTGTCCGAAATGCGGCTGATTGCTGCCGATCTTCAAAACCCGCTCAAACCTTCACGAGCTCCCACGGTCTCACCGAGCACCAAAGGCCGCCGGGATCGCCACGCCGTCACCCTTGCCGCCACGCCGTCGCCCACCGCCGTCTGCAGCCGGAGGGGAGCACGCCATCGCGTCCACGGGAGAGGGGGAGCCGGTCACGGTGGTGCCCTCACGGGAGAGAAAGGGAGGAAGAAGAAGAAGAAAGAGAAAGGGAAAAGAAAAAGAAAAAGAATTGGGGTTATATAGAAAATCTGATTTTTTTGAAAAAAATGAAAAATAGAAAAATATACCCACGCGATCATTGGAACACGCTGATCGCCGTGGTACCATTCCTAAGTAGGTGAACGACCCGGTTCACCCGCTACGGGGTTCCGTAGGTCCTGTCAGAGAAAAATACGGGAAACCGCGGAACACGCTCCGGGACCTCTGAAACTGATCCGAAACGCACGGATCCGAACCCGAAAAATGTCCGAAATATAATTCCGGGCAAAATCACAGTAAATTCTCCGATAAAATAAATCTGGGACCCGAAAAGAAGGATCCGAAAGGTCCGGGATATTACAGCCCTCCCCCTTAAACAAATTTCATCCTCGAAATTTAAAACAAGCACAGGGGAAGAAAAGAAAGGGAAACTCACTCGAATAGGTAAGGGAACTGCTGACCCATCTCGTCCTCACGCTCCCAAGAAGCCTCACCACCAGAGTGCCGCTGCCACACCACCTTAACCAGAGGAATAACCTTGTTCCGCAGGTGTTGCTCTCGCTGATCCTCAATACGGATAGGGAACTCCGGTAGAGACAGATCGGGAGTCACCTCGGGCCAAACCGAATCCTCCAACATATGAGAATCATTGGGCATATACTTTCTCAACATCGAGACATGGAACACATCATGCACCGCTGCAAGCTCAGGAGGTAACTGCAACCAATAAGTAACCTCGCCAATGCGCTCCACGATGAGAAATGGACCAACATAGCGAGGACTCAGCTTCCCACGCTGTCCAAATCGCATCACTCCCTTCATGGGAGAGACCCTCAAAAATACATGGTCACCGACCGCGAAACAAAGTGGTTGCCTTCTCCGATCGGCATAGCTCTTCTGCCAACTCTGCGCCGCCAGCATGTTCTGATGGACCAGATGCACCACATCAATACACTGCTGCACCAGCTCCGGTCCCGTCACAACACGCTCACCAACCTCAGACCAATTGAGTGTAGTTCGACACGGTCGCCCGTACAACGCCTCATAAGGAGCCATCCCAATGCTCAAATGATAGCCGTTGTTGTAGGCAAACTCCACCAATGGTAGATGGTGAATACAACTCCTTTACCATTCCAGGCAACAGGATCTCAACATATCCTCTAACGTCTGGATGGTCCTCTCCGACTGACTATCTGACTGAGGATGATACGCTGAGCTAAACGCCAACTCCGTGCCAAGAGCTCGCTGGAAACTCCTCCAGAATTTAGAAGTGAAACGCAGATCTCGATCTGACACAATGGAAATGGGAATCCCATGCAGAGGTACGATCCGCTCCACATAAAGACGAGCCAACTTCGGCACACTCCAGCTAACTTTGATCGGTAACAACCGAGCCACCTTCGTCAGCCTATCCACCAGCAACCAAATACTATCCTGCCCACTCCGAGTCCTTGGCAATCCCACCACAAAATCTATGGTCACGTGGTCTCATTTTCACGCGGGAACCTCCAAGGGCTGAAGCGTACCTCCTGGTCGTTGATGCTCTGCCTTCACCTGCTGACAGGTCAGGCATCTGGCCACATACTGGGCAATATCACTCTTCATGTCTGGCCACCAAAACTGCATCTTCAAGTTCCGATACATCTTCGTCGCTCCCGGGTGTACAGTGTACCGACTCCCATGAGCCTCTAGTAACACCGCACGCCTCACCTGCTCCTCGGCCGAGACGTACAGCCTGCCACGGAATCTCGCAGCTTCGTCCTCGCCGAAGTCCACATCAGCCAAAGCCAAAATCTGGGGCAACTCAGGGTCTGCACGCTGAGCATCTGTCACCTGACGACGAATCGCTGGCGTGACAGTCAAGCTCGCAAGAACAGCTGACCCCGGCTCTTGGGGAACCTTGAGCCTAAATGACACAAATGGCACCTGTTCCCAGAGCCTCCACTTCCTCATCATCATGGCGCTAACCATAACCTTCCTACTCAAGGCATCGACAACGACATTCATCTTGTCCGGCTGATAAGACAGGGTGAAGTCATAATCCTTCATATACTTCATCCATCGCCTCTGCCTGAGGTTAAGGTCCTTCTGAGTGAACACATATCTCAAACTCTGATGGTCTGTGAACACCTCGAACTTCTCACTGTATAGATAATGCCTCCAAATCTTCAATGCAAAAATCACAGCCGCTAACTCAAGGTCATGGGTAGGGTAGCTCTTCTCATGTGGCTTCAACTACCGAGACACATAAGCCACAACTCTACCGTGCTACATCAGCATAGCTCCCAACCCAATCCCGGAACCATCTGTACACACCACAAAACCTCCCGAACCAGAAGGCAACACCAACACTGGTGCTGAGGTGAGCAACGTCCTAAGCTCCATAAAGCTCTGCTCACACTCACCAGTCCAGACAAACGGCATATCCTTCCGCATAAGTCTGGTCATCGAGGCTGCAACCTGAGCAAAATCATGAATGAATCTTCTGTAATAGCCTGCAGACCCCAAGAAACTTTGAATCTCCGTCACGGACCTTGGCCTCGACCACTACATCACTGCCTCGACCTTGGCTGGATCCACGAAAATACCATCACCAAAAATCACGTGCCCCAAAAAGTGCACCTCGTGAAGCCAAAACTCACACTTGCTGAGTTTAGCATATAACTGGTGATCTCGCAAAGTCTGCAACACAACCCTCAGATGATACGCGTGCTCATCTACAGACTGTGAATAAACAAGGATGTCGTCCACGAACACGACCACGAACTGGTCCAAGTATGGACGGAACACCCTCTGGATCAAATCCATAAATGCTGCGGGGTGTTGGTGAGTCCAAACGACATCACCAGAAACTCATAATGCCCATATCTCGAGCTGAACGCAGTCTTCTCCACGTCAGACTCTCGAATCCACAACTGATAATAACCGGACTGCAAATCAATCCGCGAGAACACTCGAGCAGACTGAAGCTGGTCGAATAAGTCACCAATCCGTGGCAACGGATACTTGTTCTTAACGGTCACCTCATTCAGCTGCCGGTAGTCAATGCACAACCTCAAACTACCATCCTTCTTCTTCACGAACAACACTGGTACACCCCAAGGGGAAAAGATAGGACGAATATACCCCTTGGCGAGCAACTCCTGCAACTGCGCCCTCAACTCTCTCAACTCAGCAGGAGCCATGCGATAAGGAGCCTTCGACAAAGGTCCCGTACCAGGCACAATCTCGATCACAAAATCAATCTCCCGCTGGGGAGGTAATCCAGGTAGGTCCTCAGGAAACTCGCACACCACCGGAATGTTCTCCACATCCGGCTCCGACTGGTCCACCGCGACCACAGAACCGAGAAAACCCTGACAACGCCCATCAAGCAAACGACGAGCCCTAATAGCCCAAATAAGAAAGTGGGACGAGGAAGACCTAATACCTTGGAAATAGAAGGTGGGTCCACGAAGTCGCCGGAAATAAACCCTCTTCGAGCTACAATCCACCAAAGCATGATGTGTCTCGAGCCAATCCATACCCAAAATCACATCAAAATCTTGAAGTGGCAACGCATAAAGCCTGGCCGGCAAACTCCGCCCTTCAACCCACACAGGAACCTCCTCAAAACAATACAGAGTGGTCATAAAATCACCAGAAGGTAACTCCACTACGAAATCACAAGACAACTGGGTCACCGGCTCCTCAATACTCAGCGCGAAATCCTCTGAAATAAACGAATGAGACGCGCCAGAATCAAACAAAACCCGAGCCGCACAACCCAAAATCCGAACGGTACCTTCCACGAGCTGTGATGCCACTGCCGCTGCCCTGGTCATGTGTGTAATCTGGCATTGGGATCTCTGCTTGCCTCCTACACTCGCTGACCTGGGTAGCGACGGATACTGCCCCAGCTGCTGCTGTTGCGGCTGCTACCTCTGCTGCTGAGGATATTGCTGCTGCGGAGGATACTGCTACTGCTGATGTTACCTCTGAGGACAGTCACGCGCCATTTGCCCTGACTGGTCACACCTGAAACAAATCACCGGTGTCGTGCACTGCCTGCCTAGATGCGACTCGCCACACCGGGGACACGATCCCCGCGATCCACCCACTGATCCCTGACGCTGAAAAGGAATCGGCTGCTATACACTGCCCGAAGACGCATGCCTCTGATCCTTGTGCTTCTTACGAAAACTCTTCTTGAGAAACTTCTTGACCTTGGAGCCAAAAGACGCAGATCCTGTCACTAACGATGCATGTGTCGACGCTCCCGAACTACCCATAGTGTGCTGAAAGGTGCTCTGCTGCTGGGTAGCAGTGTGCTGACCACGGCCTGACTGGGACTGCCCCTGGCCTCCCTGTCCTCGGACCTTCTGCATATCCAGCTCCAAAGATGCCGCCACACGAGATGTTGTCTCCAAATTGGTAGCCACGTTCGCCATCAGAAGGTGCCTCAGCTCCTGCCTCAAACCCTGGACGAACTGCTCTGTCTTCACTCCCTCATGTTCTATGATATGGGGAGCATAACGACCTAACTCCATAAACCGAGCTCTGTACTGCAACACTGACATGTCGCCTTGAACCAGCTCCAAAAACTGACGCATCTTCTGCGTACCAACATAGGATGTGCAGTAAGTACGCTCGAAGACCGTAACAAAGTCCTGCCACGCAATCTGCTGAAGTGGATGAGACTGAAAGGACGTCTTCCACTCCGAAGACCACCAATCTCGAGCCGTACCCTACAACTGGTTGCAGGCCAACATCACCCTGTCCTCCTCCACACAGCGCATGGAATAGAACACTCTCTCCATCTCATCAAGCCATCTCCTGACCACATCGGGATCTGGCTGACCATCGTAATAGGGCGAATGAAACTGCAAGAAGTCCCTCACAGCACGACTGAATCCACCCCTAGACGACGAGCCCTCACCATCATCACCGCCAAACCGTTGAGACATGAACTGGAACATGCTCCGAAAGAAATCCTCTGCCCCCGGAACTCTCGCTGCATCAGTGGCATCTGGTGGCACTCTGCTCTGCTCCTCCTGCTCCCCTGCCGACTGTCCCTACTGAGAGCGAGTCCTCCGCCTCGACGCCATACTCGCCCATTGCAAAATGACAGAACACACGAAAAATGACGAAATCAATAAAACACGCGATGCCCTAAGCCAGTGACAATTATATATCATCATTGTGGACTAGTGGACCACTGCAATCATTTATGATTCTTATATATATCCACAACCGTGCTCTGATACCAGCTGTCACGACCCGAGATCCGAACGCCGGGAAGGCCCGATAGCCCGAATCCCAAACCGTCACCCACGAGCCCGAAGACTCGAAAGGGTTAAAAAGGATGGTGTGGAGATACACAAGAATCTAAATAATTAAAGAGTTACGCAGTTTAAATGAATTAAGCAGGAAGCAATAAATGACATTAATTAAATTACATGGTCCACAATAATAACAGCAGTCTAAAATATAACAGTAGTCCACAACTAGTATAGTCCAAAGAGAAAAGTACAACTACGCGGGACATATCCCGGCCTGGCGACTGGCAACTAACCCTGGGCACCTGAACCACGTGGAGCCTCGGAAGCGCTCCCCTGAAGTCACGTCTCACCTGAAACACAGAAAACACGCAGGGAGTGAGCCTTAAAACAAAAGGCTCAGTAGGGATCATCCGGTCCCCACCTCATAAATCGAGAAATTACGCGGAAAGTAACTACAAGCTACTACAACGGCTAGTACCGAACGCACGGCACAAAAATTGAGACAACTCGTCAAAACCCGAGAGAAACCCAAGAGTCGCTACCAGACAAAGACAGGAGTACCAACCCACTATAAGCAAGGCCGGATGCGTCCACTGACAACTTAAACCGCGCCTCGGGTGTCCCCCTCGACCCCTGGTGGAACGGGGACACCGTACTAGTAACCACAGAACAAGTGACTAGCTGGGGTCACGCTCGTCAGCGCGGGTCTAACCGCCCCCAACCACGTGTGCACACACAGACCGTGTGTCCCTGGTCTGGCCCTCTGACTGATTTTCTCCACAGCCGGACTCTGGCCGGTAGACGTGGGGCCCGGCGGAAACCAGTCCAAAACCGTCTCTCTAGGCGTGTCGGAAGGCTACGAATAGTGGAGGGTCACTAAAGGAGTAGACCCTCTAGTCAACGGAAAACAACGTCTAAACCGGACAAAGTACAAGGGCCGCTCTTCGTACCGACACCTACTCACGGCGACACAAGCCGAGAACACCAACTCCCGGGATCCCACGGCACCCTAACATGTGGCCCCCACATGATGCCCAGCATCAGTCAGACCAAGGGTCAGCATGCGGATCGAGATCCATTAACCCGGGACTCGAATCGACAAAACATAACTCCGGTTGGACACAGACCGCTGGCTGTCTACCTTTAGGCCGCCACAAGAATTAGCGGTCCAACATTGGGCCGCCACAGGGACTGTAGTGGTTCAACAATGGGCTGCCACACCCTGGGCCGTGAAAGAACAAACGGTCCAATATAGGGCCACCACGGGTATGAGGCGGGCGAACCTTCGGTCGCTAGACCCAAAAAGTTGCCAACGGTCAAAATGCCTCGAAGGCCACGCCGGCCAACTTGGCTTAGCGGTCGACCTTTCGGCCGCCACCTGGGCTATGGCGGTTCATCGTATGGCCGCCAAGCCCAACCCTACGCATGGAAAGACTGAAACGGTCGAACGGGGACCGCCTAAAGGAAGTGGCGGTCACTAGAAGGGCCGCCACAGTCTCCGAAAATCGAGAACGGCGGGAAAACCCCAAATTCGCCATTCCACGCCCCATTCACCCCCGGGTGAAGGGGAAACAAAAGGGAAACTTGTTCCCAAGTCCTTAATGCATCATTTGATGCCATCAAACCACGAAAACATGCATTGAAACGCTAGATCGGGTGCTCGAACCCAAAATCATGCTTTTCCCTTCCCGACTCAAAATAGCCCACTCTTGCCCTCGCCTCGGTCTAGAAATCACGGGGAAGGAAGACATGGAGTAGGGAACGTCACCCTACCTCGGATTCGTCCGAAACGCGGCGGATCGCCGCCGATCTTCAAAACCCGCTCAAACCTTCACGAGCTCCCACGGTCTCACCGAGCACCAAATGCCGTCGGGATCGCCACGCCGTCACCCTTGCCGCCACGTCGTCGCCCACCGCCGTCTGTAGCCGGAGGGGAGCACGCCGTCGCGTCCACGGGAGAGGGGGAGCTGGTCACGGTGGTGCGCTCACGGGAGAGAAAGGGAGGAAGAAGAAGAAGAAAGAGAAAGGGAAAAGAAAAAGAATTAGGGTTATATAGAAAATCTGAAATTTCTGAAAATATGAAAAAATAGAAAAATATACCCACGCGATTGCTGGAACACGCTAATCGCCGTGGTACCATTACTGAGTAGGTGAACGACCCGGTTCACTCGCTACGGGGTTCCGTAGGTCCTATCAGAGAAAAATTCGGGAAATCACGGAACACGCTGCGGGACCTCCGAAACTGATCCGAAACGCACGGATCCGAACCCAAAAAATGTCCGAAATATAATTCCGGGCAAAACCACAGTAAATTCTCCGAGAAAATAAATTCGGAACCCGAAAAGAAGGATCCGAACGATCCAGAATATTAGAGAGAGAGAGAGAGAGAGAGAGAGAGAGAGAGAGAGAGAGAGACTGCCCGGTGCCCGACATAGGACTACCTTGTCAGAGATGTCCCCCTGCTGAAGTCCTCACTTTGACATTTCTTGATGGAGTAGTTTTGAGTGAGCTTGCCGTGGAAGACCTCTGGGAACACAACATCGGTGGGGGAGGAAGGGTTACTCCTAGATCGAGGACTCCCCATGGGATCACCCTGTCGTCCCCTAGCTTAAGGTTGTACTTGACGACCTGATTGGTGGTGCTCGTGCCCAGGGACAGCGTCCATGGCGTGTTGTCGTGTAGGGTGCTCTGCCCAGGACTCTCGTACACTGCCAATAGGGTGTCGATGGCAAAGGGGTCGTCATTGAAGGCCAGGGGGAGTGACATGCCTATGGAGATGGGGAGCACATCAACCCTATCCTTGATGGCGTACTCGACGTCCATCTGGTAGTCGGCCATGGACCATATGACGTAGAAGGCCAAGTGCACCCAGGGGGGTGTCAACCGCATATCCGCAGGCCTAGCCATGTTGGGTGGCACCCCTGACGAAGCTCGTAGCAACAATGCTAGTGACATGGGTGTGTGCTCGACGGTCCTGGGGTCGAAGGGGGTGCAAGTGCAACTCTTGTTGAACACCCGGGTGCCCACCAACTTGTTGTCACATATGGTGTCGTCGAAGTTGCATTTGACCTTTCATCTTGCCGACGGTGAGGGCAATCGATGGCCCTTGAAGGAGGGGTGGTCGACGTGGAAACCCTGCTCGAGCATGCCGATCACCATGCCCTCCCCATTCTTAGTGCGCTCCCATGTGCAGCTGACGTTGGAGCGGCCCAACAACTTGGGCGTGTAGGTTGTCCTCGACATTGGCTCCTTGTCTAGCCTCCCATACAGGAAGCCCCTGGTATCCTTCGCCCCCTTTTGATAGGGAGTTATCTTTCATTTATACCATAGATAACTCTCATTTTATCCTTTTTTTACTTTGGTAGAGGAATAAAGATAATCATATTAGAATGAAGGATATCCCTCATCTAACTCGGATAATTTGACCCACCTAAATAGGTGGAATAATATAACCCACTTAGTCATATCACTATTTTACCATTTCCCTCTTTACATTCTCTCTCTCACTTTATTTCTCTATATGTGCTCTCTCCTTCTTTATATTTTCTCTCTCACTCTCATTCCTTTATTAAAATAAATAAAATAATAGTCATTTTATTAAAAATATTTATTATTATTATTATTTGATATCTATTTCTCTTTTTCTATTTTCACTCTCTCTACCTTCTCTCTCTCACTCACATTTATTTATTAAAATATTTAAAATAATAATATTATTATTAAATTAATTAAAATAATAATTATTTATTATTATTATTATTAAATATATATTTTTCTTTCATTACGTTCTCTCTCTTTCACCACAAGAAAAAATAGCATTTCTGACGGATAATTTTTGTCAAAAATTCCGTCGAAAATAGTTTTCCGACTGAATTATGACGGAATACCAATGGAAACCGTCCGTCGGGTATTCATTGTCGTGACTTTCCGACAGAATCGTTATCCATCAGAATTCCGTTGGCATTTTCCGACGAAAAATTAGTAGACGAAAAGTCCGTCTGAGAAAAATGACATTTTCGACGGACAGTTTTTGTCAGACATTCCGTCAGAAATAGTTTTTTCGACGAAATTACGACGAAATACTGACGAAAACTGTCCGTCGGGTATTCATTGTCGTGACTTTCCGACAGATATAGAGACGATAGTGTGATATTCGAATTCGTATTTGATTAATAATCGAATTATTCGATTACATATGTAAACGGAGAAGATGCAAAGTCAATAGTGTGGTATCCGAATTCGTATTTGATTAATAATTAAATTATTCGATATCTGATTAAATTATTCATCGAATAATTTATTCAATAATTATCCTATCAAACAAATAATAATTCGAGTTCGGTTCAAATTTTAAACGAATAATTATTAGACTTACTTGGAGGTGAGTCGTGCGAGTCATACAGGAACTTCGTGAATTATTTTCTCAAAAAGAGAAAGAGTAGAGATTATTTTTATATTGGAATAGGTTATCAAAAGATTGTACTTCATCTTAAAAAATATGAGAGCTTACTAAATGAGTATAAGTGAGATTCTTATTTTTAAATTTTATTTTGAGAAAAAAGAAATAAAAAAGAGCAATCAAATAACAAATTAAGATTTGAGTTACTTATATATAGAATATGTGTATTCTTAGATATTTATTTAAGGATTTATATTTGGTCAGATAATATCGAATACACATATCGTGATATTTGAATTAATATCTAATTAATAATTAAATTATTTATTATTTAATTAAATTATTATTAAATAGTTTATTTGATTAATTATCTAATTAAATAAAATTACATACTCAAATGGATTTAAATTCAATTCAAATTTTAAATAAATAATTATTTAAATTAATTTAAATTTAAATATTTCACATTCCAAATCCGAATATACTCGAATATCATTATACTTGGCCCCTTGTCTTAAAAATAAAATCACATCTGAGTCTCTCAATCTAGCTCTACCAGGCTGTCTTTTGATATCTTTCGGTCCGTAGTTGACCTGGTGAGGGGTGTCCGAGTTCGATGATTGGATGGTCCGTGGGTTTCACTCAAAATTTTGATAACAGAATTAGGGGCGAATAGGATAAATTATTCTACCTAATTTCCCTTAACCAAGTTTGGAAACATGGTTAAATTATCTCGGATCAATTGGAGCCAATTTGTTAGTCGAGTGGGGATACTGAGTTCGACCCCAGGGAGTCGAACACGATGTCCGGACTTGGTTAACATGTTTTGTGTGAGGGAGAGTGTTGGTCCCCTGTCACTTTCTCTCTCATCGGATGCGACATCCACCCGACAGTTTGATTAACAAACTAGGCCTTAGGGTTAATGCCTTTATTTTTAGGAATAATTCATTCTACCATTTTATATGGAACGAGTTATTCTCAGAATAAGAGTAAATTATCAAACTTAACCCTAGGTTAACCGGAAAATAACAGGATGGTGCCGTGTTGTTATAGGAAGCAGAGGTTCTACGATAGCTTGAGGGAGCAGAGGTTGGAGCATTTGTAGAGGAAGATTGGGAAAAAGTCACTGACCGTGTTGTTATAGAGGTTGAGAGAGGTTAGGTTGTTGAGGTCGCAGGTGGCGACGGGGACCTCCCCATCGATACCCTGGTCGACAAGGGTGATGCCTGTAGGGAGAAGGAGGGAGACCATCTTCTGATAAGAGTAGAGGGAGGGAGAAAGTGAGGATCAGCTCAGGGATTGACCTAAATTCAAATAACTTGTTGATCTGATTCGAAAATTTTGAACCATGAAGATCTATTGACACCCCCATACTCTCGTCAACGTCACCTTTAGCACTCGTGCTCTATAAATACAAAGTTATTGCCTCTTCAGTTGTGCTCTACATTTACCTTCTTCTCCTTCTCTCCGCCACCAAATGTCGGCTACTGCCTCCTCCTCTTCCTCAATCGCCCACCACCGCACCTCCTCCTCGGCCTTATTCTACGTTCTCCTAATAGAACAATACTCATCCCCCTCCCCCCTTCATCCAGCACCATGTCAAACGATCAGACTCACGTATAGTCAACACCCGTTTTCACTATATGACTATCATTATTGAGAGCATGAGATTACTCACCGAAGGTTATGATATGTTATGTATATCTATCATCTCCAAGCTTCTCGAAAGAATATATTATCACGAGATCGACTCCCCAAGCCCGAACCCGGCACCATCCTGCTAATTAAACGTGACATTCGACGTCGATATCGACTCCCCAAGCACTAATCTTTTTTTTACTTTGGTTGAGGGTTTTGTCTAATTGATTTAGGTTAAGGACTAACCCAGGGTTATTCCTGGGATTTGAAACCCACACCCATAGGTGGGTTAAGGTGGGTTAGTCTCCTATGCTCAATAAATGCTCAATAAATGTGTCTCTCTCTCCCTCATAATCAATGCTATTTCTCTCTCTCATTATTACTGGGTTAACCTACTATTTATCAAATCATACTAGATTAAAAGTAGGTTAGCTCACATCCTTACTCCTAGATTAACTACCCTCCTATCAAATTAAAAATAGGTTAACTTCGGGCTACTTTAATCGGGTTGAGTTAGCCCACCTTTAGCCTAACTCCATACTTATGGGTTACCCCTAGATTAACCCGAAAATAACCAAGAACTAATCTTTTTTTTACTTTGGTTGAGGGTTTTGTTTAATCGGTTTAGGTTAATGACTAACCCAGAGTTATTCCTGGGTTTTGAAACCCACATCCAGAGGTAGGTTAAGATGGGTTAACCTCCTATGCTCAATAAATGTCTCTCTCTCTCTCATAATCAATGTTATTTCTCTCTCTCATTATTACTGGGTTAACCTACTATTTATCAAATCATACTAGATTAAAAGTAGGTTAATCCACATCCTTACTCCTAGATTAACTACCCTCCTATCAAATTAAAAATGGGTTAACTCCGGGCTACTTTAATCGGGTTGAGTTAGCCCACCTTTAACCTAACTCCATACCAACGCTTTGTTAACGGAATAAGGGGCGAATATGGTGCGTTATTCCACCTTCTCACCCTTAACCGAGTTTGATAGCATGAACAAGTTACCAGGGGTCGGTTAGGATTAAAGCTCTTATTCTAGGAATAACTCATTCTACCATTTCTATGGAATGAGTTATTCCTAGGGTAAGAACAAGTTACCAAATTGAAAAGGTGAAAAGTCAAGGAATAACTCATCCTAACCCATCTCATATGAGTTATTCTAACCTATTATCAAAGTGGATCTTTTAGTGCCACTTTGGTTGAGAGTTAGTCTAAAGGTGGGCTAACTCAACCCGATTAAAGTAGTCCGGTGTTAACTCATTTTTGGTTTGATAAAAGGGTAGTTAATCTAGAAGTAAATAGGTGGGATAATCTACTTTTAATCTAGTGTGATTTGATAAGTATTGGGTTAATCCAGTAATGATGACAAATAAAATAATATATTTATATATCATTTTATTTTTTATATATCTCCCATTCTCTCTCTACCTCTCTACCTCTCTCTTCTCTCTCACGTCACTCTCTCTCTCACACACACATTAATTTCTAATTTATGTTACTATTCATCTTTAAATTATTTTCTTAATTTTAAATTATTTTTAATATATACTAAAAATTAAATATATCATAGAAAAAATATTTTTGATATAAAACATAATTAATCTCAATAATAACATCAATAATCTCACTAATTTAAATATAAAAATCAAAATAACATTAAATAAGAGTTTATGTGACTATTCATCTTTGAAAAAATTATTTAATCTTAATTTTTTAATATATTATATAAATCAAATATATAATGAAAATAATTTAATTTCGATAAATAACATCAATAATCTCACTAATTAAAATTTAAAAGTAAAAAATAACATTAATTATGGGTGTAGGTTACCATTCATCTTAAAAAATATTTTGTTTTAATTTTTAAATTATCTTAATATATTCCATAAATTAGATATATCATGAAAATATTTTTTGATAAAGCATCATTAATCTTACTAATTAAAATTTAAAAGTCAAATATTTTTTAAAAATACTATTTATCTTAATAAATATATATTTAATTCATAGTTTTTAATAAATTTATATGATAAACATATCATTATCCTAATTAATTTCAATTAACATTAATGTGAGAGAGAGCGGGAGAGAGGAGAGAGAGTGTGAGAGAGAGAGACAACGTGAGAGAGAGAGATAGAGGAGAGAGAGACATAGAGAGTGCGAGAGAGAGACAAAGGAGAGAGAGAGAGAGAGCATTTAATGCTCATGAATGCACTTACTCCACTTCGAAACTCATCTCAATCGGTGGATTTCTTAACGCCTGGATATCCCGATCTTAGCCCAACGTGTAATCCGGTTAGCCTAAATCCACAACCAAAGCGTAAAAATTGTTAACACATGGTTAACTCTAGACTAACCATGTACTAATCACATACCAAAGTGGGGCTTAGGCCATGTTTGTTTCTCGGTTAGAATAAGATGTTCGACCCTCTGAGGTCGAACAAAGTTTGCAGGGTGGAATAAAGGTTGTTGGGTGTAAGGGAGAGGTGTGGGTCTCACACCGATTCTCTCTCATCGTATAGGAAATCCAACCGAGCCTTAGGGGTCGTTTGGTAGAGGGATATGGCAAGGATATCCCGCGTTCACCGTTTGGTAGAGCATAAAAACGCCAGGATATGTTGGGTTAAGCGGAACCTGGGT
Organism: Amorphophallus konjac; assembly: GCA_022559845.1. Lineage (NCBI taxonomy): Eukaryota > Viridiplantae > Streptophyta > Magnoliopsida > Alismatales > Araceae > Amorphophallus > Amorphophallus konjac. The sequence continues at coordinate 34,436,796 of CM040126.1, forward strand.
TAAGCCAAAAATGGGGTTATTTGTGAGGATAACTCATTCCAAGTAAAAGGTGGAATGAGTTATCCTCCCATCGCATCCCCGTTCCTGTCCCCCGAACGACCTCGCGCCGTGCCAGAAGCCAATCCGCACTGTTCATCGTCCCTCACCATAGCTCTCTCGCCTCCCGTCTCTCGCCTCCGTGCTCTGTAGGCGGGGTCCCTCTCTCACCTCCGTGCTCTGTGATCTGCAGGCGGGGTCCCTCTCTCACCTCCGTGCTCTGTGCTCTGCAGGCGGGGTCGTTCGGGGGCCTCCGTGGTCCGCAGGCGGGGTCCCTCTCTCGCCTCCCTACTCTGCAGGCGGGGTCCCTCTCTCGCCTCCGTGCTCTGCATGCGGGGTCCCTCTCTCGCCTCCGTGGTCTGCAGGCGCAATCGATCGAGCTCACCGTTGATCGACTACAGACAACTTCTTCCCGGCCGTTTTAGCTCCTCCCGCCACCGGCTCAGGCTCGTGCCATCCGCGAGGGAGCTCACCGTCGATCGAGTATCAAGCCCCCCTCTCACTCTCGCATTCGGGCCGGGTCGCCATGGGAAAGTCCTCCCTCACCCCTTCCCCGCTCCGCATCCTCCATCGGCGTCATCCTTTCCGGGCAGATCGGTCACTTCTCTCCCCTCCTCATCTAGTTTGATTTGATTCTGGTTTTTCTTGTTATTCCCTTCATTCTTCAGCTTCCCTTTCATGCTGGTGTTGGCTTTCGATCATCTCCTCCCTTTCTATTGTGATTAGCTACGCTTGCCCTCCGCAAACCCTAGACCCCAGATCGACCTATCTCTCTCTCTTGTGATTAACTGTGCGCCCTTCGCAAACCCTAGACCTCGGATCGACCTCTCTCTCAACTATCTCCCTCTCTTGTGATTAACTGCGCTTACTGGTGATGGCTTTCGATCTCTTAGCCTGAGACGACCCCCCCCCTCACACTGTGTTCCCATTGTCGACTATGCATGTGTGTTACTGCTAACTTCTATTTTGTAAAAAGAGGTTGCAGGTTGCCCCTTCCCCCAACGCCGTGGACTGGTGCTTCCTGTTGACGTCTCCTTCCCCTTCAGTGCTCCTTCTCTTCCGATTTGTGGGCTTGCTCCTTCCCCGTATAAGGTATTTGTCATACCACTCTACTAGGAATGTCTTGATTGAATGTGTATCAATGTCTTTTGGAAGGCTATTTATTATGAATCTATTTTGATATATAACATGCTTAATATTCACAAGTATTCTTTGTGCCATGCTAATAATTTTGTTTAGGGCATGAGAGATTTCATGTTATTGTTAGTATGATGTTGGATATCATCTTTTACATTTATTGAGATACTCGGGTACTTCACATATAATTCAGAAGATATTCGGGTACTTCACATTATAAATTTCTACCAAAGCATAACGTCGCCAATGTTCACTCATTAAAGGGAATCACCCGGGGTCCACATTATTAAGGGAATGAGCCCCCGTGATCCAAGAGTTACCAGAATTTCGAGAAAGTGAAGTTGCAGAAAATTATGAAAGTGAGGAGAGGTTAATGAGAATGCTTAGTCTGGGACGAGCCCCGTATGCCTCATCCCCTCTCAGTATCATGGTGGTGGAGCCATCCAAACACCGAAATGGGGTTTTCAGGATGCATAGACATCACTGTAAAAGAGACTTTATAGACAGTCACCATGCTCACAAAACTGACTAAGAGATAAGATGGGGTAAAGAAATGTAGGAGGCTCAGTGACACATATGTATGTACGTACCATAGTCACATACACTCATATGGAAAGATAAGATAGAATCAGAGCAGACATAATGAGCATATGGCTATTATATGCATATATATATATATATATATACCGTATAAGTAGACTCCACACTTGTAAGAGCAAGTCTGAGGGGCAGATAAAATGTAGCAGAGAAATGCAAGAGAGGACACAGCAGATATACATGCATGCTACATCCGTATAAGCACACAGTAGGAAGATACGCACCAAACTCATAAAAGGAAGTCAGGGATCAGAGCCCTTCACTTCATTTCTTTTTAAAAAATTACACTGAGAGGGGGTATTGAGCAGCCCACGCCATAGAACAGAGGGTGAGGAAGAAGGGGAATGGAACATTGGAATGAACAGCCACCCACTTACACAAAGATCCCAACACCTAAAGGATATTGCTTCATATTCTTGTTATTTGAATACAATAGTCCATGCTAATAAAAGTATTTCCAGACTATTTTATTGGCGTATGGATCTTATTAGTTGTTATCCTTTTTGGTGTTTAAAAGTAGTCATGTTATGTCTTATTAGCAACTTCTGTGTAAAAAAATAGAATGACAGTGGTTAACTGAGTAATTGCATTACAGCGGTGGCAGAAACTCTGATATTAGCAAACTTCTATTAAGCAACTTCTGTGTATAAAAATAGAATGACAGTGGTTATATCTTTTAAACACTTTTGTGTACAATAGCTTCTATTAGCAAGCTTCTATTCAGCAACTAATGTGTGCCCCAAAATATTACATGAGTAATTGATATTACCAATGAATAAAAATGTAGATTTATGGAATTACATCTTTATGTGATGCAATTTGGCTTAGCTGATGTAAGGAAATTTCTCTGTGCAGTGGAATGAAGTTTCTATATCTTGATCACCTCTGTCAACATCAATAAAGTAAAGTATGCATCATTGGCTAAACCCATTTAACAAACTCAGCATGCTCTCCCTATTTGAGTGATGAGGAGCATATAGTGACAGAATCCAAGCTCAGTGTCCCATTATACTCATGTACTTCTCCAAGTTACACATGTACTTTGCAATTTTTTTTCATCACCTTGTAATGTGAGTCTGTAATTAGCCACATTAGCACAGCAAGCCACTTAACTGCTTTCTCATCAGGAATTTAAACATAAAACTCCTGCTCAAAATCCATAACAAGCTCTACTTGGTCCAAGCTATCCAACCCAAGGTCCTTTTGAAATCAGCCGTTCCAGTCACCTGTTAGAAGTTAGAACCCATCACTGCTTCATCGCATTTAGTTATGTCATTTATTGCAATTGCAATAGTTTTTTTTTTTGTAAAGTACTTAAAAACATTGTTATGTTGTTTGGGCTAAGGAAAGAGCACGTTAGGGGAAGCAACCTCAGTTCTAAATTAGCACACTAATTATCTATTAGCCCTTCATTTTCGTATGCCCATAATGGTGACACTTCCACCCTTCTGCATATCATGTGTAATTTTCTGTGGGGCGTTGCCAACTTATGATGTTGACATGTTATAAAATACTTCAGATTATGATGTTGGATTGCTTCATATTATTGTCATATGATTACTTTAGTCCATGTTAATAATTTTGGTTAGGGGATATTATCTTCTGCAGTTTTCAGCTCTTCGGGTGCTTCATGTTATCTTCATTTAACAGTCATTTGGGCTCATTTGCATTGGCCTCATTTCCGGGTTCTTATGATTAATTGTCTTCTACTCTGAACTGCTCCTTCCTGTTGACGTCCACTTCCCCTTCATTGCTCCTTCCCCGGTGGTGTGTGGGCTCCTTCTCTGTGGTCGTGTTAGCCTGAAATTTATTTCACAGTCATGTGTTGTATTTGGATTCGCCTCAGTTCTCTTTTCCTAATGATTAATTATGTTTTTTAAATAAGTATGAGTGCATCTAAAGATGGGAAAAGTAGAGTGGCGAATTGGTGCAACGAAGCAGATTTGATTTTTGTAGATCTCTTGGTAGAACACGAGGTGAGCGACGATGGTTTCGCTAATGGAAATTTCACAAAGGAGGCATGGAAGGAAACATTAAAAAAATTCAATGAGTTGACCAAGTTAGGATACTCAATGGAGAATTTGAAAAATCGATTTAAAAATCTGAAGAAAAGATACTATTTAATTGTGACTATAAAGAATAGGTCAGGATGGGGATGGGATGATGACAAGAAAATGCCAACACCAGGCACATAGGAAATTTGGGATGATCTCACAGCGGTATGTAACATACGTATTGCATAGTTAATTGTTTAACTTGACTTTCTTTAATTTGATCAACATGTCTGTTTATTTTTCAGACCAATAAAGAGTACAAATCAATTCAAGGGAAATCTTTCGTGATTTTCGATCAAATGGAGGTGATTTGCTCAAGTTCCATGTCAAGAGGGGATGACGCCGTATGTAATGAAGGTTCTTTTACCTAGACACACGTAGTGACCCTGGTGATGAGGAGCAGCAAACTTTGGAACAAGAATCAGGGCTACATTTCAATATTAACACTTTCTTCAATGACACAGATACCCCGGAAAATAATCGACAACCATCGCAAAGTGAACCTCCAAATGTTGAGACATTCGTGGCCAGTCCCTCTACGGCCAAGACCATTCCTTCATCTAGTAATATAAATAGGAAGAGGAAGCGGAGTTCCCAGGGTAATGAGGATTCAATTGACAAGTTAGTAGAATTGGGTCATGAAAGGTTGACCTTGGCAAGAGAGATGCTCCAACTTCAGAAAAAAACTATACCGCCAATGGATGAGGCAATTAATATGCTCGTCAACTTACCTGGACTTGCTCATCAGGATATTTATAGAGCTATTGAACTTATCAAGTCTACCGAGGATCGTTCCATCTTCACGTCTCTTCCAGAAGATTTGAAACTAGGATGGATATTTACCCGTCTGGGATACTATTGAAATCTTCATTGATATCCTTTTTAAACTTACAATTACATGTGCAGTTTTATTTATTCACAGTTACTTATTTAATGAAATTAGCTTTAGCTTTAATGATGGTTAATTTCCATGAATTGGTTCTTCGTACGCTATTGCACACTTATAAATGCTGCTTGTTTATGTTTTGTAAGATATTTTATTTTCCATTATCAATGGACTTGGGAACTATTGGCACCGGTCCATCACTTGACACGGTCATTAAGTTTATGATGGATGAGGAGAACTATTGGGACGAAGTTGAACATATAGTTCTCATTCAAATGTTGTCCTCCGACATATGTATCCCTAGGACCCCAATGCACACAGATGTTGGTCGAGGTCATAAGTGGGTTAAACAATTAATGGCCGGTCATGTTGGTAGATCATACTCTACTTTTCGAGTGCATCCTCACTTATTCTTAAGGTTAAGGGACAAATTGATAGAAAGGGGTGTACTTAATGACACCAAAAATATGTCTGCCAGTGAGCAATTAGCTATATTTCTCCTCGAGGTTGGACATGGAGTTGGCAATAGATTACTCAGAGAATGGTTCCAACATTCAGGAGAGACGATAAGTCGACATTTTAACAATGTACTCATGGCAGTGTTATCCTTGCGCCATGACTATATTAAGAAGCCGTCTGTTGATGATCCAGTACATCCAAAAATTCGATATGATCCTAAAATTTTTCCCTTCTTCAAGGTGATGTACTTTTTGATCATTAGCAAATAGACATGCATTAATTGGTTCCTTCAACTGTTTGTTAATTGTTATTAATTATGCTTCTGCTTTGTCAGCAGAATGCACTGGGTGCAATTGATGGCACACATATACTTGCAAAGGTTCCGGTGGCTGACCAGCCTCGTTATCGAAATCGGAAGGGTGAAACATCCCAGAATGTCATGGCATGTGTAAATTTTGATCTAATGTTTAGTTATGTTGTTGTGGGTTGGGAGGGATCAGCTGCAGATATGAAAGTCCTCAGGTGGGCCCTTGAAAAAGGTGGATTTACCGTACCAGAAGGTACATGTTATTCAATTGATAGATCTATGTATGTTTCTGTCACACCCGGAGAGCGGAAGATACCCGGAGATGCGTGACGAGTTTATATCAATCATGTCAATCAGAGTAGTAGTGTATTCGACACCAACAGAGATGCGCAAAATAGAAAGATAACCCAATCCTTTATTTCATAATGGATAGACTATTACAAATCCAATACTCTATTCAATCAAAAAGGAAAAGTATATAGTTGACTCAAGAAAATAGGAAAAAGACTAGATGACACTTAGAAAAGCTCTAGCTCTTTCACTCTTGACTTTCCCCATCAGATTGACCTTCTTCGTCGGACTTACCTGAAAATTAAGGGACAAACACGGAGTGAGCGAACGCTCAGTAGGAAATTATATCTCAAGCGCTAGCAAGGGGTTTAAATAATTACATCTTTCATGTATGTACTGTAGCTATGCATGCTCGTATGAAACGATAAGATAGAGAGAGAATTTATCAATAAGACAGCAAGATGAACTAGTCATGAGCTTTCAAGAAAAGATAACAAGATATTCAAGCAAGTACTTTTTAGCAAGTCATGTCAAGAACTTTGGCTATCATGTATCAAGCAAGCAAGTAATTACCCTTTTTCGGGTCACGCAATTCATGTCATGTCAAGTACGAGTCAAGTACAAGATTTGTGTGGAATGTCCAATCAAGCTAGTCATGCACTCGGTATAATGCCAGATACCTTATCATTCAACTCCCATGGGCACAAGTACTTTCGGGTGCTCCTCCCAAGACCAGATCGGGCCCTATATGCGCAGGTATTTATCATGTATATTTGACATCCACTCTTGTATATATATATATAGCCAATATGGAATTTCAACAATGTAAGCTTGTAGACACGTAGGATAACTTTGAGAGAATGGAGTCCAAAAATACGACATTGGACATAGATAGGCGATAACAACGGTACAATCACGATGAACGATGAAACTAGGTGGAATTAGGTTCCCTTAACTCGGGTACCATGACAAGTATGGACATTCTTTATATAGAATTGAGGTCCACATGAACAGTATATCAAAGTAAGATACCATCATTCTTATTATAGAATTGAGGTCCACAAGAACATCAACAAATGGCATGATATCATCATCCCATTTAGAATTCTCATGATATACTCTTTGCATATCATAAGGGCCGGTATACCATGTTTCTTTAGAGTGACATGGCATTTAATAGTGTAATGGGTTTTTAGGGTACAACCAGCTCAGTCGACTTTGAGGGAATCCAAGGCTCGAGGAGTCTTACGGAGGTCTCTATGACTAACTCGCTAGTCCAAAGGAACGGAATGTCCAATGCAGAGCTTGTATGTCAATGAGAGTTGAGGGTGATCGATAAAACATCATGAAACGTGGGACTATACTCACGGAGTGGAGATATAGTGCCGATATACATATATATAGATATACTGAAACCATCGGTTATCAGAAACAAGCAAAAACATTTTTACAGGAAAATAACGACTTAAGTAAAGTCACTACTCAAGTAATTAACGCCTTAGATAAGGGCGTTTATCTATTTTACATTTTTACAAATTTCAATATTTCAGTATTTTACTAAAAACGTGCCTTGGTGAAGGGCGTTTATTTCAAATTTGACGACGTAACCAGTGGTCGTTCATTCTTTACTTCTATTTTTACAGAATATATATTTTTAGTAATTTATCAAAAACACGCCCTGGACAGGGGCGTTACTTTCCAATTCACGTCCTGAACAGGGGCGTTAGTCAAGTGAGAGACGACCTATATAGGGTCGTGAATTCAAGAATTTACAATATTTCAGGAAATAAAATTCCAAGAGACAAGAGACATGATCATGACAGAAAATTAGCAGGAATTCACAGGTCGAGTCATGCAATATATATTAGATTGGATATTTCATATCTATTGAATTTTTAACGTGGATCAATTATTAATGACATGTGATTTTCATGAGATTAACGCCTACAGGGCAGGGCGTCAAATCTGAAATTGACGACCTAGTGCAGGTCGTTTCTTTAAAGTAGCGCCCTGGACATGGGCGTCTCTTGCAAAAATATTACAGAAACGTGTAGAAACCATCAGGAAACTTATATACATGACATGCATGATGTGTTACTATGCATTTAATTTGTTTGGGCTACGTTGCTTGAGAAACCTACATTGATGATGATAAACTGACGGATGAACAGATGTAGGTTCTGAACGATACTCTGTTTTATAAACAGAGTCTTTTTGAAGCTTTCGATCCTAATAGCAGTAGCAAGGGTAATTACGAGGATGTAGATGAAGAACCCTCAATTCTTCAGTAGGTTATGATGACTTCCCTACAGAGAAATAAGATGAAGAAACATTAGTTTTTCTTCATAATACTTACTGAAGGTAGAGGAAAGAAGAACTTACCCTTTTGTTCTTCACAACGTGAATCTTCTTAACCTGTAAGAAGAGAAGAAGACGAAGAACCTGTTAATGTTCTTCATACCATCGTAAACAGAAAAGAAGAAGAAAGAACCTTGGTTCTTCACATACCGTAGAATAGTCCGATCGCCAAATAGCGTTCTCGGTTCAAGCAGTAGGTTATTTATAGGATTTTCTAGAATCCTAATAGAGTTAGTGTTTGATGGGAAGTAATACTTCCATATTAGAGTTATTACTACATTCGAACTCTTTCTCATAGTTATCAACTTACCCTGGATAGACTCCCGGGTCGAACGAAACTCAAACTGAATTAGCGACCTAGGTCAGGGCGTCGATTTTAAATTGACGCCTTGTCAAGCGTCGTTTCTTGTTAAAACGCGTCCACGCAAGGGATGTTACGCTAACTTACCCTTTTTATTTATTTTGGTCGTTTGAAATTTGACGCCTTGAAGTGTGGACGTCCTTTCTTCAAAACACGCCTTAGGTGAAGGCGTTTTATTGTAAAGTAGCGCCTATATCTGAGACGTTATTTTCATCAGGGTTTAATTATTTTTATTCCAAGCTCTTTCGTTTATTTATTAAATCTTTTAATCTATTTTGATTTATTTTATTTATCAGGGTTGCTACACCCTCCCCCACTTAAAAAGAATTTGGTCCCCAAATTCCATATCATACATTTACATATGGAGAGTGTAGAGTATGTACCTTCTAGAATAAGTCTAGAAATCGCTTCATCATAGATTTCTCGGTCTCCCATGTAGCTTCTTGTTCTGAATTCTTATTCCATTGTACTTTTAGCATGGGAATAACCTTATTCCTTAGGGTACGTACTTCTCGATCTAAGATCTTCATAGGCTTCTGTTCATACGTGAGATCCTTCTGGATTACTAGGTCTCCATGTTCGATAATATGTGATGGATCATGTACATACTTCTTCAACATAGATATGTGGAACACATTATGTACTTCGGACAATTGAGGTTGCAATGCGGTGCGATAAGCAACCTCGCCAACTCTTTCTAGTATCTCAAAAGGTCCGATAAATCTTGGTGTAAGCTTGCCCTTAACACCAAATCTTCGTATTCCACGTCCAGGCGATATCTTGAGAAATACATGATCTCTAACTTGGAATTCAAGATCTCTTCTTCTTGTGTCAGCATAAGCCTTTTGTCTAGACTGAGCAACTTGCAGTCTTTCTTTGATCAATTGTATCTTCTCGGTAGTGTCCCTTACCATTTCTGGATCTAACCGTTGTTTCTCTCCAACTTCGTCCCAGCATAAGGGTGATCGACAACTCCTTCCGTATAAAGCTTCGAAAGGTGCCATTTGTATACTTGCCTGGTAACTATTATTGTATGCAAATTCTACCAATGGCAAGTGATCATGCCAGCTTCCATCGAAATTCATGATACAAGCTCTGAGCATATCTTCAACCACCTGATTAGTTCTCTCGGTCTGACCATCCGTTTGAGGATGAAAAGCTGTACTAAAGTTAAGTCTCGTTCCCAACGAATGTTGTAGTCCTTTTCAAAAATGAGAAGTAAAACGGGGATCTCTGTCAGACACGATTGAAACAGGAATACCATGTAATCTGACTATTTCCTTGATGTATAGTGCAGCTAAGACATCAACTGACCATCGACTCTTGATTGGCAAGAAATGCGCTGATTTAGTCAATCGGTCAATGATAACCCATATTCCATCATGTCCTCTTTTTGATTTAGATAAACCCATGATGAAATCCATACCAATATCCTCCCACTTCCATTTGGGAATATCCAGAGGATGTAATTTTCCAGCAGGCTTTTGGTGTTCTGCCTTGACCTGTTGGCATGTGAGACAACGTGATACATAGTCCGCTATTTCTCTTTTCATGTTGGGCCACCAAAAATTTCTTTTTACATCTTGGTACATCTTGGTAGATCCAGGATGAATTGTATACCTTGATCTGTGAGCTTCATCTAAGACCTTCTTCTTCAATTCTGGGCAGTCCGGTATACAAGTTCTATTCTTGAACATTAATCTTCCATCAGAAGCTAATTGGAAATCCGATTGTCCTTCCAATCTGCCCTTGATTTCTACTAATGTAGGATCATCATTCTGAAGTGCTTGTATTTCAGACAATAAATCCGACTGTATGCTTACATGAGATAATGTGACACATCTAGGGTCCGTGTCCATGCTTATATTGAGTTCAGAGAATTGTTTCAGTAATTTCCATTCTTGAATCAGACAATTGGCTAACAGTGCTCTCGGCTTTCGACTAAGGGCATCTGCTACATGATTACCCTTTCCGGGATGATATTGTATATTGAAGTCGAAGTCCTTGAGATATTCCAGCCATCGTCTTTGCCTCATATTTAACTCCTTCTGCGAGAAAAGATATTTGAGACTCTTATGATCGGAGTATACAGTAAACTGTACTCCATAAAGATAATGTCTCCATATTTTGAGTGCAAATACTACCGCGGCCAATTCTAAGTCATGGACGGGGTAGCTCTCTTCATGCTTCTTTAATTGACGAGAAGAGTAGGCTATAACCTTCCCTTGTTGTATTAGAACACATCCGAGGCCAATGCCAGAAGCATCAGTGTATACCTCGAACTTTTCTCCTTCAATTGGCAATGCTAAGATAGGAGCTGTAGTAAGATGATCCTTGAGAATTTGGAAGCTTCTTTCACATTCCTCATCCCATTCATAACGGATCTCCTTGCGAGTTAACCTCGTAAGTGGCACGGCGATTTTTGAGAAATCCTTGATGAATCGCCTGTAATAGCCGGCAAGACCTAAGAAACTTCGGATCTCGCTAGCGTTGGTCGGTTTTTCCCAGTTCCTTACAGGTTCAACCTTTGATGGGTCTACAGACAAGCCATCCTTTGATATAACATGTCCGAGAAAAGTCACTTCTTCAAGCCAGAATTCACACTTGCTAAGTTTTGCATATAATTGGTTTGTCCTCAATATTTGTAACGCAATCCTCAAATGTTCCTCATGCTCATCCTTGGTCTTGGAATAAATCAATATATCATCAATAAAGACCACCACGAATTGATCTAAATAAGGCCTGAATATACTATTCATTAACTGCATAAAGGCAGCAGGGGCATTCGTTAGTCCGAAAGGCATAACAACAAATTCATAATGGCCATACCTGCTTCTGAACGCAGTCTTATGAATGTCATCATCCTTGATTCTTAATTGATGATATCCCGACCTGAGATCAATCTTGGAAAAGTACTTGGATCCTGATATTTGATCAAATAATTCATCGATTCTTGGCAGTGGATACTTGTTCTTGATAGTGAGATGATTCAATTGTCGATAGTCGACGCATAACCTCATGGATCTGTCTTTCTTCTTTACAAATAATACAGGCGCTCCCCACGGGAAGTACTTGGTCTAATGAATCCTTTCTTAATGAGTTCCATCAATTGCTCCTTTAACTCCTTGAGTTCAGCAGGTGACATCCTATAAGGTGCCTTTGAAATCGGACCAGCACTAGGGACTAAGTCAATGGTGAAGGCCACTTCTCTTTGCGGGGGTAATCCCGGCAAATCTTCCGGAAACACGTCCGGAAATTCTTGTACTACTGAAATGTCTTCTAGCTTAATCTCCTTAGCTTCTTTAACTGTGACAAATGCGAGGAAAGATGCACATCCTTTCCTGATGAGCTTGCTAGCTCGGAGAGCGGAAATAATAGGGGATTTGCTCCGACTCTTGGGGCTAGTAAATATTAGTTCTGGAAATTCCTTGAATGTAACCTTACTATTGCGGCAATCAACCGTTGCCTGATACTTGGATAACCAATCTGCCCCTAGTATAACATCATACTCTTTCAGATCTAAACATATGAGATCAATAGGGAGATTTCTACCCTGAACCAATACTTCGCAGTTTTGGTAATGATGTGTAATATCAGTCTCATCATCCAGAGGAGTAGACAAAACTAATTTTATCCATTCCGGTTCTAGGGGTAATGGGTCAGCAAACTTCTTAGAAATAATAGAATGCGATGCACCAGTATCAATTAAGACATATGCATTCCTGGAACAAACTTTCAATGTACCTTCCACTAAGCCGCCTTCTTCTACTTGCTCGGTCTCCTTGATTACATGAAGGCGAGCATTCTTGGTTACTGGGCGCTTTCCGTCAACGGCTTGATCGTTAAGTAATGGGCAATCGGGAATCCGATGCTCACGACTCCCACAACGGAGACACGCTTCTAGTTTCCTCCAGCATTCTTCTGCTCTATGACCCGCTTTATCACAATGTTTGCACACTGTATTTGGAGAGGTAGTGGTGATAGAGAAGGGCTTGGTCTTCTTGAATTTTTGCTCTTGCGAGGGAATACCTCCATTGTTAGGCCTCTTCTTGAAGTTGGGTTTAAAGGAACCCGAACCTGTAACTTGTTCCTTCTTTTCCTTACCACGAATCCTATCAGACAGTTCCGTGGCATCTTCTAATAGTTGAGCTCGGCGTACTATCTCCGAGTAGACTTGAATGTCCATCGGCGCCAGTTGAGTAATAGCTTGGGGCCTGAGCCCATTAAGAAACCTCCTAGCTTTCATTTTCTCGGTGCTAACCACATGCTTGGCATACTGAGACAATCTAGAGAATTGGGCCTCATACTCGGCCACTGACAAAGATCGTTGTTTTAATGCAGCAAATTCTGCAGCCTTCTTTTCCTGAACTCGGTCCGAGAAATATTTTGCGTTGAAGTGTTCAACGAATTCCTCCCACGTAACCTGATCTTGATTTATAGTAGCCTCTATTGATTCCCACCAGCATCTAGCATCCCTTTCTAACTGAAAAGTAGCTAATAAAACTTTATCCTGATCCGTGCATTGCATAACACGGAATATACGTTCTATCTCCCTAATCCAGTGTTCAGCGTCATCTGGATCAGTAGAACCCGTGAACTTGGGTGGGTTCATATTCTTGAAAGTCTGGTGGAGACTTCCTGCTCGTTGTCCACCTCCTTGTGCTACTTGTTGCAGCACTTGAGTCATGCCTTGAAGGGTACGCTACATGTTGCGCCATTGAGCACGTTCGGCAGTCATTATCCTACAATTACAATAACTAGATTAATATGTGCTTGTATTTAAAGACTCATATACTATGTTAACTTTAACCCTTGGTTCTACCCAATCTCACTGGTTGAAGGTTAAAACTTATCCTTGGACTTGGGTTTTTCCTAGGAATTGAATACCCTAGGCTCTGATACCACAAAAACTGTCACGCCCCGAGAGCGGAAGATACCCGGAGATGCGTGACGAGTTTATATCAATCATGTCAATCAGAGTAGTAGTGTATTCGACACCAACGGAGATGCGCAAAATAGAAAGATAACCCAATCCTTTATTTCATAATGGATAGACTATTACAAATCCAATACTATATTCAATCAAAAAGGAAAAGTACATAGTTGACTCAAGAAAATAGGAAAAAGACTAGATGACACTTGGAAAAGCTCTAGCTCTTTCACTCTTGACTTTCCCCATCAGATTGACCTTCTTCGTCAGACTTACCTGAAAAGTAAGGGACAAACACGGAGTGAGCGAACGCTCAGTAGGAAATTATATCTCAAGCGCTAGCAAGGGGTTTAAATAATTACATCTTTCATGTATGTACTGTAGCTATGCATGCTCGTATGAAACGACAAGATAGAGAGAGAATTTATCAATAAGACAGCAATATGAACTAGTCATGAACTTTCAAGAAAAGATAACAAGATATTCAAGCAAGTACTTTTTAGCAAGTCATGTCAAGAACTTTGGCTATCATGTATCAAGCAAGCAAGTAATTACCCTTTTTCGGGTCACGTAATTCATGTCATGTCAAGTACGAGTCAAGTACAAGATTTGTGTGGAATGTCCAATCAAGATAGTCATGCACTCAGTATAATGCCAGATACCTTATCATTCAACTCCCATGGGCACAAGTACTTTCGGGTGCTCCTCCCAGGACCAGATCGGGCCCTATATGCGCAGGCATTAATCATGTATATTTGACATCCACTCTTGTATATATATATATATATAGCCAATATGGAATTTCAACAATGTAAGCTTGTAGACACGTAGGATAACTTTGAGAGAATGGAGTCCAAAAATACGACATTGGACATAGATAGGCGATAACAACGGTACAATCACGATGAACGATGAAACTAGGTGGAATTAGGTTCCCTTAACTCGGGTACCATGACAAGTATGGACAAACTTTATATAGAATTGAGGTCCACGTGAACAGTATATCAAAGTAAGATACCCTCATTCTTATTATAGAATTGAGGTCCATAAGAACATCAACAAATGGCATGATATCATCATCCCATTTAGAATTCTCATGATATACTCTTTGCATATCATAAGGGCCGGTATACCATGTTTCTTTAGAGTGACATGGCATTCAATAGTGTAATGGGTTTTTAGGGTACAACCAGCTCAGTCGACTTTGAGGGAATCCAAGGTTCGAGGAGTCTTACGGAGGTCTCTATGACTAACTCGCTAGTCCAAAGGAACGGAATGTCCAATGGAGAGCTTGTATGTCAATGAGAGTTGAGGGTGATCGATAAAACATCATGAAACGTGGGACTATACTCACGGAGTGGAGATATAGTGCCAATATACATATATATAGATATACTGAAACCATCGGTTATCAGAAACAAGCAAAAATATTTTTACAGGAAAATAACGACTTAAGTAAAGTCACTACTCAAGTAATTAACGCCTTAGATAAGGGCGTTTATCTATTTTACATTTTTACAAATTTCAATATTTCAGTATTTTACCAAAAACGCGCCTTGGTGAAGGGCGTTTATTTCAAATTTGACGGCGTAACCAGTGGTCGTTCATTCTTTACTTCTATTTTTACAGAATATATATTTTTAGTAATTTATCAAAAACACGCCCTGGACAGGGGCGTTACTTTCTAATTCACGTCCTGAACAGGGGCGTTAGTCAAGTGAGAGACGACCTATACAGGGTCGTGAATTCAAGAATTTACAATATTTCAGGAAATAAAATTCCAAGAGACAAGAGACATGATCATGACAGAAAATTAGCAGGAATTCACAGGTCGAGTCATGCAATATATATTAGATTGGATATTTCATATCTATTGAATTTTTAACGTGGATCAATTATTAATGACATGTGATTTTCATGAGATTAACGCCTACAGGGCAGGGCGTCAAATCTGAAATTGACGACCTAGTGCAGGTCGTTTCTTTAAAGTAGCGCCCTGGACACGGGCGTCTCTTGCAAAAATATTACAGAAACGTGTAGAAACCATCAGGAAACTTATATACATGACATGCATGATGTGTTACTATGAATTTAATTTGTTTGGGCTACGTTGCTTGAGAAACCTACCTTGATGATGATAAACCGACGGATAAACAGATGTAGGTTCTGAACGATACTCTGTTTTATAAACAGAGTCTTTTTGAAGCTTTCGATCCTAATAGCAGCAGCAAGGGTAATTAAGAGGATGTAGATGAAGAACCCTCAATTCTTCAGTAGGTTATGATGACTTCCCTACAGAGAAATAAGATGAAGAAACATTAGTTTTTCTTCATAATACTTACTGAAGGTAGAGGAAAGAAGAACTTACCCTTTTGTTCTTCACAACGTGAATCTTCTTAACCTGTAAGAAGAGAAGAAGACGAAGAACCTGTTAATGTTCTTCATACCATCGTAAACAGAAAAGAAGAAGAAAGAACCTTGGTTCTTCACATACCGTAGAATAGTCCGATCGCCAAATAGCGTTCTCGGTTCAAGCAGTAGGTTATTTATAGGATTTTCTAGAATCCTAATAGAGTTAGTGTTTGATGGGAAGTAATACTTCCATATTAGAGTTATTACTACATTCGAACTCTTTCTCATAGTTATCAACTTACCCTGGATAGACTCCCGGGTTGAACGAAACTCAAACTGAATTAGCGACCTAGGTCAGGGCGTCGATTTTAAATTGACGCCTTGTCAAGCGTCGTTTCTTGTTAAAACGCGTCCACGCAAGGGACGTTACGCTAACTTGCCCTTTTTATTTATTTTGGTCGTTTGAAATTTGACGCCTTGAAGTGTGGGCGTCCTTTCTTCAAAACACGCCTTAGGTGAAGGCGTTTTATTGTAAAGTAGCGCCTGTATCTGAGGCGTTATTTTCATCAGGGTTTAATTATTTTTATTCCAAGCTCTTTCGTTTATTTATTAAATCTTTTAATCTATTTTGATTTATTTTATTTATCAGGGTTGCTACAGTTTCGTTCCCCATACTTATTAGAATTCCATCTCGTTTGTTGTCATAGGGAAATTTTGGTTGGTGGATGCAGGATACGCAAACATCCCCCGCTTTTTAGCACCGTACCGCGGCACAAGATATCATCTGCCAGAGTACAGAGGTAATAGGAGGAGGGTTGCACACAGGGATAAAAAGGATTTGTTCAATCATAGGCACGCACAACTACGCAATTGTGTTGAGCGTGCTTTTGGTGTCCTGAAATCACGTTTCACAATTTTGGTAAAACGTCGTAATTATCCAATTAAGACACAAGCTAGAATTGTAATGGCTTGTTGCGTGCTCCACAATTTCATTAGAAGGGAGCAAGGTGTTGATTTAATTTTCCAACAAGCCGAAGATGACGTGGATAATCGTGGTGATGAGGAGGTCGATGAAGAGGATAATGTCAGTAGGACAGAGGCTACTGTAGACACGCCATTCCTGACGTCTCTTGAGAAAGTCTCATATTACTATACAACGCCCCGCAACGGCTTATGCATTTTGAATCGCTCGAGTGCTTCCTTTTCTTGGGTCTTCTTCTGTCTTTTTCGGCATCCGGAATCGTCTCGTCACGGCATTCGGATGACATCAACACCAGTCGGACGCATCAGGAGGTTCCGGAATCAAGAAGGGGGTCTACCGGGCGGCCGCCGACGCCTGATCCGAGGACCCGGGTCGATTTTAATGGGGGCGTCCAGGCCCCAGGACGCCCCCATCTTTTTAATTTCTTTTATTATTTTCTCAGGGCCCTAAACAAAACAAAAATATATATATATTCATGGAGGCGTCCAGGCCCCTGGACGCCTCCATAAAAACATATAAAAAATATATAATGCCAAGCCTGGTATAAAAGACAAAAGAAAAATAATAAAATAATATAATTTTGGAGGCGTCCAGTCCCCTGGACGCCTCCATCAACTCCCTCACGGGTGCCGGCCACCGATTGACGGTTTGTCGTGTGTGAAAAAATCCAAATTATAGAGACGTCCAGTCAACTGGACGCGCCCATTTCTGAATCACGAGGCGCCGCTCACAAAACCACGCGTTGTGCCAAACCGTGTGCGGCCGTCGTCGGCTTTCGGTGGACCTACTTGAGGCGTCCGGGACCCTGGACGCCCCCACAAAAGTATTCCAAAAAAATATATAAAAATAGAATAAAATATTATTTCGGCCCTGATGGAGGTGTCCAGGGTCCTGGACGCCTCCACCCTCCGGAGCTCTATAAATAGAGCCCCACCCCCTCAGTTCTGGGGGAGCTAAGCAGTGATCCGATAGGCTGCCGGAGCCCAGAGGCTACGGAGTCATTTTCTAACCCGTCGGGTCTTTTGTAGGTGGAGGTTTTGCCGGCTTCTCGGGTGCCCACGCTCGCAAGAGGAAGGTCGTCTTCATCCACCGCGCTTCCACGTCGTCCCCACGCTGTTGGAGCTCCGCTGGATTTCACCCTCGGCTCATCCAATAAGCATTTTCTTCCCCTTTTTCTCCATAGTTCTTTACATTCATCATATTGCATCCTCTATCCCCCTTCACAAGGGTGCTTCTTCTCTTATACTTCTTGCATCCATCATCTCGTTTTCCTCCTACTCGAGTCCGAGAGGGGTTTAAAAGATAACACCAACCAGGTGTGTGTCTTGCCATCATTTCGTTATTTTTATCGCAAGGATTTGAATACTACACCTCCATCTTTCTAATCCACTTGTCATTTATTTGTCGTTGTTTTGCAAGGGTACCCGAGGAAAGCCCTCTCCGTCGGCCGGCCGGAAGGAGAGGAAGAAGCAACCCGCCATCTCCCGCTCTTGAGGTAGGCGCGATCACTTTCTTATTTTGGGGTCTTTCGGCCCTTGGCGATCACATCTTGTCATCGAGGCCGCGGCGAGTCACTTCCCCAATGGCCGTTTAAATTTCTGTTTCCTATATTCTCTTTATATTTTGTTATATTCTGCTTATATCATCGAGGCCGCGGCGAGTCACTTCCCCAATGGCCGTTTAAATTTCTATTCCTATAATCTCTTTATGTTTTGTTATATTCTGCTTATATCATCGAGGCCGCGGCGAGTCACTTCCCCAATGGCCGTTTAAATTTCCGTTCTTATATTCTCTTTATATTCTATTATATTCTGCTCCTATCATCGAGGCCGCGGCGAGTCACTTCCCCAATGGCCGTTTAAATTCCCGCACTTTGTATTCTCTTCATATTCTGTCATCTTATTATCTGCTCATATTCTCGAGGCCGCGGCGAGTCACTTCCCCAATGGTCGTTTCAATTCTTGTTATTTAATTTTTGCACCATTCCCGTCCCCCCTAGGTCGCGGTGAGTCACTTCCCGCTATGGCCATTTGAACCCCATATCTTGCTATATTATACTTATCCCGCTCGCCCCGCCGGAGTAATCTCCCGTGGTGGCCCCTTCTCTCTTCTCTATCATCTCTGTGTTGCAGCAAAACAAGCAAACAAACAAAAAAAAGAGGAGCCCGCGCGCGCTCCGCTTCCTCTTCCCCGCTCTCTCTTCCCCGAACCGCGTGACGTCGCTCACAGATTGGCGATCACGGTGGGACGCTTCTACTGCTTCCTTTCGACTACCCTTGCAAGTTTGGCACCACCCGTGCCTCTCCACCTTCGCGCCCGCGCGCGCCCCCGTTGTGCTCACGGCAGCACTGTCAGTTGATTGGTTCTTTGTTTATTGTATGTCTGTTATTTCTGATGTTTTCCCACTCCATATATCTGTCGGCATTCCATTGCATACATCCATTCCTCTTTTCTATCTTTTTTTCATTTTTTGAGGATCACCCTTTCTCGGTGAAGGAAGGACTCTCCGTTTGGGAATTCCTCTCAACGGACTAGAATATCCTACACTGGGACCTCCGTAAGTCCCCGACATCGAAGAATCTTCTCTTCGTTCACTGGGCTGGTTGTACCATTGAAGTTCCCCGGAGTTAGTCATTTCATTCGTGGTGAGACGAGAGACCCTAGCTGACACGGCGGTGAAACAAAAACAAACTAGGGTCCCCATTTTATGTGAACTTCGGATCTCGTTAAAAACACAAAAAAATCATCAAAATCAAAACACAAAAAAGGGCGTAAAGGCATCCACTTGTTTGATAATCTCTGCTACCTACTTGCTAGTGTATGTTTTTGCGTTCTGGGAAAACTGTGAGCATGTCTCACGAGTCTTCTGAGGAGAATCACCCTAGCCGTGGTTTGACAGCCGACCCGCGAGTCTATGCTATGGACTCGGGTCCTTCTCATGACCCCTCGCATGAGGTGCAGGTTATTGCCGGGGACACGTCCCCGCCACAGGATATCTCTTCCTTACTGGGCGTCCTCGCCAACACGGAGCTTACCTCTGAACAGCTCCGGGCCTTCCAGGCCATCCTAAAAGGGAAATCTGTTTCCCCCACGCCCCAGGAATCAACTCCGGCCATCGCACCTCTCCAAGAGTCCGTGCAAGCCATTCCATCTCCTTCATTGGCGCAAGCCATCCAGTCTCCCTCGCTTCAAGGTCAAGCGAGCCAACAACCACCCTCATTCCAGTTCCCGTCACAATCTCAAACTCCCGTTGTTCCCCACACACCGCTTCAGCCAGGGCCAACTGTCGGTGGTCCGACAGCTCCCTCTCATTCGGGGTTTCCCCCTCAAGTCTCCGGGAGACAGTTTCTCCCCCAGTGGCAAGTGCCACCTTCACCTCCAGAGGAGCTCGCCCAATCGCTCCTCAATAGGTTCAACCGCATGGACGAGCAGTTTCAAAATCTGAGAAAAATGGTGGACGTGAAAGCCACCCCGGAGGTTGCTTTGCCAATCCTTCCCGTCATTCATCTTCCCCCCTCCGAAATGCCCACGTACCGCAGGTACAATGGTACCGGCAACCCATTCATTCACCTCAACGACTTCATGTATGAGTCCTCCTACTGGTAAAACGATCAGAGGTCCCTGGCATACCTCTTTCGAAGATCATTGGATGGTCCCGCGCTTGAGTGGTTCTATTCTCTGGAGCCCCGCGAGGCCGAGAATTTTGAAATAGTGCAGAGAAGGTTCTTGCAGAAATATAGGGATAGGGTCGGTCCCTCACTCTCCATTACCGACCTAGTGGCTGAAAAGATGAAACCCGACGAGGATTTTGTCCGATATGCTGATAGATGGAGGTCTCTGGCGGAAAGAATAAGGGATACCCTCTCCGAGCCCGAACAAGTGAAGATGATTGTGTCTAATGCAACCCCACAGTTCAGACATGTCCTGGCCATGAATAAACTTACTACAATGGAGGAACTCTATGAGAGGGCCCGATACATCCAAACCCAGCTAAAAGACTCCCCCATCATGAACATGTTTGAGTCGCCGAAGCCCAAAGTGGTTAGAAAGACAGGCGCTGGTGTCCCGGGCGGAGCCACAGAAGGGGTCGTGACAAATGAGCAAGTCAGTGCGGTCAACAATGCCAACTATGCAGTCAACCCAAGGCCTCCACAAATGCCCCGACTTCCCCTTCAACCAGGTCCCTTCCCTCTTCGTCCTCCACCCCAAAATAATCCACCCCAGGATAATATGCCTCCATTACGCCAACCCCAGCAACAACAACCACAACTTCAGCAACAACAACCACCGCTTCAGTACAACCAAGTTCCACCCCCGGGGAACTATGGTCCCCAACAGCAACAAAGGAGGCCGCTCGGTCCCAAAAGAGCCTACTATCCGCCATTATCGGAAACCTTAGCAGACATTTTTAATGCCCTCATGGCATCAAACCAACTCACCCTACCCAGAGAAAGGCCCGCGTGGCCCCCCAATGTTGATACCTCTAAATACTGCGTCTACCACAGGCAGCCGGGACACACAGTAGATTACTGCTTCCATTTCAAGGATTACATCCATGATATGAATGATGAACATCAAATAGATTGGGATGAGATGAGACGGTACGTCGCGGCTCTCAAGGCTAGGAGACCTCCTCAGAGGCCACAGCAGCAGTTACAACAGCAACCACAACAACAACAACAGCCTCAGCAGGCCCCACAACAACAGCCCGACATGGGAATAATCCAGAATCCATTACCGGAGCACCAACAGCCCAATCATCAGGTTAACCCCATCTCCTCCTTCCCGGAAGTCGGGAGAGAGCAGGGGTGGCACCAGGAAAGTACCTCCATTCTTTCTACCTCCAACCCTATCGTCATGCACCCCCCTCACCTTGCCCGGGTAGCACCTCTCTCTCATCAACCCGCGTCAGTATCACCATCACCATTTCCACTACCATTACGCCCTCTCATCCGCACCCCGACCTCCTATCAACCGACACTCTCCACTATGCCTTCACACTCTCTCATCTTCTCTCACTCCCCCACTTTACCACCCACCTCTACCACATTTACCCCTACGCCTTCTAAACCCCTTGTCATCCGTCAACCATACATAACCCCGTCTTTCTCCACCACATCACCACTAATGCCTTCAAAACCACTCATCAACCACCATCCACCTCAAAACCATCACCCGTTTCAAACCTTACCCACTTCCACTTTGCCTCCGCCGCCACCTTCTAAACCCCTTATCCTTCATAATCCGCGCAATATCCCCTCTACCTCCGCCATGCCTCCACCTAACAAACCCCTCATCAGAGTCCCTGCTCCCGTCATCACCCCTGCTTCATCAACCATTCCTCCACTACTACCCCTCAAACCCCTGTTAAGATCCACCGCTACCCCCACAGAGGTACAAAAGCCGCAGGCAATGGTGCTCCGGAGTGGAAGGATTTTCCACAGGATTTTCCCCCACAACAGTCAGAATCCCGAGCAATCTCAGCCAGAGAAGGATGATGCAGAACAACCAGAAAGAGCTATCCCTGGAACACAGTATGATCTATTGAAACACCTGGATAAGACACCTGCCCGGATCTCCATCCTGGAGCTTCTTCAAAGATCCACATCCCACCAGGCAGCCTTAATGGAATACCTTCAAAGAGTCATGGTTAATGAAGACCTCCCCGTGGAGAAGATTTCGACAGTCCTGACCCCAACAGACACACAACCGGCCATCATGTTCCACAACTACGAGCTCGCTCCCAAGGAAGCTCGGAAATATGCATTGTGCATTTCAATAAAAATTAATGGGGTATCCATAAACCCGTGTCTTGTGGACACGGGTGCATCCATAAATGTGATCTCCATGAGCACTCTTCAGTTGTGTGGGGTCAACGAGGAACAAATAAGACCTTCCTCGATCACGGTCACGGCTTATGACAATAGCAAAAGGCCGCCACAGGGGATGATTATTCTGAAGGCAGAACTAGGCCCCATGTCAATTCTTACGGAATTCCATGTCCTCGACATGGACCCCACATTCAAGGCTATACTGGGTCGCCCTTACATCGAAGCCATGGACGCTGTGCCTTCCACCAACCATCAGTGCATGAAGTTTCCTTACAATGGGAGAATTATTAAAGTGGTCAGTACACCGGTCCTTCACACAGTGGATGCTATCAACACCTCTCTGCCCTCCGTTTGGCCATCTCATCGGCCCATATTATCACTGCTGGACGTGCGTGATCCATCTCACATTCCACTAGCACCAAAGGAGCCGGTCAGGGCAACCGCAACATCATGTCTCCCTTCTCACTCCAAAGGTTGGGAGATTATGAGGAACATCGGCTATCAACAAGGAAAGGGTCTGGGCGCACAGTTACAGGGTATGCTCAAACCGCCAAAGGAAATTAGGCCGAACCGCAGGTTTGGCCTAGGCTTCAAAGGACCGTTCAAGGCAGATTGGAAGCCCCTCACGTGGACTCTATCAAACCACTTCAACAGAGGACCCGTTGTTCAGATGGGAGATCACCCACGAGAAGCACATGGGGGATCACATGCTGTATATTTGGCTGAAAAATGTCCGAGGATCACCAAAAGAGGCAAGATCAAAGATCCGGAATGCGAGTGGGACAAATGGTTCGACATACGGGACATTTCCGTTGCACTGGAAAGGATGTTCTCGTCTCCGCAGCTTGAAGGACCACCATCGATCTCCGAAATACCAGAGAATATTACCACTCTTGCCAAGGTTCCAAACTATCCTCGTCCTCGCCAGAAGGACTCTGTCATCGACGGATCTTCATCCGTCCTCAACATTGCCGTCGACGGCTCATTAGCCGCCATCCTCTCCACCCACTCGTCTCAGCCTTTGCTGATATCTTCTTCCTGGGCCAGACAATTGTCTGATGATCTTCCCAGGTCCCCTTCTTTGCTTACATACCTGCGCGGCTTTTCAACCCGCGCCAGGTCTTCAACCATGATCTGCTCTATGAGCCTCACAATCCTCTAGCCATAACCCCTTTTCTCTCTCCTCCAATCTCTTTTCACTGCTTTGTCATTAAAAATGAAAACGAAAAAAAAACGTCAATTTTCAAACTCCCCAACAACACATCTTCGTTGAGGAAACCTCCTACATCTCCCACGGGTGCGTACCGCCTTCCGGACCACCCGTCCAAGGTCCGATGAGCGACCTTTTCTACCCCTCCTCTGAGGGGTCTTCTCCTGTACATTCTACACCATCCTCTTCGTCTTCCTCTTCTTCTGTAAATATTGTCAGTCAATCTAGGAATGATAGGCCGAGGGTAATACCTAGGAAGAAATCCAAGGGTAGGCAGATCCCTCGTCGATTCCTTCTGGATTTGGCCGCCAGGTGTCAAGCCCTTCTTGTCATCCCCCAGTTGTTAGAAAATCCCATCCAGCTACCCGAAATAGAATGCGAGGGCGACTGTGCATCTGATGAAGGGTATGGAGTCTACGAGATCACGGATGAAGAATGCCCCACTGAAGATGAGGGTGAAGAATATGAGGATGCGGCGGGCGCATACGCTAGTGGAATAAGGAGATTCGACGAGCCGTCAACCGCCGTAGAAGAATCCACCAAAGAAGTCAACTTGGGGACTGAGGAAGACCCTAGGATCATCCTCATAAGTGACAACCTACCACCCTCTGAAGAAGAGGCATTAATTGAGGTTCTCAAGGAATATAAGGACACGTTTGCATGGAGCTACGAGGATATGCCGGGTCTGGATTCAACCTTGGTCGAACACCGTTTAACCCTAAAACCAGGGTCCGTCTCGGTAAAACAAAGGTTAAGGCGTTTCCACCCTCAGATGGCTTTGAAAATGAAAGAAGAGGTCGATAAGCTCCACAAAGCCAGGTTCATTAGAGTCGTTCTTTATCCTCAATGGGTGGCGAACATTGTCCCGGTCATGAAGAAAGATGGGAAAGTCAGGATTTGCATTGACTTCCGGGACCTTAACCGCGCGTGTCCAAAGGATGATTTTCCCTTACCTCACATTGATGTGTTGATTGATAACACGGCAGGCTATGAAACCCTCTCGTTCATGGATGGATTTTCATGATACAATCAAATTCGTTTGGCAGAAGAGGATCAGGAAAAGACGTCATTCACTACCCCTTGGGGAACATATTGTTACGTGGTCATGCCATTCGGATTAAAGAATGCTGGAGCTACTTACCAAAGAGCGATGATGGCCATATTTCATGACATGATGCACATATATCTGGAAGTGTATGTGGATGACTTATTGGTGAAATCGAGGACCAGGATGGAACATCCAGAAGTTTTGGCTAAGGTCTTGCAAAGGTCAAGAGAGTTCCAATTGAAAATGAACCCGAAAAAGTGTGTGTTTGGTGTGTCGTCGGGAAAATTGCTGGGGTTCATTGTGAGTAAAAGAGGGATCGAGATTGATCCCGACAAAGCTAAGGCCATCAGGGATATGCCGCCTCCCAAGAATTTGAGGGAAGTCCGAGGTTTAATCGGGAGGTTGCAGTTTATTCGTCGGTTTGTGTCTCAACATTCACAAAGGTGTAGACCTCTCTACGAGTTGACCAAGCCAGGAGTAGAATTCCACTGGAATTCTAAATGTCAGAAAGCTTTTGAAGGGTTGAAGGAATATCTGGCTAGTCCACCCGTTCTCATTCCACCCAAACCAGAAAAACCTCTGATCCTTTACGTCTCAGTCTTGGATGACTCGTGGGAGCCGTCCTCGCACAAGCTGATGAAGAAGGCAAGGAACGGGCAACCTATTACTTGTCTAAACTTCTCAATCCCTGTGAGCAGAAGTACACCGTCATGGAGAAAACCTGTGCTGCCCTCGTTTGGGTGGTGCAGAAATTGAAGCACTACTTCTTGGCTCACGAGGTCCACTTGATTGCTCGGATGAATCCTATCAAATTCCTTCTGGAGAAATCCGTCCTTACGGATAGGCTAGCACGCTGGCAAAGTTTTCTCTCTCAGTTCGACATCACCTACATCCAGCAAAAGGCGATTAAAGGCTATGCCATAGCCGAGCACCTCGCTCACCATCCTCTTCCCAAGTTCGATCCCGTCCAATCAGAGTTTCCAGATGAGGAACTAATGTCCATCAACCAATCAGATGAGCCAATGTGGACACTATATTTTGATGGAGCTCTGAATTCTCAAGGGAGAGGAATCGGCGTCGCCCTCCTATCGCCTGAAGGTCTCACATTCCCGTTGGCATATCAGCTCAAATTTTCAGTCACCAACAATATAGCTGAATATGAAGCTCTTCTAGCTGGCCTAGAACTCGCCCATTCTTTTCGTATCACTGAGTTGCGAGTCGTAGGTGATAGTCAACTCATCCTTCGCCAGGTGCTCACTAAGTATCGCACTCGCGATCCCAAACTCAAGCCATACCAAGAACTCACTGCTGCCTTTGCCAAACTGTTCGCCAAACTGATCTTTGTTCATGTCCCTCATCATCAGAACATTCTCGCCGATGCCCTCGCCTCGTTGGCATCATCCATAAGGTTCCCTCTAGGAAGATGGTTTAAGTCCATTTCCATTTACAAACTTCATGCTCCTGCAATCGATGATGCTTCCTACGTAAACATCAAAGACAGGATAGCAAGGAAGATCCTGCAGGAAGATATCCTTGAAAAGAGGGAGATCATGTTGGCAGAGGCCGAAGAAGAACTGGCTGATGAAGAGAAACCATGGTTCTATGAAATTGTCAAATATTGCCAAAATCAGTCTTATCCTGAAGGGGCCACCACAGAGGACAAGAAAGCCATAAGAAGGGTGGCTCAGAAATATACATTGGTTGGAGGTCTACTCTATAGAAGGAGCCTTAGTGGTATTCTGTTAAGATGTCTTGATGACGATGAGGTTTGGAAATGTGTAGAAGAGACGCACTCGGGTGTGTGCGGTGGCCACGTGAATAGTCAGATGCTCGCCAAGAAGATCATTCGTCAAGGCTTTTATTGGCCCACCATGGAAGAAGATTGTGCTGTCTACGTCCGTAGGTGTGTCAAGTGTCAACTTCACGCCGATAAAATCCATTCACCATCTTCCTCACTTCATCCAATATCCTCCCCATGGCCTTTCTCCATGTGGGCATTCGACATCATTGGTCCCCTAGGTGATCCCAATTCCCTCACCAAGCAGAAATCCTTCATCCTTACTGCAACGGAATACTTCACCAAATGGGCCGAAGCCGAAGCTTACGCGGAAATCAAGGCGTCAACAGTCTGCAAGTTCATCATGAAGAACATCCTCGCCAGATTCGGCATCCCAAGCACGATCGTCACCGACAATGGGCCACAATTCATTTCTCAGGACCTACAGGACCTCTGCAAAAGGTACGCAATTGCATTGCATCATTCATCGCCATATTACCCACAAGGTAACGGCCAAGCGGAGGCCACCAATAAGACATTGCTCAAAATCATCAAAAAAACCTGCGAGTCTAGTAAGTTTTCAGACTGGCCAGAAAAGCTTATCGAAGCCCTATGGGCCTATCGCACTTCAATCCGTACCCCCACCGGGCAGACTCCATTTGCCCTTACTTATGGTATGGAAGCGGTAGTCCCGTATGAGACTCTGATCCCTTCTCTCAGGGTACAATTGGACGAGGACTTTCCCCTCGACGATCGTCGTAATTCACTACTCGCCCAGTTGGAACTCTTGGATGAGAAGCGACTGGCCGCTGCCGAACACGCGCGTGTGTATCAAAATAGACTCGCTCGCTTTTACCAAAAGAAAGTCGTTGAGAGAAAATTCAAAGTCGGTGAGATGGTCGTAAAAAGAATTTTTGTCAAACCTGGAGGGCCGCGTTCTAAGCTCCAACCCAATTGGGAAGGACCATTTGTAATTCAAGCCGTGTACCCTGGCAACGCCTACAAGCTAATCAACGCCGAAGGGACCGAGTTATCTCACCCTTGGAATGGGCTTTATCTTAAGAAATACTACCCTTAGCACAAAACAAAAAAAAATGATGAAAAGATAAAAAACATCAAAAACAAATAAATATTGAAAACCACTAAAAATATGGAAAACTCAAAACGCCGATGCCTGGCAGTCACCATGTAGTTAAGTCCCTGCTTCTAACCTTCATGTTAGGATAGGGCCCATTAAGGCTTGGTAGGCACCGGGTCTTGGTTTGCCAGAACCGTGGAGATCCCTGTCCGGCCACGTCGGCCTATGCTCGCTCGAAGGAAGCTAACATATGTTCACTTATGTATTTTATTCAAAAAAAGTTGGTAGCATCACCTACGGTAGGGCCACACCTAGAAGATCTCCAGAAGCTGTAATCTTTATTCTTTTCTCTCCGACCAAATGAGACAGTCGGCGCCCTTAAAACGCTGAGCATGAGAAACCGAAACTCAAACCCCAAAGGCAAGAGTAGGACCCATTTCCTCGAGCATCGATCAGAGCACGAGAAGAGGGCAGTGTCCCCGCATGCATACAAAAAGGGAGCCCACAAACGTCAAACGACTATATCTCCCCCACAAAAAAAAATACAAAGTCAAAATCAAGAGAAAAGCCTGGTCGTGACCGTGCCTGGTGCGATAAACGAAACCCCTCAAAGCAAAAGTCTGAATCCACAAAGGGGGGCCGTGGAATGTAAATGTTCGAGATTTGGTCCGAAGTTGTCCGAAAGAAAAGAGTTAATGGGCCCTTATTCGCTCGCCGGGTTAACGGCTTTGCCGGTCCTCTCAGGAGGTTTATCCCCTACACTCTTCCTTCTCCCTCTAAAGATGAAGGTTCGATGGAGTTTCTGAAAGGTGAAAACTGCCCAGGGTCTGCGACCTTATTTTAATATACACATTTTGGTTGCCTACTTTGAAAAGCAAAAGCTATCGCTGCGAAGGAGAATCCGTGTTTCTGGCTGGTCAAGACCCCTGTTTACCACCTTGATGTCTTCTTGTTTAACCTCGGGCTTAGGCCAATGCAAGCGCGTCACCTATGGGTGCGACGGCGTCTGATTCCGGGTCAGCGTCGCGCGGTTGGCCGTTAGGGTTCCAGGGTGTTCCATCTTATACCATCTAGAGTTGTGAGGAAACAGACCTGGGTCGGGCAAATCTTTTACCTCAAACATCTTTTGGGTGAATCCCTGTGGTCGGAAGCAACTGGGAGCCTAAGCATGTGTTGGCACTCAAAATATGATCCTCTGGCAACCAAGCCGCAAGGATGAATGATACGGCCCACTGAAGCACAGAAGCCGATAAAGGTCAACTTATCAAGAGGACCCCTCGAGCTGACGAAGCCCCGAGCCACCTCGAAAGGAACGTCGGGGACTTTACCTCAGGAGAGCCGAAGTAAACCCGCAACCAACCGGCAGGGCGATCAAGCCTGCCCAATGATCCGGCATCGACCTCGTCATGCCGCTACCCCACATCCGTCGCCCGACCAAGGACGACGGTCTACCCAATGACTCTCCTAAGGAGGAAGAATGTCCTCGGCCATCTGTAACAAGGGGCCGGAGGTTCTGTCAGCAGAAGACCCCGATTACCCGGCACGGGTTCGGCTTCTCGACATAGTGGGCCCGTTAGTGGCCGATTGATCACCAATTCAAGGTGGAATTGTCCAGGATGTAAACGTCATCCTATAAGGGAGCTTCGAGCATGAGTCCGTCTCAGCCAGAAGCACAAATCACAGTGCCGAAGACTGTGCCAGTAGGACACTCGTGTGCTCGGACCGGACACACACGAAGTCTTGTTTAAGGCCATTCGTCCTATCAAGAGCTTCGTGAACACCCCATCAAGGCCCTTTGATGACCGGGGTGAGATGAACAGTGGACGGAAGCTTCCGGAATCATCTCCGGGTCCACCGGACTACACGCCAAGTGAGCAAGTTAAAATGGCGCCGTCAAACCGGCGCGCAAAGATCAAATGGGGGCCTTCCCCGGCGCCGTCTATCCGGCGCGCAAAGATCAAAAGGGAATCTCTCCCCGGCGCCATCTACCCGGCGCGCAAAGACCAAATGGGGCCTTCCCCGGCGCCGTCTACCCGGCGCGCAAAAGCCAGATGGGGTCTCTCCCCGGCGCCGTCAACCCGGCGCGCTTCCTGGGGCGCCGTTTTAACCCCGAGGCTATATATAGCCTGTCGACAGAAGAGATCGATAGAGGGGGATAGATAGAAAAAAAGATCAAGAGATCAGAGAAAGATCGAGGGGGAGCGGAATCAAAAGAGAAAAAAAAAGAGAATTGAAAAGAGAGAGGAGGGGTCCAGAGAAAAGGGTTCGAGGGCTCTTTCTGTCTGCAGAACCTCCCGTCCGAGCCTCTCGGCGGCCGTCACCCTGCTCCACCTGAGCTCCCCGGAGCCGAAGAAGAAGATCATCTGTTCTTGTTTACTTAGGTGGGTTTCCCGTGTTTGATCCCGGCGACCCCCTTTCTTTCCATTTCTTTTATGGTTTCGTCCGATACAATGTAAGTGAGAAAGGGGGAGGGGCGATGATACGAGCCTTTCCTCCCCCTTCTCTCACCACTATCTATCCCCCTTTCCTCTTCGTTTGGAACGAGATTCCCCTCTTAATGCAATACGGCGACCGTGCGACAACGCCGGCGCCGGAATGAGAATCTGTGTATTTTTTTGTTCAGTCTTCGGAATGAATGGATATAGCAATGGGTCAAGTGGTTCAACGTTTATGTACCTCCCTCTGTTGTTCTCTTTCTCCTTACTGCATTTCTTATTTTCATGGTCGATGAAACGGTACCGTGCAACAGTACCGGTGCCGTGGAAGGCGAAGTCTATATACTTGCATGTCTCCCTTGATTCGTGCACAGGACGAAGGGACATGAGTATGCCCGGCATCACGATTTCACTCCCGTTCCGTCTTCCCGACGCGGCATGCCCTGCTACGGCAAGGGCTACATCGATTCCCCTCCCCGGGGGTCTTCTCGTCTGATCGAATGCTAAGGATTTCTTTTTTTTGGGTGAGATGAGTCAATACGTAGGTTCTCTCAACCTGTTTGGGCCGTCCTCGTAATACCCTTTCTGCTCTCGACCATGAACAGAGGGAAACAAGGCTGTCCCCACACTCCCGTTGTTATTTTCTGAACGGCCACCGATGAATATTTCCTTGGTTTGTGAACGTTCGAATGCATTTGCGTATGCGCATCTATAGGCTTAGTTTTGGCCTGCTGGTTATACGAATGTTCCCACCGCATCACTGTACTGTTTCATTAGTGTGGATCGGTAACCCGGGGAGGGGGGGGAACATTCCCTTGATTGCTTGTCATGACTGCTCGGTTCGAGGAATCCATTGGTCAATAATGGGTCTCCGAGGGCCAGTGAGCACACAGAAATTGGGGGTAATCCCAACACCATAAATCCACGGTCCTTAATGGGCCTCGTGGTGGCCGTGGGTCGCGTGCCCCTCGTAGGCTTGCCCTCGGGGTTTTCCCTCCCATCTCGGTCGTCCCGATTCGAGTGTTGTGGTGACTCGGGTCGCTTGCCCCTCGTAGGCTAGCCCTCGGGGTTTTTCGCTCCCACATCGAGTCACCTCACTCACTCACCGATACCCACGGACTCGGTACCCCTAGCAGGCTAGCCCTCGGGGTTTTTCCTATCCGTTCGGGTCTGCCGGCCGCCGTTGTGCCACCCGGCTCTTTAGGGGTTTACTCCGCCACGTGAGTACTCCCTGCGTCTCCCCGACCATCCTTTGGGATGGGGAGATGCTGCCGAAATTTCGGCTCGAACGAGTTAAGCTCGGAACAATCGCCTCGCGTGAGCCCGTGACTCGGCCTTTAAATGACTCGGCACCGATTCCACGAATAATTGACTTAATAAATTCTCAAAACCATTCAAAATCTTAATAAATCCATGAATAAACTAACGAGACTCCTGTCTCCTTGAAATCGGGTTAATTCGGCGCGTTCGTGCATGATCACGCCTTAAAACGGCGCGCCCTTCCCGGCGCGCCCTTCCCGGCGCGGTCTTCCCGGCGCGCCCTTCCCGGCGCGGTCTTCCCGGCGCGCCCCCGCTCCCCGTGCCGTTTTAACGGCCTGCCCCTTTACCTACGGTTCTGGCGCCGTTTTAAACTTTTACCTACGTTTCAGGGCGCCGTTTCAAGCGTTTTGATCCCTGTCTTCGCACGCACTGCACCGGGTTCATTCCGAATCGTGTCGTCGCATCATTCTAACTCCTTTCCCACTTATGGGATGATTTCTTATGCTAATCACAGAAGGATGCAAGTCCCTCAACTAATAATCATCATGTAGTTCCTTTTTCCGGCTTCGACAGCCCGATATCTCGGCAATTAATCAAAGGTGTTCCCTCCTAGTGGGGGATGTAATTAACGCCATAGCCTTTATGGTATGGCGGACTGCTGGTCCCGACCGAACCTCACATTCGCCCTACATGGGTCAGAATGAGCGCATCATAAATCGTCACGCATGTGACTGGCACGCCCGCGTCGTCAATCAGTCAGTTGACTACAAGTCAGTTAATTGGTCGATCGATACGCGAACGAAAAGGCAAAACAAAAAGAGAAAGAAAAAGAAAACGCTCGAAACAAGTCTGGCACGCCCGGTGGGACCAGTGTCACCTTTCATCTCTTTGCCGAGATATTCGGGCTTCGAAGCCCTTTCAAAGACTACTGATTGTTTTGCTGTCTGTCTTTTCAGTGCAAACAATGACGACTCACGGGATAACCGGCGTCGACTTCAGTCCTGCGATCGTCGCCAGACACGCGCAAGGGTACCTGGCGGTGCCCATGGAGTTTGGTAGCTTTCCACCTGCTGTGGGCTTCCCCAACTTCTTGGGGTTGGCCTTTGTTGACATGCTGGAAGTCGAGGCCACGGAATCCGTCAAGGAAGCTGTGAAGGAAATGGAGCCTCTGAAGGCCCCCTGCCGCGGTAATTCGCTCAAGAACCCGGCTCCGGCCGCTAGCTGCCTGGTGCACCACCTGGTACGGGTGATGCATCCCACTGATATCAACAAGCCCCCTGGAGGACGTCAGCGTCGCCAGGCTCGCAAGAACACTGCCGTGATCACCGGAACTGTCTCTCAGTCCGGAAAATCAATGCTGGTGGGAGGTATGCGTGTCTTCCTCAACGGGCGCACTGCACGGGTGACCCCAGATCGCGTCATCCCAAACGTCCCTGTCTACAACAACTATCAAGCTCTCGCTAGGAGGAGGGCAGAAAGAGAAGAAGCCGGCCACCATGGCCAAGAAAACCCGGCGCTCAGGCCGAGGAAATTCAAACATGTGTGGGTTCCCAAGCGGACCCAACCTGCCTACCATCCAACGCCCACCCGCCATCGTCCTATGAACGACGAGGCGAGAGCGAGAAGAGAAAGGGGCTCGTCCCTGATGAATGAAGAAGAGGTGGTTGCGGATCCTCCGCGCCACAGAAGTTTCCGGGCTGTGGCCCGTCAAGCCAACGTCCCTGCCACGGGGTGAAGGTTCCAACAGCCAGCTGACAGAGCTCGACTGGCCTACATTCCTCCTGCTGGAGGTCGACCACTTTCCCCCGTGCTACATCAAGAACGGGGTCAAGAAGAAATGGCCTGCCTGGTCAGAAGCTATTTCCGAGGATTGGGTAACACCTCACTCGGACAGCAGCGGCTGATGCAGACAGTCGCCACTGAAGAAAATTGCTGCCCATCAACGGCAGATGAAGAAGAAATGGAGGATATAATAAGGATGTCGTCGGTCGATGACAACGGACACAATGACGGCTCTGAGATCAAAGCCGATGAAGCCTTCCCCGAGCGGGAAGAAAGAAGAAGAATTTCTGTGTTCGAGAGGCTGACCTTCCCGCAACAAGCAAGGCGGAGGGTCCATCGACAAAGAAGGAGGATGCAGGTTTTCACTTGCAACATGGCTGGCGTGTCCAGCCGATATGGGAAGCTTCCTGAAAACTCCCAAGAACTGGCTCAGTTGGCCGTACGGCCGGGACCAGCTACCCGCAGGACAGAAGCAGCAAGAGGGCTTCTGACAGCGATGAAAGAGAAACAGCCCCAGTCATACCTCCACTGGGATGACAAAGCCCCCGTCTTGACCGCTAATGTGGTAACGACGGAAGAAGAAGACGACGTACTCCTCGATATCCTGCCCGAGGGTACGTCCGGGGAAACGACAGAAGGTGTCCCCACCACTATAGACCCATCAGTCTTGATGCTGCTGCAAAGATATCAACGGGAAATAGATTCCCTGAAGAAACAGCTGATGGAGAAAACTGAACACTCATCAGCCTCCAAACCACCCGAAGTCCAAGGTGAATCATCCCGGGGAGCGGCTCGTCGAGACGACCCTCCACCACTTTGCACACTACCCCAGCCGTCAGAGCCAACTGTGACGACAGCACAACAGCGGCCACCACAGCCTCAGTCGCTGCTGCCTCCGGTGCTTCCTCAGGTGCACCCAACACCCCCGCTACTGCATCCTCCACAGGCGACCACCCTGGTCACCCCGTACCTGCAGCCAGCACACTTCTATCCGGAGCCAGTCGACCCCACGGTCGTGAGCCGGATGATGGTGGAGAGGATGATCGAGCTGAAGCTCGCAGAGAAGAGCGAAGGCGACTACGTCGCATTCGATGCCTACCGGGTGCCCTACCCGCAACACCATGCGGCTAAGCGACTTCCCCCGGGAGTCAACAAGCCGCCCAAATTTGACAAATTCAACGGGAAAGGTTCCCCAAAAGAACATATTGCATATTATATGACCGTTATGGGTGATCTGTCCACCGACGAGTCATATCTGCTGAAGTTCTTCGGGTCCTCGCTGACGGGGCTCGCATTTGAATGGTACTCCAGCCTCTCGGCCGGGTCAATCAATGACTGGTCAGATATGCAGAGGAAATTCAGGGAAAGATTCCATGTCACAGAGAGGGAGGTCACAGTGGCCGAACTCTATTCGACAAAACAAAGGGCAGATGAGACCGCCCTTGACTACATCAAGAGGTGGAGGAACCTCGGAATGAGATGTAAGCGGCCCCCGCATCAGGAGGACGCTGTGCAAATATGTAAGCAAAATCTCAGGAGGGAGGTCTTGGAAAAAATGATCGGGATGGAAATACGGTCGTTCGACCGGCTGAATAATGTGGTGGCCGAGGTAGAGGCTTTTCTAGCCAAGCCCGTCACGCCGTCAGCTACCAGCACAGCCCAGAAAGGTAAGGCGGCGGAACGGCGCCCCACGCCTAAAGAAGCGAATGCGCTTGATATCAAGGCGTTCGAACAACAGAAGGAGAAAGGCAAGAAAGCGGCTCCCCCGCAACCTGCGAAAGCTCCAGATGACAAAGAAGGTCCTTCGTTGAGGGACAAAATGAAGAAGGCTTATTCCTTTCCTAAGGATAAGACCCGGATCCTATTTGACTGGGTAACAGAATTGGTGCGGACACCCGAGCAGTCGATCGGCACGACACGCCGAGCCACCGGTACCGCACGCGGAGCACGACACGAGCCACCACAGCATCCATCTGGCTCGGAGACAGCCTGGAGACTCCGCCTTGAGCTTCCCCATTTATTATATTTAGTTAGACTTTATGTGTGTGTAATTTGTATTTATTTCGTTGCATTCGGTTTGCCATTTTGAGTGTAATAGGGGCTTACGAGCATTTCGGACCCCGTGGGCCCCACGGGCCCCCCGAGCCCCACCACATTGGGCCACCTCAGCCTAGGGTCCCACATGGGGCCAGTCAACATGCCACATGGGAGCATCTAGAAGTTTGAATGGTATTTGGACACATGGGGGACAATGGACTTGAAAAGTCCAAATGAGAGGCCACCTACCCCCACCTACCAAGTCCAACTTCCACATCCTTGCCATTCTAGTCAATAGGCCGCCCCCCCCTTTATTTTTTTTTAATTTTCATTTGTGTGGATGGTCACATGCAATCCTAGCCCTCAATCTCCCACCCCTAGATCCAACGGTGGAGGATTGATTAGATTGGTGACCTATATATGCTTGTAATTTCCATTTTTGATGAATTAATGCCATTTGGAATCAAGAAATTGTTGGAGCTCCAGCTTGGTGCGCCCCTCTCTTCCCCCTTGCAGCTGTGAAGGTTGCCTCTGGAGGTGTGACTCCTCCCCTATCAGTTCCGGTCATCGCTGCCGCCGCCACGAGCCGCCACCGCACCGCCATCGCCTTCGCCGGAGTTCTATCCACGCAGTACCACAGCCACTTCCACGAAATTCCAGTCTCAGCCACAGCCTCAGATCGAGCTGGAACTTTTACTGGATGTCCCATAGGTGTCCAGCACATCCTCAGAATTTTGGTTGGTCATAAAGATCTCATTTGATATTTGTTGATTTTCGTCCAATCACAGTTTCCAGATCTGTCTACTGTCTGTTTCCATTTCCACCCGCCCAGAGTTTCAAGTCTTAGGTCCTTTTTTTGATTTTCTTTGGTTCTCCCAATTTAACTGGGTGTCCCTTGTATCCATCCCTTCATCCACCATTTTTTTTAATTTTTGGTTCGTCCATTTCATATTTTCTAAAATTCGTTCTCAGTCCTAGCTACAGTACTTTCTGCCAGTTCCCAGATCCGACCACCAGACACTCCAAAAATCCTATCAAATCACCACCAGCTCCAAATCCAATTCTAAAAATTGTTCCCGCTTCATGGTTTGATTATCTACAAAGTTGAAGAAGATCTTGGAGTCTGATTCCTACGGAAAGTAGGCGGTCAATGGTGGTTCTCAGACAAGTACCCTGTAAATCTGATGTCTCGGTTACTGTACAACAGGGATTTGTAAATTCATTAAAGTCTAGATCCGGCTAGATCCATCAGATCTCTCTCAGTCTAGATTGAAGCATTTGAAGAGAGCTTTCCAACGATAGCTCATGCGTCCCGATCCGACGTCGGGATCGACCGCAGCGGCTGTTTTCGCCGGAGCGCGCGCAGGGAAAACAGAACTGAAATCCGTGGGCAGCCATTCCACAACTTGAAGATCGGACCCGACCGGCCACCAATCGGTGTCTCCGGCCGACCGCCGTCCGTGGAGGCGCCCCACCAGGGGTCTCCATCATAGTGGGACCCACCTCCGCAGATCCGGAGGACAGCGCTATCCGTGGGCCCCACGGGCCCGCAGAACCCGCCGTTCGGGAAGCACGAAAATGCGGAGTTCGGCGCGTCGAGTCGACATCAAGATGCTGCCTGTCAACCTGATTTGCGTGATCCCCGGGGCCCACATGTGACCTTTTACCTCCCTGCGTGGAGTGGGTCGAATCGTTTTGTACTGCTGTGAATTATGTTAACCGGGGGTCCGTGAGTCAGCCGGGGTGTCTTCGCCACGCCGGGTGCGTGGAGGTAAAGGTCTTAACTTCTTGGCGTTACATTGCTTAGCTAGTATACGGTCTTAGGCCGCTGCCGAGAGTGTAGGTTCCTAGCCCGTGTGTCCATGTCACCGCTGTGAGCGTGAGAGTGACCCGTCCCGCGACTCGATCCGAGTCCGGAAGTGAGTCTGACTACCTTGAACTCTGCCGGTTCCTTAACCGCGCACGATCCACGCTTTCCCTCGCATGGGACGCCGAGTGAGCTTGTACTTCTGTTAGCGACATTTTGCCACTAGGAGCTCGTAGTGTCGGGCTTAGTGTCTCCCTGGTGTGTATTGCTGGTCGCGTCTTCATCTAGAGTCCGAGGGTGGCACTGTATAGTGTCGTCTCCCGTGTCCGTCCCGCATCAGTTTGGTATCAGAGCAAGTCGAGTCTAGGGTAGTCGTTGCATAAGTCTTGCATAGTCTAAGGTTACCCCACACACACCTTCACTCGGTATATCCAAAGGTGTTGTCCGACCGTTAGGCTTCGCCTACCGGGAAGACCACACACTTGCGCGAGTGACCTTCGGGTCGATTACCTCCGCCGCGTACCGAGTCTTGGCCGTGTCTAGGGTGTAGTCGAGTCTCATTCTTTTCAAAAAAAAAAAAAGTGTTTTAAATTGCATTCTTTCAAAATACCAAAAAAAGGAGTGTTTTCAAATTGCAATTAGGTCTAAGTGTATCATTTAGTGTGTTTGCATTAGTCGGTCGTTGTCACCTAGTCCGTACGTCTTTGCATGCCCACCCGTCGAGGCACCCAATACTCGCCACCACCACCTATGGCGGACTCCCGAGCCCGTAGTTCCGATGAGTCTTCCACGGCCGAGATGTTCCGGGCCATCATGGATCGTTTAGACACGCGTATGGATGGTCTTAGTACGCGTATGGATGGCATAGGGACGCGTCTAGAAGGGAGGATGAAGGTCCTCGAGGATCGGGCCGGGGTTTCGGAGCAGTCCATTCAAGGCCTTGTTGGGAGGATTGCCGTCCTAGAGAGGGGCCCAGTAGCGGCGCAACCCGCGCCGACGAACGGCCAACAAGAGCCGGTGCAGCAACCCGCTGTGCCAAGGGCTCAGGTAGAGGATGTCGGGAGGCAACAGGCGCCTATAGTGGATGATTATGCCTCCGACAATGATCACGGGGGTAACGGTCGTCGTCATCAACGACGGAATCGTGATGACGAGGATGACGACCGCATTCTTAGGGGTGTGCGTGCGGACCCTCCCACTTTTAGCGGGTCCTTGGACCCTAGGGTGTATCTAGATTGGGAGGCCGGTATGGACCGGTACTTCGAGTGGTTTGAGATGACGGACCACCGAAGAGTCCGATATGCGAAGATGAAGCTGCAAGGGCAGGCCCAAACTTATTGGATCAATGTGGAGAGCCTGCTCAACCAGCGACGTCAACCCCAAATCGGTACCTGGGATGATATGAAACTCAAATTGAGGGAGAAGTACCTTCCTGCCTCATATCGCCAACGTCTTATAGACAAGTGGCAAAGCATCTCCAGGGAACCGATCCGTGACCGAGTACACCGCCGAGTTCGATGAGTATTATTTGCGGTGCGGGGTCACGGAAGAGAGCACCATGACGATATCCCGCTTTCGGAGAGGTTTGCGGCCTAATTATCAATATGAACTCTTTCGCCGCAATGCCACCACTTTGGAGCAGGCATATCAGATTGCTCTCGAATTGGAGCAGTTCGAGGCCGAGTTCGAGTCACCCCATCGGTTGGGCTCCTTTCCCCTTCGTAGTGTCGAGTCCCGTGGCTCATCTGGCACATATCCGAGGGCCCCCATGGCTCGACCTCAGGAGCCCGCTCGCCACGAGCCCTTTGCTCCTAGGCCTCGCCCTCCACCCCCGAGGGACCTTCCTCGTCCCCAGCATCTTACGGCCCCACCCATAGCCCGTCCACCGGCACCTGCACCACCCGCACGTCCTTTGTTGCCTACGCCTCCTATCCGTCGGGAGGATAAAGGTAAAGGACCTATGATTGGGGAGCCTAGTGGATCACGGCAGCAGTGTTATCGCTGCAATGGGTTTGGCCATTTCGCCAACCAGTGTCCCACTCGCCCATCTCTTCACATTGGGGACACACAGGCTGAGGATACCACCCCTGCGGGCCTAGAGTTAGTCAGCTATGAGGCAGATGAAGAGCTAGCTGACGAGTACTATGAGATGGGAGGTGAGGCCCAGGATGCCCAGCAGTTAGACGATACCCATGTGGGGGTCGTCAGATGTATCCTCACCCAGCCACAGGTCAGTGATGACTGGCGTCGGACCACTATCCTTCATGTATTCTGTAGGCTGGGAAAGCAAATTTGCAAGGTGGTCATCGATAGCGGGAGTTGTATCAATGCAATCTCCACGAACGCTGTCACTCGTCTTGGTCTCACACCCGTAGACCACCCTTGCCCCTACCAGGTATCATGGGTGGATACAACTTCCATTTCGGTCAGGCTGCGGTGCTTGGTCCCGCTGCAGCTCCACTCCTACCGTGACGAGATCTGGTGTGATGTTCTTCCCATGGAAGTGGGAAGTATCATTCTTGGTAGGCCGTGGTTATTCGACCGAGATGCCACACTCCATGGTCGGTCGAACACCTGTACCTTCGACCACGATGGCCAGCGGGTCACCCTCCAACCCGTTCGGCCCAGGAGCCCATCTGTTAGGGGTCCTACTGGCCCTAGTACTCCGAAGCCTTCCGTTCCCGGGCCTAGTACCCCATCCCCAGCTCGGGCTATGACCGTTACCTCTGGCCCAGGAGAGCCCTCGACGAGGAGATTGATGATGATTAGCTCCCGGGAAATGGAGCAGGAGCTTAGTCAGGGCTGTCCGGTGTTTGCCATTACGGTCCGAGAGGTGGAGCGGGACTCCGAGGGTGAGCTCCCACCCGAGGTTGTTCCCATTCTGCAGGAGTATGCTGATGTATTCCCCGATGAGCTTCCCGAGGGACTCCCACCTATGCGGGATATTCAGCATGCCATCGACCTTGTTCCGGGCTCTTCTTTGCCCAATCTTCCTCATTATCGAATGAGCCCCACGGAGCATGCCGAGCTTAAACGGCAGGTCGATGAGCTTGTGCAGAGAGGATCTGTCCGGGACAGCATGAGTCCATGTGCTGTACCCGCATTACTCGCCCCGAAGAAGGATGGCACGTGGAGAATGTGCATTGATAGTCGTGCCATCAACAAAATCACCGTGAAGTACAGGTTCCCTATTCCCCGCCTTGATGACATGCTGGACATGATGGCAGGTGCCACTATCTTTTCGAAGATCGATCTTAAGAGCGGCTATCATCAGGTGAGGATTAGGCCAGGTGATGAGTGGAAGACCGCATTTAAGACCAAGGACGGTCTATATGAGTGGTTGGTCATGCCTTTTGGGTTGACCAATGCCCCTAGCACTTTCATGCGGCTCATGACTCAGGTCCTTCGACCTTTCATTGGAGTCTTTGTAGTGGTGTATTTTGATGATATCCTTATCTATAGCCGCACCACAGGGGACCACTTAGACCACCTTCGGCAGGTCTGTATACTTCTTCGGCGAGAGCAGTTGTTTGCGAACCCACAGAAGTGTGCTTTCATGACATCTCAGCTTACCTTCTTGGGTTTCATTGTGTCTAGTACTGGGGTCTCCGCCGATCCGGAGAAGGTCCGGGCCATTGTTGAGTGGCCGGAACCCCGTACGGTTCATGATGTCCGCAGCTTTCATGGCCTTGCGACGTTCTATCGTCGCTTCATCCGCGGATTTAGCTCCGTCACTGCCCCGATCACGGATTGCATCCGTAAGGGCACATTTGTATGGACGAAGGCCGCATCTGCTGCCTTCAGGGACATCAAGGAGCGCATGACCCAGACACCTATCCTTCGACTGCCTGATTTCTCGAAGGTGTTTGAGGTCTGTTGTGATGCGTCGGGTGTTGGGATAGGAGGAGTTTTGAGTCAGGAGTCCCACCCGATCGCATATTTCAGCGAGAAGCTGAATGATGCGAAACTGCGATATTCCACATATGATAAAGAGTTTTACGCAGTTGTTCAGGCTCTTAGGCATTGGAGGCATTACCTATTACATCAGGAGTTTGTCTTATACTCCGATCATGAGGCTTTGAGGTACCTCCATTCCCAAAAGAAGCTGAATTCGCGTCATAGTCGTTGGGTTGAGTATCTCCAGCAGTTCACCTTTGTGCTAAAACATAAGGCTGGAGTGGAGAACAAGGTGGCCGATGCCTTGAGTCGGCGAGCATGTCTTCTTACCACCATGAGTGCCGAGGTCATAGGGCTAGAGAAGATGAAGGAGGCCTATGTTGATTGTCCTGACTTCGGTCAGATTTTTACTACTCTCCAGGCCGGGCCCTCGAGAGACCATGATGATTATGTGCTTCAGGAGGGTTACCTCTTTCGAGGTAGCAGGCTATGTGTTCCCCGAACTTCGGTTCGAGATTTCCTAGTGTGGGAACTACATGCGGGAGGTCTAGCCGGCCACTTTGGTCGGAACAAGACTATTGAGGCAGTGGAGCATCGATTTTATTGGCCGAGCTTGAAGCGCGATGTTGCTAACATCGTGGCTCAGTGCCGTACATGTGCTACGGCCAAAATGAAGAAGCAAAGCTCGGGCCTTTATACGCCTCTCCCCGTGCCTGATGCCCCGTGGCAGGATGTCAGCATGGATTTTGTTTTGGGATTGCCACGTACCTCCAGGAAGCATGATTCGGTCTATGTGGTGGTTGACCGTTTCTCGAAGATGGCCCTCTTTATCCCTTGCTCAAAGACTTCGGATGCTTCTAGGGTAGCCCGCCTATTCCTTACTCATGTGGTGTGCAAGTTCGGGTTGCCTCGCACTATAGTGTCTGACCGTGATGTTAGGTTCACTTCCTATTTTTGGAAGACACTATGGCATATGATGGGTACGCACCTCAAGTTTTCCACTGCATACCATCCCCAGACAGATGGTCAGACCGAGGTGGTCAATAGGAGTCTGGGTGATCTTTTGAGATGTCTTGTTAGGGACCGCATTGGGGATTGGGATCTCATTCTACCTATGGCTGAGTTTGCATATAATGATTCGGTGAATAGGTCTACTGGCATGAGTCCATTTGAAATTGTCACAGGTCGTAGGCCTAGGAAACCCGTTGACCTTGTCCCCATGCCTGTCCATGCTAGAGTGTCGGAGTCGGCCGAGTCATTTGCTAGGCATGTTAGGAGTTTGCATGACGACATCCGTCGTCACATTGAGTCCAGCAATGCACGGTACAAGGAGTTAGCCGATGCCCACCGACACCACCGAGAGTTCCACGAGGGCGAATACGTCATGATCAGGGTAAGACCTGAACGGTTTCCCTCTGGAACCGTTAAGAAGTTGCAAGCTCGCGGAGCCGGTCCATTCAGAGTGTTGAAACGCGTTGGATCCAATGCGTACGTTGTGGACTTGCCCGAGGAATATGGTATAAGCTCTACCTTCAATGTATCGGATCTTGTTGCATATAGGGACCCAGCGGTGATCCCTAGTGAGCCTTTTGAGCCATCTCCTCCCCTTGAGAGTGATCCCACACCTGAGTGTCCACTTCCACCTCCAGCCCCTTTTTCACGGCAGCGTGAGCATATAGATCGTATACTGGACGAGCAAGTGACGGTTACCAGGAGTGGATCTTACCCGCGCTACCTAGTGCGATGGAGAGGACGGCCCGCTACTGAGGACACATGGATCACACATGGTGAGTTGCAGCAGATTGATCCGGACCTTTTGGAGCGATACAGGAGCGATGCAGACCCTTACTCGACAGGGTCGAGTTTCTCCCACCCGGGGAGAATTGGTGCGGACACCCGAGCTGTTGATCGGCACGACACACCGAGCCACCGGTACCGCACACGGAGCACGACACGAGCCACCTCAGCGTCCATCTGGCTCGGAGACAGCTTGGAGACTCCGCCTTGAGCCTCCCCATTTATTATATTTAGCTAGACTTTATGTGTGTGTAATTTGTATTTATTTCGTTGCATTCGGTTTGCCATTTTGAGTGTAATAGGGGCTTACGAGCATTTCGGACCCCGTGGGCCCCACGGGCCCCCCGGGCCCCACCACATTGGGCCACCTCAGCCTAGGGTCCCACATGGGGCCAGTCAACATGCCACATGGGAGCATCTAGAAGTTTGAATGGTATTTGGACACATGGGGGACAATGGACTTGAAAAGTCCAAATGAGAGGCCACCTACCCCCACCTACCAAGTCCAACTTCCACATCCTTGCCATTCTAGTCAATAGGCCGCCCCCCCCCTTTATTTTTTTTTAATTTTCATTTGTGTGGATGGTCACATGCAATCCTAGCCCTCAATCTCCCACCCCTAGATCCAACGGTGGAGGATTGATTAGATTGGTGACCTATATATGCTTGTAATTTCCATTTTTGATGAATTAATGCCATTTGGAATCAAGAAATTGTTGGAGCTCCAGCTTGGTGCGCCCCTCTCTTCCCCTTGCAGCTGTGAAGGTTGCCTCTGGAGGTGTGACTCCTCCCCTATCAGTTCCGGTCATCGCCGCCGCCGCCACGAGCCGCCACCGCACCGCCATCGCCTTCGCCGGAGTTCTGTCCACGCAGTACCACAGCCACTTCCACGAAATTCCAGTCTCAGCCACGGCCTCAGATCGAGCTGGAACTTTTACTGGATGTCCCAGAGGTGTCCAGCACATCCTCAGAATTTTGGTTGGTCATAAAGATCTCATTTGGTATTTTTTGATTTTCGTCCAATCACAGTTTCCAGATCTGTCTACTGTCTGTTTCCATTTCCACCCGCCCAGAGTTTCAAGTCTTAGGTCCTTTTTTTGATTTTCTTTGGTTCGCCCAATTTAACTGGGTGTCCCTTGCATCCATCCCT
This sequence comes from Amorphophallus konjac, assembly GCA_022559845.1. NCBI lineage: Eukaryota > Viridiplantae > Streptophyta > Magnoliopsida > Alismatales > Araceae > Amorphophallus > Amorphophallus konjac. Next base: position 34,480,655 of record CM040126.1, read on the forward strand.
TCATCCACCATTTTTTTTAATTTTTGGTTCGTCCATTTCATATTTTCTAAAATTCGTTCTCAGTCCTAGCTACAGTACTTTCTGCCAGTTCCCAGATCCGACCACCAGACACTCCAAAAATCCTATCAAATCACCACCAGCTCCAAATCCAATTCTAAAAATTGTCCCAGCTTCGTGGTTTGATTATCTACAAAGTTGAAGAAGAGCTTGAGTCTGATTCCTACGGAAAGTAGGCGGTCAACGGTGGTTCTCAGATAAGTACCCTGTAAATCTGATGTCTCGGTTACTGTACAACAGGGATTTGTAAATTCATTAAAGTCTAGATCCGGCTAGATCCATCAGATCTCTCTGAGTCTAGATTGAAGCATTTGAAGAGAGCTTTCCAACGATAGCTCATGCGTCCCGATCCGACGTCGGGATCGACCGCAGCGGCTGTTTTCGCCGGAGCGCGCGCAGGGAAAACAGAACTGAAATCCGTGGGCAGCCATTCCACAACTTGAAGATCGGACCCGACCGGCCACCAATCGGTGTCTCCGGCCGACCGCCGTCCGTGGAGGCGCCCACCAGGGGTCTCCATCATAGTGGGACCCACCTCCGCAGATCCGGAGGACAGCGCCATCCGTGGGCCCCACGGGCCCGCAGAACCCGCCGTTCGGGAAGCACGAAAACGCGGAGTTCGGCGCGTCGAGTCGACATCAAGATGCTGCCTGTCAACCTGATTTGCGTGATCCCGGGGCCCACATGTGACCTTTTACCTCCCTGCGTGGAGTGGGTCGAATCTTTTGTACTGCTGTGAATTATGTTAACCGGGGGTCCGTGAGTCAGCCGGGGTGTCTTCGCCACGCCGGGTGCGTGGAGGTAAAGGTCTTAACTTCTTGGCGTTACATTGCTTAGCTAGTATACGGTCTTAGGCCGCTGCCGAGAGTGTAGGTTCCTAGCCCGTGTGTCCATGTCACCGCTGTGAGCGTGAGAGTGACCCGTCCCGCGACTCGATCCGAGTCCGGAAGTGAGTCTGACTACCTTGAACTCTGCCAGTTCCTTAACCACGCACGATCCACGCTTTCCCTCGCATGGGACGCCGAGTGAGCTTGTACTTCTGTTAGCGACATTTTGCCACTAGGAGCTCGTAGTGTCGGGCTTAGTGTCTCCCTGGTGTGTATTGCTGGTCGCGTCTTCATCTAGAGTCCGAGGGTGGCACTGTATAGTGTCGTCTCCCGTGTCCGTCCCGCATCAAGAATACAGTATGGTCACTCTGCCTGAGCCAAGAAGACCAGAGGACCTCAAAAGAAGAGATAGTCCAAGATTCTGCCCCTATCACCAGATGTTGGGACATTCAATCGAAGACTGTTATGTTTTCAAAGACATCATTGAAGGGATGGTGAAGAAAAATGAGATAGAGCTGGGAGAGTACAAAGTAGACCCTCCTCAGCGACATGAAGCTCCTCCCCGAAGAGCAGCAGTCAACATGATCTCCCTCTACCAGGCGTTACCTGAGGAGATCTCTGAAGCAAGCACACGGAGCACCTACGAAATCCATTTCCTGGAGCCCGTGAAGGAACAGCAGGGGTGGCAGCAAGTCCCTGTGAAGCACAAGAAGAAGAGGGCACCCCGCCCAAAAGAGGGGGCACATATCCGTGGCATTACACCTCGGCCTGCTCCGCCAGTGGTAGCGCCCGTATGGGTCACCCCACCTGCAGCTGTCAGAATATATACACCCAACAGGAGGAGACAAACTCCACTGCCAGTAATCAAGGAAACCAACCCTGGGGTCCTTCGATTGCAACACTTAATTGAAGGGCTAGAGGAATATGTACAGCCCGAACTAAAACCTCTGCTGGTACGGGACCACGTTCCATGGCTAGAGCTGGAGCAACTCTCGCTCAAGCGAGGGGATGAAGCTGAAGCGGCGCCACCTCAAGAGAGCAACCTGTTCTGGGGACAAGCGCCTGCGGAAATCAAAAGGAAGAAAAAGCAAAAGAAGAAGAAGAGAAAGGCCCCTAGGGCCCATAAAACACAGGTCGTCTCCTGCAATACCCTGTCAGCACTCTTCAGCCTACCAGGAGAAGAAGAAGAAGAAGACATTTGCTTCACACCCCATGCTTGGGGAGGCAAGGCCGAAGCCGCAACTGCTGCACATGCCACTCGGTCAGGCCGGAAATGGGGGCGCCAGCCACCACCCAATCACAACATTATGTTCAGAGGGGAGCAACCCTGCAAGACACCCCCGCCGGAAGTTAAGGGAGTCCAAATCCCTCCTCCGTCAGGTCTATACAACAAGACTGGGGGCAAGACGGTCCCTCCATTCCTTGAATTCATGAAGATGTCAAAGGGGAAGCTGCCTTGTCAAGACGCCAACCCTACACCCGGGGTCAATCACCCTCGGCCAGTGTAATCTACCGAGGATGCAAATGCAGATGGGGCTTGCCCTGCAGCGATCAATAAAGAAGACCTGACAGTCGGTGCCAGTCAAGAGGGTGCCGAGTCCGAGGAAGATGAAGCAGGTCCGTCTGGACCCACAAATCAAAACCTTCCTAAGCCCAGATGGGTTGAGGAGATGAAGCTCTCCAATGTCCGGGCTGGAAGCCGAATAATGAAGCTGCTCAAGAAGCTCCCTGCTCGTTTTACGATCTGGGAAATTCTCTCTTTGAGTGAGGAAACTCGACAGGCAATCATTACTGCTTTGCAGACGCCTGCCCAGTTTGAAACCTGCATAGCTGAGGCTATACCAGAAGCCAGTATGACCTTCTCTCCAGAAGACATGCTACTGCCTACTGCCAGTCACAACAGGCCGCTATATATGAAAGGGCACCTGAACGGAAGGGAGCTGAACCGGATTCTGGTCGATCCTGGCGCAGCAGTCAACATCCTACCATATAGAATATACGAGAGGTACCACTTCAATGTGCATCTCGAAAAAGCCGGGGATATGCGTATCGCTGGCTTCAACCAGAAATGTGAAGTATCCATGGGGGTGGCAGAGTTCACACTGACTCTGGCAGATTTCACTACAACGGTGCAGTTTCACGTCATTGACTCTCGCACCTCCTACAAAGCACTACTCGGCCGCCCATGGCTGCATGAAAACTTGGTGGTGCCCTCCACACTCCACCAATGCATCAAATACAGCCTCCAGGGGAAGGAGGAAAGGATATTTGCTGACATCCACCCATTCGAGGTGTTTGAGTGTCACTTGGCGGACGCCAATCTGTATACGGGGTCTCCCCGGAAGATTTCTAAAACTAAAGCCCCCGTAGGGGCATCGAAGAATAGATCGGGTGACGGTTGGTATCCACCACCGCCGCGCGGATATATCAAGCCGAAGGTGGTCTCCCACATCACGGCTTCTGGAAATGTCGGCAGGGTGACACCCCCAGCATTATACCCCAAAGCTAAGGAAGTGCATGTTGACCGACAGCACGACCGCATCGCAGTCCCGGCCGGCCTCACCAAGCCAGTCTCCGGCCTTAATGATCCCACTGTCGAACCTTTCAAAGCCTGGGAGGTGGCACAAGAAGATGGGCCCAGCAGCTTGTTCTATACAGCTGAGGAGCATCCCACTCGGGAGGACACAGACTGCAGCCTCCCTGAGGATCTAGCCAACCCGCGGGTTCCTGTTCAGGGCCTGGCATTTACCACTGATCGGACGGCCAGGATGTTTCAAAAGCAACACATCCCTCCCGATCAACCTCAAAAACGCAAGGAAGCTTTCCAGAAGATGTGGTATCCTGCAAATCTGGATAAAGAAATGAGACATGTCTCTCAACATCCGGGTCTGGGCTTCACCCTGGAAGACTACTATTACAGTGGGCGGTACGAGGTGGATACCATCTCCACCTTCTATCCAACTGAAGATAGCCCTCTGGGGGCAACCTTTGATGAATATCCGGCGGAAGCAGAGCATGCTGAATTGGCTCTACCCGGGAATCAACAAATGGAGACCTTGATCTCCTGCCGATGCTGGGAGCAGGTCCGTCCTGAAGAAGCGGCCTTTCAAGTCGAATTTGATACGGCTAGCAGCAGCGAAGCCGAAGATACTCAAGAAGCAGAAGTCTCTCCCTCCGCAGGGGTCATACTAATGACGACTTCAACACCCTTTCTGCCAGTCAACAGAGCCTCGGTTTACTCCAATCAAGGGGAGCCGGCTACCAGAAAAGAAAAAGCCACTTCTGTGGAAGATACAACTATCCCAGAAGGCGAGACTCCATCAGCTTCTGCTACAAATCTAATATGCTGTCCGAGCCCGGCTGCAAACAACTACTGGCCTGTCATGGCTGCAACCTCATCTACGAGCACTGAAGCTGCTCCCTCACCCTCAGGAGCTGCAACGGCAATGGAAGTATCAATGGATCAATCCACACAGTCGCTAGCACAAAAAATCAAGAGACCCCGTGAAGCTCTGGCGGTGTCTGACGAGGAAGTCGAAGTACTCGACCCTCAAGATGGTATTCCAGACTTCGTTGACCTCCAGCCGGCACCTCCGGAGATAGAAGACGGAGGCCAAGCCACAGTCGATGAACTAATAGAAGTCAACTTGGGAGATGAGGAGGACCCTAGGCCCACCTTCCTCAGTGCCCAACTATCTCCAGAAGAACGGGAGCTGTACATCCAACTGCTGCTAGAATACCGGGATTGCTTCGCCTGGACTTATAAAGAGATGCCGGGTCTAAGCCCCGCCGTCTCACAACATGAGCTGGCAATCAACCCTGAAGCCGAGCCGGTGAAGCAACCGCCGCGGCGTATGAGGCCGGAGCTCATCACCCGAATCTGTGCTGAAGTTGACAAGCTTATTGATGTGGGATTTGTTGAAGAAAATCAGTACACCACATGGCTGGCGAATATCGTCCCTGTGAAAAAGAAGAATGGACAGATCCGGATTTGTGTTGACTTCCGGGATCTAAATAAAGCTTGCCCTAAGATGACTTTCCGGTGCCAATAACCGAGGTCATGATCGATGCTACAACCGGCCATGAGGCCCTGTCATTCATGGATGGGTCGTCCGGCTACAATCAGATTTGGATTGCGGAGCATGACCGGGTCCATACTGCTTTCCGAACTCCTAAAGGCATTTATCATTACAAGAGAATGCCATTCGGACTGAAGAATGCTGGCGCAACCTATCAGCGCGCAATGACCAAAATCTTTGATGAATTGCTCTACCACAAGGTCGAGTGCTACATAGATGACCTGGTGGTCAAAACCAGAAGAAAAGAAGATCACCTGCAAGACCTCCGGATTATTTTCCAGAGGCTGAGGCAGCATGAGCTAAAAATGAATCCTATGAAATGTGCGTTCGGAGTGTCGAGCGGAAAATTCTTGGGCTTCGTCGTCCGATATCGGGGGATCGAGATAGACCCCGCAAAGATCAAGGCAATTCAGGAGTTACCTCCACCAAGGAACATCTCCGAGCTGAGATCATTACAAGGCCGCTTGGCTTACATCCGGCGGTTCATTTCCAATTTGTCGGGGCGATGCCAGCCGTTTCACAAATTGATGATGAAAGATGTTCCCTTTTATTGGGATGAAGATTGCCAGACAGCCTTTGACAAGCTAAAAGACTATCTGAAGACTCCTCCAGTATTGGGCGCACCGGTGAAAGGACGGCCGTTGATACTGTATATAGCAGCTACACACAACTCTTTGGGGGCAATGCTAGCCCAGAACAATGAAGAAGGGAAAGAGCAAGCCCTCTATTACCTCAGTCGGAGACTGGTCAGAACTGAAGAAAAATACACTTATATTGAGAAGATCTGCCTGGCACTAGTCTTCGCAGTCAAAAAGCTCCGGCACTATATGTTGTCGCATGAAATCAGCTTGGTGTCCAAGGAGGATCCCCTGAAATACATCATGTCGCAGCCAGCACTCAAAGGCCGCCTGGGTAAATGGGCGGTAATCCTTATGGAGTTTGATGTCTCTTACGTACCGCGCAAAGCCATCAAAGGTCAAGCTATTGCAGATTTCTTTGCTGAACATCCGATACCCGGAGAAAGCCCGTGGGAACCGGAACTTCCCGAGGATGAGACCCTAGAAGCCGCCCAAGTGCAGCCTTCCTCATGGCAGCTATACTTTGATGGCGCTTCCAGAATTGACACCTCTGCTACCGGATCATCCAGGGTCAGAGCAGGAGCAGGCATAGTCTTGAAGTCCCCGAAGGAGAAGTGGTGCATACTTCCTGCTCCATAAACAAACAATGCACAAACAATGAAGCAGAATATGAAGCCCTGATAATCGGGTTGCAGATTGCTCTGTCCATGGGAATTCAGATGCTGGAAGCATTCGGAGACTCCATGCTAGTTATAAAACAGCTGGAAGGAGAGTTCGAGGTGCGAAAGCAAGAGCTCCTCCCCTATCACCAGTTGGCAACTCGCCTGATGTTGAAATTTTACTTCATCAGCGTTAAACACATCAATCGAGGCCGGAATGCTCAGGCAGACGCCCTCGCTAAGTTGGCCAGTTCATTGGCGGTCCCGCCAGACACAAGCCTGAATATATCAGTGATCAACCGCCGACAGGTCCCCAGCGTAACAGAGGTTCTGGCCGACGAAGAAGAGATGGAGGTAGCAGTCATCCAAGGGGTTCAGCAGCCCGACTGGCGAGAGCATCTCCTACGCTGGTTTCAACACCAGCAACTTCCAAAAGAAAAGGAACAAAGAATGAAGCTCCTGAGGATCAAGGATTCTTACGAGATGAGAAGCGGGACCTTGTTCCGAATTATGGCAGATGCCCGAAGGAAAGTCCTACTCCGTTGCTTGTCTTCAACAGAAGCGGGACAGGTGATGCAAGAAGTTCATGCAGGATCAGCTGGGGCACACCAGGCCGGTCCGAAAATGAAGATAGAGATAAAGAAATTGGGTTACTATTGGCCCACTATATTCAATGATTGCTGCAAGTTCGCCAAGGCTTGTCAGAAATGTCAAGAACATGCTAATGTGGCGAGGAGACCCCCAGTGCCACTACATCCCACTCTACCAAGTTGGCCGTTTGCTCAGTGGGGCACGGACGTGGTAGGGCCACTTCCAGCATCTTCATCAGGGTGCAAATACATCTTAGCAGCTACAGACTATTTCTCCAGATGGGCGGAGGCAGTGGCACTAAGAGATGTGACCGGAGAACTAGTTGCAAGATTCTTCCGACAGAATGTAATATTTCGGTTCGGGATCCCCAGCCGAATCATCTCTGATAACGGCAGCCATTTCCGGAACCAGAAGGTTTATCGGCTGGCCGACAAATACAAAATTGACTGGAGGACATCGTCCCCCTATAACCCTCAAGCTAATGGACTAGCAGAGGCCTTTAACAAGACCTTGTGCACACTATTGGCGAAGACTGTCAAGTCTAACAAAAAGGATTGGGAAGAAAAGATGTACGAAGCACTTTGGGCTTATCGTACTGTCTACAAGACCCCAACCGGCTGTTCACCCTTCTCCCTTGTCTATGGGTCGGAAGCTGTGGTGCCGATTGAACTTGAAGTTCCTTCATTGCGAGTTGCCATCCAGCACGGATTAGTCAGCGGTGAGCAGACCAACGCAGAAAGAAGATTGGAAGAGCTCGCTGAGCTCGAAGGAAAACGCCTCCAGGCGCAACAAAACATCCAACTCTACCAAGCTCGCATGGCCCGTGCTTTTGACAAGTTAGTCAAGGGTCGAGAGTTCAAGAAAGGAGACCTGGTGATGGTCAAAAGAAGAGAAGTGATGGCCTCTAACCCCAAAGGGAAGCTGGTCGAAAACTGGGTCGGACCGTATATCGTCCGCCGAGTATATGAAGGGGGTGCCTACGTCCTTGTAGACCACAAAGGAGCCGTCCAGTTCTCTCCCCTCAACGGAAAACACATTAAGCTATATCATGCGGCGCAGCCGACACACCCCGAGTGATCGGTCGGAACGTACCTTTTCCTTGGTTAGCGGCACTCCGCCCTAACCGAGCTACTTTTCCTTGGTTAGTGGCACTCCGCCTTAATCGAGCTAACTTTTCCTTGGTCAGTGGCACTCCGCCCTAACCGAGCTACCCTTTCCTTGGTTAGTGGCACTCCGCCTTGATCGAGCTACTTTTCCTTGGTCAGTGGCACTCCGCCCTAACCGAGCTGCTTTTCCTTGGTTAGTGGCACTCCGCCTTAATCGAGCTACTTTTCCTTGGTTAGCGGCATTCCGCCCTAATCAAACTACCTTTCCCTTGGTTAGTGGCATTCCGCCCTAACCGAGCTACCCTTTCCTTGGTTAGTGGCACTCCGCCCTAACCGAGCTACCCTTTCCTTGGTTAGTGGCACTCCGCCTTAATCGAGCTACTTTTCCTTGGTCAGTGGCACTCCGCCCTAACCGAGCTACCCTTTCCTTGGTTAGTGGCACTCCGCCTTAATCGAGCTACTTTTCCTTGGTCAGTGGCAATCCGCCCTAACCGAGCTACCCTTTCCTTGGTTAGTGGCACTCCGCCTTAATCGAGCTCCCTTTCCTTGGTCAGTGGCACTCCGCCTTGATCGAGCTACTTTTCCTTGGTCAGTGGCACTCCGCCCTAACCGAGCTACTTTTCCTTGGTTAGTGGCACTCCGCCTTAATCGAGCTACTTTTCCTTGGTCAGTGGCACTCCGCCCTAACCGAGCTAACTTTTCCTTGGTCAGTGGCACTCCGCCCTAACCGAGCTACCCTTTCCTTGGTTAGTGGCACTCCGCCTTAATCGAGCTACTTTTCCTTGGTCAGTGGCACTCCGCCCTAACCGAGCTACCCTTTCCATGGTTAGTGGCACTCCGCCCTAACCAAGCTACCCTTTCCTTGGTTAGTGGCACTCCGCCTTAATCGAGCTACTTTTCCTTGGTCAGTGGCACTCCGCCCTAACCGAGCTACCCTTTCCTTGGTCAGTGGCACTCCGCCTTAATCGAGCTACTCCCCTTGGTTAGTGGCATTCCGCCCTAATCAAACTATTTCTCCTTGGCTAGCGGCTTTCCACCCTAATCAAGCTACTTCTCCTTGGCTAATGGCATCTCGCCCTGATCAAGTTACCCTCTCTCGGATCACATTCCAAATAAAAAAAAAGAAAAGAAAAGAGAAAAGAAGGGGTTAAAAATAGAGATACCCCGCCAGACTTGCCCCCACATCGGGACAAGTGCAAAAATGGCTATAACCCGGCTGTGGCGAAAACCCGAAAGGGCGTCGCAGGCAAAATTGGGTACCCCGCCACGTGAAAACCCGAAAGGGCGCGTGGGCAGAAGCAAGAGGGGGCTGGCTTCGGCGAAAATCCGAAAGGGCGCTTGAGTCAGTAAAATGGTAATTTCCCAAATGCCTCTCCTATTCTCCACCCAATAAAACTCCGAAAGGGACAATCATCAAAGTCCCACCGGGAATACTTTAACAAACCCTTTTTGACCCTCGTCATCATCGGCGAGATCGGTCGATCTCTATCCATAACTTGGACATTACGTCCTTGTTAATAACCTCATCTTTCCTTCGGTATGTGACCCATGTCGATGAATAAACCCCTTTTCGACCCTCGTCATCATCGGCGAGATCGGTCAACCTCTGCTCTTGAACTTGGATCCTACATCCTCGTTAATAAACCACTTCATCGCTTCGACATTTAACCAGTGTCGACGAAATAAACCTAAGACCCACCCTTGTCCTCATCAACAAGGACGGTCGGCGTTCCCGCGATCCAGTTCTTCTGGATCTCGAATTAAAAAAAAAAGAAAAGAAATTGGGGTTAAAAATAGAGATACCCCGCCAAACTTGCTCCTATATCAGGTCAAGTGCAAAAATGGCTATAACCCGGCTGTGGCGAAAACCCGAAAGGGCGTCGCAGGCAAAATTGGGTACCCCGCCGCGTGAAAACCCGAAAGGGCGCGCGGGCAAAAGCAAGAGGGGGCTGGCCTCGGTGAAAACCCGAAAGGGCGCTTAGGTCAGTAATGTGAATAAAAAAATTTTTTGAATGATGAATAGTGATGAACTATCCGCCGTCCAAAAGGCCACTTTCAAGGTCGTGACGAGGATCTTCATCCGATATCCCACTTATACACGTCCAGTGTCTCTACCCTTTTTTGACCCTTGTCACCATCGGCAAGATCGGTCGCTACCTATCCGGTTTTGTCACCATCGGCAAGACCGTCTACCCTTTTGACCCTTGTCACCATCGGCAAGATCGGTCGCTACCCTTATCCGGTTTTTGTCACCATCGGCAATACCGTCTACCCCTTTTCGACCCTTGTTACCATCGGCAAGATCGGTCGCTACCCATCCGGTGCTTGTCATCATCGACAAGACCGTCTACCCTTTCGACCCTTGCCGCCATCGGCAAGATCGGTCGCTACCTATCCGGTTTTTTGTCATCACCGGCAAGACTATCTACCCCTTTTCGACCCTTGTCACCATCGACAAGATCGGTCGACTACTCTCTAACCTGGGCCTTCCGCCCTCACTGACCAACAAAACATCGTGGCATCGACATTTGACCCATGTCAAGGGTCATAACACACCTCTCATCATCATCGGCAAGGTTCGCTAGAGGCATCTGCCTACGCTGCCTATGCCCCACATTAGCGAAGGTCCCGTTCCGGGAACGGCTACATCGCGGTGGAGCGAACACCTCACCCCTTCCTTGAAGGCGTGAGCGCTCTCCTGCGCCATCAGCATGTAGCCTTAGGTTCGGGTGACCATCCAGAACAAGAAAGGAAAAGAAGTCGCGATTGACGGCAACAAAAGAAATATCTCCATTTAACGAGAATGGGTGGAACACATTTCTTTGGCCCGGGACATCCCCCGAGAGTACATAAGCTCCGAAGACAAAAAGGAGCAAGATTAAAAAAAAAGGGAAGAAAGAGAGAAGGAATCAAGGTTACGGCAAAGGACGCCGAAAAATATCTGCCAACTCCAAGAGACCCAGTGAGGAGTGTCGGGTCAATTCTTGCAACCGTGCTTCAGTAGCTGTCAGCTGCGATAACTTCTCGTCCAGAGAGGCAAGTTGTCCTTCGGCCAGATCAGCTTCCTCTCTTGACTTGGCTTCGAGGCGCTCGCCTTCCTGCAGTTCGGCTTCGACCTCGGCAAGTTCAGCGCGCAACTTTGCTTCCCGTACCGTGAGAAGCAGCCGACGTTCTGAGATGTTGTCAGCAACATTTCTCAGCTGTTCCATGGTCACCCTCAAAGAAGAAGCAACCGTGCGACAATCTGCTCTCTCCAGCTTCACAGCCGTCAGCTGATCAGAAACCTCTCGGCTCAGGAACTCCCGCCTGTTGGCGTGCTTTAATAGCATTACAACCCGCGGAGTCCAATCATCCATGGGGCAGCCGAATGCTAAAAGCGGTCGGGAGAGATGGTCCACCAAGCTCCTCAGCTGCACATAGGTCAGGTCCGGAGAAGCTAACATGGCTCGCTGGAGATTATCCAGAGACTGCCATACCATGTCACCAGAAAATTGTAGGCCTAATGGCGAAGTCTCGGGGAGCTGAAAGTCTACCCTGCTATCTATCTCGGCCCAAATGTCATCGGCCACCCCGAGGGACGACGACGGCATAGTCTGCACGACGCCTACACCCAGCCCGATTATTGCAGCAGTAGCAGCTAAAGGGGCCTCCATGGTGACAATTTCCTTGCCCGCCCATTGGGGTGAGGCTACAGCACCTGCATCGGCAACGGAAGGCGCTTGCTCCTCTTGAGTAGTCTTACCGGCCGCCGAAGGAGGAGAGCCCTCTACGACCGACAAGGTCTGAATAACATCGGCCTCGTCTGTAATAATTTCTCCTGCTTCTATATCCGGAGGACCACTTGGCAACGGCAATGATTCTGCACCGGTCGCCAAGGTTTGAACCCTTGCAACCTCGGTTGGAGCGCTAACTTCGACGGTCACGCCAGGCTCCTGTGAGACCGCTGCAGCAGCATAGGTCCGTGGAAGCCGCAGGGCAATGGGCCGTACAATAGGTGGGAAGGCTGACTGACCCACATCCGCGCCAGGAAGGGGTATGCGGATCATTATAGCTGGCGGTATCACCTCAACCTGCATTCCATGTATATACATCAGCCAGCTGGCTTGAAAATTAAAAGAAGTGCTGCAAGTGGGAATCAGAAAGCTCCATACCTCAACTGGCACTATATTTAGGCCTCCCAAGGTGGCCTCTGAAGATTCAGGCCCCTCTCCTGCAGTCGGGTATGATGGCCCGTGCTCGGCTCCCAATAGCCTCGGAGGGCTAAACGTCGGCAGGTCGCTCTCATAAGTTGATGAAGCCCCGGCGTCCTCAGTCTCGGTGTCAACCATGGGGAACCCCTCGTCATCGGCCGAGCCGCCGCCATAATCAACCTGTTCAGAAGAGGATGACTCCTCTGCTTGTTCTCGAACCTCAAGTACCTGAGCGGGAACTAGGCTGCCAGGGGAGGGCCCTCTATCCAGAGCCTCCTCAGCGATCTCTGTCTCGGGAGCACCCGTTGGCGGAATATCTAGGGGCTGGTCCCTTGGAAGCCCTTGCTCTCCAATGACGACCTCTACCAAGGCGCCAACCTCAGGGAGCAGTGTGGGCCGAATGTCGACTGGAGTCAAAGGACAATAAACAGTCAAGACTTGACTAAAAATACAACATGTCACTGAGCTCTATAGGCGAGCTGCAAATTACCTTCTGTTTCTCGATGAGGTGTCGGTGAAGGCAAGTCGCCCTCAACAGAGGTCAAGGGGACTTCCCCCTCTCTCTCTCCAGCAGCAGCTCCGGTTGCCGCCTCCAACCCAACAACGGCAGGGACAGTTCCGGCAGCTACTGAAAAGAAAGATGGTCAGCCCAGGCGGCCGAAACAAGCAAATAAGCCATGCAAGAATAAGAAGTCACCTTCGCCTTCAGGCCCTTGTGTCCGGGCAGCTTCAAATTCAGAAAATGACGGAACTCGTGGAAGGGGAGCCGTGGACTCTTCCTCAGCGGCCTTCCTCCGACGTGCCCGAGTAGCACGGGAGTCTGCCCTCTTGGCTTTCTTAGCCCTGCTGATGGCCTCCCTAACCTGAGACCTGGTCCGCTTCCGCGAGTCCCCAGGGGGTAATGGCATCGTGGTGGGAGCCGGCTCTGGAATGTTAAAATATGAAGGCTTCTGCGCCTTAGATATTAACTCTCTACAGTGTCGGGTCGCTTCCATAGAAAGGCGAGCTGCAAAAACACATGAGTGAAAAGATGCACACTGAATATAGGGGAAGCAGCTCCAGGGCTGAAGAAGAAAACAAACATTACCTGGCATCCCCGTATATCGAGGACTGAGTGGCCAATAAAGCAATACTGGCGCCTTATCCCGGGAAGCCGCCTCGCGGATCAGCCAGCATACATCACCAATTGTCTCACTTTTCTCCGTCAGTTGGGCCAAATCTTCATGGCCGCAGGAGGACAAATGATGATACAAGCTCAAGTGGTCGAATCCCCAGCCGTCGACGTACTTGAAAGATATTAGAAGCTGATGGCTCCGAATGGCTTCTAGTGGACTGGCAACTGAAAGCCCATGAGAATGAAGCAGGGCGAATATCCAGGGGGTGTTGGTATACAAGTCAGCCCGCCTGTTTTCCCTCCCGATGAAGGTCCGATAAGGATGAAAATGGTCGACTTCCGGGCGCCAGCTCGCCGTACTGGGAAGAGGTTCTTCCACCGGAAGGGGGATCGTCTGGAGAGCAACCCTCTCACTGCTAACCCGGCACAGCCCCCAGAGAGTCTTAATATAATCATCCCTCTGGATCTCTGGCATCTTCGGGTCGGCTCGGGACGACTTGCCCTTCGCAGCTTTCCTGGCTTCTACATATGCCGCCACCTCAGCATTGGACCAAGATTTCAGCCTCTTCAAGTAGGCTGGATCAACATCCAGAATGGGCTCCCGCTGGGAGTCTAAAAAACGGCGTTCGGCAGCATGCCAACAATCCTTCCGGAAATTCCGATAAAAGCCCGTTCGTGCATTCCACCACTTGATGAAGTCTGGAGTCACTCGGGGAAGGCGAGCCGGGGTTGGCACCCTGAAGGATACATCCTCTCGGCGATGGAAGTAGTCCCACCATCCACGGGCTTCATCAGTAGCCGTCTGACCAGCCCTGTGTCTATTCGGCAGATTGAACTGGGCTGAAGAAGAAGGAATTTGCTGGTCATACCCAAAATTCCGACTGAAGCGGAAAGGATAATACGGCTCCAGCCACAGCAAGCCGCTTTTCCTGAAGACTAGAACACTGGGGCGAATAGACAACGCCCATTCCACCAGCTCCGGCTCCAAGATTGGCCTCGTGCTCTTCGACCCAGTCAGCTGATGAATAAATTCCTCTGTCTCAAATAATCGGCATTGCCGCATCCTGTTGACAAGAGGGCTGGAGCTGGCAGCCAAACTCCAGAAATGCAGAACGCCAGGGGAATCTGTTGGAACTGTCGTCAACTTCCCCCGAATGGCGAAAAGCTGGTCCGCCAGTGCAGACGGTTCAGCACTGGCAAATTCGATCATCCGTGGCAAAGGACGATCCGACTGCATTGACCGGGGAGCTGCTTCCGGAAATAGGGTACAGACCCAAGCATTGAAAAAGTGGAGGGGACCAACTGTCCGCGAATTCCTGGGGATGCGCGACTTGTGCAAATCCCCCAACATTTTGTATATAAGGCATAAAGCCACAGGGCACAGGGACAGCTTCGTCCCCCAAGCCATCAAACAGGCAGGATAAATCGCCTCCGGTCTGATCACCGTCTCATCTCCTTGGGGAAGAGCGAATGAACAAAGCCAATATGTCAAGTACGCAGCACAATGTGTAACTGCGTCAACTCCCGTGGGATTCGGGCCGGCCTGTCGCCCTCTCCCTGAGATAGCAGGATATGTTGCTTGGCGCCGAGCCCTCTTCTTCCGCGCCACCGCTGTCGGAACCACTGTGGGGAAGTCCTCGTAATGCTGCTCCCCACCAAAGAAATATTGAAGCCACGTGCCCATCCGCACGCGCCTCTTCTCACCGGGCTTTCGCGCTTCCCGCGAGTCAAGTGTCAGGCGCAGCAGGGTGCGATACGCCTTCATCAGATAACGATAGGCGAAGCCCGTGAAGTAGTTGCCTTCACCATCTGTCTGGTCCTTCAGCCAGTCTGCGAAGCAAACTTCTTCATACGGCTCTCCATCTATCGGCAGGCCGCTCAGCTGAGAAAGGCTCCATAAATCCAATGAAGTTTCACCTTCTGCGGTGTAGAAAGTATTGTACTCTGGGCAGAAGACTTCAATCATCCCGCAGCATAGGCCTCGGGAGATCGGGTATCTATACCGGGAAGCGTATACACTCTGATAAATTCCGGCGTGCACCAAGATGGGGGCGTATTGCCGCAACACAAAGTCAGTGAATTCAACCGCTCCCGGTCTGAAGGCGTGAGCATCGGTGGCTTTGAGCTCTCCAAACCACCCCACTGAAATTTGATGTTTGAACCGGACCGCCAAGCAGTCCAAAAGAAAAGGCTCGTCTCGATATCCCCAATGGAGCGGTGCGAGGAATAGACCATATATGGGCTTCTCCCTGTCAACACGGCCGGCGGTCTCATTCCAGCGAGCTGGTGTGTATTGCGGCGCCCTCGTCAGCATCCCGGCCTCGGGAGATAATTCCTGCACTCCGAGCACAGCCCCCCATTTCCTGGGTTCCCCGGGGATGTACATGGGCATACCATATGTGACTGACTCAGTCAGGCTGTCCCGCTCCGCCAGTAGCGCTCCTTCAGCTCTGCGGACCAGGATTAAATCACGCTTCCCACCGAGGTTGAAGCGCTCGAGAAACGCCATCAGGTGCTTGTCTTGGGGTGATCCCGTCTGATGTTGTCCCCTCGGTCATATCTGAATTGGTTGCCGTCGAGGATCAACAATGGCCGGTGTCGACGGTGTCGGTTTCTGAGTCCGAAGACTCAGCCACCACGGCTACACGTCGGAGTCCCCGATCAAGGGAATGGACGTCCCTCCATGTCACGGCGACCCGAGATACAGAGGAAGAAGAGCCGGAAGCCATGTTATCTGCAAAACAGCACCCGGAAAAGAACAAACAAAAGTCAGAAATTAGTGGATCAAAACAATATTTCTGACGAAATTTCGGCAGCATCTCCTCAGCTCGAGGGTTTGCCAAAAAGAAAGCGGAAGCCGTCCACAAAGGGAGCAGCCCCTAAAAGCAGCCATAGGCATTAAGCCAGGGCCGAATGGGACACCCGAGGGATCTAGCTCCGAGGACAAGTCCTACGAGAAGCCTCCCGGGGCCCGAAGAATGGGTTCGAAACCCAAAGACATATCACTCAACTCACCCGCTCACAGGCGAAATCGCCCAAACCCGAGACTCACTCGGCGCCGGCGGTGGAGAGGAATGAAGAGAGAGAAAATTATGTCGCGAAATGAGCAGTGAAGAAGAAAAGAGCGAAGAAGAGCCTTATATAGGCCCCCCCCTCTCATCTCGTTAAAACGGCGCGCCCCGGAGCGCGCCGTTTTAAGCAAATGGCGCGCCGGGGAGGGCGCGCCGTTTTAACTCCAAAAAGGGGCGGGGCGCGCCGTAAGGCGCGCCGTTTTAACCCCGAAGGGCCGGGGCGCGCCGTGAAAGCGGCGCCGTTTTAACTTTCGAACCAAAGGCCGCGCCGTTTTAAGCAACGCCATCAGGCTTCCTGCCTCGTCAGAGCAACATCCGACGCCAGAATTAAATGCCGGTCGAGTCTCTGTCAGCCAAACGAAGCTCATCCGCAGGCCTTGCCGCATTCCTACCTCACTTGCACCGCCTACGTCTGGGGGGCATTTGTTGGCACTCAAAATATGATCCTCTGGCAACCAAGCCGCAAGGATGAATGATACGGCCCACTGAAGCACAGAAGCCGATAAAGGTCAACTTATCAAGAGGACCCCTCAAGCTGACGAAGCCCCGAGCCACCTCGAAAGGAACGTCGGGGACTTTACCTCAGGAGAGCCGAAGTAAACCCGCAACCAACCGGCAGCGCGATCAAGCCTGCCCAATGATCCGGCATCGACCTCGTCATGCCGCTACCCCACATCCGTCGCCCGACCAAGGACGACGGTCTACCCAATGACTCTCCTAAGGAGGAAGAATGTCCTCGGCCATCCGTAACAAGGGGCCGGAGGTTCTGTCAGCAGAAGACCCCGATTACCCGGCACGGGTTCGGCTTCTCGACATAGTGGGCCCGTTAGTGGCCGATTGATCACCAATTCAAGGTGGAATTGTCCGGGATGTAAACGTCATCCTATAAGGGAGCTTCGAGCACGAGTCCGTCTCAGCCAGAAGCACAAATCACAGTGCCGAAGACTGTGCCAGTAGGACACTCGTGTGCTCGGACCGGACACACACGAAGTCTTGTTTAAGGCCATTCGTCCTATCAAGAGCTTCGTGAACACCCCATCAAGGCCCTTTGATGACCGGGGTGAGATGAACAGTGGACGGAAGCTTCCGGAATCATCTCCGGGTCCACCGGACTACACGCCAAGTGAGCAAGTTAAAACGGCGCCGTCAAACCGGCGCGCAAAGATCAAATGGGGGCCTTCCCCGGCGCCGTCTATCCGGCGCGCAAAGATCAAAAGAGAATCTCTCCCCGGCGACGTCTACCCGGCGCGCAAAGACCAAATGGGGCCTTCCCCGGCGCCGTCTACCCGGCGCGCAAAAGCCAGATGGGGTCTCTCCCCGGCGCCGTCAACCCGGCGCGCTTCCTGGGGCGCCGTTTTAACCCCGAGGCTATATATAGCCTGTCGACAGAAGAGATCGATAGAGGGGGATAGATAGAAAAAAAGATCAAGAGATCAGAGAAAGATCGAGGGGGAGCGGAATCAAAAGAGAAAAAAAAAGAGAATTGAAAAGAGAGAGGAGGGGTCTAGAGAAAAGGGTTCGAGGGCTCTTTCTGTCTGCAGAACCTCCCGTCCGAGCCTCTCGGCGGCCGTCACCCTGCTCCACCTGAGCTCCCCGGAGCCGAAGAAGAAGATCATCTGTTCTTGTTTACTTAGGTGGGTTTCCCGTGTTTGATCCCGGCGACCCCCTTTCTTTCCATTTCTTTTATGGTTTCGTCCGATACAATGTAAGTGAGAAAGGGGGAGGGGCGATGATACGAGCCTTTCCTCCCCCTTCTCTCACCACTATCTATCCCCCTTTCCTCTTCGTTTGGAATGAGATTCCCCTCTTAATGCAATACGGCGACCGTGCGACAACGCCGGCGCCGGAATGAGAATCTGTGTATTTTTTTGTTCAGTCTTCGGAATGAATGGATATAGCAATGGGTCAAGTGGTTCAACGTTTATGTACCTCCCTCTGTTGTTCTCTTTCTCCTTACTGCATTTCTTATTTTCATGGCCGATGAAACGGCACCGTGCAACAGTACCGGTGCCGTGGAAGGCGAAGTCTATATACTTGCATGTCTCCCTTGATTCGTGCACAGGACGAAGGGACATGAGTATGCCCGGCATCACGATTTCACTCCCGTTCCGTCTTCCCGACGCGGCATGCCCTGCTACGGCAAGGGCTACATCGATTCCCCTCCCCGGGGGTCTTCTCGTCTGATCGAATGCCAAGGATTTCTTTTTTTGGGTGAGATGAGTCAATACGTGGGTTCTCTCAACCTGTTTGGGCCGTCCTCGTAATACCCTTTCTGCTCTCGACCATGAACAGAGGGAAACAAGGCTGTCCCCACACTCCCGTTGTTATTTTCTGAACGGCCACCGATGAATATTTCCTTGGTTTGTGAACGTTCGAATGCATTTACGTATGCGCATCTATAGGCTTAGTTTTGGCCTGCTGGTTATACGAATGTTCCCACCGCATCACTTCACTGTTTCATTAGTGTGGATCGGTAACCCGGGGAGGGGGGGGGAACATTCCCTTGATTGCTTGTCATGACTGCTCGGTTCGAGGAATCCATTGGTCAATAATGGGTCTCCGAGGGCCAGTGAGCACACAGAAATTGGGGGTAATCCCAACACCATAAATCCACGGTCCTTAATGGGCCTCGTGGTGGCCGTGGGTCGCGTGCCCCTCGTAGGCTTGCCCTCGGGGTTTCCCTCCCATCTCGGTCGTCCCGATTCGAGTGTTGTGGTGACTCGGGTCGCTTGCCCCTCGTAGGCTAGCCCTCGGGGTTTTTCGCTCCCACATCGAGTCACCTCACTCACTCACCGATACCCACGGACTCGGTACCCCTAGCAGGCTAGCCCTCGGGGTTTTTCCTATCCGTTCGGGTCTGCCGGCCGCCGTTGTGCCACCCGGCTCTTTAGGGGTTTACTCCGCCACGTGAGTACTCCCTGCGTCTCCCCGACCATCCTTTGGGATGGGGAGATGCTGCCGAAATTTCGGCTCGAACGAGTTAAGCTCGGAACAATCGCCTCGCGTGAGCCCGTGACTCGGCCTTTAAATGACTCGGCACCGATTCCACGAATAATTGACTTAATAAATTCTCAAAACCATTCAAAATCTTAATAAATCCATGAATAAACTAACGAGACTCCTGTCTCCTTGAAATCGGGTTAATTCGGCGCGTTCGTGCGCGATCACGCCTTAAAACGGCGCGGCCTTCCCGGCGCGCCCTTCCCGGCGCGCCCTTCCCGGCGCGCCCTTCCCGGCGCGGTCTTCCCGGCGCGCCCCGGCTCCCCGCGCCGTTTTAACGGCCTGCCCCTTTACCTACGGTTCTGGCGCCGTTTTAAACTTTTATCTACGTTTCAGGGCGCCGTTTCAAGCGTTTTGATCCCTGTCTTCGCACGCACTGCACCGGGTTCATTCCGAATCGTGTCGTTGCATCATTCTAACTCCTTTCCCACTTATGGGATGATTTCTTATGCTAATCACAGAAGGATGCAAGTCCCTCAACTAATAATCATCATGTAGTTCCTTTTTCCGGCTTCGACAGCCCGATATCTCCGCAATTAATCAAAGGTGTTCCCTCCTAGTGGGGGATGTAATTAACGCCATAGCCTTTATGGTATGGCGGACTGCTGGTCCCGACCGAACCTCACATTCGCCCTACATGGGTCAGAATGAGCGCATCATAAATCGTCACGCATGTGACTAGCACGCCCGCGTCGTCAATCAGTCAGTTGACTACAAGTCAGTTAATTGGTCGATCGATACGCGAACGAAAAGGCAAAACAAAAAGAGAAAGAAAAAGAAAACGCTCGAAACAGCATGGCATGACGGTATTGTCATCAGGGTAAGTCTTAGCCGGCGGGATCGTCATTCGAGGGGTCTAGAGGCCCAAATCAATCTAGATGTGCACTTAGGATACCCGGGAGGTTAGTAAGAAACCCCTGTCTCACGTAGGTTAGGTGCCATTTGGGTGCTTGCCGGGCGTTAGCAACAAAAAAAAACAATCGAAATGATAAAAGCAAAAACAAAAAAATGGAAAAGAGAAATGTACATATTTGCAAAAAAAAATCTTTTATGATAAAACAAAAAAAAATATCAAATATAAAAAAGAAAACAAATCAATTTTGCATGATTGCATTTACGTGCGTCATCTCATTTTTAATATCGCTTGCATTCGTGTGCTT
This sequence comes from Amorphophallus konjac, assembly GCA_022559845.1. Taxonomy (NCBI): domain Eukaryota; kingdom Viridiplantae; phylum Streptophyta; class Magnoliopsida; order Alismatales; family Araceae; genus Amorphophallus; species Amorphophallus konjac. The sequence goes on from CM040126.1 coordinate 34,501,087, forward strand.
GCCTGTCACATTTATCATCACCGCATCTTTCCCTTGCCTTCGTTAAATAAAGGCTTGGCCCCTTGACCAGTTATCAAGGACAGTCACAGTGACCATTTGCTTATTGAGCAAGGGGCCAAGTCAGAACAGAAATTCTGATTTGTTTGTTTCAGTGATATGTGCAGGGATTCAGGTAACTGAAGCAAAGGTGAAAAACAAACAAACCAAACATTGTGTTTTATTCCAAAAACTAAAAAAAATTACATCAAGTTCCGCCCTCTCTCTCTGCATTACTCGTCCCACTACTCTCCGGGCAAAACACTCTGAAAGGTGCTACCCAACTACGAAAAGCGGTACTCCTGCCGCTCTGTACTCCTCTTCCTATTCCCACATCCCGGCGTTGATCCACGGAAGCAGCAGAGAAGCTACCAACACGAAAGCCACGCTCTCGTGCTTTTCGGTAGCGCTCCTCACCATCTCTCAGCCACTGTTCAGCAAGACCAAGGCCGATTCGGAGTTCGAATAGTTGGGCCTCCATGGCCCTTCGCTCCTCCCTTTCAGCCAAACTGTTGGCTCTTTCTCTCTCTGCGTCTCTTTCCCTCTCTGCCCGTTCTCTCTCACGGTCTTCCCTCTCCAACTGGAGAGTGATCCTCAGTTCCATAGCATCCCTGGATGAGCCGTCATCAGGATGACGCCGCAGTTCCCTCTCCAGTTCTGCTATCCTAGCCTCCTTCTGCGCAGTTTGGGCAAGCGCTTCTTCCGTCTCCTTTTCCTGCCGAGTGTACCATCTCAGATACGCGATAAGGCGTAAACAAAGAGAACTCAACGCTGAAACTTTTACCTGTATACGGAGCATCCCTTCTGCCTCCGCAGCACGCTGCGTGGCGTGAGCAAGTTGCTCATGAAGCGAGTCAAGTTCTGAGGTGGGAATCCACAAGCTGGAAGAGGCACCACCTACTCCCATCGCTGGGGAGGCCGCGCCAATCTGTGCATGCTACGACCATGTGAATTAGCAGCCAACATCTGGAATCTGGGGATTTAATTAGGAATGTACTATACACCTACCAAGGCGCTCGTAGCTCCGCGGGCATCACCCAACTGTTGTTCCATCTCTGCCAAGCGAGTTCGTAAATTCGCTATCATGGCATCCCGGACATCCTGCAGCCTTACAAGTCAGCATTTTCACCAGAGAAACCAAGAAAAGGAGAAAGAAGAGAAGAGAAAAAGGGGAAACCTACCTCCACAAGTCCCCGGGGTTGGAACCGTTCTACGTACTTTGTCCTATATAGACGCAAGTAGTCCTCGCTGTCCCGCGCCTGCGATTCTACAATCGTGCCACCCCGTTGCCAGTCTTCGTACTGTTCAGGGAACCGCACGCGCCAGTCAATGCAGGTCGCCGGTCCTCGCGTCTTTCTCCCGACACGAGGTGGCGCAGCTGAATCCACCCATTCTTGAGCCAGTCCTAAAGTCATCATAACTAATCGTAGCTGAAGCGGCTCGATTTCATTCAGGCAGTGCACTACAAGAAAAACCGCGAGTAGCGACCGACCTCCCGGTCGCTATTCGGTCGCAGATCGGTCGCAAAGAGATACTGCGACCAAACAGACACCTATTAGCGACCGAACATGTCGGTCGCTATATAATAGTCGCTAAATGGCGACCGATATAAATCGGTCGCAGAATAGGTCGCCGTTAGCGACCGATAATTATCGGTCGCAGAAGCAGTCGCGGATAGCGACCGATAATTATCGGTCGCAATATCAGTCGCGGATAGCGACCGATATCAATCGGTCGCATGACCCGTCGCTAACATATACAGTCGCTATGCGGTCGCTATTCGGTCGCTAATTTTGTAGTATTTTTTTAAAATAAATTTATATAAACGACTATAAATCACCTGATAAATAATAATTTAATAAAATAAATAATAGAGACAGTCGCTATTCGGTCGCTATTCTGTCGCTAATTTTAATACTTTAATAAAATAAATAATAAAGACAGTCGCTATTCGGTCGCTATTCGGTCGCTAATTTTGCAGTATTTTTTTTTATAAATTTATATAATCGACTATAAATCACCTGATAAATAATAATTTAATAAAATAAATAACCTGATAAATAACAATTTCATAAAAACATATAAATCAACTACACAAATCACAATCTCCATGAACTTCAAATTCATCACATACAAACACACAAATTAATCATACATCCATAATAAAATGACAACATGCAAATAACTAAAATGAAATCACAAATCCTCCGCATATGTGTCATCCTGGTCGTCGTCTCGTCCAACATCTCGCGACGGATGATCCTGTATATCATTTAAAAAAATTAAAATCAAATCCTTAATAAAGAAATCAATTTTTCTTGAAAATTAAAAGCAAGATGTTTTTCATTTAAGTGAAATTGACGAATGACAATTTTAAACGTTTTGCTCAAATCGGTAGTCCAATTTGGACTCCGTCAGTTTCTACAAGTCACTCTCACCTTCCCGGTCGTGTTGGAGTCATTGACAAATTAATTGGACATATATTTCTTTATTTTTGACCCTCTTACACTCGATTAACTTGGTTCTATTTAGGAAATGTAAATTTGAGCATCGAGCTCAAATTTGGAGTCCAATTTGAACTCCGTCAGTTTCTACAGGTTACTTTCACCCCCCATGTCGTGTTGGAACAATCGATGGATTGATTGGACCTCTCTTTTCAATTTTGGACCCTCAAACCCAAGTTCATAGAGTTAAGAAAATGATATTTTCCCCTCCTCAATCTAAATTCTTATATTTTGTAAGATGATATTTAGAGTTAACAAATAGAAAATCAATCAAATAAAATACTTACCGGAGGCTGCTGTGCACGAGGTGCAGGAGGTGTTCTACATATTAACAAAAAATAAATTATATGTTACATAACAATAAGTGTGTTAAAATATAGCAGGAAAATGACTTAATATGATAAAATAAGATAAATACCAAGAACATAGTGAACAATAAATCCCGAACATCCATCGGAAAATCAGAAAAGCGACGGATGGGGCCTGGAAAATGTGCTTCAATTGACTTTGTAATAAATTGTGATGCTTGGGCTGGCTCTATTTTATTCCTGAAATTGAAAATATTAATACCACAATGATGAATAGATAATAAAAATAATGCATTACATACCCTTCATTTATCCACACTGCCCGCATCGTCTCATTATAACTGCCCTCCCCCTCGTGATGACTCGTCTCGTCATCAGCACGTACTATACGAAATGGACAAAAATAAATAAAACAAACTATCAAAAAAATATAGAAATGTAAATGAACATACCTGACTCAGCTGGAGGAGGTGTAGATCCACTCGCCATGTGTGATGGCGGTGCAGAGGCCGTCAATCTACCTGTTGTCAGTGGTAACGGTGCAGAGGTCGTGGGTCCTGTAAGGATAAGAATCAGATAGCACAAAAACATAAAGAATTATTTTAAACAAATACTACAATGCATTATACATGAAAGTATACATACCTACTACAGGTGGTAGCGGTGCAGAGGTCGGTGGTAACGGTGCAGAGGTCGTGGGTCCTGTGAAAATAAGAATAAGATACCACAAAAACATAAAGAATTATTTTAAACAAATACTACAATGCATTATACATGAAAGTATACATACCTACTACCGGTGTAGAAATGGAAGTAAATCTCCTCCCGCTACCCTCTCCCCTCCCACCTGAAGAAGTCCCACGCCGTCCTCGAACCATATCTTCAACTGGTAATAAAATACATGCATATTCATCAAATAGTGAAAGAAAGAAAGTTACAGAGTATTAAAATTTTAGGTAAAATTGTATACCATTAATCAAACATTCTCCATTTCATCTTCAGATGTTGGAGATATATCAAATTCAACATTCACATATTCATTATCAGATTCGTTTTGATCACTAATATATTCCTCCTCTTCGGAGTCCCCCAACTGTATTTCAGGTTGTTCTGGATCGACTTCTTCCACTTCATTCTCTTTAGATAAAGACAGTGCCTCCACAGATTCATCACTAGAAGCAGGCAACTCTACATCATCACCCAAGTCTGATTGAAAGAATTCGGCATTCACATCCAACTCTACTATTTCAGTCAAATCCAACTCATAATCCGGGAAAAGCCTTGTCTTAACCTTGCAAACTGCCCACCAATCATTTCTTTCTTTATTTCTAGACGATGGATACTTTGTATAATAGACCTGCTGGGCTTGTGCGGCCAAAATGAATGGATCATAAGTATTCAATTTAGACTTATGTCTGATATCGACAATCCCATATGTTGTGTCATTTCGAACAGAATTGGGATCAAACCAATGACACTTGAACAGAAATATATGGTTGTCATCTCCGAGATATTGCAATTCTAAGATCTCCTCAATAATACCATAATAATCACGTTCGTTTTCATTATATGTACTTCCTTTCACACATACCCCGCTGTTCATTGTTGACTTATTCTGCCCATATTGTCTAGTGTGAAATCTATACCCATTCACAATAAATGCTGGATATGTACGTGCAACTTTCGATGGGCCATAACTACTCTCTCGAATTCTTTGATCAGTAATAAAACCATTTTCAACCTACATATGGAGAGCACACTAGTCAGAATTTGTCATTAGCCTAACAAGGAGAAAGAGTAGTAATAATACTTACACGATATTTCAGCCAAGAAGCAAATGATTTTTCTCGTTCTTTTTCAACCTCCATGTCAGTGAGATATGGACATCTTTGGATTAATTATTAGTCAAATTGTCTGTATTACGACCATTGGAGCATTATAGATGGAATGAAAAATAATAAGTTATAGACACAATGTAATGTGAGCAGAGAACTTACGCAACATAAGGTTCAACCTCCATACAATTTAAAAGGATGTACATTTCTGTACAGTGCAATTCTCTATCATTTAGCATCCGACTCGAAGAACGTCCATACGCACGTCCAGGATACTTAAATATAGACAGCCGCTCAGAGTGAACGGAGTCTCCCCCATCATCATTACGTGGTGGCCGAGTACGACGAGTTTGTACCTCAGGTTCAAAGTACATTGAACAGAAATTTGATATTTCTTCCATAATGTACGCCTCCGCAATAGAACCCTCTACTTTTGCCTTGTTGCGAACTTTCATTTTCAATTCATGCATGCACCTACCAGAATGTTCATAAGATAATGAAAAACACATCATCTAATTGAATTATGAGGAGAAAATATATATATATTACCTCTCAAATGGATACATCCATCTAAATTGTACTGGCCCTCCTACTTTAGCCTCATATGATAAGTGTATATTTTCCCCTCATTTGTATTCACGCAACGAGCAATGTTAGACACATAACCATCTGGAAATATCAATTGTTTTAGCCAAAAGCATACTTCTTTAATCTGTGCAGCTCCAAGGGCATAAATTGCTTTCGGTTTAACTGTTTTACCATTTCTATCAATAAGTTCCAGTTCTGGACCAGCAGCATCTATGACCATATCAACATATGAACTTCCACTTCCTCTATTGGCAGGCTCGTAGGACCACAATGTTTCACCATGACATATCCAGTTTGTATAATCTTTAACAAACCCCTTTCTGTATAAATGACGTTGTACATCCCATGTTGTCAGCCACTTCAAATTCTTACAGACTACACAAGGACATCGGATACGACCCTCACAATCTACAGCTTCAATAGGATTTCTCAAAGCAAACTGAATGAATCTCTCAACTCCATTTTTAAATTCCATAGACACCACCTGATCAACTACTCTACGGTACATCCATGAACGATCTTCAGACATTTTCCCTATGCGAATGAAATGTAAACACACAAAACTTTAACATGTTTAACAAAATAAAAAGTCCAACCATTTCCTCACATCGTCCATCTCTGCCATTTTAAATAGGACGGAAATATCATTTAGATTTTCACTTTTTAACCCATCTGTGAAGGTTTGATCGCACGATTAATTACTATATGTGTTGTGTTATTTGCTAAAAATTTCGACAGCATCTCCCCACACCTCTCCGATATACCACAAAATATTTATTGATTAAGAAATTTTCTTAAACACTTACTAATAAGTGGTTAAGAAATTAATCAAAATCAATAAAGGTATATCAGAGAGGAGTGAGAAGACGCATCCAGCCAAAATTTTTAACAAACAACACAAACACATATAGTAATTAACCACCTAAGTGCGATCAAACATTCACAGACTGTCCAAACGGGACAATTCAAGACTTTGAGTTAGATATACACATTCTCATCATTCAAAATGAGAACGTGCACATCAATCCCAAAGTCTTGAACGGGTAGATTGATTGACACGGGTTTAACACGCTCTCCTAAGATGCGTGCAATGTTAGGTTGCACCCACGCATCTCAGCTCACATACAACACCAAACTAATTAAATATTGACAAGATAATAACACATTCTAAAAATATAGCAGTAACATGTTAAAATAAAATTCATGCTCTTATGAATGTGCTGGAAATGCTGCAAGTAACACCCAACTATCTCTAGCTTCATATATAATTACTATTTTAGAAATGCTACAAGTCTAAATAACAAAAAAGAAAAAATAAACAACGGAACAGTGGTCTTCAGACACAGTATTCTGATTAGACAGAGCATGGATATATTGCAAGATACGTGATCAAACCGCCCAGCATCTAAATAAGGTTAGGTGCATCATTCTGTTTTAGAAATCTGATTAGAAGCGCCACAGGATCACAAGAGCCTTCTTTAGGAATTCTCATCCTCATGATTATATGCCAACTGAATTACATTTCATAAAGAAAAAATAAAATCAGCAGCAAACTCTCTACATCATAAGGTTGTGATAGTCAGATATATATCTTGCATATCATTCCATTTGGACTACGGACAAGGGAAAAAGGAAAAAAGATTCTGACTGAGTGCATGCATACGAATTTATGATCCACTCCCACAAACACATGAAGAAATCATGCTGCCAGATGCTTTTGAACATAATTGAATCTTTAGATCCGGGCTAAGGATGAACAGGTCTGATTTTGGTGCAGATATGGGGTGCGGGTGCATCCAAATCCAAGTCAACAAGGAAACTACCATCTTAAACTGTCTTATAAGACCCTATAGTTCTATCGAAAAGCTACAGTATTATAGGTATCATATAAATATCAGATAATTGAATAATACTTAAATTACTATTTTATCCTTTAATATCATCCATTAATTTAATCTAATGATCAAGTATACATAAAATAAAATTTAAACATCATATTAATACCTATTATATTAGTTTATTTATTTTGGGTACACCACTGATTATCAGCTCCAAATACATATACATCCATTACCAGGATTCTTCTTTCCCTACAACAGCAGTTGCTTTCACCTTAGGACTTGGAAAAGAAAAATAAAGGCATCTAATCTCATGTGCATCCATTTGTTGGATAACGTGATGAATTCTAAAATTGAATACATCATCTGAAAAGCAAGGAAAAGGAAGTAACTTGTTCTATCGACCCACTCGGGGTCCTCAGAATGCATAATGCATTGCTCACCACTGTTAAGTATCAACATAATGTAGCCAATTAAGGCTCAGAAGAAAGCTCAAAAATGGTTAAAATTGGGAGCATGTACACAAATGGAAATTAAGGAACCCCAATGTGACTAGCTTGTCTAATTGTGAAAGCAAGTACATGATCAGCATCCCCTGAGCCCCAAACCACATGCACATGCATGAACAAGTCAAATTGTACATGTACATTATACATGTGGAAATGTAACCTACCCAGCCAAATGCAAAAGGAAGATTGTTCCCAGTTCCTAATGGTACTGTAGCAACAGGAGGTGGGTGGGCTAGTTTGAGATCAGAGACCACTCCAAGCATGAATTTTATTTTAACATCCAACACATTCATAAGAGCAGAAATCAAATATAGCAGGATATTAAAATTTAATACCGGAGCCGGAGGGGGGGCCCTGCGGAGGGGGAACCGGAGCCGGAGGGGGGGACCGGAGCCGGAGGGGGGCCTTGCGGAGGGGGGACCGGAGCCGGAGGGGGGACCGGAGCCGGAGGGGGGCCCTGCGGAGGGGGGACCGGAGCCGGAGGGGGGCCCGGAGCCGGAGGGGGGGCCCTGCGGAGGGGGAACCGGAGCCGGAGGGGTGGCCCGGCGGAGGGGGGGGCGGAGCCGGAGGGGGGCCCTGCGGAGGGGGGACCGGAGCCGGAGGGGGGACCGGATGGGGAGGGGAGAGCCGCGCCGGAGGGGGAAACCAGATGGGGAGGGGAGAGCAGCGCCGGAAGGGGAGGGGGGGCTCGGGCGGGAGGGGGCCGCAGGGGGAGGGGGGGCTCGGGCGGAGAGGGGCTCGGGTGGGAGAGGGGCCGCAAGGGGAGGGGGGGCTCCGGCGGAGGGGGGCTCCGGCGGGAGGGGGCCGCAGGGGGAGGGGGGGCTCGGGCGGAGAGGGGCTCGGGCGGAGAGGGGCTCGGGCGGGAGGGGGCCGCAGGGGGAGGGGGGGCTCCGGCGGAGGGGGGCTCCGGCGGGAGGGGGCCGCAGGGGGAGGGGGGGCTCGGGCGGAGAGGGGCTCGGGCGGAGAGGGGCTCGGGCGGGAGGGGGCCGCAGGGGGAGGGGGGGCTCCGGCGGAGGGGGGCTCCGGCGGGGGTCCGCCTCACTTACCTCCGATGGCCGGTCCCCGCCGCCGCTCGCAGTCGTCCGTCCACCGCCGCTCGCCACGCCGGTCGTCCGTCCACCGCCGCTCGCCACGTCGCTCGCAGTCGTCCGTCCACCGCCGATGGGAGCTGGTCGCGGGGGGGAGATGGGGGAGCCGCAGAGGGAGGTGGGGCTCGGGCGGAGAGGGGCTCGGGAGGGAGGGGGCAGCAGGGGGAGGGGGGGCTAGGGCGGAGAGGGGCTCGGACGGGAGGGCGCCGCAGGGGGAGGGGGGGCTCGGGCGGAGAGGGGCTCGGGCGGGAGAGGGGCCGCAAGGGGAGGGGGGCTCGGGCGGAGGGGGGCTCCGGCGGGAGGGGGCCGCAGGGGGAGGGGGGGCTCGGGCGGAGAGGGGCTCGGGCGGGAGGGGGCAGCAGGGGGAGGGGGGGCTAGGGCGGAGAGGGGCTCGGACGGGAGGGGGCCGCAGGGGGAGGGGGGGCTAGGGCGGAGAGGGGCTCGGGCGGGAGGGGGCCGCAGGGGGAGGGGGGGGGCTCGGGCGGAGGGGGGATCGGGCGGGAGGGGAGGGGGCCGCAGGGGGAGGGGGGGCTCGGGCGGAGGGGGGCTCGGGCGGGAGGGGGCCGCAGGGGGGAGGGGGGGGACGCGGGGGGGAGGGGGGGAGCTGGTGGCGGGGGGGGGGGGGGGGGAGATGAGTGATCCGCGACCGCTTCGCGACCTAAATAAATTCGGTCGCAAGATCAGCGACCGATTAGAGACCGAAATAAATTCGGTCGCAAAATGGGTCTCAGACGTGCGACCGATTATATCGGTCGCTATATGGTCGCTATTTGGGACCGACTAGCGACCGATTTATTCGGTCTCTAATTCGGTCGCTATTGCCACTTTTTCTTGTAGTGGTGCATCCATAGTTCCCGTCCGAACCGGGCACGACTTGCTAGAACCCATGGCTGGTTGGCATCGACCATGTCTGAGTAGGGTCTCCAGTTTACCATCGCTGCAGGGAACTCCTGTAACTCCTGCCTTAACACCATCAGTTGGTAGGTTAGGGGTGCCGCACTCATGATGAGCTCCCACCGCCTGGCTAGCGGCACCATCACGGGTCGCCAATGTCGAGCTCTCCCCATGGGGAGGTAATAATAGCTCCATAGCTGCTCGGCGCAGGCCATCAGCACCTTGCGAAAACAACAAGAAAAAATACAAAATAAGCAAAACCAAAAATACATGGATGAATGGTGCGAAACCACTCACAATCATCTCACGATCCGTTTCTTGGAATAGGCCTGCAAACAAGTGCGTCAGCATGGCAGCTCCCCAGGCATAGTACCCTACTCTTTCAAGGTCTGACAGCAGCTCTAGGAAGCAACATTGGATGCCGTCCCCTTTCGAGCTCAGTACCAATCTCCCCAAAAGGAAGAGGAGAAATCTCCTCAAATCTATGTTACATCTTTCCCAGTTGCCGAAATCTGTGCAATACACGGCACGGCATCCTATTTCCATCCTTTCCATGAACTCTTCTGAGGATTCGTCATCCCGCCGACGAGTGTCGGTGAGCCCTAATGCATCCATGAGGGACGCCCTAGCTACCGACCTGTTTTTCCGACCATCTAGGTCCAAACCCAGTAACTTCTGGGCACCTTCTCGGTAGTCCGCGTAAGTGACTCCGGTCACTGCCTCGCCATCCACCTTGAGACTCGTAATTCGGACCACATCTTCCAAGCTGGGCACCATGTGCCCCCAGGGCATCAGGAATGCCCGGCTCACTGGGTCCCATCTCTCACACAAGGCTTGGATCAGGACTAGGTCAAGCTGGATCGGTTCGATCCGAAGGAAGGTACCAAATCCCATCACGTCTAGCCTCGCCTTCTGAAAATCTGGGAGGCCCCTGTACGCTGCTACTACCAACTCCCATGAGATTTGTGATTTCATCACAACCTACACATACAAGGAATGGGGGTGAGGTTTGGTCAGAAGAAAGGAAGAAAAAATGAGAAAAGGGCAAGAAAACTTGGCTTACGAGTTGTGATTGGGCCCTTTCGCTGAAGTGCCCTTCAAGGTCTGAAAGCCTCCTGGAACTACTACCACTGGACCTGCTTCTCTTCGAGGAATGGGAAGATTCGCCCTCCATCCAACTCTCAGAATTTTGAACTCCTCCCCTCCCGTAAGAACTTGTGCTCCTCGAGTTAGCTCTCGATATACCTGAGAGGATAAAAGGGACAAGAATTTATAGAAATGGAAGGAGTGCGGGCCAAGATTGCCACCATCACCTGTCGATGATAACCCTCGCAATGAGACACCGGCCAAGCGGCCCCATGTGTCGCTTCACCGCTCGCACAGGGTGATTGACTGGACGAATAGCCCCTATGTTGTCTAGGGATACCCTATCGTGTTTTGGAGGACGCCCGCAAAATTTGGCACAACATCTGGGAAAAGGAACTAGGGCCGTCAGTATTGACTTCGACGGCAGATTCCCGTGAAAAATGGTCACAACAAGACGCGATTCTCCGCTTGGAGCGGAGTCTCGGCAGACCCATCACATGGGAACAGTGCAAAGGAGAAGAAGTGTAGGGAAGAAGGAACGCACAAGAGAACAAATAAACAGCGGAAAATCAAATCAATCCATTCATAATTCTACATAAGCTGTCATAAGCACTACAATCATAGAGAGGTGGCGGGCCCACTGGCCCGCCAATCCTCACCATCACTCATCTCTCCGGGCACTCTCCTCCTCTCCCCCGAGGTGAGGGTCCCTCAGAAGCCTCCGGGATCCCCGTGCAGTAGCACCTGCCTCGCCTCTGGGCGCCTGCTCCGCAGCAGTGACTCGCTGCTCCTCCCCTGGCGTGGCGAAGAAGCCACTGGCGGCAAAGCGACCGGACTGGCGGAGTCGCTCCCCAAACTCTCGCGCTCTCTCGTAGCGCGTCTCCATCCCTCCTAGCCTCTGCACGACGGCCTGAAGGCCCAGCTGGAGCTCCCTCACTTGGGCCTCCAAGGCCCTCCTCTCGGTCAGATCCCGCTGTCGCTCGGACCTTCTCTCGGCTTTCTCTCTCTCTCTGCCTCTCTCCTCATCATCTGCAGAAGAACCCTTAACTCCAGGATGTCTGGAGAAGGTCTCTCCTCACCATGATGCCGCAGCTCCGCTACAGTCGCCACCCAGGCGTCACGCTCCTCTTCTGCCCGGGTCGCGCGGGCCACCGCACCGGCAAGTTGCTCCCGGAGGGAGGCAATCTCGAGAAAAGGGGCCGAGGAGCTGGAAGATCCGCCAACCACTCCCACCGTCGCTGTCTGCTGGGCACGCTGGAACGAAATAAACAACGGCCGTCAGTGAAACTCCAAAATCTGAAGTTAAAAGTGCGGCACATAACTTACCAGGAGCAACAACTCATGTTGAGCAACGGCCAGCTGCCGCCTAGTCTCTGACAGTTGGGCGCGCGAGCCGCCGATGCCACGCGTGTCCCCAGCTTGGGGAAGCCCCGCGTAGCTCTCTCTCTGCCGCCGCAGGAAGTCGGCACTGTCCTGCACCAGTATACCCCCTTGCTGTCCAGGGAGACGTACGGGCCACTCCTCGAGCCTAGCCTTGCCGCGACTCTCCCTCCTGACGCGGCTCGGCTCGTCCGCACTCGCCCACTCATCAGCCAGTCCCAGGGTCCTTGCCATGTCCTGTACCAAGAAAGGGGTCCCACATCAGTCAAAAGGAACGCGTCCCCTGTCTAGGACGCGTCCATCATTTGAGTGCAACACTCGCCGAACCCTTTCCTCCTCGCGCGGCTCGCTTCAAAACCCAAAATGAATTAAAAGAGGAAGAGATCGGAGGACCTACCGGACCGTGTTCACCTCCTCCCACGCCATCGGGCCCCTCGGGTCCCTCGGGGGCCCGGAGCGGCCCTTCCTCCTCCATGGACGCCGTTCCGTGCTCGGGCGCGTCCCTCCTTGGGCGAGGAGTTCCTCGTCCCTCTCCACCTTCACCATGGTCGGGCCCACCGAACTCCATCGATCAAAAGAAGAGGAAGACGGAAAGGGGGGGCAAGCGAGTTTCGGCAGAAGGCGGGCTCGTTTGCGGGTAAGGCACGGGAGAAGAAGGACCACCCGTCGCTTTAAATTTGAAATCAAGGATTAAGACGCGTCCTCGCGCCTGGACGCGCCCAAAAGGGGGAAAAGGGAACAAAATCCCCCCATGCAAAGCGTAGTTCCCCGCTGTTCAGGGCAAGGTCTCGCGAAGCATGCCTCAAAGGACAACTCAGTGCAAAGAAGAGAGTGTGGGAGAGAGAAAGGTACACACAACACAAAAAAGCCATTTCCATTTCATATAATAGCCGAAAGTACATCATACAGTGAAAAGGGTGACGTACAAGCAACTCTCTAACTCTCACCGTCACCCTCCTGGTCATCTCCTTCCTCCCTCCTCTGACGGGGATCCCTAGGGGGCCTCCGCGACCTCTGTGAACCCTGAGAAGCCATGCTCGCCTCTCCAGGTGGCACCATGCCAGCCTCCAAGGTACGGCGACGCTGCTCGGCCGAAGAAACTAGAAAGCTGCCCACAGAAAAGGAACCGGACTGACGAAGTCGCTCCCCGCGCTCCTTCGCCCTCCGATACCGCTCCTCACTCTCCCGGAGTCTCCCCTCCGCCGTGCCAAGACTCAGCCGGAGCTCCGACACCTGGGCCACCAGAGCTCTCCTCTCGTCCCAATCCCGATATCGCTCTGCCATCCTGTACTCCCTTTCTTTCTCCATGGTCTCCCTATCCCTCTCTCTCTCTCTCTCTAGGGTCTCCTTATCCCACTCCCTCTCTCTCTCCATGGTCTCCCTATCCCTCTCCCTCTCCTCTCTCTCTCTCACCGCCTCCCTCCTCGACAGCTCGAGGGCGATCCGCAGATCCAGCACGTCACGAGGGAGCTCCTCAGCCTCCCGTCGACGCTCCTCCTCTAGCTCCGCAATCCGGGCGTCACGCTCTGCCACCCAGGCATCACGCTCCTGCTCAGCACGAACAGCACGGGCCAGGGCCTCCCGAATCTCGGCCACCTGTCAAAGCACGCATGCACCGTAAGAGAACAGTGATAGAAGGAAAGCAGCTAGAAAAGGGTCGGGGCCAAGCAAACACTCACTCGAGCCTCGCGGTCACGCTCGGCCTCCTCAGCCCGAGCCACCGCGTGCGCCAGCTGCTCCTGGAGGGCAGAAACCTCCGGAGGAGGGCCCCGCGAACTGGAACCCGCTCCACCAGCCATCCCGGCTGCCGCTGTCTGGTGGGCCCGCTGAAACACGGGGTAAACGTCAGTCAAAGGCTAAGCATCAAAAATCCAGGTCACAAAAAAAAATGCATTGCATAGACTCACCAGGATCTCCAACTCCTGTCGGATGGCCACCAACTGCCGCCCGGCGTCCGCCAGCTGGGCCCGCAGGTCGGTGATCATGTTGTCACGAGCATCCTGCATTACACATAAGTTATTATCCCATGCATATACATATAGAAAGGTGGAGCAGTTTCATTTCACTTACCCCTGCCATACCACCCAAGGAGAGGCGGTCCCCGTACGTAGCTTGGTACCTTCTCATGTAGTCTGTGCTGTCCTGTACGTGGGACACCACTGGGACCCCGCCCTGCTGCCAGTCCTGGTACTGTGCTGGGAAACGCGTACGCCAGTCCACGATCTTCGCCTTCCCCTTGGTCTTCCGCCCAATGCGGGCCGGCGCATCTACGTCAACCCACTCCTGGGCCAGCCCCAACGTCCTCATGACCAGTCTAAGCCGCAGCGGCTCAATCTCGTTCAGGCAATGGACCCACACGTCCCGCCTGAAGCGAGGAAGGCCCGCTACAACCCAGGGCTGGCCAGCGTCGCCCATGCCCAGGTAGGGCCTCCACACCACCTGCATCACCATACATACATCATATTAGTTACCATTCAGTCACATGCATAAACACAAAAAATCATACGCATCATACCATGGCCTCGGGATACTCGCTCAGTTCCCGACGAAGTGGCGCCAGCTGGTAGCCGTGGGGTGCTGCAACCACGACCGGCCTCCACTGCCGCGCCAGAGGCACGGCCCTCCTGTTCCCATGCCTAGCCCTCCCCATCGGGAAATAGTAATAGCTCCACACCTGTATCCATCATACATCATTAGTACAATAATTGCATATTTAACTGTGGGAATGCATAAATAAAATGTTTACCTGGAGGAAAGGTGCGAAGCCACTGACTATCGTCTCCTTCTCCGAAGTCTGGGAGAGATCAGCAATCAAATGGGCAAGCAGAGCCGCCCCCCACGCATAGTGCCCCACTCTGTCCAGATCCGCCAAGATCCCGAGGAAACGGCAGTGGATGCCATCCCCCTTCGTCCCCAGCAGAAGGCGGCCCAGGAAGAAGAAAAGAAACCTCCGGAGGTCTAGATCCACCAGTTCCCGCTCACTCGGATCCTGGGTGAAAGCTGCACGAGCGTCTCCCTCTAGTCGAGCCAAGAACTCCGCTCCAGTCTCGCTAACCCGCTGCTGCGGGTCGACGAATCCGAGCGCCTCCATGATCTCCACTCGGCCAACTACCCTGCTGTCCCTGTCAGTCACGCTCGTCTCTAACCACAGCAGGTCCAGGGCACTCTCTCGGTAGTCGGGGTAGGTGACGCCGCTCACCGCCTCTCCGTCCACCCGTAGCCCGGTGATCCGAGCCACATCCTCCAGTGATGGCACCATGTGCCCCCAGGGCATCAGAAACGCTCGGCTCGGCGCATGCCACCGCTCCCTCAGTGCCTGGATAAGAGGAAGGTCGAGCCGGAAGGGCTCGATCCTAAGGAAAGCTCCAAAGCCCATGGCATCCACACGCGCCCTCTGAAAATCCAGCAGCCCACGGTATGCTGCCACCACCAGGGACCAGCTAATCCGGCCCTTCATCACGCCCTGCAAACCACAAAATCAACAAAGAACACATCAGCATCATGAACAGTCATAAACAATAATACTGTATATATACTACTTATTCTTTTATTTTATTTTTACTTTTTTTAAAAAAAATTATTTTTATTTTCTTGTGGAGGCGTCCAGGCCCCTAGACGCCTCCTCTTCTTTTGTTTTATTTTTAGAAAAAGAAAAACAAAACCAAAACAAAAAAATATATTAATATATATATATATTATAATGGAGGCGTCCTAGAGCCAGGACGCCTCCTTATTTTTATTATTATATTTCTATTACTTTTCGTAAATAAATAAATAAATAAAAAGAAAAAGAAAAAGTGGAGGCGTCCAGGACCCTGGACGCCTCCTTCTCTCACTACCCGGCCTTCTCTCACAGCCTCTCGCATGCCCGTTTTAGCCTATTGAACCACAGAGTGAGAATTCCGAAGTACTTACCGGGTCGTGATCGTCCTCTCCCGCGTCACCAGCATCCGCAGCGGCCTCCGCGGCCAGGAGAGGCACCTCCATCTCCTCCCCCGCAGCAATCTCCTCTGCTGCGGCCTCCTCGGCATCATCCCTCAACCTCCTCGCACGACGAGCCAGTCGTTTCCGCTTCTCTGGACCCTGACTCGATCCTCCTCGCTCCATTGGGACTAAGAATGGGTCGTTTGGAGTGGCTGGACGGTCGGAATGAACAGTATAAGTGAACAGGGGGGGAGCCCCCCCCTATATATAGAATGACCTTTTATTGGGGCGTCCAGGCGCCTGGACGCCCCCACACTTTTTATTTTTTTCAAAAATTCAAAAAAATAGGGGCGTCTAGGCGCCTGGACGCCCCCACAAATAAAATAAATAAAAAAAATAAAAAAAACAAAATAGGGGCGTCCAGGACCCTGGACGCCCCCAAAAATAAATTGTCAAAAAAATAATAAAAATAAAATTAGGGGCGTCCAGGCCCCTGGACGCCCCCATAATAAAAAATTTTCAAAAAAAAATATTTATATATAATAAAAGTAAAAAAAAGATAAGAATATGTATATAATCCAAACAAAATAAAAAAAATATAAAGAAAAAGAAAAAACCATAAAAAAGATAATAATATTTATGGGGACTGGTCCAAAACATCCATGCCAAATTTTATTCCATCAAAAAAGCAGAGTGAACTACATCAAGGGCTTAGGCGCTTTAGGCCTTAACTTCCCCAGTTCGGTTACATAAGTCCTCCACGGCTCGCATTCCTCCACCACGTGCGCTAACGCCTTTCCCGCAACACTTGTCTTCCAGGGTACTTTAATGGCCTTCGCTTCCTTCGCGTCCGCTTCAGTGCCCAACTCCCTCTTCTTCAAAGGAACGATGCCAGTCGGTGGCGGGAACGAATGGCGTGGGATGCCAATCTGCAGGTAGCACCGATGCGCGTTGTAAAGAACAAACTCGGTCGCGCCGATCAGTTGAAGATCAACTTCGGGAGAAGGCCTCATGAGGAGATCAAGCGAAAGCAAACATGCCGGTGCGCAAGTGAAGAAGCCTTGTGTCACGGTACGGAAGTGAGACCGCCAGTCTTCACGTTTCTTCAGCCACGGAACGCGATTCACTACAGTACCACCGAAGCCTAACACGTCGGCTATGTGATGAAGAGGGCTTTGTTGGAAGAGCTTCGAAGCAGTTGGCATTCCCTCGCGGTGGTCGAATTTGAAGCGCAAATCAAGCCAGTAATTCAAGACAAGTGCGCAACCAAAAGGAGGCTTACCCATGCTCGAGGCAGTAAGGCCGCTGTAAAAATAGGCAAGAACAGCGGGTCCCACCCTCTTTCCACGCCAGATCCCGCAGATAGCACTCAGTTGGTCTTCCTCCACTATGTTGTCGGTATAAGGAAACAAGAGAGCACCCGCCAGACAAATGGTGAACCCCTTCATGATTCCCTCCAAATAGTCATCGTCTGGTGACCCTCTCAGGGCGTCCATGACCCACTCCGCAAGCTTTTGGAGATCGATCCCCTTTTGAGTACGGACCTTTCTGGCTGCGTCGGGCGGCATGAAGCTTCCAAGGACGCTTTCGGAAGTCCCCCGTGTCAGCATCCGCATAGCCTTCACCTTCCTGTCACTCTTGAATTTCTTCAATCCGAGTAGAAGTTCCACCTCCTCGAGGAGGATGGTAACCTCAAAGGTCGGGAAGATAAAAGTGTGGGTCTGGGGATGCCAGATCTCCACTAGTGCGCCCATAGCCGCCCAGTCCATACGAATCTTCTCGTAATGCTTGGCGTGAATAAGGAGCCCCTGCAGATGCCATTTCGAGAGTATGGCCCTCATGCCAATGGAGATATTGGAAGTCAGCTTTGAAAGCCACGGCAGCTTGGAAAACTTCCTCAGGCCTGGGAAGAGTGGATATGGCTAGAAGAGGAAAGAAGAAGAAAGGAAGTAAGTAAGAAGAAGGCTCACGTGGAGAAATTTGAAATGAATCAGCTTACCATATGCGACAAGATCATCCTACTCAGATGACCCTCGAGGTCGGAGAGTCGCCTGATCTCGCTGCTAGGCCTGCTCCTCTTCATAGCGCGGGAAGACTCTCCTTCCATCCTGAAATCTCTAGATTCTCCTCTCCTTCCTCTCCTGAGCTTCCAAAACCCACCTTGGTGCATTTGAATGAACTAGCCTAAGGGGAGTTCTTATAGGAAGGGAAGATCGCTACAGGACAGAACATGTCACATCAGCGGTCGCTATCAAGATTTTGTCTGGATCTCCTTTGAACTGTGGTGCGTTTCTGCTATCATTCTGCTACTTTATGATGTTTCTAACCTTTGCTGGCCTGTGCAGGTTTTACTAACGGACGTCTTTGTCCTATCTCCTGTCCCACCTTTCATTGGTTGGTCCCACCTTGTCATGCATCGTAGTATATGATACTTACGCTACTAGAACATGTCAAGGACCTTGCGGCTCGAACGAATCTGGGATCTGAATTCCCCTTCAACAAAAATGATGATGATCCCGGAGGAATTTGGGTTGTACGGATAGGCCGTCAACTTGTGATAGAATGAGGACGACGGTTCCATTCAGTGAGTTGGTGCGCGGATAAACAGACCCCAGCCCAGTATCAGCTCACCGGGTCGGTATCCTGACCCATTCTTCACAAGTTGACAATATTATCCTTGGCTATTTTCTATTTTTGTTTGTTTTAAATTTTTCTTTGAACCCAGCATGCATTCATATAGGACTTTGATTTATTGCGGAAGATCATTCAAGTGATTCGATTGTGAAAGCCGTTGTGCTCCAATTCCCACAAATATGAGATATTCCACTCCGAATGAAATACTGAGTTTCCTTGAGACAGCCCTACGCTGCTCTTCCAAAGGAGACCCTTGTTTGGACAGACCCTCAGATATTCCTTTACCTTTTTTGACCCACCTTGGCCGCAGCACTTCCACATTGGCTGGTAACCGCTCCCCAAAGGTGAAACCTCAGGTTTATGACCCAGGTACTTCCACACCGAGAAGTTGGTCTCCTTTTGTTTCGTGCCTGAGCGCACATCTCACCCTCCCTTATTTGATCTCCGTCCAAGCAACCATCAATATTTGAAAGACCTTCTGCAAGGTCGCCTCATTGAAACTCCAGGAAAGATTCCAAACAGTTACGTCACAAGCGTGTCTCATCACACCTTGGCATCCACTTATCAGTCCGCTCCCACTACACTTCGATACCATTCCACTACGTGTCGCTCCCTTGCAAAGCAGACGCCAAGGCGGGGCAGCTGTAGACACGCCATTCCTGACGTCTCTTGAGAAAGTCTCATATTACTATACAACGCCCTGCAACGGCTTACGCATTTTGAATCGCTCGAGTGCTTCCTTTTCTTGGGTCTTCTTCTGCCTTTTTCGGCATCCGGAATCGTCTCGTCACGGCATTCGGACGACATCAACACCAGTCGGACGCATCAGGAGGTTCCAGAATCAAGAAGGGGGTCTACCGGGCGGCCGCCGACGCCTGATCCGAGGACCCGGGTCGATTTTAATGGGGGCGTCCAGGCCCCAGGACGCCCCCATCTTTTTAATTTCTTTTATTATTTTCTCAGGGCCCTAAACAAAACAAAAAAATATATATATTCATGGAGGCGTCCAGGCCCCTGGACGCCTCCATAAAAACATATAAAAAATATATAATGCCAAGCCTGGTATAAAAGACAAAAGAAAAATAATAAAATAATATAATTTTGGAGGCGTCCAGTCCCCTGGACGCCTCCATCAACTCCCTCACGGGTGCCGGCCACCGATTGACGGTTTGTCGTGTGTGAAAAAATCTAAATTATAGAGACGTCCAGTCAACTGGACGCGCCCATTTCTGAATCACGAGGCGCCGCTCACAAAACCACGCGTTGTGCCAAACCGTGTGCGGCCGTCGTCGGCTTTCGGTGGACCTACTTGAGGCGTCCGGGACCCTGGACGCCCCCACAAAAGTATTCCAAAAAAATATATAAAAATAGAATAAAATATTATTTCGGCCCTGATGGAGGTGTCCAGGGTCCTGGACGCCTCCACCCTCCGGAGCTCTATAAATAGAGCCCCACCCCCTCAGTTCTGGGGGAGCTAAGCAGTGATCCGATAGGCTGCCGGAGCCCAGAGGCTACGGAGTCATTTTCTAACCCGTCGGGTCTTTTGTAGGTGGAGGTTCTGCCGGCTTCTCGGGTGCCCACGCTCGCAAGAGGAAGGTCGTCTTCATCCACCGCGCTTCCACGTCATCCCCACGCTGCTGGAGCTCCGCCGGATTTCACCCTCGGCTCATCCAATAAGCCTTTTCTTCCCCTTTTTCTCCATAGTTCTTTACATTCATCATATTGCATCCTCTATCCCCCTTCACAAGGGTGCTTCTTCTCTTATACTTCTTGCATCCATCATCTCGTTTTCCTCCTACTCGAGTCCGAGAGGGGTTTAAAAGATAACACCAACCAGGTGTGTGTCTTGCCATCATTTCGTTATTTTTATCGCAAGGATTTGAATACTACACCTCCATCTTTCTAATCCACTTGTCATTTATTTGTCGTTGTTTTGCAAGGGTACCCGAGGAAAGCCCTCTCCGTCGGCCGGCCGGAAGGAGAGGAAGAAGCAACCCGCCATCTCCCGCTCTTGAGGTAGGCGCGATCACTTTCTTATTTTGGGGTCTTTCGGCCCCTGGCGATCACATCTTGTCATCGAGGCCGCGGCGAGTCACTTCCCCAATGGCCGTTTAAATTTCTGTTTCCTATATTCTCTTTATATTTTGTTATATTCTGCTTATATCATCGAGGCCGCGGCGAGTCACTTCCCCAATGGCCGTTTAAATTTCTATTCCTATAATCTCTTTATGTTTTGTTATATTCTGCTTATATCATCGAGGCCGCGGCGAGTCACTTCCCCAATGGCCGTTTAAATTTCCGTTCTTATATTCTCTTTATATTCTGTTATATTCTGCTCCTATCATCGAGGCCGCGGCGAGTCACTTCCCCAATGGCCGTTTAAATTCCCGCACTTTGTATTCTCTTCATATTCTGTCATCTTATTATCTGCTCATATTCTCGAGGCCGCGGCGAGTCACTTCCCCAATGGCCGTTTCAATTCTTGTTATTTAATTTTTGCACCATTCCCGTCCCCCCGAGGTCGCGGCGAGTCACTTCCCGCTATGGCCGTTTGAACCCCATATCTTGCTATATTATACTTGTCCCGCTCGCCCCGCCGGAGCAATCTCCCGTGGTGGCCCCTTCTCTCTTCTCTATCATCTCTGTGTTGCAGCAAAACAAGCAAACAAACAAAAAAAGAGGAGCCCGCGCGCGCTCCGCTTCCTCTTCCCCGCTCTCTCTTTCCCGAACCGCGTGACGTCGCTCACAGCTACTAGAGGGAAAGATTCCTGGAACGTTTGGCAACTCGTCTTTGGGCCCATCATAGTTCACGGGGGTATTTATTACACTGTTAACCTAATTTGTAATATTTTATGTCTTTCACAGTAATGTTTACACGTAACCTATAACTTGTCTATTGCAGGCGTCATCAGGTGGAATCTCAAAATGACGAGTGACATTATGATATTGTCATTTTTAATTAGTCAATTTTACATGTTGTGTAATTGGACATTATATATGTTGTGTGTTTGGACACTTTTATTCTCTGTCAATTGTTTTATGTTTAGTTGTTTATGATTTGGAATGTGCATATATAACATAATTTCCTTGACAGTTTCTCAGATATGACTTTTGCTCTTTTTTTTTGGGGGGGGGGGGGGGTGACCTTCAAACAACCAAATTTATACTCTGCAATCTGCTCCCTATCTTGGATATGATCGTTTGAACACTCACTTAATTTTTTGGAGTAGCCTGGCTCAATTGCCACTATATATGGGTTTCAGGCTGCTACACTGCACAACATGCGTGGTCGATGCTACATTTTTACATGCTTGGTTTTGTTACTAGATATTTTATCTCTGGGCTCATATTTGCTATTTTGGTGTGTGTGTGTGTGTGTGTACACTTACAGGAATATTGTCCTTGCACATGATGTTGGGCTATGATGATGGGAAGGAGCATTGATGTGATGAGGAGGAATGTGGGGGCATCGCATTCCATTCCCCTATTTGTAGGCCCCACCGATGATAGTGGGTTGGATGGCCTTATGGCAGCCCCCACAATGAGGCTGGATGGTGCTACTGTAGGGGTTCTATGGGAGGTGACTGCAGCACGTGTCTTCCAATGACTGTCATTTTTTAATATTGTCCATCTGAGCCAAATAACATGACATATCAAATATAAGTTGATGCCTTGTACTACACTGCACATGCTTGGATTTGTTATTAGATTTATGTTATATCTTTGTGCTCATATTTGCTATTTTAGTGTGTATCTAACATTTTCTACTACTTACAGGAATATTATCCTTGCATAGGACGTTGGGCTATGATGATGGGAAGGAGCATTGATGTGATGAGGAGGATTGTGGGGGCATCACATTCCATTCCCCTATTTGTAGGCCCCGCCGATGATAGTGGGTTGGATGGCCTTATGGCAGCCCCCACTATGAGGATGGATGGTGCTACTGTAGGGGTTCTATGAGAAGTGACTGCAGCACTTGTCTTCCAATGACTGTCATTTTTTAATATTGTCCATCTGAGCCAAATAACATGACATATCAAATATCCAGTAACTTGACCGATGCTTCATTATAATTAAGTGTTTATAACATAATTCTTTTTCAGGATAAAACCAGTAGGATTCAAAATTAATTGGTGAGGCAAAATATGATCCTATTCAGTGTCAATGTGGCATAGGGGAATGTGTTATCAAGATTTCTCAAAGTAGCAAGAATCCCCAACGTCCTTATTATTGCTGCCCACTTGGCGTATGTTGTTTTTACCCTACCGTACTGTTTTGGTTTACATGTTATGTATGTCATTTTTTCATGTACACTTGGTCACAGCTTGAGAATGATAAGTCATGTCGGTTCTTCATGTGGGTGGATGAAGTATTACTGTGTCCTTGTGGCAAAGGACCTTGTAGAAGGCGGACCTCAAACACTAGTAAGAATAAGGGGAAAATATTTTATGTATGTCCAGAATCTAAGGTACGTGGCTAACATTGTTCATGGTTATTGTTCTTACATTCCTTATGAAATGTGTCTAATGTGATTATCTTTTACTTGTAGGCTGACAAAACAACATCAGGTTGCGGGTTCTTCATGTGGGCAAAAGATATGTCAACGGTATGGACTAATTTATGTTTTCAATGTGAATGTTTAATTATACACAGTGGAGTGTGAGCTATGCTAGGGTTACATTTCTCCTCCATGTCTCATAATTAGCCAAATAACCTTTATTGTGTACAAACATCCGTATCTTGATATATCTCTGTACCTCATAAGCAGTTGATTTAGGCCTATCATGATCTGCAACTTCCGATAATTTCATTTCCCTATAGCTACTCACCAAAGATGATTGACAAATACTGTGATTCTCATGACTGCAAGTGTCAAGTTTTTGATATCTTACATCTGTCACTAAACAATGAAAAAGAACTCATCTCAGAAGCACTTTCAGATATGTGACCTTTTACATATTTTGGGAACAAATGCTACCGCCTTGTAGGTGATGTACTTGATCAAACTTTTGTTGTCTGTCTGCCTGCAACTGATGGCATGCTCAATTTTCTATTGTATGATTCTTGAAGGGGCTAGTGGTAAAGTATGCATCTTGCTACTAGTGACCACAGACCTTTGCACACTGCAATGATTCTTCTTCAGCTCTAAGATTTTGTCACATCCATTCCTGTTGAACTGGTGGTGACCCTGAAGACCCAATGAATGTCAAGCTGCATTATCTTCGACATCACTTGCAAATAAATGTAGGCCAGAAGTGCCAACACCAGAGGTAGAGCATCCAACATCTTCAGTAGTTCCATCACTAGCAAGGCAGGCAATCACTATTTTTGTAACCCTATGAAAAGCCTTATCTGAGGTTTGATTATTAACCTCATTATCATTTTCCCAGTGGTTAGCAATTTCAGAATCTCTCTTATCCTGCCCCACACTTTCCTTCAGACAAGTGGGGGTTCTATGGGTACCAGCTTTAGAAGAATTTTTTCTTGTTATATATTCCCTTCCAAACCCTATATCAGTTTCTCTCGAAGACTTATTAGATTGGTCCTTGGGAGGTGATGCCTGCAAAGTGATATGATGTTCTTTACGTGACAGACTAAAAAGGTAAATTCACTCATGTTCCTATTGACCCATGACTGATTCAGATATCTTTTTCTTCTTTGGGCTGGTTTTTACAGTTTCATTAGCTACTATATTCTGTTGTCGTAGCAGGTCATATATGGGAATTATATGAATGATTGAAGGACAAGTGATCTACTTTGTACATCACCCTACTGATCTACTTTAGTGTGTGTGTGTTCAGGGGGGATGCAATGTGTGTGTGTGTGTGTGTCTATGTTCCCAGGTGTGTATGTTCCCAGGTGGGTGTGTGTTCAATTTAACATGTGTGTGTGTGTTCAGGGGGGATACAATGTGTGTGTGTGTGTGTGTGTGTGTGTTCCCAGGTGTGTGTGTTCCCAGGTGGGTGTGTGTTCAATTTGGTGTGTGTGTGTGTTCCCAGGTGTGTGTGTCACAAATGGGTGTGTGTGTGTTCAATTTAACATGCGTGTGTGTGTGTTCGGGGGGATACAATGTGTGTGTGTGTGTGTTCCCAGGTGTGTGTGTTCCCAGGTGGGTGTGTGTTCAATTTAACATGTGTGTGTTCAGGGGGGATACAATGTGTGTGTGTGTGTTCCCAGGTGGGTGTGTGTTCAATTTGGTGTGTGTGTGTGTGTGTGTGTTCAGGGGGGATACAATGTGTGTGTGTGTTCCCATGTGTGTGTCACAAAGGGGTGTGTGTGTGTTCAATTTAACATGTGTGTGTATGTGTTCAGGGGGGATACAATGTGTGTGTGTGTGTGTGTTCGCAGGTGTGTTCCCAGGTCGGTGTGTGTTCAATTTGGTGTGTGTGTGTGTGTGTTCAGGGGGGATACAATATGTGTGTGTGTGTTCCCAGGTGTGTGTGTTCCCAGGTGGGTGTGTGTTCAATTTAACATGTGTGTGTGTGTGTTCAGGGGGGATACAATGTGTGTGTGTGTGTGTTCCCAGGTGTGTGTGTTCCCAGGTGGGTGTGTGTTCAATTTAACATGTGTGTGTGTGTGTTCAGGGGGGATACAATGTGTGTGTGTGTTCTCAGGTGTGTGTACCAAAGGGGTGTGTGTTCAATTTAACTTGTGTGTGTGTGTGCTCTGGGGGGATACAATGTGTGTGTGTGTGTTCAGGGGAGACATGGGAGTGTGTATGTGTGTGTGTGTGTGTTCGGGGGGGATACAATGTTTCTATTTTCCTAGAGAAAACCCTGCTTATTTACTTTCTGGACATTTCTTCCGTATAAATCTAGAAGAGCTTATAAGAGTAGATAAACCATGAAGCTGAATTAATGCGTAGACTGCCGTAGTAGTAAGGTTGGCACATTTGTCCACCCTAAAAATGATATGTGTGTGGCATCAAAGAAATATGATCAAAACAATCAATTGGACATGCATGGTTTGGCTGTCAAAAAGTGTCTTCGTTATCTCTTTCCATTTACATATCTCTATGTAGTACAAATTTGACTCATGGTAGTGAAATATTGGCAGATGCAGCTGGGAAGTATGTGACTGACAAAACTTATTTAATACTTTCCTAATAGAACACTGTAGTTTTTCATGTGCTGCACAAATTACCTACATAACTTGATTTGCATAAGGTAGTAATATGAGCATTTGAGCTCAACAAGGTTGACCCTTCCATTAAAAATATAAGAACTGGTGGTGATATGGAGTTGTGATTCAAACTCCATAGCATGAACATTATTTTGTTGTCTTATTCGTTCCCACTTGAGTCCTATTAGTCTTGGAAATTATGTGATTGAAAAACAAGAGAGAGAAAAACCAGAGAAGGCATCAGCTTTACAACTTGCCTTGTTTATATCCATACTGATCATGTCTAAGACACCCTCATACCAATATTCTTCTTAACATGGCCTGACATGCTGCAGTTTGGAAATAACTCCTATGCTCAGGGTACAGTCGAGACAACTCCTGGTCAATCATTTTTTCTAGTTCAGCATTCTGTAAACGACCCCACATGCTGCATACTGTTTGCATAGGCAATTTCAGTGGAGATAACAAGCATGTGTTCATCCCGAACTTGTATCGTATCATGTTTCTGATGGGCTTTATTTTACAACTTGCAACCTGGAGGTGCATACAATGGATGGTCACAGAGTATTACTTTCCTTCCAATCTGAAAATGCTTGTTGTCATGGTGGGGTATTAACTTGCTGGAGTATTATTTTTCTTCCACTCTGCAGCCTGCGGGTATTAACATGCTGGGGTTCTCGTCCACAGAGCTTGCTACTACACTGTTTGCGTTATTGCTACTGCCAGCTACACCTGATGTCATTTTTCTCTACCACATGTTCGCAAGCATGCTCGTATTTACATGATTTATTTGTTCTCGTTCTTTCTAGATATAAGTAATAAGGTCAATGCCCATTATTGACAGCTACCACTACTAGAACTACCTTCTTTCATGTTAGTGATAGAAAATTGTAATACAACATATATTATTTTCTTTGTAGAAGTGCCAAGTAAGTCGACAAATTCATTTCAATTTTCTCTACCACATGTTTCACTGAGACAGCTCCTTCCCACATGGTGTGTGTGTGTGAGAGAGAGACAGTGGATACAGCTCCTTCCCATTATTCAAGTGCTCCCATTGTTCCCTGTTGGTATTAAACTCCTTCCCAATATCAAACTCTCGGTCTTACCAGGTATAAACGAGGCAATGATGATTGGGTGGATGGCCACACGGCAACCCCCAACTAATTTGATAGAATATGATCCATGTGATTACGTTATCATGTTGTTCTGAGCCTTATCTCCCTTACTCTTATCAATTTCATATATTTTGCACTTAATTCTTTACTTTGTGATTATATCATTCACCTTTTTCAGGAACAGATTTCGAATGAGCAGACAGTAGAAATGTCTAGTATATCTACAACAGGAGGACAGATTGAAGAGCATGCACTTGTGGAAGATTTAAGAAGAACAATCGAGATGGAGAAATTTGCAGCCGATCGAACTGTGAAGTTATGTGAAACTTTGTTGGCAAAGTTTGATCAATTGAAATTATGTAATAATAAGTGATATGATTTTCTTTTTTTGGACTATCATTTGTGAGGCCATGTACAATTGAAATTTTTTTTGTAAAACTTTATCTTTTTGTAGTATGCTTTGAATTGTTATAATTTTTTTCTAATTAATTTATGTTTCCTAACTGTTCGTGTGGATTGTACGTGTGCGTATATTATTTGGGCCACCCGTACTCATTATTTAGATTACACGTGAATTATTCATATTTTATGCGCACGTGTAAATTATATATAAAGTTTAATTTTTTACCAAAGTAAATATTGTAAATATGATGGTAATTATTTTGAGTGATCAAAATGTTAAAAATTCAAAAAATAGGTAATCAAATTTTGTTTGATTTTGGTCCGATTTAAGACAGAGTTTTAAGTCTCATTTAAGCAGGGGAGAGTGGGATTAAGAAGTGTGTAAGAAAGTAGATTGATTAAGAAAAGTCTCATTATCACTAACAAATAATTTGAAATAAAAAATTTATTTGGAAGTGTGTTTATCACTAATTTAAATTAATATCATTTGATTTAGATTTTTAATGATACACTATTTATCATTTCATTTATTAACAAATATTAATCGTTACATTATATTACATAAATATGTTAAAGTTAAGTTAAGTTATTTATTTACTCACATATTTACGAAAATATAATTATTATCATTATTATCATTCTTAATAAATAGTTTTAAAAGCTTTTTTGTCATTAATATATTTATTTGCATTATCTTAGATCTTCACTTAAAATAAATTACTAATAAATTTATTTCTAATAATATAATTTTTCTATTAGTCGTAATCATGATTGTAAAATCTAATTAGTTAAGTAATTTTACTAAACTAATTATTTTAAATCTTCTCGTCCCATCCAAACAAAGAATATTATAAAATATTATAAAACACACTATTTTAACCAAAGTAAACAATCTAAATGTATTATAAATAGTTACAGTATCGGTCATATTTTGAGTGATTATATAATATCTTTAATTATAAAGAAATATTCTAATTTGTAATTATATTTTATAAGTCAAATCAAAGATAGACAAAAAAAGGAAAAGAAAGATTTATATATATATATATTTTTGTTGATGTACGTTGACGATGAATTACAAATATTTTAAACATAAAGCACTACACTAAATAATTATATTGATATTAATTAAGAATAATAATTACTTATTGAAATGTATTATTATCACTAATATACTTTTAAAGGAGGAAAAAGTCAACATCATTAGTGCTAATTATTTGAAATGTAGAAAATAATAGATATATTTGCTGTCTCATTATTACTAATGGACAATTATATAATCAAAATATTTAATTACAAATTTTGTTATCAGTAAAGAATAATTAAAGTAGAGTTTCAATTACGTTTCTCATAGTATGATATTAATATTAAATTGAATATTTTTATTATTGATTATTATATTACATAAATACGTTAAATTTGAGGTATACTATTTAATTACTCATAATTACAAATAATAATAATAATTATTCATTAATTTTATTTTACTAACAAATGTTTAAAACATAGTATCTTAATTAATATCTTTATTTTTATTATATTAGATTAATATGAAATTTATTTTTGTAATATTTTTAATAATATTAATAAAACTTATCTATTAAAATCGATTATAAGATATTTATTAGTCGTAATCATGAATGTAAAGTTTAATTAAGTAATAATTTGTACTAAAACAAATTATATTTTAAATTTTCTAATCCCATCCAAACAAAGAATAGCATCATATGTTTTAACCCGGGATAAGAAGGACAATATGATAATTATTCAGTACTTATTCTCATTTCTATCCTCATTTTTTACCAAACGAAGAATAGGAATATTCTCGTAAACATAGTATCTTAATTAATATCTTTATTTTTATTATATTAGATTAATATGAAATTTATTTTTGCAATATTTTTAATAATATTAATAAAACTTATCTATTAAAATTGATTATAAGATATTTATTAGTCGTAATCATGAATGTAAAGTTTAATTAAGTAACAATTTTTACTAAAACAAATTATATTTTAAATTTTCTAATCCCATCCAAACAAAGAATAGCATCATATGTTTTAACCCGGGATAAGAAGGATAATATGATAATTATTCAGTACTTATTCTCATTTCTATCCTTATTTTTTACCAAACGAAAAATATGAATATTCTCGTATTTATCCCTTCTCATATCAAACATATATAAGAATAAGAATAAAAATAAATTAACTCGGAATGAATTATACATATTATTCACTTAAATTATTCTGATACCAAATCGCACCTTAAAGAATAACTAACCCAATACCAAACCGCACCCTAAAGAATAACTAACCCAAACTGACCTCGGCTAATTTATCCAAAACTATCAAATGGCCCGTAGGGTTTTGGAAACAACGAGTCCCTCGCAAACTTCTTCTTCTCCGCCCGCCCCTCCGCCGCCACCTTGCAGAGACCTCCGACGAGGATAGGAAGGGGGGAGAAGAGGAGGAGGGGAAGTGCTTCTGGTCCACCGACGATGGGAGACGATGCGCCGAAGCCCGCTGCCCTGAAGCTCCCCATCCCCGGCCGCCGGAACATCCTCATCACCAGCGCCCTCCCCTACGTCAACAATGTCCCCCACCTCGGCAACATCATCGGATGTAATGCTCCCGCTCTTCTCTCTCTCTGTCTCTCTCTCTCTTTTGTTGTTGTTGATCTAGGGTGCCATTGGCGGGGTGTTTCCTGTGATATATCTGAAAACTTGTTGTAGGGCTTCTCTCTTATCTCTCCGTGTGTATTCTTGATCTTATGAAGTGGTATATAGGATGCCAAAGAGAGCTCTTTCCCCCCTTTTGTATGGGAATTTAAGGAAATCTGTTGTAGGTGTGCTGAGCGCGGACGTCTTCGCGCGCTACTGCCGGCTGCGGGGCTACAATGCGATCTACATATGCGGGACTGACGAATACGGCACCGCCACGGAGACGAAGGCCATGGAGGAGAAGTGCAGTCCCAAGGATATTTGTGACAAGTCGGTGCCTTTTTGCCTCAATCTAGACTCGTTTTGCTGTCTGCTTCTGTTTATATATTTTATGATGTGTGAATTTTTTTGGTTAATTATTGTTGCAATCTGCTATCCGCCCAGCACGCTGGTGACTTGTGTTGCTAAGGGTTGGCAATGCATCTGAGTACCTTAGAACTGGTTGCTAGGGTTTAAGAGCTATCTGAATTGCCGAAAAGATGCCTGCAATAATTCCTTGGGATGCATGCATCTGGTAGATTGTGATTTTGATCTGCGATGAAGAATAAAACTTGTTGTTTCTCCTTTTCTTTATGTTCTTCTTCGTGTTTTTCTTGTGCTTAGATATCATGCAATTCACAATGAAATATATAAATGGTTCGACATAAGCTTTGATGAGTTTGGACGCACATCTACCCCACAGCAGACAGAGGCCTGCCAGGCTATCTTCCACAAACTCTTGGAGAACAACTGGCTCTCAGAGAACACCATGCAGCAGGTTGACTCCAATTCCTCTTGTTATGTGAAACCTTTATTCTTTACCATTCTCTTTTCCTTCCATATTTCTGCACTTTTGCTAATAACTGTCAATATACAGCTTTACTGCGATACATGTACACGGTTCCTGGCTGACCGGCTCGTCGAAGGCACATGTCCTACACCTGATTGTAACTATGAATCTGCACGGGGGGACCAGTGTGAGAAGTGTGGGAAGCTGTTGAACCCAACGGAACTGAAGGATCCCAAATGCAAGGTATGTATCTCAATATATGAAGTTTACCATCCTTGGTAACACCACCTGGTGCCTAATTCCCATCCTGTTTCATCTATTTTTACAGGTGTGCCAGGCCACTCCAAGGATTCGTGACACTGATCATCTTTTCCTTGAGCTTCCTCTCCTGAAGGATAAGTTGGAGGCATATATAAACAACATGTCCATCGCTGGTGCTTGGAGTCAAAATGCTATTCAAGCCACACACGCTTGGCTAAAAGAAGGACTTAAATCTCGGTGCATTACTAGGGATCTTAAATGGGGTGTTCCTGTTCCACATGAGAAGTATAAGGACAAGGTATTTAACTGAATTGATTGAAATTTTTTTGGATAAGAGCTTCCTTCAGTAGTAAAATAGATATAAACTGCTTGTTGTGTAATCTGGCTACCATAAACACGAGAAGAGTTATCTTTGGAAACATTTCTGGAACCATTTCCTATGGTGGAAATGCATTCAAGGAAATGTGTCGTGTGAGAATCAGTTTATTGATCAGAATATGGAATCCCTGGTACAAAAAATATTTTGTTTAGAAATACAGAGGGGAAGTGGTTCTTATGATTCAAATAAAGTGGCCATGATATCTGACACATAGTAATTCTCCTTTAATATGTCTTTATGTTGTCTCTTTTGAAAAAATGTCTTTTGTTGTCTTATGTTATATTAGTATACTAGCCCATGTATTATGGAAACTCAAGTATGCTTCAAATTTTTTCCAGGTTTTCTATGTATGGTTTGATGCGCCAATTGGATATGTCTCAATCACTTCATGCTATACATCTGAGTGGGAGAAGTGGTGGAAGGACCCTGAAAATGTGGAGTTGTATCAGTTTATGGGCAAGGATAATGTCCCTTTCCATACGGTAATGACTTTGTTTTTCTTTTCTCTCCAATACGGTAGTGACTTCTTCTCCTTGTGCATGATTTTCCTTTGGTGATGTCCCTTTGATGCTCTGTGGCGCATGTTCTGTGCATGGTGGTGGAGTGAGGTGTTGCAACAGACCATCAAATTAGCCAATGGGTCTAGTATATGGAGTGAGATACATGAAGAGCTAAATGATGCAAAAGAAAAATGAAGAAACAGAGAAAAGGATAAGCATGAATCAGATCTCATTTTTTGTGGTTTTTAGCAGAAGTTCAGTGGAGAAATGTATTCGATTACTATTTTATGGAACAAAGAACATACTTGTCTTGAGGAAAGTGCAGAGAAATTACATTACCCTGGGACTGGGAGCATAGGTCTAAGGTGGCCCATTTTTAGCAGAAGCCCTACTGAAGATCTGTATTTGATTCTTATTTTGTCGAAACAAAGAACAAATCTGTCTCAAGAAAAGGTCAAAGAAATTGTATGACACCGGGAACATATGTCTAAGGTGGTCTATATGCTTCTTATTTCATGAGGTTTGCATTGTCTGAGAAATTGCTCTTCTCCTTATTTCATGTTTGAATAGTATTGTTGGAGAGACTGCTGATTTTTCAGTTTCTATAGGTCTGCATCAAGGCTCTGCACTAAGTCCATATCTCTTTGCCTTAGTTATGGATGAAGTAACAAAACAATTGCATGATGATATCCCTTGGTGTATGCTATTTGCAGATGATATTGTTTTAATTGATGAGAGTATTGATGCTTTAAATGTTAAGTTAGAGCGTTGGAGACTTGCCTTGGAATCTAGAGATTTTAAAATTAGTAGGAGCAAGTCAGAGTTTATGCATTGTAATTTTAGTAATGGAAGAGTGGTATAAGAAGACATGGTTCTAATTGATGGACATAAGATTCCGAAGAGTAATAGCTTTCGATACTTAGGGTCTATAATACAAGAGAATGAGGAGATTTATGACGATGTTATATATAGGATTAAGGCAGGCTGGTTAAGATGGAGAAGTGCATCAGGAGTCCTTTGCGATCGTCGTATGCCTGTGAAACTCAAAGGGAGGTTTTATAGAACGGCTGTGAGACCTGCTTTGTTATATGGTACCGAGTGTTGGGCAGTACGAAAGGAACACATTCACAAAATGTGTGTAGCAGAGATGAGGATGTTGAGATGGATGTGTGGTAAAACTAAGAAAGACAAGATTAGGAATGAGCGCATCCGTAAGGACTTGGGGATAGCCCCAATTGATAGTAAAATAAGAGAAAATAGACTCAGGTGGTTTGGACATGTGTTTCGTCGCCCTAACTCAGCGTCGGTTAAAAGATGTGACCGAATCTTAGTGGATGCTAGTAAAAGAGCTCGAGGAAGGCCTAAAATGAGATGGTGCGATGTTATTAGGAAGGACATTAGTTTCTTGGGTTTAAATTTGAATATAGCACTTGATAGAAATCTTTGGCGGAACAAGATTCATGTAGCTGACCCCAAATTATTGGGATAAGACTCTGATGATGATGATGATGATGATGAGTATTCCGTAACTTTCCAAGAGTCCCAATTGCCACCAAGTTGTGAGATATATCTAATGTGATCGAAAGAATTTCATAGTAAGTTATCTTGGCAAATATATAAATATAAAATAAATTATATAAGTTAAATATCATTACTATAATTATACAATCCATAGTGAAATGTAAAATTATAAAATATTAATGGCTAACTGGCATATTATGTCCTACATCTAGAGCCTACTCGAGTTCTCATCACTAGCTCCCTTTATCTCTGCTCCAACCAAATGAATGCTTGGACTTGATGTAGCACAGTCAGGTCCCAGATACTCCAGCCCTGACCTGTACCAATCATCAGATGATGAAGACGAAAAGTGCTAATAGATCTTTAATGTCAGGGATCCCTGATGCAAATTCTTCTGCATCCAGAGGAGCAAACATTGTCCCGTAAGACTCTTCTGCATCTTGGTTCACCATGTCACAATACTACCAGCAACGGCTGTCTTTTGAAAGAGGTGATTCATCTCATTATGTTTCCTTCAGTAGTTCAGTGAAGGACATTTTGCCCATTCACTCTGGGCAGAGGACAAGTTGATATTTTGATAGTAGTTTGTCAAAGGCAACCGTTGGTCAATACTTACCTGATATCCTAGAAGATAGATGCAAGTCAGATTAAGGAATTAGAGGAAATTATCACCTTGTAATTATGCTCTATCTTCTTGAACAAATGGCAGGTCCTATTACCTTGTCAATAACATATGTTGTAATCAGTGATGCGAGTCCTTCATGTGTGCATTTCTTTTGTTCCATTTCTTATGATCTACCTTTCTCCTATTGTCTTCTTTGCCCAGAGTTCAAATGTTAATAGCATTTGGTGTAGTTAGGTTGTTATTTGTAATCTTCATTATCTAATATTCAAACTGCCAGGTGATGTTTCCTTCCACTCTTCTTGGAACGGGTGAAAATTGGACTCTGATGAAGACAATCAGTGTGACAGAGTATTTGAATTATGAAGCAGGTATGCTCAACGATCTAGAGTTTCTTTCTGTATGTAGTACTATGAGGTCAATTTAGACACTGGAAAATGTCCTCCAACTCCTGAAGCAAGGAACAAAAGTTGAAAAATAAACAAGAAAAAGGGGAAGTTGTAGTGGAGTGTGAGAAAGAAAAGAAGTTTGCTTGCCATCTTGGCTTGGGGGAGGGAATGGTGAGGAAAATTACAAGGATTTGTCATATAAATGGATCTATCTTCCTCTCCACTCTCCCCATCCTGTGTTGTCTTTGTGATAGCCCAGTCAACACTCACTGTTGCTCTTTCTTTCCAAGAATTTACATGTGGCTGGCACCAGTTAGGGTGGTGCTGCTGTAATTTGAAGAGATGCTGTTACAACAGTTTTGCTAGATGCAGTAAGCAAGGATTTGATAGTGGTCTGTCATGTCAGCTTTGGGCTCATATTTAGATCATGCATTGTCATTCTTGGACTCGGCCTGGAAGGTTGGCCCATTTGATGTAGGGGCTGCTGTTGGAACTGATGTAGTAGCCCATCTGTTATGATCATCTCTTCTCTCAAATGGCAAGCCCAAGCTCATGTTAGAAAAGCAGTCTTAACGATGTTAAACTCAGTTCTTGGCTGCTTTAATGGGTACAATTGGAAGACAAGTGAACTTCACTAGCATATAATGCTTTTTTTTTCTGCATGGGTTGACCAACCTCTATGTTTCAACTTGGGGCCAATATACGCCAATTAGACTGTCCAGAGAATATCCTTCTTACTACTGAACCAGATTGACAGACCAATCTGCTCCACTAGGTTTTTAATACCTTGCTCAGTTGTTGCCTGAAAGATCAATTTGATATCTTGTAGAAGTTCATGGTGTGGAACAGCTGATTAATAAATTTGCTGCATTCATAATGTGCAGGAAAGTTCTCCAAAAGTAAAGGCATAGGAGTTTTTGGTAATGATGCTAAGGATACAAAGATTCCTGCAGAAGTATGGAGGTACTATTTGCTAACCAACAGACCAGAAGTGAGTCATGACAATGAAATATGTTTTTTCCCCTTCTTTTATAAAAGTCAAGTATCCTGTTTTCTTCTGAGCTGCAGTGTTTATTCTCACCTGTTTGTGTATTTTAGGTATCAGATACATTGTTTACTTGGGCGGACTTGCAGGCCAAGCTGAATAGTGAGCTGCTGAGTAATTTGGGCAACTTCATTAATCGTGTTCTGAGTTTCATTGCCAAACCCTCAGGTTAGTCAGCTTTTTGGTAAATATTTGTTGTTTGAAACTCGTGTTTCTGAACTTTATTGCAGTTTTACCTTTGTAGAGTATTACTGGCATATCATGGTGTCACTTTCTTTCTCAAACTAACCAGAGAAGACATGCCTAGAACGTGAAGTTGAACCTCTTAAGAGTTGTCGAGACATTAACTAGCGATTGACAAACCGTTTGATTGCAGTAGAAGGCTCAATGAACATTCTTATCTGGGTTATAGAAGTAGACCTGGTGCCTTCTGTCCAGTGAAATTCTCTGGATCTCAGTTCTATGTTGCATAGGATGTACCATTGGTATATCTGTAGCATGTCGGTTGAGTATGAACTTGTGAAAGAGGTCTATTTGAAAAGATCAAATGCATCTGTAATATCCTCATGATAGCATTTCCCACTTGTTCCTAATGTGGGGAATCTCATATATCTTGATTCTTTACTGATAATGATTTTTCACTTAGTGGCAGGGAAGTTTGGGGTTGGTTGTATTTAGATTATTTTCATGAGTGGAAGCGATGCATGATTTATAGGTATTAGGATTTGATCAATTTTCTGTCTTTGTTTATCTTTAGGAAGTGAGCTTAAATCCATAATGCTTACTTTTCAGTGACAAGGAAAGGATACATCCTTGCCTGTGTTGTGGTTATAAAGTGCTTGCTTAGACAGTTAGATATGGAGTAGAAATTAATGAAAGCTCTTTGTTCAACATCAGGACAATAGTTTTATATATGTACAAGACCTTTCTCTATGCAAAATGCAAATAGGATGGCCCCCTAATATTAATGCAACTAGGTCACATATGTACAAGGCATCCCTAATCCAAATAGAACGAGGAAACCAAAAGGACAATTATAAAATAGATGCCATGTTATCTGACACCCACCTCTTAAACTCATGGTGGATCATAAACCAAAAGTTTGCCAACGAATGCCTTGAAACACAGAACCATCTGAGACTTGATGAAGAGTTGGTGGCTTGGTCAGTTGGAGTAAAAGAAAATGTACCAGACATAGTTCTCAGATTAAGGGATCCTGAACATGCTTGGTTTGTTCACTCAATACTTGATTGCCTTGGTAGTTATAATATGAAGGTGTATGAGTATTGAGCTGAAAAAACAATGCCAAGATCACCAAGAAAACATTGGAGCAAATAAGAGAAGCTCAACCAGTAAAGAAATTAGGTAATTTGACCCTCTGCAGATTCTGCTGCTGCAGAGTAATAAATTGAGAATGTTAAGCACCTGAGTGAATCAGGAGCCATGGCAGGAAGACTGGGGGGATCGCTGAAGATGAAAGCTCATTAACAAAATGAATAATAGCCATAAGGCATAAGATATGGTGTACATGAGTGCCAAAAATGCTGAAAGTAGCCCTCCTAGACATCTGTAGCAAGATGAACATTAATCAGAGAAAGGAGCTGACAAGTCAATCAGATTGGGAACAGAGGTCGCCTTAGATGTGAAAGTGATAGCGTGAAGAAGTTGTGGGAACCTGAATATAACATATAGATGTATATGATCCGGGATTATGGAATAATATAAACCTAGAATGTTATAGATATGCTCATCAGATGTTTAGGTTCATGTGCTGGATCTTTCCCCACTGACCTTGATCTGTATTAATTACATCGGCTGGACGACCTAATATCCTTGATTAATTGCTCATAGGATGCCAATCAGACCATAACTACACAAATGCACCACTCACACAAACTCTGCAAACACATTTGCCAGTGCATAATGGGTTCAAAGGTATTTTATGTGGTTTTAGATTGATTTGAGTCGATTTTAAGTCATTTGGGTCATAAGGGTATTTTGGTCATTTTACATGTTTGGGGGGGGGGGTTAGGGGACCATTCTAGGGTATGTGTGTTTTAATGACTTTGACGGGTTTTAGATCCCTAGAGTATGTTTTGGGGAATTCTGGGCGTTTTAGGTGTCAAGGATATTTTGGTCATTTTAGGAATTTTTAGTGTTTGGAGCGGCAATTTAAGGGTTTAATATTTTATTCTTTTTATTTTTTGTGTTTTAAGGGTATTTAGGTCATTTTGACTAGTGTTTAATGTTTCTGGGGTATTTTAGGTATTCAGGATGATTGTTACATTTTTTGGAATTTTTCAGAAAATTTGGCAAATTATATGGTTTCAGGGGTATTTTGATAATTTTAGACATCTTCCTAGCATTTCGGGGGCATTTTGGTTATGCTAATTGGAGAGGCAATAGGGCTGAGCATGGCTCTTTCTCCCCACCTGCGGGTCTCTCCCCCTTTTTCCCACTCATAAGTCTCTTCTCTTTCTCCCTCCTCTCTCTTCCCTTATTTAATGTAGAGATAAATGATTTCAAGAGAGAAAACGAAAGGAGAGAAAGGTGAAGGGGAGAAAGAGCCCAATGGCTCTTTCCCACACCTGTGGCCTTCCTCTCTCTCCAATGAAGTTTAATAGGGTGTTTGGGAGCATTTTTTTTAAAGCTATTTCTACCTAAAAAATTATGATACGTCAATTTTTAACCCAAATTTTGAAATTGATAAAAAATGTAACTATCTATCTATTTGGTAAAAGTGACATAAATTTTAAATTCTTTGTAGACTTGTTTGGCGACAATGACCGAGTTGGAAATCGACGGATCGACTTTGCTGGCTATCGCCCCCACCTCCGCCACAGCCCCTGACGAGTGCAGGGGAGACGGTGGAGAGGGACGCAAAAGTAGGTGAGTCGGTGACGAGTCCCCTCCGAGGTGATCTTGCGCTGTCGTAATTCCCTTCTGATGAGATGTCGATCCCCCACTCTCTTCTTCTCCTGACGCGAGGTCTAAACCCCCATCTCTTCTATTCTCTTCTTCGTTTGTCTTCTTCCGCACCATAACATCCCATCTGCTGTTCATTTATTTTTCTTTCATTTCCCTATTCTTCTCCTCCCACAACAAGTTTTTCTTCTTCTCCTTTTTCCACTATTTCTCTTCCTCCATCTGTCGTGCATTAAACCCACCAACAGGGAAGATGCCCCACTCACCGTCAGCAAGACAACCAGTGCCGGCGCCGTTCTTTAGCGGTACCAACAGCCCTCACGGCTGGCCACCTCCAACCACCCCTGCACCGCTGCCCGCCCTCGCCTCTGGAGCACTGCCGGAGGCAGCCTCACCCTGTCGCAAGCCACGCCAGGTGCCCCCGCCGTCGACCAGACTTGCAGGGGTGCCACGGCTTCCCACCTCGTCTCCATCCTCACGCGATCACCGTGGGCCCAGAGCCTGCACCCGCCGCTGATCGCCTCCTTCTGCATCCCCCTGTTTCTATCTCCTTCAAAGCTCTCGTGGCCAAGCACCGTTGCCGTAGTCCCACGCCGTCGGGTGTGTCCGCCAGGCCACCAACCCCACCACAGTCGTCTTCCATGGCTCTGCTCCCGGCAGAGATGGCAGTATCGGTTTCGGTACCAGTTTCGGCCGGGTCCGAAACCGTTTCAGTTTCGGTTTCGATTTCGGTCTGAAATCAATTAAATTATTATTATTTTTTTAAAAGGCTACATTTGGTTTCGGCCGAAACCGGGCCTTGGGTGTCGTTTCGTTTCGGTCCGAAACCGAAATGTTTCGGCCAAAACGTTTCGGTTTCCACTGAAACTGTCATCTATGGCTCCCGGTGCGGCCACCAGTCACCTCTCGGGAGACAACGGTCGACGTAGACGGATAGCACCCCACCGACTGTACAGCGCCATCGCCTGTCCTAGCCTCCCTTGCCGCACGGCCCTGCATCCACCCCTGCAGCACCCAACCGCTGCCGCAGCTGGATCCCACCGCCCTTGCACCCAACGCGACGGTTCAAACTCCGGTTAGGGGTGTTCATGGTTCGGTTTGGGGGCTTTTTTTTCCAAACCAAACCAAACCAAACCAAACTAAACTAAACCTTAAACCGAATCGAACCGAACCAAACCAAATAAATTCGGTTTGGTTCGGTTCAAACCAAATTTTTTATATCTTATTACAATATATATGAATTTAATAAATTATATATATATATAAAAACTAAAAACTAAAAATACTTATATTTTGTATGTTTATACGTCTATGTAATCATGTTTTTTAAATATTTCAATATATTTCAATCATCATCATCATCATCAGAGCCTTATCCCAATTAATTGGGGTCGGCTACATGAATCCTGTTCCGCCAAAGATTTCTATCAAGTGCAATATTCGTATTTAAACCCAAGAAACTAATGTCCTTCCTAATAACATCGCACCATCTCATTTTAGGCCTTCCCCGAGCTCTTTTACTAGCATTCACTAAGATTTGGTCACATCTTTTAACCGGCGTTGAGTTAGGGCGACGACACACATGTTCAAACCACCTGAGTCTATTTTCTCTCATTTTACTATCAATTGGAGCTATCCCTAAGTCCTTACGGATACGCTCATTCCTAATCTTGTCTTTCTTAGTCTTGCCACACATCCATCTCAACATCCTCATCTCTGCTACACACATTTTGTGGATGTGTTCCTTTCGTACTGCCCAACACTCGGTACCATATAACAAAGCAGGTCTCACAGCCGTTCTATAAAACTTCCCTTTGAGTTTCACAGGCATACGACGATCACAAAGGACACCTGATGCACTTCTCCATCTTAACCAGCCTGCCTTAATCCTATGTGTAACGTCATCATAAATCTCCCCATTCTCTTGTATGATAGATCCTAAGTATCGAAAGCTACTATTCTTCTGAATGTTATGTCTATCAATTAGAACCATGTCTTCCTGAACCACTCTCCCATTACTAAAATTACAGTGCATAAACTCTGACTTACTCCTACTAATTTTAAAACCTTTAGACTCCAAGGCAAGTCTCCAACGCTCTAACTTAGCATTTAGAGCATCAATACTCTCATCAATTAAAACAATATCATGTGTAAAAAGTATACACCAA
Source organism: Amorphophallus konjac (assembly GCA_022559845.1). NCBI lineage: Eukaryota > Viridiplantae > Streptophyta > Magnoliopsida > Alismatales > Araceae > Amorphophallus > Amorphophallus konjac. Next base: position 34,541,657 of record CM040126.1, read on the forward strand.
GGGATATCCTCATGCAATTGTTTAGTTACTTCATCCATAACTAAGGCAAAGAGATACGGACTTAGTGCAGAACCTTGATGCAAACTTATAGAAACGGAAATTCACCAGTCTCCCCAGCAATAGTTCGAACACTAGTAATAGCGCCGTCGTACATATCCTTAATCAAATCAACATATCCTTGAGAGATTCCTTTCTTTCTTAATGTCCACCAAATCAATTCTCTCGGTACTCGATCGTACGCCTTCTCTAAATCAAGAAAAACTATATACAAATCTTTTCTCATCTCTCTATACTTCTCCATTAGCTGCCGTAGTAAGAAAATAGCTTCTGTAGTAGATCTATTTGGCATAAAATCAAATTGATTTTCGATACAGTAGTCATACATCGGAGACGTTTTTCAATTACTCTTTCCCAAAGTTTCATAGTATGACTCATAAGCTTAATTCCACGATAATTGTTACAACTTTGAATATCTCCTTTGTTTTTATAGAAAGGAACTACAACACTTTTTCTCCAAATTTCTGGCATTCTCCGTTCCTTTAAAATTTTATTAAAAAATTTAGTTAACCACTGAATACCAATATATTTCAATATATTTCAATATATTTATGATATATAATATTAATAATAATAAATAATAAATTCGATTTATTCGGTTTCACACGTTATGAAACCGAATCGAACCGAATTTAGGTTCAAACCGAACCAAACTGAACCGAAGTTCGGTTCGGTTCGGTTCGGTTTGGTTCGATTTGAACCGAATTATGAACACCCCTAGCTCCGGTGGCCTTCCCTTGCACCGGCACCCAACGCTTGAGCAGGGCAACCGCCTGCATGCCGCCGTTCGGTTCGGTTTGGTTCGATTTGAACCGAATTATGAACACCCCTAGCTCCGGTGGCCTTCCCTTGCACCGGCACCCAACGCTTGAGCAGGGCAACCGCCTGCATGCCGCCACCCCTGTCGGTACCCAACCTCGCCGGGCTAGCGTCGTTGCTGCTGCCTCAGGCCGTAGACCCCTGCAGCGGTGCAATGGAGGATCACATCTTCCACATACTGACTTAGCAAGAGAGGAAGGGGATCATCCTGGACGTGGCCGGAGAAACGGATGGAGGAGGGAGAGAAGAGAAGAGAGAGGGGAGGGGCTCCGTTCGTGAGCACGCACAAGGGTGAGGACTCGGGGTAGTGCATCTCTTAAAAAATATGGAAAGATTTATTTTTATTTTGGGGAAAGTTATAACGGTATGGAATTTCATCCTAAAAAATCGGGGAGGTCTTACCAAACATGTCGAAGTGGGTTGTCTATTCTTAATTTTTATTTTGAGAGGAAAAAAGAGGTGAAAAATTGCAACCAAAACACCCTATAAAAATGAAAACAGCTGTTAACAATTTTTTTTGAACTCTTCTAGAAACATCCCTATAGGGGGGTTGTGCACGTAATTTTTTGGCCCACTTGGAGTCTATAAATACCCTCACGGGGGTACCATTTAGAGAAGGAAGAACCCTTGGCAAGGTTGGCCTTCTACTGTCTATCTACTCAGGTGAGAGCCATTGCCCACCCAGAGTAAGTCCAATCCATGGTCCATATGGCTCAAACCACTTGGACCATTGCAACCAATTGGCTCGGATCATTACGTCCAAATATTCAATTAAACCCAATTTACTCGAACCATTGTGTTCAAATATCTAATTATGTCTAATTGACTCGGACCATTGAGTCTAAATGCCTAATTGACTCGGATGATTGAAGTCTCAAATGCCAAATTGGCTCAGACCATTGAGTTCAAATGTCAAATTGGCTCGGACCATTGAGTTCAAATGCCCAATTGGCTCGAACTGTTGAGTCCAAACATCTAGTCAAAACCCAATTGACTTAGACCACTGAGTCTAAATGCCTAATCTATGTAGTCTGAGGCGTGAGGCGAGCAAGGCGACCAGGGGGTCGCCTCACGCCTCAAAGGCCTGGGCGATGGCCGAGGCGTTTGAGACGAGATATTATTAAAAAATTAAAATTAAAATTATATGTCAAAATATCACAAAAATATATTTTTTGAACAGTAAATATCATAAAATTGCATATACACTAAACAAGAAAAACAACTAACAAGTGTAATATTATAACAAAACACAAATAGTTAAATAACCAAACAAGTTAATTACATAATCCATAACACAAAGTGTTTCAAATCTCTCTCAACTCTCAAGCCTCCTCGTCACTCATAAAAGAGGAGTCCCTATCACTTGGAAGATCATTCTCATTCTCTGATTTTGTCCCCTCGGAGTCAACATCTCTCACATTTATGGAGTGAGACGTGGCAATGCTTTTTCCCTTTCTAGGTGATGCTTTTTGGTTCCCGCCCTTGTGCTTGGCCCTTCCTCTTCATTAACACCGCAACGATTTCAACATCTAGCCATGTGAGGTCCTCCCCTTCATCCACAAAATCTTCATTTTCTGGAGGATTAACTATCCACTCATTGCAATCATCAATGTCATCCAAAGAAATAGGATCATAGTCACTTTGCTGAACACGCAAATGACGAGCATGGAGACGTTGATTATATTGCACAAAAATGAGATCGTTCAGCTTCTTTTGCTCCAACTTATTCATTTTCTTTGTGTGCACCTACAAGTATATTAGTTGCATTCAATTAAACAAAAAAACACTAATCTTTTATGTACTTGAATATGGAATTATTCAACTAACATGCTCAAATGTACTTCAATTGCGCTCACAACTAGATGCACTACATGTCAAACTTAAGATCCGAATGGCTATCTTTTGAAGGTTTGATGTGGCGGTATCAAAGTTCAACCACCAAGTAGCTACATCACAAAGAAATTATAATTCACATTTCACAATAATTCTTACTCCACGATTGCAATAAAAATTAGATAAGAAATTGAGAAAAGCATCCATACTCAAAACCATAGAAGTGCGTTGCCTAATGGCCATTTCTCTCCCAAATAGCTCTTGGGCATACTGATAAGCTGCAAGCTCCTTGAAAATTACATCTTGGACTGAGGATTCTGGAGTTAGCTTTTCAATGCAATCATATAGCCCTTGCTTAACTTCTTGATCATACTCAATTTTTGAATTAGAGAAATAAAGAGCTGGATTAAGATAAAGGCCAACTGCAAAGGATGGTGCATTTGAAAGTCCCACCGTCTATCAATGATTTCCCAAATTGGACCATATTTGTCAAGCTTGTCATTTAATGCACTCTTAATAGTCTCCTTTGCACGATCCATAGCCTCATAAATGTAGCCCATCGCTGACTTTTCTCCATCAACCAACTGTAAAACCATAACAAGGGGCTTGTATATTTGCAATGAATATGCCACACACCATTCCAAAAGAAGTCTTTAAGATTATGCCCTCTACCTTCTTACCTTCATTTTTTTTGACCCATCGATTATTACTAGCAAGCCAATCAGTAGATGTAAACATCATTCTCAAGCCATCTTTGCAATTGAGCAGACTCTGTAAATTTAAGTAGTTGGTGGCAAAGCGAGTGACAGCTGCACGTGTAAGATTCTTGTCATTTGTATACTTTCTCATCATAGCAAGAATCTTTGTGTGCTCATAAATAAATGTAGTTACCAATTTGGCTCTACGAATGGTTTCTTTCATTGGAGATAATTTAGAAATGTCCTCCAACATCAAGTCTAAACAATGGGCAGCACATGGTGTCCATAATAAATGAGGATGGGCTGCCATCAACATTTTCCCGCCTGCCACATAACTAGACTCATTGTCTGTCACAATTTGGATGACATGCTGAACACCAACTTCGTTAATAACCTTGTCCAATAAATCTGCCAACAATTTGGCATCTTTCACATGTGCAGAAACATCAATTGATTTCAAGAAAACAATCTTACCTAGAGAAAGAGAGTAAGACATAATGACAGTGAGAGACATAGAAAGAAAAATAGAAAATATATTGAAAGTTGATAGTGAGAGACAGAAAGAAAAATCCCATCTGTAAAGTTCACCAGAAAGTTGATCAGTGTTCGTCCTTTCACATCTGTCCATGCATTGGACATGATGCTACAACCATATCTCACCCAATTTTCTTTTTGGGCATCCACCAACTCAAGTTGTTTTTATCTCCTTATGTAAAAGAGTCTCACGAATCTCATGATAGTTAGGCCCTTTAAATCTCGAATCGTATTGTCCTATAACTTCCAACATTGTTTGAAAGCTAGGTAGACGCACAGTATTGAATGGGATGCCCGCTTGATAAATCCATCTACCTACATATTGGCAAACCCTATCACGATGTTCCTTTTCCCATTTTTTATCTCTTACTGTCTTAATTTGTTCCGGATCAGGAGTGCAGAACTTGTCCATAGGACCCTTCATCCGTGGTGGCTTTGAAATAATGTCATCAAGTATATTAACTTGATATACATCCAGAGATTGAGATTGACATGAATCCTTCAACAAATTATCTCTACCTTTCGTCTCCCTCACCATTTGTAGCTTCTCAGTTCTAGCTTTCTTGGCATTTTGCATATATTCTCAGATTTCTAACTTCACATCCACGGGAACCTTCTGGCAAGCAGTCACATTTGTACTTAGGCCGGTTAAATGTTGTTTCAACAGGTAAATCTCTCCTTTACTCACTTTTTATAAAAATTACATGTTATCTCATCTCTATTTTGTGGATTGGCAGAGATTCCATATTTCCACCCAGTGTCTTTTGGTCTGCCCTTTTCTACATTGGGCCCTTGAGTGCTTGCATTTGACGATGCACCACCAGAAGCAGACACAGAAGTAAGTGGTGTAGGCGTAGACATCTAAAAACAAAATCAAACAACAAATTTAAATCATATTACAAAAATAAATCAAACAACAAATTTAAACCATATTACAAAAATAAACCAAAAAAAAAATCAAACAACAAATGTAAAAAAATATTTTTACTGACTATTTATTGCCGACGTCGATTGCCGGCTCTGCACGAATCACGATTGATCGTCACTGTGGTCTGTGAGAGAGAGAGAGGGTGAGATAGAGTGACTAGTGATTAGTGAGAGGATAAGCCCCTCTACCTGTGCATGCGTGTGTGTCTGTGAGAGAGAGAGAGAGTGACAGAGTGAGGGAGACAGAGAGACAGTGAGAGGGAGACGGAGAGAGAGGAAGAAGGAGACGATGACGTCGATGAGAGAGGGAGACAGTGTGAGGGAGACGATGAGAGGGAGATATAGACAGAGAGAGAGGGATAGGGAGAGTATGAGAGGGAGACAGAGTGAGGGAGAGGGTGACAGAGTGAGGGAGACGGAGAGAGATTGAGAGGGAGACAAAGAGAGAGGGAGATGGAGACGGCGAGAGAGGGAGAGGGAGATGAAGAGAGAGGGAGATGGAGACGGTGAGAGGGTGTGCGTGTGTGCCACTGTGTGAGAAAGACCGCTGTCGTCGGACTCTCATCGGACGCCGCTGTCGTCCCTCGCCGGACACCGCGGTCGTCGTTCACTCGCCGGAAGCCGCTGTCGCCGTTGGGGATCAGGGTTGTCAATTGGGGAGCGGAGAAGCGGCTGCGGGGTGGGGCGGCAACGAAACCATCACACGGGTTTAAAAACGTGGATCCGCGCGAGGCTTAAGCTTAACGAGTATTCAAACCCGATACGCGGCTCCGCTGCGGGCGACTTGGCGAGAACGGCGGGCGAGGCGGGCGAAGCGGGAGAGGTGACGTGAGGCGACGGCGAGGCGTTCGCCTTGGCGAGTCACGACGGGGCGAGGCGAGTTGGCGTCGCCTCGCCTCAGCGTCTAGGCGTGATTTCGACTACATAGTGCCTAATTGGCTCGGACCATTATGTAAAGGCCCAATTAAACCCATTTGACCTAGATTGTTGAGTCCGCTTTGCCCAATTAGCCGATGTGATTAATCTTTCCATGTACTCGGTCGATCCGATCCAATTTGGATGCAATTCGCCATGAATAATGAATAAACGTTTAATTTTTTATTCATGTGCCCTTCTATGTGTGTGTGGATGGTTAATGCCTGTTCTGTGGGCAAAATACCCTCCTAATCTCACCCAGACCTATTTTGTCCTAAAATGACAAAAAATACCCTATAGAAATCCCTAAAAATCATGAAAAATCTCCAAAAAATGTGAAAATGCCCAAAATGCATCTAAAACTAGGAAGATGTCCAAAATTACTAAAATACCCCTAAAACCAAAAAAATAAAATTTCCAACAAATCCCAAAATGTAAAAATCATCCAAATTACGTAAAATACCGTTGAAAGTTATAACCTTAAAAAATGGTAGAAATGACCAAAGTACCCTTAATGTCCTAAAAATTCCCCAAAATCATAGAAAAATCCCCAAAAATGTTAAATGCATAAATACCCCTCCAGACCCTAAAAATTTCTACAATGATCAAAATACCTCTGGAACCTAAAATACCCCAGATTCCCCAAAAACATACCCTTGGGATCTAACATCCTTCGCAGTCATTAGAACACCTCAAATCCTAAAATAGTCCCTTAAACCCCCTAAACATGTAAAATGACTAAAATACCCCTACGATCCAAATGACTTAAAATCAACCCAAATCAATCTAAAACCACCTAAAATATCTTAAAACAAATTATGGACCGGCAAATGTGTTTGCCGAGCCTGTGTGAATGGTGCATTTGTGTAATTGTGGTTTGATTGGCGTCCTACGAGTAGTTAATCAAGGGTATTCGGCTGTCCAGTCAATATAATTAACACCGATCAAGGTCGATAGGAAAGTCCAGCATATGAACCCATAATACTTGATGAATGTATCTATAACATTCCTTGGGGTTTATTCCAAATTACGGAACATATACATCATCATCATCATAAGAGTCTTATTCCATTTCTTGAGGTCGGCTATATGAATTCCGTTCTGCCAAAAAAATCTATCAAGTTTTAAATTCTTATTTAAACTCAATAAGTTAATGTCCTTTCTAATAACATCACACCATCTCATTTTAGGCATTCACGAGCCCTTTTATTAGCATCCATTAAGATTTGGCCACATCTTTTAATTAATGCTGAGTTAGGGTGACGGTGTACATGTCCAAACCGGTTGACCTTATTTTCCCTCATTTTACCATCAGTTGGAGTTACACTCAAACTATGTAGTCCGAGACGTGAGGCGACCGAGACGAACAGGGGGTCACCTCACACCTCAAACGTCTAGGCGACGGCTGAGGCGTTTGAGGTGAGATTTTATTAAATAAATATATATAATTCAAAAAGTAAACTATATGTCAATAAAATTTTTTAATTTTTAAATTCATATATAAAGTCAAAAAATTTCCCAAATTCATTCATTCCTAAACAAGAATTAACATTAATATTGGCATACACACAAATACACTAAACAAGGATAACAAGTGCAATATTATAAGAAAACTGAAACAAGTAATTAAACAACCAAACAAGTCAATTATGTAATTCCATAACAAAAAAGTGTTTCAAATAGTCATAGTCTACAATCATAATCATAAAATCTCTGTGTGTGCATGTGTGAGACAATGAGAGAGAAAGAGAGGGAGATAGTCGGGACTCGGCCTCTCCCTCTCACTGTGAGGGAGATAGAGAGGGATAAAGAGAGAGAGTGACATATGGAGTGTGTGTGATAGAGTGGGAGAGGGGCCGACCCTTCTTTGTGAGTGCGTGTTGGAGAGAGAGTAAGAGAGGGAGACAGAGAGAGAGAAATAGGGAGAGAGGGACAGAGTGAGGAAGAGGGAGACAGAGAGGGGCTTGCTCCCTCCCTCTCACTGTGAGGGAGATAGAGAGTGGGAGAGAGAGAGTGACATAGTGGGAAAGGGGCTGAGTCCCTCTCTATGTGTGCGTGTGTTAGAGAGAAAGAGTAAGAGAGGGAGATGGAGAGAGAGAGAGATGGCGAGAGTAAGAGAGGGAGACGAGAGAGGGAGAGGGAGACGGCGAGAGAAGGAGATGATGAGAGAGGGAGACAGAGAGAGAGGGCTACTAGAGGTCCGTCGTCCCCACTCTCCAGCTGGAGGCTGTCGTCGCCGCTCGCTCGCCCATCGGAGGCCGCCGTTGCCGTTCGCTCGCCCGTCAGAGCCGCTGGAGGTTAGGGTTTGAGGGAGGGAGGGGGCGAACGAGCATTGGCTTGACGGGGTGGGAGGGCTCGAGGGTTAACTTAAAAGTCGGATCCGTTTGAAACGGGTCTAGCAATCTGATACGCATATCCGATACGCGAGTGGCGGGAATGTCGAGAAGAAAAATAAACGTTGCGAGACAGGCGGGGCGGCGTGAGGTGAATGCCTCGGCGACAACGGCCGCAGCGAGGCGCGTTGCCACCGCCTCGCCCCGCCTCAGTGCCTAGGCGTTCGCCTAGGCACGATTTCAATAACACATCACCTAAGCCCTCACAGATGTGTTCATTCCTAATCGTATCAATTAAAACAATATTGTATATAAATAGTATACACCAAGGGATATCATCATATAATTGTTTTGTTACTTCATTCATAACCAATGTAAAGAGGTACGGACTTAATGCAGAATTTTGATGCAAATCTATAGTAACATGAAGTTCACAAGTCTCTTTAGCAATGGTTCTCACACTAATAATAACACCTTCATATATATCTTGAATCAAATCAACTTATCCTTGAGAAACTCTTTCTTTCTTAATGCCTATCAAATCAACTCTCTCGATACTCGATCATGTCTTCTTCAAATCAACAAAAATTATATATAAATCTTTCCTCATCTCTCTATATTTCTTCACTAACTGTCGTAACAAGAAAATGATTTTTGTAGTAAATCTATTCAGCATAAAATCAAACTGATTTTCTGATACAGTAGTCGCACATTGTAGGCGTTTCTCGATTATCTTTCTCAAAGTTTCATGGTATGACTCATAAGCTTAAGTTTCATGGTATATATAACATATACATCTATATGTTATATTCATGTTCTCACATAAGTCTAGTAGAGAGAAGGTTGAAAAAGAATGCTCAAATGAAACTTGGACAAAGAATACACTGGAGAAGACATTTATTTATTTATTTTTAGTTGGGAAGGTGACCAAAAGCAGAGTGCAATTAGATTAGCATGCTGAAAAACACTTGGAGAGGATAGGTATGCTAACATGTAGAAATAATAGCCAATTGCAAAACAGCCTACGGTCTCAAAGATGGGGTCAGACAGATGAGTGGACCACGTGGCTGCATTCAGCATCAAAGAACCCTGGGGAGATGTATAGTGTGATGCTGATATGGCTCTTGCAGATGGGTTTGGACCAGCTGGAAAGGAGGGACCAAATCATCTTGAGCTGTTCAAAGTAGGGCTGTTGAACTGGCACACAAAAGTGTGGTTGAGCTGGATGATAAATACCTTGAACAAGTTAATAGAAGGGCTTGAACCAAGGTTTAAAAGTAGTGGTGAGGGAGCTTCTGAAGAAAGGCCTGAGCGGCGCTAAGGAGAGTCTTGAACTGTTAGTGAGCTGCTGGAACTGAACCTGTTTAACTAACTAAACCAGTGATTAAATGAGGCCTGAACAAGCTCAATAAAGGGAGAAGCCATGTGTCCTTGAACCTGTCTAAAGAGAGTGTTTAAGTCATCTTTATCATGGCTAATGGATCCAGAATCTGGATTTGCCATGTTGTGATGAAGGATCTGCATGACTGTATCTGTCATCTGCTCGGAAAACCTGCTTAATATATGCCCTAGCCCCAGATCATAAAAGAAGCTGATTTGTGTAGCAGCTGTGAGGACTACGATGAAAGATGACAGCAATGCCCGACTACAGTAGTGGCAGTGAGCTGAGTTGCAGATGATGACCGAAGATTATGACAATGGTGAGGGAGACAGCTGCATGAAAACACATGCTGGTGGTGGCTGAGGAAACTGACAATTTTGTTTGATTGGTGGGAAACAATGAAAATGAGAGCGATGATTGTGGCTGAGAATGACGAAGGCGATGCCTGTGTACCTACTGGAAGCTGAAGCAGCATATAGTGGTGACAGTGATATTGAACGTCAATTACTGACAATGATGACAAAAACAGAAAGATGCCAGAAATGTTGAAGAAGCTGGAATTGCAGATGATCAATGATTGTGTCCTTAGCAATAAGGAAGGTCTTGTGGTTTTCTACAGAGAGAAGTACGCTGCTTACACTTGTGCATCTTCTTTAATCTTTTCTAATACTTCTCCAAGACCCTGCGGACCCTGCGGCTTTGTGCTATCTGTTCATCTTCTTGATGGACATTTGTTGTAATTTTCACTTAAAGCGAATCTTATACCAGCCTGCACTTGTTCAATGTTTGTGACATTATTCTTCTCTACATTGGCCAGTAATCTTATCTATTTGCAGGACAAGGATATAATTCAATCATACCTGATGCTCCTAACCCAGAGTCACATGCTAAAACTAAAGCCTTGGCGGAGAAAGTTGGTTCTTATGTTGAACAGTATGTTGACGCCATGGAAAAGGTGACTAAAGGCAACTTTTTTTACTCTGTTATGTCTGCCTTTAATGTTCTGGTGAGCTTGGCACTATCCATTTCTAGAGAAAGAGATTTCATGGTGTCACCAATGTTTGGCTTTCTTTGTTAGTCTTATCTTCAGTTGTCTGACGTACATTTGAGTTAAATCTTGTGTTGTCGTAGGTAAAGTTAAAGCAAGGACTAAAAACTGCAATGAGCATTTCAAGTGAGGGAAACTTTTATCTTCAAGTAAGACTTTCTGCTATTTGTCTTCTTTTGTTGTTTCTTTGGGTTATCCTGAACTTAAGGTCATTGCTTCACTTACAATTAAAAAAAACTTAATTCCCCAACTACATTTGCTTCTGAAACCGTACCCAGGACAACCAATTCTGGAAGCTGTACAAGGAAGATCCTACTTTATGCGCCACTGTGTTGAAGACTTCTGTGGGAATTGTGTATCTTCTTGCAACTTTGTTAGAACCTTTCATGCCATCCTTTTCTGTTGAGGTAACTCAAGAGTGTCAGTTTTGTTTTCTCCAAAGTACAATTGGCATTTATGGTCACATGTCCACTATTTCTTTGTTTTACTTAGGTTGTTTCATGGGATTTCTGAATCTTTCTTCTTGTTGCATAAAGGTACTGAAGCAGCTTAACTTGTATCCGGATCAGCCTTCACTTTCTGATGAAAAAGGAGATATCCTTCGAGCCAAAAGGCCATGGGATATTCTGCCATCTGGTCACAAAATAGGCACACCTCAACCTTTATTCAAGGAATTGGTATTTATCATATCCTGAAAATTCTGGATGTTGTTTGACTTGTCTCAGGCCTCAGTAGATAGATGAGCTTATGGTTTGTGAAAATGTGAGGCTATCACCTACTGATAACTACTTTCATGCAGAAAGATGAGGATGTAGAATATTTCAGGGAGAAGTTTGCTGGGAGCCAAGCTGATAGGACTCTAAAAGCAGAAGCTGAATCAAAAAAGATTGCCGAGAAAGTGAAGGATGTAACAATTTCAGGTTTGCTTGATCCTATAATTATCTCAACATCTGCCACCTCATCACCACATTGAAATCCCTTTTTGTTCTTTTATCTCCAAATCATCTTGATCTCCATGAATGCCCACTTTTGTCTGGCACCATTAATTGTCAGCCTATATTCAAGCACTTATGTCATTTTCTGTGCAATAAAGACTGATGATATATTTATAAGTTCCCCATGAGTTCGAATTTGATATTTCCATTTCTTTCCCTTTCTTTTTCAGATGGAAAGGGGAAGAAGCAGAAGCAAACTAAATCTGCATCAGAGGCAAAAACAAAGTCTGAACCAGAAATTTCTATCTCAAGGCTTGACATTCGTGTGGGTCTCATTACAAAAGTTCAGAAGCATCCAGATGCTGATTCCCTTTTCGTTGAAGAGATTGATGTTGGTGAAGCATCAACAAGAACCGTGGTCAGTGGCCTTGTCAAGCATATTCTTCTTGAAGAAATGCAGGTTATACTTCTTCTCCCATTAGTTGTTTCATTAAGATGTTCCCATGACTCTCTGCTCCTTTATCTTCACCAACAAGCAATCCGGTTTCCTTGGGCAGAATCGCAAAGTTTGTGTTCTCTGTAACTTGAAACCTGCAACAATGAGGGGAATAAAGTCGCATGCTATGGTTTTAGCTGCTTCTAACGAGACCAAGGTAAATATGCCTCCTTCGTTTGATGATAGAACATGGTCCAAACCTATTTACATTTGTTTCACAGGGGTACTTCCTTTTTAGACCTTGGCCTTTTCTAGCTGGATAAATTCTTTTGGTAAAATGATAAACTGAAGAAATTTATGATCGGTGCTCTCTACAAGGGAAGCTCTTTACAAGGACAGTACGAAAGGAACACATTCACAAAATATGTGTAGCAGAGATGAGGATGTTGAGATGGGTGTGTGACAAGACTAAGAAAGACAAGATTAAGAATCAGCGCATTCGTCAGGACTTGGGGATAATCCCAATTGATAGTAAAATGAGAGAAAAGACTCAGGTGGTTTGGACATGTGATTCGTCGCCCTAACTCAGCGCCGGTTAAAAGATGTGACCGAATCTTAGTGGATGCTAGTAAAAGAGCTCGAGAAAGACCTAAAATGAGATGGTGCGATGTTATTAAGAATGACATTAGTTTCTTGGGTTTAAATATGAATATAGCATTTGATAGAAATCTTTGGCGGAACATGATTCATATAGTCGGCCCCGAATAATTGAGATAAGGCTCTGATAATGATGATGATGCTCTCTACAAGGGAAGCATTATTCTGACTAGTGAGGCTCATTTGGAATGAGTTTTCTGTCTGGTGGTTATAGAACTTCGTTAATCATATTATGGCAGCTTGAGAGCCACTGAAGTTTCTATTGTCATATCATCTCTGCTATACATGTATGTGGCAAGGTTCCACCTACTACTACTCAGTGACTTCTAGTTGTCAAATAAGTTATCTTTTACCGAAAAACTGGTTGTGTGTCTCATTTGAAGCCCGACTTGACTGAGCCTGCATTTTTTAGAAACCCGTGGAGGAAGATCAAATGAGTTCACAGCTGTACATTACATCAATTGGTTGACCACTGTATTGGCAGCCATGTAGGTAAGGGTTCAAATCCACATCTTATATCCATGCAGATACCAGTGCCTTTGCAACTTGAAGGCACTGTTGCTTCAGGTTGCTGTAGTTCAGTGTTACAAACCAGTAACCACATAACATGCAAATTTTATATTTGTAATCCTTTTAATTTCAAGAGACTGTTCCTTGGTGAATCACGTTAGCTTTGTTTGCATTGTATAGCTCTACCTGACATATGCATAAGACCGTGTCTGGATGGTACTTCTGTGGCCTTAAATTTCTCTGTAATTTTTAGGTTGAATTGGTTGATCCACCAGCATCCGCTTGTGTTGGGGAAAGAGTAACTTTCCCTGGATTTCCAGGGGAGCCAGATGATGTGCTGAACCCCAAAAAGAAAGTCTGGGAAACATTGCAGCCTGATCTGCATACGGATTCAGAGTTGGTGGCTCGTTACAAGGACGTGCCTCTTACAACGTCAGCTGGTGTCTGCAAGGTTGCATCCATCGCATGCGGCACCATAAGGTAGCTTTAATAGATATTTTTCACACATTTGACGCCCAGAAAGTTTTCAAGGAAATTCAAATATTTATTTTTTTCATCGGAACTTCTGTAAAATCATTAAAACGTTGTGATTAATTCTAAAAACAGTGATTTTTGGTTATCACACTGTGATAGTGCCATCTTCTCCTGCAAGTGGCAAGGTAAAAGCCATTAATTCTTCAGCATTGTAAGGAATACTTTCAGATGCTAATGGAATTCCCATTTTATAGTTCCAGAATGAGTTCTCATGTAGTTCATAGCATTAAAGATGTCTTGTTGCTGGCCTTTAAGCAGATGAAGTGATATTCAATGCATCATATGGCTCTTCCAAATAAAAAGCGCAATATGGTTTTGTAACTGGTGCAATCCGTAGATGAGCTTTATGTGCTAGTTGTGTTTAAATCGCTGGATATCTCAGATCTCTCTCTCATGGGATGCCTGTTGCAGAATTAGTGACACCAGCATCAGCAACTCTCTCTCTCATGGGATGCCTGTTGCAGAATTAGTGACACACCAGCATCAGCAACTCTCTCTCTCATGGGATGCCTGTTGCAGAATTAGTGACACCAGCATCAGCAACCATGCCATGTTTCTGAAGGGAATTTCTGGTGTCTTGATTCTCCTGACTTATTGGGATGCTGGAAGTCATCTGATGATGCAAAGGCGATTTTTTTTTTTGTTTATGGAATGTCGTGAAAGGACCACTAGTCAAAATGGACATGAATATACCCGCATTTTTCCACGTCCTTATAATCATGACCTTCGCAATGCTGTTGAATGCAAGTGCTGTATGGGGACGGCAAGATCGCATTGGAGACTGATAATCGAGCAATACTTCTTGCAGTGGTGGTGGTGGTCCTGGTTCCCAGAGAAAAGCAATTCTTGAACAATTTCCCGTTGTCTTCTTGTTGGATTCCAGGTGCCATTCCCCAAGCCCCGCTTTGGTAGCGAGTTAGGATGACTCGGATTAAGTTAATTGGGTCAATATGTCTCTTATTAAACTCATTTTTCTTTGGAGGACAAAAAGAGTCAACCCACCTAGTGAGGTTGGATAGGTAATTGAGGGTTAATCTGGATTTCCAACGTGGTTAGTTAAAAGGTGGAGAGGTTCCAGGGGAATCTCGAATAGCAAGCGGCGAAATAGGAGGCGGAACCCTTGCCTTTTTCCACTTCGTTCGAAGGCTGTCACCTCTGATGAGACATCAGCAGCTTGTGCACCTGCTGCTGTAGATGATGACCCTGCAGGATTCTGAATTTAGATAGCAGGGAGCAGCTCAGTGGCCTCTAATCAGGAGGAGCGGGTGGCTTCATGTGTTGTTGATGCCCTGTGTGGCTTCACTTTTTTTTTTTTTCAAGAGCCGAGGAACCCGAGCTGTGGCGAAGTTACTCGACCACGGGTGCATATGAAGTGACGGGCCTTAACTACCGAGCCATCGGTTTTGATCCCTAGATAGTCTGTGTTGCCCTTTTGACGGCACCCCATCTGTCTTTCAAAGTGCGAGCCTTCTCGAATTTGGAAATGAACTCCAAAGGGCAGGTGGAACCGACAATGTCGATTAGATGTCGCTGCCAACTCTCAGTAGCATCATCTTGCTGATATTCTCGTCATGGAGTATGCATGGCTGCAAAACTCCCCGGGGGATACCCGCAGTCAGATAGACAATAATGCTTCCATCAAGAAAATGTCATTGGAGGCTCCGCTGTGGGGGTTTTGAGTGGCAGAGTTGTCGGCTGCCACGTCAATGCTAAGGCATCTCAAAGGGGCAATCGTCTGATAGGTAAGGGGTTCTTGTCTATCAAAGCATGCCCATTCCCCGCCATCCAAGCATCATATGTATAGATGGCGCTCACCTGCCCTGCTATCCGAGAGAAGTGAGCATGCAAAAAGGAAGTGTCAACAAGAATGGGAGGGCAATCTCTCTTCAACAGGCGAGCTTCCTCCGTTTCTCTCAATTTATTATTCAAAGGCGGGCAAAATACATTGTTATGTTTTAACCACCACTCGGCAGAGTGTAAATCAAATTAGCCGACCCGAACCAAACCGGGGAGGAGCACAAGTAACCCCCATATTACCTATGAACAGAAAATCCCACTGAGAGGCCGACACCCAATGTGTGTCCTTGTTTCTATTTTGCCTCCTTTTCAATGAGAACTCTTCGTCGGGAGGGAATGGACTGATCGTACCCAAAATTCCTTGTGAAATGGTGAGGGTAATATGACTCCAGAATAATATATCCTCTTCGTGGAATATCAATGCGCCAGGTCTGGTACAATATATAGATCCAACCCTGGTAACTTGATGGAGAAGGCCCTCGGTGGTAGGAAAGTTTGCACACAACTTTATCGTGTTCTTTGGTGAAGTATAGATGGAAATTATAAGAGCAGCGGGCAAAGTCCAAGCCTTGTTCCCCTTCCCATTGGAAGAAGAAATGACAACGCCTTTCGGGCACCAATCAACCGATCCAAGGCATCATGATCTGGACGGTCGTAGAGCAGAAAAGCAAGCGAGGCAGTTGGGTTCCCTGAATCAGCCCGTTGCAACCGTCTCGAGCGATAACAAACTAACCCATGCGCTTTAGATAACGAGTGGTCATTCAGAACACTTTTATCACGGGGAGTGCTATGGTTGGTCGGTCAAGATCCTTAGTCTCACTTTGACACGGAGTTAAGTTAGAGGTGAGTTAACTCAATCTGATTAAAATAGTCTAAAATTAATCTATTTTTAGTTTGATAGGAGAATAGTTAATCAGGTAGTAAAGAGGTAGATTAATCTACTTTTAATCTAATGTGATTTGATAAGTAGTAGGTTATTCTGAAAATGATGATAAATAAAATATTATATTTATATATCTTTTTAAAATTTTAAAAATTAAAAAATTAAAAAATATTCTCACGATCATCAGAAAACGCACAATGCACCTATAACGTCCCGGAGCTGGAAAACATAGCAGTTCGTCCTACACGGGGTTCCGTAGGCTAATCAGTCAAAAACCCGAGTAAACTGTAAAACGCACTCCCGAGCCCACGAAAGCGATCCGAAATCTACGGATCCTGATCTGAAGAATATTTAAAAAATCTAGAACGTCACATTCTATATGATAAATATATTTTTATAATTATAAAGTTTTTAATAAATATATATATAGAAATATTTTGAGATTTTAAAAAATATAAAAAATGAAAAAAGCATCCCCATAATCTTCGAAAAACGCACAACGCGCCTATAACGTCCTGGAGCTGGAAAACACAACGGTTAGTCCGACACGGGTTCCGCAGGCTAATCAGTCAAAAACCCGAGTAAACCGTAAAACGCACTCTCGAGCCCACGAAAGTGATCCGAAACTCACGGATCATGATCCGAAAAATATCTAAAAAATTCGAGACATTACACTCTATATGATAAAAATATTTTTATAATTATAAAATTTTTAATAAAAATATATATAGAAATATTTTGAGATGTTAAAAATCGAAAAAATTTAAAAATAAATTTAAAAAAAATCATTTCCACGATCCTCGGAAAACGCACAGCGCGCCTATAACGTCATAGAGCTGAGAAACACATTGGTTCGTCCTACACGGGATTCCGCAGACTAATCAGTCAAAAATCGAATAAACCGTAAAACGTACTCGGAGTCCGTGAAAGCGATTCGAAACTCACGGATCATGATATGAAAAATATCTAAAAAATCCGGAACGTCACATTCTATATGATAAATATATTTTTATAATTATAAAATTTTTAATAAAATATTCTTAATATTACTAACTAAAAATTTAACAATGATAAAAGTTATTAAACACAAACTTTCGAGATTAAGAGAGAGAGAGAGGATAACATTAATTATAGTAGAGAGAGAAGTGTAGCATTAATTAGGAGAGAGAGAGAGGAGAAAGATATATTATTAATTAATGGAGAGAAAGAGAATAACACGGGTTAACCCACCTAAGGGGGTGGGTTTTGAAACCAAGGGATAATCCCTAGTTAACCTATTTTTAAACCTAGTTAACTATAACTCTCAATCAAAGTATAAAAAGGATTATCTATGAGTTAACTTTGGGCTAACCTAGGGATAAACTCATATCAAAGTGGGGCTTAATTAATGAATGATACACATTGGTTAATGCCGCCGGGACGATCACTAGTTTCACACCACTAGCCAAAAGACATGTTGGATAAATTACTTCCGCACGTAGGACCTTGTCCACACCATAGGCCATAATAAAAGTAGGGTTTGACAAATCAAGTTGGGACGACCCGACTTACACGATCCAGCCCGTCCCAGCCACAGATCGGGACGACCGGTCTCTAGGACGCAACTGAGACGTTTTATATATTATTTTAAATTTTTTATAATAAATAAAATTTGTAGGTTAGTTGGTTGAGGATCTCACGTATAATTGTGAGATCCCCGGTTCGAAACATATTTTTCGAACTGGACCATCCGTCTAAAAGGCCACACACTTAATCAATCGAGATAAAAGTGTTTTTAAGTTATATTATATATATATATATAATATTTTTGTATCTCGGTATGTTACGATACCATCCTGTACCGTATCGTCCCAATGAAAGACCGGGACAGACGATACGGGCGAGTTGACAAACCCTTAATAAAAGTGACCAACCAGTAAACTAAATAAGCCACCGGGTAGGTGGTGTTCGGGAGACCGTGAGGATTTCACCCCCTCTTTCAAAACTTGCAAATAGCATCTATCTTTTTTTTTGAACAAAGAAAACAACTTTCAATTACCAGCAGAGAGATACATATAACAAGGAATGTAGCATTCCCACCCAAACAGAAGGGAAGAAAGCAGCATCAAAGCATAGGGCTCAGACCCCTTACAGATAAACCAAGAGAAATTACAGCAGAGTTCGAACACTCGACACCTAATTAGGGGGATGTGGGTCCCTGACGAACACGGACATTGATATCCAATTGGAGAAAACTGTAGTCCACAGCCGCGCCGTTGTGAATTTTAAAACGTTGATGATGACTCGGAGAAAGTGCTTCATAGATGTACGGAGTATGCTTGCTAACACGAGATATCCAACTGAGCATAGACAAGTCCGTGGTGGTCTTCAACGGTGCAGAGCTCCTGTAGGTATTGAACTTCTCTCGAAGTAGCGAAGGCTTGGCCTGTAACCTTCTCGTTTGGAAAAAAGGGGGGGGGGGGCAGACCTTGACAAAAACGCGGTAACAAAAGTTGCAAGGGGGGAGGGGGAAGAGCGAAGCTGGAGGTCGAGAAGACGGCACCGGACTGAACGGAGGGCCGAGGTGGTGATCGGGTCTAAGGAGGGGTGGAGGGAGATGTCTGAGGGGAGCCGAGGGGCGGGGAAAGGGGGATCGCGATGACGGTCGGTCGCTTGGAAAGAGAGGTTGGTGGATGGACAGGGAGGGAAGAGGGCGGGTGAAGAGGGGTGCCAACATGAGGGAGGGGAGGGGGAGCACGGGCGGGAGAAGAACGAACTAGAGGGGTGGGGGCGGCGCTGGCGAGGGAGGCGGGGGGAATCAGGATAAGGCGATCGGTGGGGGACGAGTCAGAGGATGAGGGAGCGGGGGGTGGGGAGCGAAAAGCGGAAGGGGGTGGGGGGAGGTGGAGGGAGGATGGCGGGGAGGGAGGGATAGGGGGGACCAACGGAGAGAAAGAAGAAGGGGGAAGGGCTAGAGAAGATTCGGGGCAAACCTGGGAGGAGAAGGGGGGGGGGGGGTTCCCGACGGGAGCTTCCCCCACCCGATGTTCCACCGGTGAAGCGCCGGTGAGATAGCTGCTGGAAGGATCCGACGAGGAAACCACCATTAGGACGGTGGGGGTTCCGGGAGTAGGTGGGAGCTCCCACCTACCCCGGAGTGGCTATCTCAGCATTGGGCTCCAGCTGATAATATCCATCCAGAGATTCGTCATCCTTAACAAAGTTGTTCCGTAAATAGAACGAGCCGTTATAGAAATATTGAACCCAAGCATTTAAGGTGACCCTGACTGTGCTGGATGCAGTGGAAGGAGCCCTCTCTTTGCCCGTGTGAGCCAAATCTCGCCATGTCCTCGTAAGGTAACCTGAAACAGTAAGGCAAGCGATATATCCTCCGTCTGTGGAATGGCTTCGATGCATGCCAATCCAAGAGCACCTCTTCGTATGGATATATGTCGTAATATGGGGAGACCTAAAATCCAATAAACCCCCACCATAAATCCAAGGCGGTCTAGCCCTTCGCCGTAGCAAATGTGTTCCCTCGGCGGTTGACCTTTTAGCCAGGGTTTGGATGAGAGCGGTATAGCAAACCTGTACGGCTGGAAACTGAATCTGGCGGATAAAGTCCAATGGGAAGCTAGGGTTACAATCAAAGGGAGCAAGTGTGTAGCATGACGTCCCTCTCCTGCAAAATCGCCTGTTCCAAGTGACCCCGCTCGGCCGACTAATCCAGGTCGCCTTCTTCCATGACCTCCGAGACGTACCCTCGGATGAACGAAAAAGAGAGACTGATCCAGAGGAGATGCTGTGGGTATTTACATGGGCGGTTGCGTTTGTATATGCCGTTCCCTTTAACAATTATATAGGTTCGGCTCTACGTGGCGTGGCTTCGGGTCTCAGCCCTTCAGCCACCATGTCAGAGTCCATGTTTGAGAGACTCTTATGTTCCAATTTTGGTTTCCAGCTCCAACATGAATGAAAATATTGAGAAAGAACAAGCTCGTGACTAGTTTCAGATAGTTACGAAAGTCGGGCATTCTTAGACGCCCATGGCTTTAATCTATGAAGTTCCAATTCAACGCTTCTAGTTTGAGGCCAAACTAGATTGAGATTCCTAGATGTGCAACAACATATGGCCTTACGACTGCCGGAAGGAGCAACGTTGGTCCGATTAATGGAGGATCCATAGCCTTCCTAAGGCATGATTGATTTTATTTGCCATTTATTATTATTATTATTATTATTACGATCAATGTTTGGAAGATTGAAAGAATCACATAAGTGACACTCAATATATCCAATTTTATCTCTCCCAAATGAGTAAACTGAAACCTATGAAAACACAAGAAGCACGTCCGAATGGAAGCTGCATGGACCGTGCATGCCCTTAAACATCTATCAAGCAGAGACGGCCATCGTTTTTCCCATTGATTTTCCATTTTAGGGCCTGTTTGGTTTGACGTAAAACACCTTAAAAGTATTGCGAAAAAATATTGTATTCGTGTGGCACATAAAATATGACGTTTAATGGTATTTTGCACGAGTGCCTTCAACATAATTCTGAAAAGATTGTGCGATGTAAGGGACGGTCAGACTGGACGGAAAAAATATGAGACTTTAAAATGCGAACAACCTGTTCACTGTTATGCCATAACACTTTGCCAAACTTTAAAAAAAGAGTCATGATCATATTGCGTAGAACACGGGGCCAACCAATTTTTCGTATGAAAAAGTATGAACTACACCATGTAGAACAGAGCCCCCATCCGCAATAATATCCACGAGAGCTTTAGAAAGCATCGGAAACCTTCATCTCTCTTAAGATTTTTGATGCACCTTCTGAGGATGGGCAAACGCAGTCTAGGACTTCTCCCAATAAATGATCTTGTTTGTTTGGGGTTTTCCTCTGACGCAAAATCTGAAAGGCATTGCAAGCTATTGGGAGAACAAGGAGGTGCGGCAGACGAGAAGTAAAGAGATAAGTGTTACCTAGAGCCCCAGCTCTCTTTTCAATTGTGCCAAGGCAGCTTCAATTTCTTCAATGTTATCTTCAATGCTGCTCTCTTTGTTTGCTTCACTTTGAACATCTCCCATTTTTTGTTGTCCAGACTTCTGATATTGGTTTCCCTCTGAGAACTTGCCTCCATTTTCTACATTTGGATCTGAATCACTGATATTGAGCTCCTTCTCCAAGAACTCCACAAACTCCTCACCGATATCCTGCAATAGTGAAATTGATCACAACAGCTATAACTGAAATCCACGGGCATTGGATGGATGCATATTCATCTAAAAGCTGTAGAGTAATAGTAAGGAGACCTCGGTTCTTCAGAATTTTTGGATGTTAAGAGTACTTAGAATAGTCCTTGGGTAAAAGCCAGCATAGTATACGTAAAATAGTACTCACTGCCAACTCCTCCCACAAGCTTTTCGGTTTTTCCTGTGTCCTAGCATCAGCCTCCCAGCTTTGAAACTCTGTTTGAAGGTCTCGAAAGAAGTCCCCTGTAGTATAAAGAGACGAGAGTCACACGAGGAGAAATGGCATTTTCATGAAGAAATTATTTTTGAGTGCATCATTCATATTTTGCATGCTAGTAGTTAGTCATGATCATATTGAAAGGACAATTCTACCTATTGTTATTTGAACATCTCTCAAAAAATCACCTGCATGGTAAACAGGTGTATCAGAACTTACACTCAACAATGAAGGTAGCAGTATGCTGAAGGATGAGTTCAGAGGCATGGCTAAACTTTCACTAGATTTGACTACAAATCTGTAGGAGAATATAAACTCATTTTTTTCAAAAGTGAATGAATCTTGGCATCATCCTTATACACATATTCGTGGTCTCATTCAAAAGGAACGAAGTATGTAGGATATCTCAGCAGTCCAAGGTCTAATGTTGTTGGAGGATGATGTTTAAAGATCAAAAAGGAGAATAATGAGGCCAAACTGAAATAAATTACAGAAAATAAAGTTGACTGTACCAAAGCCATAGAATTCTTCTGCCTCTTCAGGCTTCTGGCCTCCATTCTTTCCGGATGTTCTACCCGAATAATCTGCTCTGCGGTTGCCAAAATTAGTTTTCTGCTGGGAATCTGCATTAATCAAGGAGTTATATGCATGCTTGATTCTCATGAACTTCTCTTGAGCATTTGCCTATTCAGAAGCAAGGATACACACTTAGACAATGCAGGAAAGAAAGATCAAGGCAAATATTTTAACCAGAAGATGAACTTCTAACAAAAGTATGCGAGGAATCAAAAGTTGAGCCTGTCTAAGCAGAAGTGGTCAATCGAGCAGAAATACAGACTTTAATAAATGGTAAGATACGCTTATACTGATTTAACATTAAGAAATAAGTGCATAGAATATTGTCAAAACCTCATGAATTCTTCTTGAACAACAGTAAAGATAGTCCTCTTGAACAATAAACATTAAGGGCACCTTTGATAAACGAATGGTCGGCCGCTTGTCGGCTGCATCGTGGGGCGAGTCACCTCCCCCCTCACACACAGGGTCTTAACCGGCCTTATTCGACCATGTTGGCCAAATAAGCAGACTCCAACCGGTTTTCAAAGACCACCTAAGATTACTAAATATCTTCTGAACCTCTGCCTGCTGCCGACTACATGGGTATTACTTTACGTGATACACATGATCTACATATATCTATCATGATTACACAAGGAACTCGGAATGTAATAGGGACCCACAAAAGGCAGATTCATCCCTCTCTAGCTTTTCCTAGAGTGAGAAACTCTGGGTTTCTAGGCGTCATGGTCCGTCGCGGGGCGCACACGCCGGAGCTTCCCTCCAGCAATGGGGCTCGTGGGACGGGGGGGAGGCATGCATCCCGGTTGCCGACATGTTTGGGTGTGGCAGAAGGGGTCACATCAGGCGCTTCTGTAGAGGTCAGGGTCCGGTTCCTGCAGAGGTGAGGGGTGTCCCAGGTGGTGGCCAGTCTTTTGCTGATGTCGTCTAGGGGAACCCTACTCCGAAGGGCCCGGTGAACAGGCACTAACTGGATGTAGGGGAGTTCCCGGCAGAGCTCCTGCAAGGTCGGCTTGGGTGGCTGAGGAGGTGCCTTTGTGTCTCTCCTTTGGAAGGGACTGTGGAGGCTGTGGATGTCCGGCGGCGTTTGGCGGAGGTTGGTGGGGGTGACTAGAAGGTTGCTTGTGTGACAGGAACTACTTTCCTCGCTGTGGGGCCGGACGTAGAAGTGGTAGAGCAGATGGCTGAAGCTGGCTTCCTTGCGGCGGGCGGATATATTCTCCGCCTCCAACGGTGGTCGAAGTCTAAGGGCACTTTCCCTAACCTGCCGGCGAGAAGATTTAGGTCGTCATCGAGGGGATTCCCATCTTCCTCTGTGACATAGGGGCCATCGGCTTCTGGTCAAGAGCTTCGGGCGTGTAGAGCTGGGCACTCTGGAATTTACTCCGATGGGTTCGAGAAGGGCGTTCGTCGCAACCCTCCAGGTGGCCGGGTCAACGGTGATAGCAGCGATAGTCTCTATGGACCTCACGGGTGTTGCTGTTATCCTCCAGTTCTCGGTGAAGGAAGAGTTGCAGGGTTCGATGCCGCCACCACTAGGGGTTCAGGGTAAGTGTCGGGAGGTGGGGAACGACCCTCATCATCATCATCATCATCATCATCAGAGCCTTATCCCAATTATTTGGGGTCGACTACATGAATCATGTTCCGCCAAAGATTTCTATCAAGAGATATATTGATATTTAAACACAAGAAGCTAATGTCCTTCCTAATAACATCGCGCCATCTCATTTTAGGCCTTCCCCGAGCTCTTTTACTAGCATCCACTAAGATTCGGTCACATCTTTTAACCGGCACTGAGTTAGGGCGACGAAGCACATGACCAAACCACTTGAGTCTATTTTCTCTCATTTTACTATCAATTGGGGCTATCCCTAAGTCCTTACGGATACACTCATTCCTAATCTTGTCTTTCTTAGTCTTGCCACACATCCATCTCAACATCCTCATCTCTACTATACACATTTTGTAAATGTGTTCCTTTCGTACTGCCCAACACTCGGTACCATATAACAAAGCAGGTTTCACAACCGTTCTATAAAACTCCCTTTGAGTTTCACAGGCATACGACGATCACAGAGGACTCCTGATGCGCTTCTCCATCTTAATCAGCCTGCCTTAATCCTATGTGTAACGTCGTCATAAATCTCCCCATTCTCTTGTATGATAGACCATAAATATCGAAAGCTACTACTCTTCGGAATGTTATGCCCATCAATTAGAACCATGTCTTCCTGTACCACTCTCCCATTACTAAAATTACAATGCATAAACTCTGACTTACTCCTACTAATCTTAAAACCTTTAGACTCCAAGGCAAGTCTCCAACGCTCTAACTTAGCATTTAAAGTATCAATACTCTCATCAATTAAGACAATATCATCTGCAAATAACATACACCAAGGGATATCCTCATGCAATTGTTTTGTTACTTCATCCATAACTAAGGCAAAGAGATAAGGACTTAGTGCAGAACCTTGATGCAAACCTATAGAAATCGAAAATTCACCAGTCTCTCCAGCAATAGTTCGAACACTAGTAATAACACCGTCGTATATATCCTTAATCAAATCAACATATCCTTGAGAGATTCCTTTCTTTCTTAATATCCACCAAATCAATTCTCTCGGTACTCGATCATACGCCTTCTCTAAATCAAGAAAAACCATATACAAATCTTTTCTCATCTCTCTATACTTCTCCATTAGCTGCCGTAGTAAGAAAATAGCTTCTGTAGTAGATCTATTCGGCATAAAACCAAACTGATTTTTCGATTCAGTAGTCATATATCGGAGGCGTTTTTCGATTACTCTTTCCCAAAGTTTCATAGTATGACTCATAAGCTTAATTCCACGATAATTATTGCAACTTTGAATATCTCCTTTATTTTTATAGAAAGGAATTACAACACTTTTCCTCCAAACTTCTGGCATTCTTCGTTCCTTTAAAATTTTATTAAAAAGTTTAGTTAGCCACTGAATACCAATGTCTCCTAGGCCTTTCCATACTTCAATAGGTATGCCATATCCTAAGACCTTGCCCACTTTCATTTTCCTTAAAGCATCCTCCACTTCTGACATCTTAATACGCCTGAAATATTGATATTTATCAAATATTGTGGACTCTTGGGTAACCTTCTAAAGAAGAATCCTTGACGCAATCTCCATTAAGTAACTTCAGAAAATAACTATGCCACCTCTCTTTAATCTCAAGATCCTTAGTTAAAACCCTTTGATCTTCACCTTTAATGTAACGAACATGATCTAAATTTCTAGTTTTCCTTTCTCGTAATTTAGCAAGTTTAAATATGTCCTTTTCACCCTCTCAGGTTCCTAATTTATTATATAAATCTTCAAATGCCTTTGATTTAGCTTCGCTAACTATTTTCTTAGCCCTCTTTTTAGCAATTTTATACCCTTCCAGGGTTTGATTATTTTTGTTAATTTGCCAAACTTTAAAGCACTCCTTTTTTACTCTAATGGCATTTTGGATTTCCTCACTCCACCACTAAGTCTCTTTTTCTAAATTCTTTTTATCTTTAGATTCGCCTAAGAGTTATTTTGCTACACTCGTTATACAATTTGTAACATTATTCCACATTACATTAGTTTCTTGTTCTAAATTCTAAATATTTTCCTTTAATAGATGATTTTTAAATGTTTCTAAACTTTTACTTTTTAAATTCCACCATTTAATCTTATACTAATTATTTATAATGATCTTTCTTTTAAATTTAGGGATAAAGACATCCATTACTAACAACCTATGTTGAGGGGCTAGACTCTCACCAAGAATAACTTTGCAATCTTTACATAAAACTCTATCGACCTTCCTAATAAGAAAATAGTCAATTTGACTTATATGTGTTCCACTCTTGTATGTTATTAACTGTTCGTCCCTCTTCTAAAAGAAGGTATTAGTAATTGCTAGATCATAGGGTATAGCAAAATCAAGAATAGTATAACCCATATCATTTCTATTGCCAAAACCAAGCAGTCTATGAATCCTCTCATAACCTCTATTATCTTTACCCACATGACCATTAAGATCCCCTCCAATAAAGATTCTCTCTTCACTAGGGATATTTTGGATTAAACTATCAATAGCCTCCAAAAATTACTTTTTAATACTCTCTTCTAATCCTACTTGAGGTGCATATGCACTAATTATATTCAAAATATCCTCACCTAAGATAAGTTTAATTAACATCAATCTATCCCCCAATCTATTAACTTCTACAACTCTATCTTTTAAGTTTTTATCTATTATTATAGCAACACCATTTCTAGAGTTATTATTGCCCGTATATCAAATTTTATATCCATCAATATCTTTAGCTTTATGTCATTTCCACCTAGTTTCTTGTAGACAAACTATGTTAACCCTCCTATTCTTCATTATCTTAACCAATTCTAAACCCTTACCCGTTAAAGTTCCTATATTCCAAGTAGCTAGACGGATCCTATATTTTTGGACTAGCTTCTTTACCCGTGAGCGTCTAACTCCACACGGGAACCCTTGCTATTTGACACCGCAATAGGACGCCATTGCGGCGCGTCGCTTACGGGGAACGCCCTAGCTAGCCCTTACTCACTTATTATTCCATCCGGGTTCCGATGTAACGCGTCGCTTCCGGGGAAAGCCCTAGCATTAGCACAAAATGTATTTAGATCAGAATTCATGTGGGAGATGTGACAAATTTTTACTGCTAGCTGTCAACCTAACGCAAACCCTCCTCCTTTCTCATCAGGGCTTGGGACCGGCCATGGTAGAGTTAGGTGGGGAATGACCCTATGACGTTTGAATTCAAACCACGTGGGTTCGTAGGTTGCACTGGGTCAAAGGGGTGACCGGGTTGATGTCTCCAGCTCAGGTCTTCGGATGGGCGATTCGAGCAGTGAGTCGTGCGGTCCAACTGCGGTCCGTCTTGCGGGTCATGGGTCTAAGGGCGCACATATCGGTTCGGCGGGACCCATTAATAATCTTCTCTCCCGCTCGAGCCCTGCCTCCTTGCTGTGGTCCCAGACGCAAGTTTCCTCGTCGACGCAAGGGTGCCAATTGGTGCCTACTCCCTCCCCGCCGACGACCTGTGGGTCCCCTCAGCAGGTTGGCTTCTCCCCTATTGCTCTACCTTGGAGGGAGACCAGGCGAGTATTGGATCAGGCAGGTGACAGTTCGGGGAAGGGGAAGCAAGCGGTTCCGCCACAACTGCTGTATGAGGCTGGGCCTGCCAGGGGGGATGGCATGCTTCAAGCAGGCTCCTCGGAGGATCTGGCTAGCCTCTATCAACCGGACCCCCTGCCCCGGAGCCTCCTAGTTATGGAGTCTACGGCCCATGCCCTGGCTCCTGTCATGGCCGACTCGGGTGGCGGGGTCTGTTAGCCTGTGGAGATGTCCGAGGAGGGCCAACCCTCCCTAATGCTGGTGTTGGTCTCAGCGTCTACCAGCTGGGAGCCTGGGGAAGTCCGAGCTGGAGCTAATTCCCACCAGGATGGCTACCTCAATGGTTTGAACTTGCTGCTGGAGGAGGAGGACGACAGAGGGGGGGGGGAGAGATGCAACCTGAGGGGGAGGTGCTTAGAGACAGAAGTAGGTTAGGGAGGGAGGAAGTGAGGGAGATGTTGAGGGTAGTTGAAAAATTGTCAAGTGATCAGGTGAGGGAGGTGGCGGACAAGGTGGGGATTTCGTTTTTGATTGTGGAGAAGGACTTGAGGGGGGCCTTCTCCAAAATTAATAAGAGATGGAGTGCCAGTATCCCGGGGGGGGGGGGGGGGGGGAGGGGGGGAGGTCTTAGTCTTGGGACGGAAGGGAAGGAGAGGAGGGTGGGTTCCAAGTTCTTAATGAAGATTGTCTCATGAAATGTGAGGGGGATTAGAGGACTGGAGAAGAGGAGGGCGGTGAGGGAGCTGATTAGAAGATGCAAAATTGATATTCTATGCATTTAGGAGACCAAGTGTGAGGGGGATGGTGTTTCTCTCTTGAGGGAGATCGAAGATACTCGTCTTTTCTTGGGGGTTGCTTCCCTGGTGGTTGACAAATCTGGGGGTATTATGATCCTCTAGAATCCGTATGGGGTGGAGGAGGTGGTACAAGACAGGACAAGTAGGTTAGTAGATGGGCCATCTCTTTATATTTCATAAACATAAGAGATGGTTTCTCCTGAGACTTCAGTGGGGTATATGACCCTCAGCCAAGGGAGGAGAAGCAGCTGTTGTAGGATGACTTGATTCTCCATCATCTTTTCTCTGGATGACCATGGTGTGTCGGAGGGGACTTTAATACGGTGGCTGTCCCATGGGAGAGGACATGGGATAGTACTTATGCAGGATGCATGGAGGATTTCTCTGATTTTATCCAGGAGACAACTTTGGTGGACATTGGCATGGCCCATGGTCGGTTCACTTGGTCCAACCTACGAGTAAATGCTTCTTACTCTAGGCTGGACATGTTTATGGTTTCTGTGGATTTGGAGGACCACTTTCCTCATGTGCAGGTGCTATCTTTGGCGACATCTGTTTCGAACCATAAGCCTATCCTTCTGAAGGCTAGCCGTGTGCATGAGAGGAGTTACAGTTTCAGGCTTGAGAAATTTTGGCTTAGAGAGGCTGGCTTTATGGAGACAGTTATAGGTGCTTAGAATGAACAGGGTGTGGGTACCTCTGCTATGGCTACTTGGTGAAAAGATTGAAGCACACTACTCGGGTGCTCCAGTCCCGAAGAGCTAATAAAACCCTCCCAAGAAGGGCAGTGAAGGACAAAATTCTTCAACATCTTGAGGGCCTTGATTGTTTGGAGGGGGTAGGTCTTATGGATGATGAGGACAGGAGACTCAAGGATTCCTTGAGAGACCAGTTCGATGAGATCCTCTCTAGAGAGGATATCTACTGGAGGCAGAGATCGAGGGACAAGTGGATTAAAGAACGGGACAGGAACACTGCCTACTTTCAGCGCATTACTTCAGGGAGGAGAAGGGTCAACACTATCACTTGCATCAAGGTGAGTGACTTATCCTTCTCTTCTGATGAGGAGATTAGGGGACAGACGAGTGACTTCTACTCTAGATTGTTTTCAGAGGATGAGTACTATAGGCCAAGGATTGCAGACGATCTTCTCTCTTGCCTCTCCCCTGAGGAGGTCCACCAGGCGGTCTTTTCACTTGCAAGGGACAGAGCTCCAGGGCCGGATGGTTTTCCACTGGCCTTCTTCCATAAATGTTGGGAGGTCATCAAAGGTGACCTTGTGGCAGCCGTGAGGGGGTTTTAGGAGGAGAGGGCACACTTGGGGGATATCAACAAAACCCTATTGGTTCTTATCCCTAAGAAGATAAGTGCTCAAGAATTTCGGGACTTCAGACCCATTAGCTTACTGAATGGTACCTACAAGATCATCACTAAGTTGCTAGCAGGGAGAATGGTCAGTGCTATGGTAGACTGGTCAGTAGGTTCC
The DNA here is from genome assembly GCA_022559845.1 of Amorphophallus konjac. NCBI lineage: Eukaryota > Viridiplantae > Streptophyta > Magnoliopsida > Alismatales > Araceae > Amorphophallus > Amorphophallus konjac. The sequence goes on from CM040126.1 coordinate 34,571,431, forward strand.
ATGGAGCCTTCATTAGGGGGAGACATATCCAGGATAACTTCTTGGTGGCCCATGAGTTTTTATTTGCTATGAAGTCTTAGAGGAAGAAAGGTGTGGTCCTGAAGTTGGATTTTGAGAAGGCTTATGACAGGGTTAACTAGTGGTGCCTCTTTGATGTGTTGGAGAGTATGGGCTTCAGGAAGAGATAGATCGGTTGGGTCAAGTCTTGCATTTCTTCGGCCTCTTTTGCGGTCCTCGTCAATGGGAAGTCGTCCTCTTGGTTTCAAAGCAGTAGGGGGCGGACCTTATATCCCCTCTCCTATTTGTGCTTGTGGCCAATGTTTTGAGCAGGGTGTGAATGAGAACTGAGGCTGTTGGTTTGATTAGAGACTTTCAGGTGGTCACAGGGGGTCCTTCACTTACTCACTTGCAGTATGCAAATGACACTATCTTGTTCTTGGCTGAGGATGAGCAACTGTTTTTCGTGGTTAGGCTCTTGTTGGAATTGCTGGAGGAGGTCACTGGCCTTAAAGTCAATTTCAATAAAAGCTTGCTAGTAGGGGTTAACCTAGTAGATAGGCCTCTCCAGAGGTCGACCTACATGTTGAGGTGTATGATTGGGGAATTCCCTATTTCCTACCTAGGGCTCCTGCTTACCCTGGGCTCTCTTCATTATGCAGATTGGCTTCCTATTATTCAGAGATATGAGTCCAGACTAGCTGGTTGGAAGACTAGAGTGTTATCTTATGGAGACATATTAGTTATGTGCAGATCAATGTTGAATAGTCTCCCTATTTATTTTCTTTTCATGTTGTGGATCCTAAAGACGGTGGCAGAGAAGATTGATTCTATTCAGAGTAGGTTCTTTTGGCATGGCACGTGGAGGGAGATGCAGGGGTTCGCATGACATAGCATGGGGGAGGATGATCCCTAGTAAGGAAGAGGGAGACCTGGGGATCAAGCATGTCAGTGACTTCAACTTAGCTCTCTTGTGTAAGTGGCTATGAAGGTTGGGGGTGGGAGAGGATGGGTTGTGGGCACAGGTGATCAGGCAGAGGTACTATGGCAGGAGGAGAGTTTGGGACTTGGCTCCTTCTCCACAGCATAGGACTTCGCCTCTTTGGCATGATATCTTGACCTGTAGGGATGTTTTTGCCTCTAGTGTCTGGGTTTGAATGGGAAAAAGGACGACAAGAGCCTTTTCTGGAAGGACAGATGGTGTGGAGACTTCACCTTGGAGGCGTTGTTCCCCAGTCTCTTTGCGATTTCAACAGACCCTCTGGGGTCGGTCTCTCAGGCTTTCGGCCCCCTCCTTCTGGAGGCACTCGGGCTCCGACCTTCCGGAGGGATCTAAAGCAGGAGGAGATGGAGTAGCTCTAAGACCTTCTCTCCTTCCTCCTACACTTTCACCCTATGCCAGATAGAGAGAACGAGTGGACATGAAGGTGGGAGAGGGAAGGTTCCTTTTCGGTTAAATCTGCCTATGCCATTATTTTGGATGGAGGGGCTTGCCACAACCTTCATTCTCAGGTTTGGAGACCGAAGAGCCCGTTGAAGGTGAAGCTTCTGACCTAGAGGATCTCCCATGGGAGGCTACCTACTCGGTGTTGTGTAGTGGACAGCGGATCTAGAGGGGAGGGGTGAATAGATCAGCCCCACTTTTCGCAATGCGGCCCTCTAAACAGCTAGTTAAAATGAATTGCAGCGGAATAGAAACTAGCTTCCAAGAATGCTATGATTCACTTAGCAAGATAAGCAAGATATATAATAATTCGATCCTAAGCATGCACCTAGAACGATTCAATCACACAAGCAAACCACGCTAGACAGGATTTTTAAGGTGGTTCGGACTGAATCCTCAGCCCTACGTCCACCCCTCACCAAAACCCGGTGAGGCTTCACTTGTGCAGCGCACCAAACCGCAAATCGGAAACCACCGATTGCCTTCCTACTCACCACCTGGTAGGGACGTCAACCGCAAATTGGAACACCCTCCAATTGCCTTCCTACTAACCACCGGTAGGGATGAATCACACTTTCAATGTTTAAACAATAATGAAAATGAAACAAGATGTGAATGAACTAAAACAAGAGATTGAGTTATGAGTGAAAATGAATTGGCCCTTGTATGGAATGTTGATCAGCAACAAGGCTCCTCTTAGCTTCAACTCAATCTTCTTGATTCACCCTTGATTGGATGAATGTTCTTCACGGAGTACTGTTCACGTGAACAGTACCTCTTCCTTCAATTCTTCTCTCTTGATCTTCTCTTTGAACTTCTTTGAATGAATGAAGGAGATGATGAAGCTACCTTGAATCTTGATTGCTTCTTTAGCTTCTAGGAGTTTGAATGCTTGAAATATCACCTTGAATGAACTTGAAAGAACTTGAATGGATGAAGATGATTTCCCTTGATAGTGAGCTTCAATGGATCCCCTTGAGATGATGAAGAGGATGGAGGATGCAGCTTTCTCTTCTCTTGGCCTTGATCTTGATCTCCACTTGAAGAGCTTGAACACTTGAGGATGAAGATCTTCTTCACGGAGTACTGTTCACTGCTACAGTGCTCCGAATTCCTCTCCCTTGAACACACTCTAGCAGCCTCCCTTGTAACCCTCTTAAAGCCCTTAGGGTTTTCAACCCTCTTGTATTGATTTTATAGACCTTGAATGGTCTATAGACAAGCCTCAGACCAGATCCACAATTTGTGGGTGATTAGGTGACTTTAGGATTAAACAAATCAAGGTTGAATGGCCCTTTTCGAAGTTGGAAACAAAGTCAAAATTGAAGGCTCGGGGCTGGCGGTCGACCTACAGCTTCTGGCGGTCGACCGCCACTGTAAAACACTATAGACGGATGATCCCTGGGACTAGCGGTCGACCGCTACTGGCTGGCGGTCGACCGCCAGCTGAAACCCTGCAGACTGGCCATCCCTGGCTGGGGCGGTCGACCGCCCCTGTGCTGGCGGTCGACCGCCAGCTGGGCAGAGCCCGGGTCACCCCGGGTCGGTCCGTTGGCCGCACCAGCTCCGTCGCTTGAGTCCGTTAGCCGCCCGTTCATGTCTGTGGCATCGACCTTGTTGGTCTAGAACGTATCAACTCAGTCTTTAGGCTTGGATTCTCTTGGTTATACGTCTTCGTGCATTGACCTTGGAATGCCGACGTTTGCTTGTAAAAGTGATGAGATTTGTATCCTTGCTTGGGCGCGATCAATGAGCTTTCACTTTGGCCATTGCTAGGTGATTCCTTGGGCATTCATTGGTATATCTGTCATGAACAAAATATCACATATGTCAGTCATAAGGGCGTGGAAAATAACAATGACTAATAGTGTTAAGCCATTATCAAAACCAAGAATACACAAAACTCATATGACTATAAAATGATGTCGAAAGACCCATGTGACCACAGAATGACTCAAATGACCTCAGGGACACAACATTCTCCCCCTTTTTGATGATGGCAACACTGTGAGTCATTATGTGATATGAATATCTAAAATGGCATATGTTAAACAAATGCAAGATATGCAGCTCAAGATTCATGATAGTAGCATGTGAATGCAGATATGAATTCAGATATGAATGTTATTCTATGTGACATGTGCAGCTCAAGATCCATGAAGTAAAGCATGGGAATGCAATTATGAATGCTACGCTATGGGACATGAGCAGCTCAAGATGTGTGAATGCACATATGACACATGACAATGCGATGAAATTATGCAAACCCCATCACATGCACAAACGCACATAAAGGTTTCTCTCCCTTGGACTCAAGGCACTCTCCCCCTTTGGACAACACTTATGACATAGCTCTTAGCTCTAATGAAGGACTCACACAAAGAATTCTCCCCCTTTGCCAACAGCAAAAAGGAGTGATTAAGGAAACTGTTTGTGAGACCAGAGCTGAAAGGAGTGAAGAGCAAGCCATTATATGCAAAACTGAAGCATGCCATAAGCAACATATATGGTTCAAAGCTAATGAAATCCGAGATCATCAAAAGAGTTCGAAAAGCAGCTACATCCAAGATTTAATAGAAATGAACCAAAGGTGCATATCATGGCAGTGCTTAACCGTCCCGTGTCTTATATATCCATATTCAATAACCACTTAGGGAAGAACACAAGAACTAGTATTGAGGCTAAACAATCATGACTAAAGCATGGAATTCTATGATTGAAGCAAGAGGTTTCATATTTTGATTTCCAATATCTTTTGAATTTGAAGGCACATGACTCATATTGTACGAACAATCAAGTCTAGTACACGCCTCCTAGCCGTAAGAATACACGTTGTTTAGACGCCAGTATTCCTAGGTATTTGGCAAGACTGACTGTCATGCTGCAAGATGAACAGAGATAGCAAAGTCACGTCATGACATATCCAAACTCATTTCAGTGATGAGAAGATATGTTTCTCAGCAATTATGCCATTGCTCTGCCTAGAGTCCAAAAGTTTTAAGACAGAGATAACAGGGGCACATCATGACATATGCATTTGTCACTTGATTTGATGACATGACATGTTTCTCCGTGCAGCAATATCATTGCTCTGTCAGAATGATTTTCAGGAATTCCAGCTCATCAAGATGTTTAGAAACAATACTAAACTCTAGAGTTTCTCCAAGATTGTCATGACGTTTGGATTTTCAGATTTCAGGATAGTCATTCAAAGCCGAATATGCAATCTCTAGTTAAGGTCTATTAAATCCATAGAATATAGATGATTTCAAAACAAATATTTCAGAACTGCAAGGAAATCATTAAATCTGAACCATTTTCATTGAATGAACAATCATCAAGGCACATAATAGAAAGCTCTTACACCATATGTTCGTCAGGCTCATGAACTCAAATTCAGACTGTTAGCCAAGAAGTGTAGAATGCAAGAGGTAAAGAGATTCAACAAAACCCCCCCTACGAATATGCAATGGATGCTCGAAGGAGTGATGTTTACAAGCAAGTGGAATGATAATTGTCATGAGGAGAATGACCTGAAACATGCATGGGTTGACATGAATTTGACAGACATGAGATGCATGACCCAACACATGGTTATACACTTATTAAATGCAACAGAATGAAGATGAAATATATGCATGAATGCTGCACAAGGACAACTCCCCCTTACTATATGGCCTATATGCGACATTGACGCATGGTACTTGGCGGAGGTGAAACCTCACGCATATTGAGTGCTTCGTGACAAGCATAACTTGCCCTTCCATACATCAACATTTGATATACCATGGTCATGCGAGAATGATGCAGCACAAACCATATTATGAACATGAACTCAATTCATTATTAAGCAACTACATGCAATGCGACACCATATGCAAAAAGACATATTAACATATAAACAATGCATGAATGCAAAACACACGACTAATTGAATCATGATCATCAATTCAAAGTCTTATTGGCCTGAGGTCGGCAAAGACCAAGCTCCCTTCTGAGTGTTGAAAACCTGTCATTACACAAGGGCTTGGTAAAGATATCAGCAATCTGATTCAATGTATCAACAAAAAGCAGTTCAAAGTTTTTATTACCGACCTCATCTCTAATGAAGTGATGCCTAATCTCAATATGCTTAGTCCTAGAGTGCTGGACTGGATTTTTGGCAAGGTTGATAGCACTAGTGTTATCACACAAAATCGGGACACAACCAAGATCCACCAAGTAGTCTTGGAGTTGGTGTTTAATCCACAACACTTGGGTGCCACAACTCCCCGTAGCAACATATTCTGCCTCCGCGGTTGAGAGGGCAACCGAGTGTTGTTTCTTGGAGGCCCAAGAAACTAAACACCCGCCTAGAAACTGGCAATAGCCACTAGTACTCTTGCGATCCAGCTTGCATCCAGCGTAGTCCGCATCAGAATAAGATATAAGAGATAAATCACATGATGACGGATACCACAATCCCAAATCTTGAGTGCCGGCAAGATATCGAAGGATACGTTTGACGGCAGTCAAATGGGATTCTCTAGGACTAGCTTGAAATCTAGCACAAAGGCAAACACTAAACTGGATATCTGGTCGGGATGCAGTCAAGTAAAGCAGAGAACCAATCATACCTCTATAGACCTTTGCATCCACCAATTTACCATTTTCATCCGAATCCAGTGCAGTTGAGGTGCTCATAGGAGTTGCAATGATTTTGCTATTTGCCATGTCAAATCTTTTCAACAGCTCCTTAATGTATTTGGCTTGATTTATGAAGCATCCGTCTTCTCCTTGGTTGACCTGCAAACCGAGAAAGAATTGAAGTTCTCCCATTAGGCTCATCTCAAATTCGCTAGTCATGAGGTTAGCAAATTCCTCACACATTTCAGATTTAGTAGAACCAAACACAATGTCATCAACATAAATTTGAACAATCAAGATATTTTTACCTTGCTTCTTGGTGAAAAGTGTTTGATCTACCTTACCTCGTGTGTACCCTTTTTCAATGAGGAATGAGCTTAGCCTTTCATACCAAGCTCTTGGTGCTTGCTTAAGTCCATAAAGCGCCCTGTCTAGCTTATATACAAAATCTGCATTGTTAGAGTTCTCAAAGCCAGGGGGCTGCTCAACATAGACTTCTTCTTTGATCAAGCCATTCAAGAAAGCACTTTTAACATCCATTTGATAAAGCTTTATTCTAAGGGAGCATGCAAAGGCAAGTAAAATTCTGATGGCTTCGAGTCTAGCAACAGGGGCATAAGATTCATCAAAGTCTACCCCAAACTCTTGATTATACCCTTGAGCCACCAATCTAGCCTTGTTTCTTATTATCTTGCCATCCTCACTTAGTTTGTTCCTAAAAACCTATTTAGTGCCTATTACAGATTGTGATGAAGGTCTAGGAACAAGATGCCAAACTTTGTTTCTTTCAAACTGGTTTAACTCTTCTTGCATGGAATTTATCCAGTTTTCATCTTTTAAGGCTTCATCAATGTTTTTGGGTTCATGCTGTGAGACAAGAGCAAGTTGATCTAATTCTTCCACAATCTTAAAATGTGACCTTGTTCTAGGTGGGTCATTCAAGCTACCAAGGACATTCTCCAAGGGATGATCCTTAAGGATTCTAATGTTTATAGAATCGTTACCTTCTCCTGGAGCTTGATTCCTTGCACTGCTTGATTCAGCTAGGTCACCGTCTTCTTTTATTTCTTCTTGTGGAGAATCACTCTTGTCCTTCATGCTTAGGAATTCCCCATCTTCATCATTTTTCCTGCAAGAATTATCATTGTTAGAATCATGATATTCATCAAAGGAAACATGGGGTGATTCTTCCACAGTTTGACTTTTAATGTTATAAATTCTATAAGCCCTAGATCTATCAGAATATCCAAGAAATATACCTTCATCGCTCTTGGGCTCGAATTTATCTAAATCTCTTTTGTCATTATTGTGAATGAAGCATTTTGAACCAAAAACTTTGATATGATGCAGAGAGGGCATTTTACCTTTGAGCAACTCATAGGGAGTCTTTTTGGTGTGAGACCTTACCATTGACCGGTTGATAATGTAACACGCCGTATTTACCGCTTCGGCCCAAAACTTCCTTGGAAGTTGCCGTTCGGCAAGCATTGTCCTTGCCATCTCTATGAGTGTTCGATTCCTTCTTTCAACAATCCCATTTTGCTCGGGGGTTCTTGGTGAAGAGAATCGGTGTGAAATGCCTTCTGACCTGCAAAGATTATGGAAATCAGTATTCTCAAATTCACCACCATGATCAGATTGAATGTTGGAAATTTTAAACTCACCGTCCTGCTTTATCTTCAAATAGAGTGCCTGAAACTCATTAAAAGCATCATTTTTGTGTGTGAGGAAGAAAACCCATGTGAACCTAGAGAAATCATCCACCAAGACATATCCATATTTTCTACCACTTAAACTAGCAGTTCTGGTTGGACCAAACAAGTCCATATGAATTAGCTCGAGTGGTTTGGAAGACAAATATGAGGATCTAGCCTTGAAGGATTTTCTAGTTTGTTTACCAAGGGCACATGCATCACACAACTTATTTTCTTGTTTAAAAGATAATTCAGGCAAACCTTTCACCATTGAATGCTTTAACAATTTATGTAGAACATTGTAGCTAGCATGTCCTAGTCTACGATGCCATAACCATGCAAGTTCAGATTTTGGTGCAGCAAGACAAAGATTTGCATGAGCAGGATCATCTAAGTCAATCATGTAAACATTGTTGACTCTCTTACCAGAAAATTTTACCTTGTCAGATTTTGGTTCAAGGATCTTACAATCAAGAGAATCAAACAATACTTTGTGACCTTTATCACATAATTGACTTATGCTTAGTAGGTTATATTTCAATCCTTCAACTAACAACACGTTACAAATGGAGTTGGAGAGGTTCTTACCTACATTACCTGTTCCAATGATTTTTCCCTTGTTGTTCCCTCCAAATGTGACGTGTCCTCCTTCCTTTTCCTCCAAGAGACAAAATTTTGATTTGTCTCCAGTCATGTGTCTTGAACAGCCGCTATCAAGGTACCACCTGTTATGCATGGCTGCAAGACATTCCTGCACAAGCAATTAAGCAATGGTGTTTGGAACCCAACCAAATTTGGGTCCCTTCAAACTTTTCAGAATTTCAAAACATGAAACCATTTCTTTTGGAATCCAAACCTTCTTAACATTCATGCTTTGTTTGCTTGGAGCAGGAAATTGGTTTTTCTTTTCAGCTTTGACATTCACATTTTGTTTAGAAGCTCTTTGTTGAATTTTGTGGAAGTTTGAGAAGGTTTGCTTCTTAAACCATTGAGGCCGTTGGTTGGTTTTGGGTTGAAAGTGATTGTTTTGCCACCTAGGGGATTGAAACTTATAGGATTGCTGAATACATGAATCACAATTTCCCCAAAAGTATGGTGGTGGCCTATATGAGTGTGCAATGTAATTGTGGTGAAATCTGGAAGGTTGAGCATGCAATGGCCAAGGAAGTGTTGACCTATGTTGCGGGGAAGGTCGACCTTTCTTAGGCTTTTGGATAGGCTTTTTGGGAATTTCAGTTACTACCTCTTCAATCTTTTCTTTTCCTTTGGATGTTATTTTTGAGGTTGAAGCATCAGAAGAGGAAACAAATGTGACTGTTTTTAACCCAATTGGCCTTTTGTTTGTAGGTTCAAAACCTAACCCTTCCTTGTTGAAGTTCATTCTAGTACCTAGCAATGCATCTAGGTTTTCTCTTCCATCCACAAATTTTTCTAAGGACTGTTGTTTATCCTTCAACTCTTTTTCTATGTTTTCAATGTTTTGCAAAAGTTGAATGTTAACTTGTTTGACAGCTTCATATTTCTCATTGCTCAGTTTGCTATCCTTTTCATAGGTTTGCATTTTGAGTTTCATGCTATCAATTTCATTTCTCAAGTCCTCATTTTGAATTTCCAAGTCAGCCATTTCTTTTCTTCCTTCCTCCAAATTTTCAATCATTTGCTTAAGATCTTCAATTTCAGTCTCAAGTATAGCATTCTTATGATTGGTTTCATGATCATGCACAAAAGAATTGATTTTCTTTTTCAATGATTTATTTTCCTTTTTGTACATGTTATATTTTTCCATCAGTTGTATATATGCTTCCTCCCAATCATCAACAGTATAACCTTCAAATGGAGAAGTTACCTCGGTTTCTTCGTCACCTTTGGCCATAAGGCAAAGATCTCCTCTTTCCTTGTCTGAAGAGCTGGTTTCATCATCACTTTCTTCCTCGTCGCTCCAAGTCGACACCATGGCCTTGTTCTTCTTCTTGCCTTTCCATTTGTCAGCCTTTTTAAGTCTGTCAGGACAATCATTCTTGTAATGCCCTGGTTTATTGCAAGAGTAACAAACGATTTTGTCAGGTTTCTTGAAATTTTCAGAATTAGTTTTGAAACCATTTCTCACCTTAGATCTTCCTCTCAAGAACCTCTTACCTTCCTTTCTCAGAAATTTTCCAAACTTACGGGTAAGCATAGCCACGTCATCCTCATCTCGCTCGCTTTCCGAATCCTCACCTTCATCGGAAGAGCCTTGACGGCTGGGCCCTGCTTTAAGAGCTAGGGACTTCTTCTTAGGTGCCTCAGCCTCTTTGTTCTTGAGGTTAATCTCATAGGTCATTAATGACCCAATGAGTTCATCTACCTTGGTGGTTGCGAGATCTCTCGACTCTTCAACCACGGTAGCCTTTGTGTGCCATGCTGCAGTCAGTGATCTGAGAATCTTTCTTACAATTTCCTGTTCTGAATATTTCTTTCCCAAATCAGTCAAACTGTTAGTAAGCACAGTTAATCGAGCATACATATCTTGAATTGATTCATCAGGCTTCATGCGGAACATTTCATATTCAGAAACTAAAATGTTTGCTTTTGTTTCTCGTACCTGAGACGTTCCTTCGTAGATTACCTCTAACTTATCCCACATTAGTTTTGCAGATGCGCAGGTAGCCACTCTTGAGAATTCTACTGGATGGAGTGAGCATTGCATGATGTGTTTAGCATTCCAATTGACAGTGGATTGCCGTATCTGTTCTTTAGTCCACAAGTCCTCATTATCCGTAAGCTCATACGGACCTTTGTTGATTACTCGCCAAAGTTCGTAGTCTTGGGCGCGAATGAACACCTGCATGCGATGTTTCCAATAAGGATAGTTAGTTCCAGTAAAGTAAGGAGGCCTATTCACAGCATGTCCTTCGGGTAGAAAACCCTTGGACGCTGATCCACCATTTCCCTCAAGGTCGTTGGACCCCATAATGAGAGATTAGGCTCTGATACCACTTGTTGTGTAGTGGACAGCGGATCTAGAGGGGAGGGGTGAATAGATCAGCCCCACTTTTCGCAATGCGGCCCTCTAAACAGCTAGTTAAAATGAATTGCAGCGGAATAGAAACTAGCTTCCAAGAATGCTATGATTCACTTAGCAAGATAAGCAAGATATATAATAATTCGATCCTAAGCATGCACCTAGAACGATTCAATCACACAAGCAAACCACGCTAGACAGGATTTTTAAGGTGGTTCGGACTGAATCCTCAGCCCTACGTCCACCCCTCACCAAAACCCGGTGAGGCTTCACTTGTGCAGCGCACCAAACCGCAAATCGGAAACCACCGATTGCCTTCCTACTCACCACCTGGTAGGGACGTCAACCGCAAATTGGAACACCCTCCAATTGCCTTCCTACTAACCACCGGTAGGGATGAATCACACTTTCAATGTTTAAACAATAATGAAAATGAAACAAGATGTGAATGAACTAAAACAAGAGATTGAGTTATGAGTGAAAATGAATTGGCCCTTGTATGGAATGTTGATCAGCAACAAGGCTCCTCTTAGCTTCAACTCAATCTTCTTGATTCACCCTTGATTGGATGAATGTTCTTCACGGAGTACTGTTCACGTGAACAGTACCTCTTCCTTCAATTCTTCTCTCTTGATCTTCTCTTTGAACTTCTTTGAATGAATGAAGGAGATGATGAAGCTACCTTGAATCTTGATTGCTTCTTTAGCTTCTAGGAGTTTGAATGCTTGAAATATCACCTTGAATGAACTTGAAAGAACTTGAATGGATGAAGATGATTTCCCTTGATAGTGAGCTTCAATGGATCCCCTTGAGATGATGAAGAGGATGGAGGATGCAGCTTTCTCTTCTCTTGGCCTTGATCTTGATCTCCACTTGAAGAGCTTGAACACTTGAGGATGAAGATCTTCTTCACGGAGTACTGTTCACTGCTACAGTGCTCCGAATTCCTCTCCCTTGAACACACTCTAGCAGCCTCCCTTGTAACCCTCTTAAAGCCCTTAGGGTTTTCAACCCTCTTGTATTGATTTTATAGACCTTGAATGGTCTATAGACAAGCCTCAGACCAGATCCACAATTTGTGGGTGATTAGGTGACTTTAGGATTAAACAAATCAAGGTTGAATGGCCCTTTTCGAAGTTGGAAACAAAGTCAAAATTGAAGGCTCGGGGCTGGCGGTCGACCTACAGCTTCTGGCGGTCGACCGCCACTGTAAAACACTATAGACGGATGATCCCTGGGACTAGCGGTCGACCGCTACTGGCTGGCGGTCGACCGCCAGCTGAAACCCTGCAGACTGGCCATCCCTGGCTGGGGCGGTCGACCGCCCCTGTGCTGGCGGTCGACCGCCAGCTGGGCAGAGCCCGGGTCACCCCGGGTCGGTCCGTTGGCCGCACCAGCTCCGTCGCTTGAGTCCGTTAGCCGCCCGTTCATGTCTGTGGCATCGACCTTGTTGGTCTAGAACGTATCAACTCAGTCTTTAGGCTTGGATTCTCTTGGTTATACGTCTTCGTGCATTGACCTTGGAATGCCGACGTTTGCTTGTAAAAGTGATGAGATTTGTATCCTTGCTTGGGCGCGATCAATGAGCTTTCACTTTGGCCATTGCTAGGTGATTCCTTGGGCATTCATTGGTATATCTGTCATGAACAAAATATCACATATGTCAGTCATAAGGGCGTGGAAAATAACAATGACTAATAGTGTTAAGCCATTATCAAAACCAAGAATACACAAAACTCATATGACTATAAAATGATGTCGAAAGACCCATGTGACCACAGAATGACTCAAATGACCTCAGGGACACAACACTCGGGACAGGCTGCTCCGTTTCCTACCGGGTATCCAACCGACTTGTTGTCTATGCGGTCAAGACGATGAGACCCTTGACCACCTGCTTTAGGCTGTATCTACTCACAAGAGGTGTGGAGAGAGCTTGCTAGGAGGACACGCATCATCTTCGGCCGGCACAGTGACACGCACCACTTGATTGAGCATTAGGGCAGGAGTTGGCCCCCAAGGGGTGCCAGGAAGGTGTGGTGACTTATCCTCCATGCCACACTGTGGACATTGTAGGGGGAGCGGAACAACCGGATTTTCAAGAGGGAGGCTAGAGCCAAGGATACAGTTGTATCTTTTATTTGTGATAGACTGAGGGAATGGGCGATGATCCTTTGTAATGTGAATTCCCTTAACTCTACTCTTCTTGTCTTGCTTGGGGGCTAGGGTGCTACACACTACCTTAGTGTGGCTTTCTCTTGTATAGAGATTTTTTGGGTATTAATTGACTATACTTGTACATCCCCTTTTTTATGTTATACATCAATGGTATTACCCACTTTAAAAAAATGATTACATAAGGAACACCTTATCTGCATCTCTTTTAGTTGATAGCAGAGAGATCAGAATGCATGCATATCCAATCATAAGCGCACTCATCTACTAAAAGATAACAATCCTTAAGAAGAGCAAACTCTGTATTTTTATCAGGTAAAGTAAGCAAATAAGATCATCCAACATTTTAGCTCTTGAATTACATTGACTTACAGTTCCAAATAATTTTTTTCCTAGCTATAAAGATGATGATGTCAATTTCCTGTAAGTCAAAGTTCTTACATAACAACTACCTGCCCCTCCTTTCCAAACTTCTTCAATGTCCAAGTCCAGGATGTATCTACCTAAGAAGCCTGACCTCATGATGTATGCATACATCCCGTACTAAACATGTCCAACAGCCTGATATATATTTCTTATGCCCCAGAATATCATGATTGATTAAATCTCTTTCAATAGCAGTGACCAAAATCATTCTGTCTCCTTGAGAGCAGTAAAGGTCCAGGTCTTGCAACAACTAAAATTCAGTCTGTTACCCTCATCCTTGGAATCCCTACAACCTTCTGGGTTTTGGAGTCTTCAACATCAAACGTCCCATAAACATGTATTTTTTGAAGGAAGCAATCATTTCAAGAACATTATACACAAGCATAGACTCTCTCTCTCTTCTTTCTTACTACCAAAAATGGACTTCAGAATCACCGTGTGAAGAACAATTTTCAAAGTCATGGCCTTCGTATAAGTTATAACCAGTACAGATATCTACACCAAATGAATATTGAAATATTTTGTTATTTTCCTACAAACTGACAAATGCTAATATCTGCATACGCACCACGTTTAAATGCTAAGTATACCTGCTGTATCCTTCCATGTTAAAATCCATATTTAAAACTGCCAGAAATAAAACTGTAGAGAGATATTCTGACGGTAGAAAGAATAGAAGAGTTGTCTGGAACTGGCAATTGTCAAGACGAGACACTGAGCAGGTGTGGACCAGGTTAGGTGACATTACTCGATCCAAGTAAGGATGGCAGGATGTCCTTGACCTAAGCACGTTAGGCAGCCAACACCAAAGTTGAACTTTCCCAACTTTAGGCCAGATATGGCCCAAACATTTATGAGGTGAAGCCGGCATTGATGATGCAAATGTCATTGATGTCCTAGAACTCTAATCTTTGCGAAGAAGCTTGATAGGGTGTTTGGTTACGTTTTTTTTACCTCTTTCTCTCTCAAATTTAAAAAGAGAGATAGAACTCACTTGTGGGGTGTTTGGTACGACTCTCCTAAATTTTAGGGAGATAATCCACTCCTATACAAATCTTCCTCAAAAAAAAAATAACTCATGACCAATTTTTTTTTGAAACAACTCTCGTTCTCCCCCGGTGTGTCTCCCTCCTCTAGCTCGCCCCCCCTCCCCTCCCCCGACCTCCCCGGCGGATCCCCCTCCGCTCCCCGGCGGATCGCGCCCCCCCCTCCCCCGACCGTTCCCCCTCCCTCCCCAGCCGATCGCGCCCCCAACCCCCTCCCCCTCCGGCTCTGGCGCCCCCGCGCGCAACCCCAACCCCCTCCCCCTCCGGCTCCGGCCCCAACCCCCTCCCTCCCTCCAGTTCCCCCCTCCGGCAGCGCAGCCCCCTCCCCCTCCCCCCTCCGGCGCCCCCTGCGCGCAGCCCCTCCCCCTCCCCCCCTCCGGCTCCGGCGCCCCCGCGCGCAGCCCCTCCCCCTTCCCCCTTCCGGTTCCCCCCCCTCCGGCTCTGGCGGCCCCCGCGCGCGCCGCCAGCCCCTCCTCCCCTTCCGGTTCCCCCCCTCCGGCTCCGACGGCCCCCGCCCAGCCCAGCCCCTCCCCCTCCCCCCCTCCGTCTCCGGCGGACCCTGCGCAGCCCCCTCCCCCTCCCCTCCCTCCGGCTCCGGTTCCAACTCTCCCCTTCCAAACAATACTATATAAATTTTAAAAAATATATCATTTTTACCAAACAGATGTTATCAATTTTTATCAATTTTAAAATTTAAGTTAAAAATTAACATAACATAATTTTTGAGATAAAAAGAGTTCTAAAAAAAAAAGTGCTCCCAAACACGCCATGAAGGGGGAGGGGCTGCGCGCGGGGGCGCCGGAGCCGGAGGGGGGGAGGGGGAGGGGCTGCGCGCGGGGCGCCGGAGGGGGGGAGGGGGAGGGGGAGGGGGCTGCGCTGCCGGAGGGGGAAACCGGAGGGAGGGAGGGGGTTGGGGCCGGAGCCGGAGGGGGAGGGGGTTGGGGTTGCGCGCGGGGGCGCCGGAGCCGGAGGGGGAGGGGGTTGGGGGCGCGATCGGCTGGGGAGGGAGGGGAGGGGGAACGGTTGGGGGAGGGGGGGCGCGATCCGCCGGGGAGCGGAGGGGGATCCGCCGGGGAGGTCGGGGGAGGGGGAACGGTCGGGGGAGGGGAGGGGGGGCGAGCCAGAGGAGGGAGACACACCGGGGGAGAACGAGAGTTGTTTCAAAAAAAAAATTGGTCATGAGTTTTTTTTTTTTTGAGGAAGATTTGTATAGGAGTGGATTATCTCCCTAAAATTTAGGAGAGTCGTACCAAACACCCCACAAGCGAGTTCTATCTCTCTTTTTTAAATTTGAGAGAGAAAGAGGTAAAAATAACGTAACCAAATTCACCTTGGCTATGTGATCTCATGATTAGACGACCGAGGTGAGAGTGGCAAAAAGTGTGGTATAATGTGTTGCACCATAGCATTCCTTGTAAAGTAGATCTTGGTGAAGAATGAGTAGAATCACGACATATGTATGAGATCAGCCCTAAGAAAACTGATCTAAAAGCACACACTGAAGAAAGATAAAGAATTGGTAACAAGATGCTCCTTATTCCCAATAAAAGCAAAGTCATGTTAGCAAGTCACAAGTACACAAAGCTGTTCCCCTTTTCCCCTGAGAAGAATAACCCATCTAGGACTTGAAGAAACAACAATGAGATAAGGTATATCTAAGTATCCAATAATGCACTTCTGGTTGTCAAGTGTGACAATTTATTTATCCTCTCAGACAAATTGACAATACAAGACTCCCGAGGATCTGATTATCACATTAATTATATGTTTCCACAGAAAGATGCACTAAATGAAGGGTTGTTAGAATCAAAGAGAGTGAGTAACGCCTTAAGGTTAGAGGCCATACATCAGAAACCATCTTGTTTTATTGTTAAGTGAGGGCAAACGCCCATAGTTACAGGACAAAAGATCAATTTGCACTGTTTTCTTAAACAAAACCATTTTGCTTTGTGCATATTTTAAATTAAAAAGGACCCTGGTGAAAACATGAAAATATCAATTCCCACTGCAAACCGGACAGAACAGTCTCCGATACAGATATTTAAAATTCTTAAACTACTTAGTATACCGCCATCTCTTTGCTCATTCACTTCTTCCCCTTGAGAGGCACTTTCTTGTGGCTGCGTTGAATTGTACGAGGTTATCACCCCTGTCCTGTCCCCCTCCCCCCCCGGCCGCCGCCGCCCAAACCCGTTCTCTATGTAAGCAGTTCGAATTCACCCAGTTGCACTAGAAAGAGTATCACTTTGAGCAAGTAGACCGAATAGACTGAAGGGCCTAACGAAACCACCAAGGCAACCCCCATCCCCATCAAATTCCCCCCCAGTAAGCAGTATGATAGCCTAGAAAAGAAAACACTAGCTTATGCTAAAATTTCTACATTGTTTCCAGCAATTCTTCGCAAAACCCACATGCCATATGCACCAAACGAGAGAAATGCAAGAACCCATATTCAATTCAGGGTGGTGGAGTTCAATGGATGGAACCTCTTTGTTGACGTCGGGATGGTACTTGAGGGCGAGCCTCCTGTAAGCCCTCTTGATCTGTTGGGAAGTAGCCGAGGGGGGAACCCCCAGTACCTCATAAGGCGACTCCCTCCTGCTCGCTCGCAGAACGCCGCGGCTGCGCCGCCTTCTCCTCTCCTCCTCCTGCTGCCTCGTCACGTTGTTCCAGCCGAAGCTCCTCTGGTTCCGCAGCGGGGGACATGGAGAAAGAGGAGCGAATTGTCCCCGCTTGCATCCGCAGATGGGTAGAGGAGGAAGAGAGTGGCAGAGCTGAGGACAAGGAAAGCGCGGGAGAAGAGACCGGTCCGGGGAGACGCCATTCATCTCTCTCCACATGCTATCATGGTCGCAAAGGCGTAGTTTTTGCTCATCCCCTCTTTTCTCTCTCTCCTGCAGTGCTGCTCCCTCGGCCCCTCGCTCGCCTCCCCGTCGTCAGTTCTCTTCTGTGATCCGATAGAAGTGGGCCTTCTCTTTCATTATATTGATTAAATGATATCTATTAAGGAAACTCTAGAATTAACCCTCTTATAATTGCAGAAATATCAGCCTTATATACATATTAATAAAATTAATCTTGTTACACAGAAATACTCCCGTGGTTAACTGCCATCAAGAAAAATATGATGACGTATTAACGGAGTAATATTTTTGCAATTATGTTTATGTAGTAGGATCACTTTCGCACTTAGTCTTTACAATAGGGTTATTTTTGTCTTAACAAGTTAAGACACTAAGAACATTTTTCAACTATAGCTAGATTTTAACTCTAAGTTAGATTCATTTATCTGACGGTAGATAACAATGCTTATGGGAGCGGAATTTTCGTACATATTTTTACACAGTGAAGCTATATATATCATTATACATATGTGGCATTTTTTTCAATTATTTATGTAAGAGAATTATTTTATAAAATTTTATCTTTTGTTTTTGGGGGGAAGAATAGTTCAATTAGTTTATTTATGTGTGACCTCCTCCGTGGATAGAGTTTAAATTATGTCATTTATATCAATTTTTTATTTAATTATGAATGATTTTTGTCCCATTATTTGTCCTATTTTGATGGCAACTTCAAGTCTAGATATAACAATATAGGAAGTAATAATCTTTGACATCATTTATAGGGAGTATTTGAGCAGAAGATCCTATGAATTCTTAAGACTACGCCGGACAATTATCCGCTTAAAATTTGAATCGAATTCGAATTCATATTCGTTTAAGCGGATAATTATCCGAATAAAATATCTGACAAATAATTTAATCGGATGTCAGATATCCGTTTATTAATCGGATACAAATTCGGATATTGAGATATCTATGTTGGATATTATCCGACCGAATATGAACCATTAGATAAACATATAAGGATACACATATGTTATATAAAATTAACTCAAATTTCAATATGTTGTTTGATTGTTCTTTTTTACCCCTTTTTATCTTAAAATATAATTTAAAAATAAGAATTTCACTAACACTCATTTGGTAAGTTATCTCTTATTTTTTAAGATGAAGTATAATTTTTTGATAACATCCCTCAAAATAAAAATAATTTCCACTCTTTTTTTAAGAAAATAACTTATGACGCTCTCATACAGCTCACAAGACTCACCTCTAAATAAGACTAGTAATTATCTGTTTAAAATTTGAATTGAATTTGAATTAGTATTAATCGAATAATTATTCGAATAAAGTATCCGATAGATAATTCGATTATTAATCAGATATAAATTTAGATATCACACTATCCACTCCGTATCCGATCCGTTTACAAGTCTATTTGAGACAGACACCATCTCTTGTAGTTTGATCTCAAGATCTTCTCACAATCTCATTTTTGTTATTCTTTTTATGAGATCTGTTTGATTTAAAAATCTCATTGTTGGATCCTGTAGTGCAGGAACACGGATCTAGAGGGGGGGGTGAATAGATCATATTACTAAAAACTATGTCCAATTAAAAACGCAACTAGCACACAGTGGAATATACAAGATTGAGAATTTAATCTAAACAGATTTAAACTAGATTCACTCAATCTCACCGAGCTCACACGATTGCACAAAAAGAAAGGATAGAGAACACACAATCACAAGAATCAAACCACAAGACAAGGGGATTTTCAAGGTGGTTCGGGACCATGACGGGCTCCCTACGTCCACCCCTCACCAAACCGGTGAGGCTTCACTACACGCTACAAAATGTAGCAACACGGGGATGAACCCCAAACCACACACGCTGCTTTCACAGTAAAACACACACACGAGGCCTTGCCTCAACCTGCTGCCACAGCAGCACACACACACACACACACTAGGGAACACACCCCGAAAAAATTCCTCACACGGAGTCACTACTCCGTCCACACACACGTAGGACAATGCCTACTCAACCACACGGGAGAAAGCTCCCAACAACAACACACACGCGGATATACTCCGCACAATCAGCACACATATAACAACACACACACTCGGAGACCCCCTTCTCCGAACACCCACACAAGATATTATCTCAAATGTATATGAATCAAAACATATATATGCTATGACCTCCCAACGAATTCTATAGATGAAAACTAGAAGTATGCATCAAGTATAGGGCTCCCCCTTCTTCAGCACAATCTGATTCTCCTTGCTCGTTGACGGATGATCATGATTTAGACATCATCTTCTTCGTCTCCTCGAGATGCACTTCTTTACCTTCTTCTAATTTCTTCTTCGCCTGAAAGAACAGATAGAAATGATAAGCTCCAAATCAAGCCTGTTTACATCAGAAAATTGATTAGCCTCATAAACCCCTCTACTCTCATCCTTGTGGTACCACTCCTCCTTCTTCTTCTGCAAGAGAAAGGAAGGCATTAGTTCATCTTTGTTGCTTAGGATGAAAACGCAGTACTAATAAGATAGCAATCAATAGATGAAAAAATGAACATGTATATATATATATATATATATATATATTGCACCTCATAGATAATCATTCAAGACCTTGAGCAATCTCAAACAAAAACACAGAAGTGAAAGATCAAGACAACTCCCTCAGATTTTCGATGAAAAGCTTCTGCAGGATGAGGAACCGTTCTTGAAGAAAGATGATCGATTCTTGCATGGATGATGCTTGTATCTTGATTCTCCACGTTGCTTCCAGTAGAGGATCGATTAGGGACTTGAATCCACGTTCTTCCCTTCACATATAAGCTCAAAACAAGGTGGAAGAGGGCTTGGGAGCTTCAACTCCGAACCTGCATACACAAGGGTTAGCAAAACACCCAAAAATCAGATCTCGCTTGTCATCCTTAGGGTTTGCAACCCAAGAGACGTATATAAGAGTTTAGGTCGGTCAAGAGACAGCTAGGGACCAGATCCACACTTTGTGGAGTGATTTGTGGAAGTTTGACTCGGATTGGAAGACTTTAGGGGCAAGAAAACGACGGTCAACAAAGGTGGCTAGAGGTCCGACCGGAATGGGTCGACCCTTGGGGTCGACCCTCGTGAGAGGGTAAAAGACCCAAAAGTAATGGGTCGACCCTTGGGGTCGACCCTCTCAGTTCCCCGTGCTGGAATAAAAAGATGACCCACAGGGGTCGACCCTCGCATTCCCAGAACCCAAACAGCTGGTTCTGGGTTCCATGGGTCGACCCTTGGGGTCGACCCTTTCAGGCAGACTACAAGAAATACACGATGTATAGACTTCGTGAATGCAGCGATGTGTAGACTTGCTGGCTGTATAGACTGGCTGATGTATAAACTTGCTGGCTGTATAGACTTGCTGATGTATAGACTTGCTGCTGAAGGATGTACAGACTTGCTGCTGTATAGACTTGCTGCCGAAGGATGTATAGACTTTGATGTGCCTGCAACCAATGTATAGACTTCTTAATGGATGTATAGACTTTGATGTGCCTGCAACCATTGTATAGACTTCTTAATGGATGTATAGACTTTGATGTGCCTGCAACCAATGTATAGACTTCTTAATGGATGTATAGACTTTTGAGCAAGATGCATGGACAACCCACAACGTATAGACTTGGCAGATGTATAGACTTGATGCACAAACATATCAGCAGGGAATGAGGATGTATAGACTTAGCATATGCATGAATGATGTACAGACTTTGTGTTGCGAACACAGGCTGTACAGACTTTGAATGTATAGACTTTGTGTTATGCAACAGACAATGTATAGACTTTGTGGCATGCAATGTACAGACTTGCCAGCATGCAATGTACAGACTTGATGTTGCGAATAGTGCACATGCATAAACAATGTATAGACTTGGTGGCATGCAATGTGCAATGTACAGACTTGATGTTGCGAACTGTGTACATGCATGAACAATGTATAGACTTGGTGGCATGCAATGTACAGACTTGCTAGCTTGCAATGTATAGACTTGATGTTGCGAACTGTGCACATGCATGAACAATGTATAGACTTGGTGGCATGCAATGTACAGACTTGCCAGCTTGCAATGTATAGACTTGATATGCACTTATGAGTCTTATAAAATCACAATGCATCCACATGATGATAAGTCTTATAGAAACAGTTGATGATCATTTCCACAACCATTTCAACCTTCATACACATGAAGACATGAACAACCATTCTCGCACACGACCAAGCAACAAAGGTAATTTGTAATCATCAAAATCACAATGCACAACAATCTCCCTCATTTTGATGATGATAAAATATTATGTTATAATGCTCCTCTCTCCCCCTTTGACATAATCAGAAATGGGGGTCAAGATGGGGATACCATGATGGCAGCAAGACCATTTGACACCAATTGTTGAAAAACAAATGTGGAAATTGGAAATGCAAATGGAGACAATATGGTTATGAGGAATGCAAGATGACAAAACGATATGTAAATGCTCACAAGTGGCAGCAAGTAGAAATGGTGTATGGTATGACAATAATGAGCAAGCAAACAAGCACTCAAACACCCATAAAAAGATATTGACTCATGCAAGTCCGGATGAGTTAAGCAGATAAGATCACATGCAAAGCTCCCCCTTAGACAACGACATATTAGATGATTGGCTTTGATTTTCAAATTTTGAGATTTTTAGTTTTCTTGTGAAATGCATGAAACATGATGTATGACAATGATGAGACATGAAATGCATACAATGTGATCAAGCAGATATCTATAGATACATGCAACATAACTCCTTCACAAGAAGTGATACCAATTGATTTACAGTGAGGGGATAGGTGTAGGAAAAGTGCAAGTGAGTCATTAAGTTCAGAACGCTCATGATTACACATAGAGGATTGTGCAGATAAATAGGAGAAGACGTACAACTAATCAAACAACTAATCAAAATTTTAAAATACATATCAAATCAAATTACCATGTGCAAGTGAGTAACATGAGAATGAAGTTTAGCCATATGAATAACCAGATTTTCAAGTAAACACAATAGTAAGTGTACAAACTGCATTTCAATCGAGAGAGCAGCGTATTGGAGGCTTCGCTCTACCTCAATCAAATATATTATCAAAAATTTTCATACTGACAATCTGAATTTTTCTAAGAAGGATCATGTTCAAATAATTCCTTTTTACGCGAGGAGACACATGGAGCTCATGCCAGAATCCCCGATTACTCAGAATACTGAACCTTGTCACCTCATTTGAACAGAGATACTTTAGTCAACACTTTTCAGAAATGAACCACATCACGTCTCAGGTGACATGTGCCCAATTTACTCAGTGAAATAAAGCATTGCTCTGCCTTTTATTTCAACCATTTTTTTGTATGTGGAGGCATGCAACTTTTTCCTCAACTGTCTCTTATCATCCATGCAGCAAGTTGAATTACTTTAGAGTGTTGAAATGAAATTCCTATATCCTTATGAATAACACTCAATTTCACATTAAAGTGTATGAAGTGTACGAATTTGATTGAACATGTATGGAGAAAATTTAACTTAGAGCAGGATAGTGTAGCTCCCCCTATGTAAATGCAATAAGCATGAAATGCTCCCCCTGAGAGTTTGACATGAAGCACACTTATCAAGACTCAGATGCAACATTATTTAACAATGGAGTATTCGGTCGTAGAAATTTCAAAGGAAGAGGTTGAATAGCATATAATAACATGCAATCATACAGTGGAGATATGCATATGCAATGCAAAATGAAAAGATATGCAATTTCAGTTCTTGAAATGTTGGCCCCAAGGATATGAGACCAATCGTTGGAAGTATTCATTTTGGCATTTATGCAACATGGAATGTTCAAAATGATGCATTTCAAAATATGCACTATATGTATGCTGACAATGCCAACTATGCAACAAGACACACGATGAGCTTCATCTCTCAAAAATATATGTGAATGATATGCAGAGAATGATATGCAAGTATGCAATGTGATGCAAGATTTCAGATTTCACAAGACACTCTATATGCACCTAATGCAACTAAAGCATGACACGCATTATCAATTGTTAAAATATGAGGACACAATTTTATTATGAAAAGAGAATTCAGAAAATTCATTCAAAGCGTCAAAATCATAACATTTGAACTTTTCTTGAAAACAGTTGTACTTTTAACCAAAAAGATGAGTGGCACATTGGTAAAGACCATGGAACATTGATCAACTTCAGTCCTCAAGATGTTCAGCCATAAACATAATATCAACATGCTGAGAGAATGAAAAAATATCATTTTCAAAATTTTCAGCATGCAAAACTCCCCCATAATCAATGCATGATTTCAGAAAATTCATTTAAGTTGGATGCCATATGCATAGATGATTCATGGTACCGGGCGGAGGCATATTCTCACGCATGGTGATAGCTTTCAGACAGGCTTGACCTGCCCTTCCACATGTCACCATTTTATATACCATGTAATCATTGAAATGATGATCAGAAACAAATATTTTCTCATTTGACATCGGGGGTTTAACAAAAGGCATTCAATGGCTACACTCTCATATATGCTGCTCGGATGTTTCAATACCATTCAGCTAAGCATTCATTATCCACATTGTCAAGAATAACCAAGGGGTATTCAAACCTTCACAATCACTGTCTGTCAAGTTACGACATTAACATCAAGACCAAGGAACTTCAGCCAAACACTTTATTTTCTCACCTTTGTCTTGAGTTACCTTTATTAACATTTTCAGATTCTTTACTTTATTCCCCTTGTTGTCTTCTGCATCAATAAGCTCCTTTCTTTCTCTCCATGATTTCAAGGGTTGATGGTCATAATCAAACTTGCACGGTAAAGAGCTCAATTCATGTCAATCTTAAGTCAATGCATATGAAGAAACTAACTTCAAGGCTTTTCATCACATAAGACTATCTCTCTCTCTCAACCTGCAATATCAGAAACTCAATTTCATATCAACCTCAATTCAATACAAATGAGAAAACCAATCTCTGTGCTTTTCTCTCACAAGACAATCTCCTATGAGCTGCAAGTATGTATGATGAGTTTCAGCTTTCAATACAAGTGATTCACTCAAGCTGTCATGAGTTTAGAGTTCAGTTTAGAAATTTCAAATGTAGCCCACAGTGTAAAGGGTCAAGTCTAAGCACATGAAGAACCCAGGTCTGTCCATGTGTAGTATAGATCAATGCACATGAAGGACCAAGTCTAAGCACAAGTGTAGACAAGGTTGATACACATAAAACACAAGACAACCTCTTCAAACCTGCATATTAGATACTTAAATTCCAGCAACATGAACTTAGAATTCACACAATCGATGTGCACAAATATGAACAACCAACTTACAAATCAATGTCAATTCAAGGACAAGCCCATGTTAACCAAGGCATCACACCAGAACTGGCCAAGTCGACTTAAAGCCTTCCTCTTGGCCTCAAGGCAATCCTGCAACAAGGTTCTCATTTGGTTGTTTTGGGTACCCAAATCTTCTTGGGTCCCGGATGATTAGTTGCACCTCTAGTGGGTGCCTTCCACAGTTTTTTTTTTGGGTATGCATATCATCAAAATACTTTAAGGAGCAAATATGCATGGTATGCCCAAACTTACCACAATAATGACAACAACCAAGAGACTTCACGGAATCAAATTTATGTGATTTAGCATGAATGTTATCATAATAAGCATGGAAATTTCTCTTCTTCTCAACAGGATGAGCATGAAATTTCTGTGGGTTGGCGAAAGTATGATTGTTTTTGACTTTGAAATTCTTTCTTTCATTTGCTTGCCAACACTGTGACACACGGTGTCCTAGCTTTCCACAATTAAAACAAGCAACCCTTTTTCTTTTGGAAACAAGTTCATTTTTGCATGCTTTCAAATCATCGATTTCATAATGAAACAATCATTCATCAAATGACCATGCTTACCACAATAATGACAATTGACATTTGTTGATTTTGGAGCATGGTTTTTGTGACTTTTGTGAGCATGAATCCTATTGCTCCTAGGTTGAGCCTGAGCCTTGGGATTTGATTTCTCAACACAAGAAGCATTTGACATATTTGAGGAACACGAAGCATGCACAAAAGATGTTTGAGTCTTTAGCCCAAAAGCTTTCTTTTTGGTGGGTTCATACCCAAGACCTTCTCTTTGAAAGTTTACCTTGGTCCCCAAAATCTTGTTCAGATTCTCTTCCCCATTCACAAATTTAGACAAAAAAATATTCAGATCAAGAATTTCCTTTTCAAGTGATGAAATATACAATTCATAGGAAATGATCTCATTGTCACAGGAAATGACTTTTTCATTCAATTGGGCATTGATGGTTTTGTAGCTCTCCATCATTTGTTCTAGCACATGCATCTTTTCAGAATCATCAACAATCAAACTTTCCCCTTTTTCAAAAGTAAGTAATTTTTTAGACATGGTTGTGTTTAGATGTTTCAGTTTTTCATTTAACAAAATATTTTCTTTTTCAAGAAACTTCATGCTGCCTTCAACCAGAGATGTCTGAATCAATATAGCACTGTTATCCTTTTTAAGTTCTTCATTTTCATTTGCAAGTTTATCATTCATAATCAATTCATTGCAAATATCCTGATCAATTGAGTTTGATTCCATTTTGGTTCTTAGATCTTTTTCAGTTTTCTCTAATTGATCAATTATGTTCTTGAGGGTAACATTTTCATTTCTCAAACATGCAATGGTTTATTTGTGGCATTCAACATCATGTTCTAAAAGTTCATTGAAGTTAACAAGCTCAGAACATTTATCACAAGAACCATTTTCATGGACCAAGTTTTCAGATTTCTTTTTCAATTTTCTATTTTCTGACTTGACTTTCTTATATTATTTTTCCAACTCATCATAAGCTTCAACAAGATCATCAAGAGTAAAATCTTCAGAATCTGAATTTACCTCTTCTGCACTTTTGTCACTTTGTTGATCAGCATCATCGGCCATGAGACATTTTTGCCTTTCCTTTTCTTGAGCTTTGATCAACCGGTCCATAAGCTCCTTTGCCGTCCTACAAGAAGATACAAATGGATACTTGTTAGTATTTATAGAAGCTTTCAATAAACTCAAAGCAGTAACAGTATCATGATGCATCATTTTATCATGATTAGACCACTTGGTCTCATCTAGAGGTAATATGTGTGGACCATGACAAATCAATTTCTAGAGACAAGGATTAATAGAATTGATCACCACACACAGTTTACCTAGCCATGAATTAAAATTCAAACCAGTGAAGATTGGCAAACAGTTCATTGATATATGTTTAGTAGAAAAATTCATGATTGTGGAATGCACTGGGATCACTCTGTAGATCACAAGATCTAGGGACAACAGAGCCTCGCTCTGATACCAATTGTTGGGTCCCGTAGTGCAGGAACACGGATCTAGAGGGGGGGTGAATAGATCATACTACTAAAAACTATGTCCAATTAAAAACGCAACTAGCACACAGCGGAATATACAAGATTGAGAATTTAATCTAAACAGATTTAAACTAGATTCACTCAATCTCACCGAGCTCACACGATTGCACAAACAGAAAGGATAGAGAACACACAATCACAAGAATCAAACCACAAGACAAGGGGATTTTTAAGGTGGTTCGGGACCATGACGGGCTCCCTACGTCCACCCCTCACCAAACCGGTGAGACTTCACTACACGCTACATAATGTAGCAACACGGGGACGAACCTCAAACCACACACGTTGCTTTCACAGTAAAACACACACACGAGGCCTTGCCTCAACCTGCTGCCACAGCACGCGCGCACACACACACACACACACACACACACACACACACACACACACACACACACACACACACACACACACACACACACACACACACACACACACTAGGGAACACACCCCGAAAAAATTCCTCACACGGAGTCACTACTCCGTCCACACACACGTAGGACAATGCCTACTCAACCACACGGGAGAAAGCTCCCAACAACAACACACACGCGGATATACTCCGCACAATCAGCACACATATAACAACACACACACTCGGAGACCCCCTTCTCCGAACACCCACACAAGATATTATCTCAAATGTATATGAATCAAAACATATATATGCTATGACCTCCCAACGAATTCTATAGATGAAAACTAGAAGTATGCATCAAGTATAAGGCTCCCCCTTCTTCAGCACAATCTGATTCTCCTTGCTCGTTGACGGATGATCATGATTTAGACATCATCTTCTTCGTCTCCTCGAGATGCACTTCTTTACCTTCTTCTAATTTCTTCTTCGCCTGAAAGAACAGATAGAAATGATAAGCTCCAAATCAAGCCTGTTTACATCAGAAAATTGATTAGCCTCATAAACCCCTCTACTCTCATCCTTGTGGTACCACTCCTCCTTCTTCTTCTGCAAGAGAAAGGAAGGCATTAGTTCATCTTTGTTGCTTAGGATGAAAACGCAGTACTAATAAGATAGCAATCAATAGATGAATAAATGAACATGTATATATATATATATATTGCACCTCATAGATAATCATTCAAGACCTTGAGCAATCTCAAACAAAAACACAGAAGTGAAAGATCAAGACAACTCCCTCAAATTTTCGATGAAAAGCTTCTGCAGGATGAGGAATCGTTCTTGAAGAAAGATGATCGATTCTTGCATGGATGATGCTTGTATCTTGATTCTCCACGTTGCTTCTAGTAGAGGATCGATTAGGGACTTGAATCCACGTTCTTCCCTTCACATATAAGCTCAAAACAAGGTGGAAGAGGGCTTGGGAGCTTCAACTCGAACCTGCATACACAAGGGTTAGCAAAACACCCAAAAATTAGATCTCGCTTGTCATCCTTAGGCTTTGCAACCCAAGAGACGTATATAAGAGTTTAGGTCGGTCAAGAGACAGCCTAGGGACCAGATCCACACTTTGTGGAAGTTTGACTCGGATTGGAAGACTTTAGGGGCAAGAAAACGGCGGTCAACAAAGGTGGCTGGAGGTCCGACCGGAATGGGTCGACCCTTGGGGTCGACCCTCGTGAGAGGGTAAAAGACCCAAAAGCAATGGGTTGACCCTTGGGGTCGACCCTCGTGAACAGCCGTGCTGGATATGGGTTTTAGCTCACAGGGGTCGACCCTCGGGGGGTTTTGAATTTCTGGACATATGGGTCGACCCTTGGGGTCGACCCTCTCAGTTCCCCGTGCTGGAATAAAAAGATGACCCACAGGGGTCGACCCCATGGGTCGACCCTCGCGTTCCCAGAACCCAAATAGTTGGTTCTGGGTTACATGGGTCGACCCTTGGGGTCGACCCTTCCATGGGTCGACCCCAGGGGTCGACCCTTTCAGGCAGACTACAAGAAATACACGATGTATAGACTTCATGAATGCAGCGATGTGTAGACTTGCTGGCTGTATAGACTTGCTGATGTATAAACTTGCTGGCTGTATAGACTTGCTGATGTATAGACTTGCTGCTGAAGGATGTACAGACTTGCTGCTGTATAGACTTGCTGCTGAAGGATGTATAGACTTGCTGCTGAAGGATGTATAGACTTTGATGTGCCTGCAACCAATGTATAGACTTCTTAATGGATGTATAGACTTTGATGTGCCTGCAACCATTGTATAGACTTCTTAATGGATGTATAGACTTTGATGTGCCTGCAACCAATGTATAGACTTCTTAATGGATGCATAGACTTTTGAGCAAGATGCATGAACAACCCACAACGTATAGACTTGGCAGATGTATAGACTTGATACACAAACATATCGGCAGAGAATGAGGATGTATAGACTTAGCATATGCATGAATGATGTACAGACTTTGTGTTGCGAACACAGACTGTACAGACTTCGAATGTATAGACTTTGTGTTATGCAACAGACAATGTATAGACTTTGTGGCATGCAATGTACAGACTTGCCAACATGCAATGTATAGACTTGATGTTGCGAACTGTGCACATGCATGAACAATGTATAGACTTGGTGGCATGCAATGTGCAATGTATAGACTTGATGTTGCGAACTGTGTACATGCATGAACAATGTATAGACTTGGTGGCATGCAATGTACAGACTTGCCAGCTTGCAATGTATAGACTTGATGTTGCGAACTGTGCACATGCATGAACAATGTATAGACTTGGTGGCATGCAATGTACAGACTTGCCAGCTTGCAATGTATAGACTTGATATGCACTTATGAGCCTTATAAAATCACAATGCATCCACATGATGATAAGTCTTATAGAAATAGTTGATGATCGTTTCCACAACCATTTCAACCTTCATACACATGAAGACATGAACAACCATTCTCGCACACGACCAAGCAACAAAGGCAATTTGTAATCATCAAAATCACAATGCACAACACTCATTAAATATATTACTTGCGTAAAAGTTACGAAATAATAGCCTACATACTTCCTTCAATGGGGCGTTTTGATCAAATGATATACTGAAAACCTATTTTAAGAATCAAGTTTCAATTATAGTTTATTGATAATATCTTCTTAGTTAAACCTTTTCCTTTATTCCTTCCTTTCCCAAGGATCTTGCCACATTTTCCTATGAAATCTACATCTTTTATGTGTCCGTATTTTTACTTGCTTCTGTGTCTATGCTCCAAATTCTCATCTTGCATTCTCACATTTTATTTTCGTTTAAGAGGGCCATATCATCTTTAACATAATTAAACTTGTCAGTGTAATGGATGTAAAGCAGATGTGTTGTTATTCACATCTGACCTCTTAACATATTGTCAATTATCCATTATATATACTCCATGAATAATTAATTGTAACTTTTGTCCATGTTTAAACTTGTAAGCATTATAATTCATAAAGATGATGATGACGATGATAATGGCACCATCTTGTAAAAGGTTGATGTTGAAATTTCATCTCAGATTTTTTAATCATTCGTTAGATATGTCATCCAAGATTTGACGTACCATATGTTACAGTATGTACAAGATCGTATCAGTCAGTGACCGATGCATGATATGCAATCGATACGGTACAATTGATTTTTGATGACAATTGTGAGATTCGAACAAAAAATCTCATGTTCAAATGTGAGACCCTCTAACCAATTAAGTTACACATGATTTTGTATCATATTTTACTATAATAAATATTAATTATATAAGTTTTCATTTTTGATACATAGTGATACGATGTGGTATGATACCGTATCGTACCGATAAAATATTGGTACGATCGATAGGATCGGACCGTCAAACCTTGATGTTACCCGTAGAATCGATACAGGGTGCCCATTTGGGGCAAGTAGGATGTGTAGTACCCCCATCACCTTCGCAAGAGGGCTAGCCTCTTCGCGAAGGAACACGGTTCAATGCCACATTGGGCCTTTCTTCTCTCACAAGCCACCGCCCTCTCCTCTCCACACCACCTCATTCATGCGACCTCTCGCTCATTTTTCTCCCTACAAATACCCAAAAGGGGGCATGGGTTTTTTGTGTGTGAAGGTGTAATGCTAATGGTCGATGCACTCTTTATCCCTCGTGCATGTGTGTGAGGAAGGCGGTATGTGTAGAGAGAGAGCATGTGTAAAAGATATGTGCATGTGTGTAGAGAGAGAGAAGTGCGAGAGTGAGGTGCTAGCGACGGCTGTGACATCCTCATATCTTGATCTCTCTCCACTCCTCTCTCCCTGTCCTTCTCCTCTGTGTTAGACAGAGGGACGGGGGTAGTTTGTCAATGAGTCGATTGCACTCATGGTGGTGGTCATGGGAAATCCCAGTCCCGTGACGGTTCTGATTTGCATCTTCGAAATAGCATTACCATAGTCTTTGAATTTGGAGCATGGACCCTTGGAGCCGACTCTAATAACAGACTCCATGAATCCGCGACGATGTACAGGTAGGGATCGACTCTGGTAGTCATCCTTGTACTCGTACAAAGGTATGCACGCATTTTACATTTCTAGTGGTATATGTGTACGTCCTGCTTTCGATACGAGATTTATCGTCCAACTTTGAATTTGTTTTATATATATATATATATATATATTGTCTCGAGGTTATCCAACAAGATATAATGACCCTAGACTAATAAGGTGAAGTTTCTTGAACGACAGTGGCTCACCATGATCATAATTGTAGAGGCAAAAATATGGCATCTCGAACCTCGTATTATACTTTTATTATTTCTTTAATGTGAGAGAGGTATCACTAAAAGAGAAGGCGAGATTAGGGACGAAATTTTTTCGTCCCAAATTTGGGAGGGATTTGAGACGAAAATTCATTCTGTCTCAAATCTTCTTCAACGTGAAAAATGTCACGAAGATTTGAGACGGAATGAAAATCTATCTCTAACTTGGGACAAATTTTCATTGTCTCAAATTTTTATTATCATTATCAATTTTTAAATAATAAATTAAAATTTGAGACGGAAATAAAATCGTCTCCAATCCATCTCAAATTTGGGATGGATTTGGGACTGATTTTTAGTCTGTCCCTAATTAGGCATAGATTTGAGACAACATTTTATTTTATCTCAAATCAGTATTAACATTATTTATATTTTTTTAAAAAAATAAATTACTATTTGAGACGAAAATAAAACCATCCCAAATATGTCCCCAATTTGACACAGATTAGGGACGGGTTTTATTCCGTCCTTGAAATTCATTCCGTCCCAAATCGTTATTAACATTATTTTTTGTTTAAAGAAATTGTACGTATATTTAAGACGGAAATAAAACTGTCCTAAATTTATCTCAAATTTGAGATGAAATTCATTATGTCCCAAATACTTTTTAACGATAATTATTATGTTAAAGATTTCTTAAATATTTGAGACAGAATAATAATCTGTCCCTACGCTGTCCTAAATATTTAACTTAATTTATTTAAAAAAATTATTGAAACAGAATAAAATACAACGGAGAGGCCCGACGAGCGGGCCAAACTCAAACCCCGAATTCGGCCGGTGGGCCTCGTGGGGCCGGACTTTTTGACCTGTCCAACTTGCTCGCGGGCCGAAAAGGGCCTTGAAGTCTGGCCCAAAATCGAGTCATAATCGCCGATCTATCTGGCCAGTCCAGCTCATTGACTGCCCTAATTTGTACTAGTTGTAAATTCATCGTAATTTTTTTTCTAATATTTTATATCTATATATTCAAATAATATAAACTTAAATTTACAAACGTCGTCAAACGACACCTAACTCAACATTACGAAGATCCAACCGTTGGATTTGCTCACAAGCAACATCTGACCATATGTTTGATCTTGGATCAAGAGTTGACCATTGAATTTAAATTTGACGAAGATGTAACTGT
Source organism: Amorphophallus konjac (assembly GCA_022559845.1). Taxonomy (NCBI): domain Eukaryota; kingdom Viridiplantae; phylum Streptophyta; class Magnoliopsida; order Alismatales; family Araceae; genus Amorphophallus; species Amorphophallus konjac. The sequence continues at coordinate 34,604,084 of CM040126.1, forward strand.
TGAATTTACTCCCGATATAAATATGACCGTTAGATTTAATCCGTTTGAAGATGATCCAACTGTTAAATTTCCTCTTGATCTAAATCTATGTAGTCTCGATCGAAATCTGATCAAGATCCGACAGTTATATTTACCACTGATGCTTACATAAGCCATTCCGCGAAAACATGCAACCCTTGAAAAACACGTCATAAGGAGCCTTGGAGAAATTCCAGGGGACAACTCTCTGATACTTAAGTCAACAAAATAGTTGGGCAAGAGAAGAGAGTGCTCGGAGTGTGGAGAGGAGTGCTCGGACGAGGGAAATGGTGATTCTTAAGAGTGAGGAATAGCTTGGGTGGTCTTTGTGAGTAGATTACGTACCATCCCCTTGGCTGTCTTCCCAGGGTCTTACTTATAGGTTTTACCTTGATCTCATCCGTTTCCATTACTTCTTGACTTAATTAGCGTAGACGTGATAGTGGAGCGATATGTTGCCTGATTGTGGGGTCGTCGGTTACCCGTTCATCTGCTTCATAAGAGGTGAATGGGTGAAATTATTAGCCGATAATCTAGAGACATAAGTGATGACCCGACGCATGGTCGTTTCCTGGGATAACGCTCGACATTATTGTGATAATGGCCACTTGATTGAGTGTTGTGAGGAACGTGGGGAACGACCGTCTGCGGAGCACATACTTAGATACTGAGCCAGTCCTAAATAGGCTTTTATAGGTGACGTCTTAGTCTGTGTGTCGGTCGATGATGGGCTGTAGTGGACTTGGTGAATTTTCCCCTCCTCAATAACCATGACGAGGTCGATGATAGAGTTTTTTTAGTTCTTACGATGACACAAACTAGTGCATCCCATTTGTGTGGGTCTCCATGCCCTCAGATTATCTGAGCCCATCTATCACATCCTCTAGGCTCGCGCCTAAATAAAATAGATCAACAAAACTGATGTATCCAACTACAAGAGGGACAATCTGTACGTAGACCAGTATGGATTAAACAAATAGGTAGGCCCTAGCCCATTAGCCCATTTTATTTTGACCCAATCCTCCATTTTCTTATCCCTTAAATTCGATCATATGGACCAATAAGAAAGGAGTGCTTGGTTGTACTACACAAGAAAGGCATTTAGAAAATATTGAGTAATAATTACTGCACCACTTCTAATGCAATACTTCCTTACTTAATTAGTGTAGACACGGTAGTGGAGTAATATGTTGCCTGATTATGGGGTCGTCGGTTACCCGTTCATCCGTTTCATGAGAGGTGAAAGGGTGGAATCACTGGCGGGTAATCTGGAGACGTGGGTGATGACTAGATGCTTGGTCGTTTCCCGGGATAACGTCTGCCATTATTGTGATAATGACTACCTGATTGATCGAGTGTCGCGAGGAACATGGGGCACGAACGTGCGTGGTGCACGTACGTACTTGGATATCGAGCCAGTCCTGAATAGGCCTTTATAGGCGACGTCCTAAACTGTGGGCCAGTTGATGATGGGCGGTAATGGACCTGAGGAATTTCCCCCTCCTCAATAACCATGATGAGGTCGATGATAGAGCATTTTAGCTCTTACGATGACACACGAACTAGTGCATCCCATTTGTTTGGGTCCACACGACGTCAATTTATTTGAGCCCATCTATCACATCCTCCAAACTCATGTCTAGATAAAAATGGATCAACAAAACTGATGTATCCAGCTACAAGAGGGATAATCTATAGGCCGGTACAGATCAAACAAATAGGCAGGCTCGGGCCTAGTAGCCCGTTCTCTTTTGGCCCAATCCTCTATTTTCTTGTCATTTAATTTCTATCAGTTGGATATGGACCAATAAGAAGAGAGTGTTTGGTTGTACTACACAAGAAATGCATTCAGCAAATATTGAGTAATAATTACTGTTGGAGAAGTGTGGAGTTTGACCCTTACCTTAGTAGGTTTTTCTTTGTCTTTACGAAAATTTTGAGGGGTATTATTGTAATTGTACCCATAGTGTGTTGTCCTAGACTCCTTGTATTTAAGACAACATCTCTTGTAATTATGTATTCTTTTGGTGAAGAGAAAGAGAACTCAGTGCGACAATAGACGTAGGAAGGCACATCTCTCCGAATCACGAAGTTCATGTGATTTGATCTCTTCTTCCCTTTTCTTTCTTTTTTCTATGTCATTGTCCACCGTACTCTGATTTCTTAACAATTACTACACCACTTCTAATGCAATAAGTAACACCTGGATTCTGTGAATGTAATTAAACACTAGCCGCAAGTAGCATCCGGAGCGTCCCCCCCCCTCTGGCCATGGCCGGCGTGGGGGGGGGGGGGGGGCTCCTGCCCTCCCCTCCCCTTCCTGGGTAGTCTGTGCCTCCCCCCTTCCCCCTCTGGTCCCGTTTCCCAGCTGCTGCCCTTCGCCGGTGGCCTCATCGTTCTCTCCGCAGCGTCCTTTGTTCTCAGCTCCGACTGTACGGACGTGCCCTTTCGCCCTTCGCCGTTGCTGCGGCCGGTGCGGTTCTTCCTCTGAGGCTCCCTCTGGCGGTTTCCCTACTTCCTTGGGCATTTCTCCGCGGCCTGTAGCCCGACACGCCTTTTCCCACTCCTTCACGCCTTCGCTCGTTCCCGCTCTAGGGACGTCCAGCTCCCCTCCCTGTAGACACGGCATTTTAAGCATTATGCTGAGCAGATCCCGTATTACACTAAGACGCCCCAAAGTGGCTCGTATGGTTAAGTTATCTGAATGATCTCCAATTTTTATCTGATAATCTTGTCTCACGAAAAGTAAATTATTGTTTCTTGTAATAAATGAGACCATCGTCAAGGGGTTCGTGGCTATGCTTTTCTTACAATAGATGTGTTAATAGACTCACCCCATCCTTGTCTACATGAAAACTTCTTGTGTTGATGGACTTGGAATCATGTGCTAATGGACTTAACCTGTTCTTTCTACAGAGAAGTTGGTGTGTGCTAGTGGGCTTGGCCCATTCTTATTCAAAAAAAATGTGTATAAAAATATGTGTGCTAATGGGCTTGGCCCATGCTTGTTCCAAAAATAAATAAATCAATTTTAATGGGCATGGCCCCATCTTTAATTACCTAAATTATTCCCTCACCCCCTTCCCGTGTCTTTAGGATCTATGCCCCCTCTCATTCATGGGGGGAGTCTCTCGATTCTCTGATTTTTTTTCCAAAAAACTCACACTCACACACCCCACTTCTGGCTAGTTCCCTCCCTCCTCCATCTCTCCCTCGATCTCCCTCCGTTTCTTCCCTTCCCTCACACCCTCCTCCTACCTCTGGCTGGTTTCTCTCTTTAGTTCTCCCCCATAGCTCTCTCTCTCGGGCTCCCGGATCTCTCTTTCTCCCCATCTCTCTCCCTCCCTCTCACGCTCTGCACACTCTGTTTTTCCCTTCTCTCCATTCCCCCATCTCTGCAACCCTCTCCCTTCTACACCCCAACCCTCACCCGCTCTCCCCCTGGGCCTGCTAACCACCTCCACCGTCTCCCCTCCCTCTCTCCTTCTCTCCCTCTGCAGCCACCACACAAGCCACCCTCCGCCATCTCCCTCTCTCTCTCTCCCTCATCCCCCCCTCTTTCATTTCTGTTCTCTCCCTCTTTCTCTTCTCTCTCCCTTACTCCCTCTCTTTTCTCTCCCTCTTCTCTCCCTCCCTCAATCTCTCTAAAAAAACAAAAAAAAAACTATTAAAAAGCAGTTCGCAGGGGGGGCCTCGTCGCCCGTGCCCCCCCCCATTTGAAAGAAGCGGCCGTTGCGGCCTCTTCTTCGTCCTTCTTCCGCCGTGACGCCCTCGACGCCGCCGTCCCCGCACCGACGCCACCACCGTGCGCCCCCCCCCTCCTCCGGCCTGCTCCGCCCTGCTCCGCCCGCCTTCGCCCGCCGCCGGCCGCCCGTCGCCAGCCGCTCGCCCCCAGCCGCTCGCCCCCAACGCCGCCCGCAGTGCCCCCGCCTGCACCGGCCGCCTCCGGCCCCCAGCCGCTCGCCCCCGGGCCGCCTCTGCCCCGCTCGCCCCCGGACCACCTCTGCACCGCTCGCCACCGCCGCTCACCTGCACGCCCGACGCCGCCTCCGGCCGCCGCTCCGCCTCCGGTCCCCAGCCGCTCTGCCCCCTGCTCCGGCCACCACCCCTGCCTCACCACCGGAACCCCCCCTCTCTCTTCCACTTCCCCGTCTCTCTCTCTCTCTCCCTCTCTCTCTCTCTCGCACCCCTCTCTCTCCTTCCCTTTCTCTGTTCTCCCTCCCTCTCACTCTTCTCTCTCCTCCCTCTCTCTCTCCCGTCTTCTCTCTCCCTCCTCTTTCGCTCTCTCGATCTCTCTCCCTCTCGATCTCTCTCACTTCTTCTTCTTCTTTTTTATTTTATTTTTCCCCCCGCCGCGGGTCTCTCTCTCTCTCTCACCCCCCACTCTCTCTCTCTCTCTCGCACCCCTCTCTCTCCTTCTCTTTCTCCATTATCTCTCTCTCACTCTGTTTCTCCCTCCATCTCACTCTTCTCTCTCCTCCCTCTCTCTCTCCCGTCTTCTCTCTCCCTCCTCTTTCGCGCTCTCTCTCTCTCTCTCTCTCTCTCTCTCTCTCTCTCTCTCTCTCTCTCTCCCTCTCGATCTCTCTCACTTCTTCTTTTTTTTTATTTTATTTTTCCCCCCGCCGCGGGTCTCTCTCTCTCTCTCTCTCTCTCTCTCTCTCTCTCTCCCTCTCAGTTTCTCTCTTAACATCTCTTTCCCTCTCTCTCTTCCACTTCCCCGTCTCTCTCTCTCCCTCTCTCACTCCCTCTCACTCTCCCTCTGCAATCTCTCTCTCACCCTCTCTCGATCTCCCCCTCTCTTACTTCTTTTTTTTTCTTTCCTTTTTTTTCTTCTTTTCTCTCCTTTTTTATCCCCCTCCCACCGTCCCTCTTCCTCTCACCCTTTTATTTTCCTTTTTTTAAAAACTCTCTTCCCTCTACTTCTCTCTCTGTTCTCCCCTCTCTCCCCTCTCCCTGCCTCATCTCTCTTTCCCCCTCTGCTCATTTCCCCTTTTCTGTCTTTTCCCCTTCCCTCTTGTATATACTATTTATACATATATAACATTTATATAAGTAATATATATATATATATATATATATATATATATTGGATACAGCATATGTATATGTAATATTTGCATATTATATAATATATATATAATACATATAATACATATAATACCTATAATATAGAATATATATATATGTAATATGTTTATGTGCATATACATGTGTGTATGTGTGTGTTTGTGTAGGGGTACGTGTCTGTGAACGTATGCACGTGTTGATTTGAAGTGGAAAAGAGACTTTAAAGCTGTCCTGCTGCGCCGTGTGCCTGCACCATTCTCACTTTGCTGGAGAAGCTCACCCTCGAGCCCATCACCCATCTCCGAATAAGCTTTCTTCCCCCCTTCGTCCTCTACTTTTATTTAGTTAATTGCATGCATGCATCGTTCGCCATATTCATCAAATTCCTCTCTTTGAGAGAATCTTAGTCATTCATTCATCATATCGCTCATCCATCCATTAGTTCCAAAGGGGTTTCAAACACCACCAATCAGGTGCGTATCTGTTTATGTTATTTTCAATATCGGTTTCTAAAGAATTGGTACTACGCCACCGTTGTCCTTATTTCGTTGTTATTTTTCTTTCGTTTGCTCTCTCTGTGAAGGGTTAACCAGTCCGTGAGTCCGCTTCTTCAATCAGCCGAGAGAGGAGGAGGAGCAACTCACATGTCCCCAGTTCGAGGATGAAATGCGACCTCCTGTTTTGAGGTACCCGGCTATCATGTCCCTCATCTCATTTTAATTCTTTCCCTTATTATTGTTATTTGTTGATTAATTTTCCACCCTCACCCCTCTCTATTTTGTCTAAAAACAAGTCTATCTTCCCTCTCTTGTTGTTATCATATATCGTTAAATCTTCATTTCCGTTCTTTTCTGTTTTGTCTAGAATACGTCTCTCACTCTACCTATACTTTTCTTAGTGGTTTTTCCTTATATCATATTATCTTATTCTATCATCTACCTCTCGGTTTCTTTCTTCATCTTCTCACGTCTCTCTAAAGACATAAAAACATAAAAAAATAATAAAAGCAACAAAACCCCCCCAAAAAAAAAATATAATAACAAAAGATAAAATAAAATAAAAAGAATAATAAAATCAGGGTAACCAAAGCAAGGCCCTCTTCGTCGGCCGACCGATCGAAGAGGAAGAGAGGACCCGCACTGCTCCCGCTTCGGCGGCAGACGCGTTCAGGACATTTCCTGTGGGGCTCTCAGCCCCTGGCAATCACACTTCCCTTCCCCTTTTCTTGTTATTTACTTTCTGTTTAAACCCCGTTGACGGAACCAGTTCCTCGCGGTGGTCTCATCTAACTGGTGCGGTGGGTTATCCCCCGCGACCATTTTATTTCATTAATTTAATTTCCGCATTCTAACATCCTAACCGTTAACTGTTTAACTCTAACCCTCCCCTATCATCGCTTCAAAACCCCGCGGAGAGTGACATCTCACGGCGGTTTATTTAATCCCCTTTTTTTTATTTATTCTAACCCCGATCAAGGAATTCGTTCCTCGCGGTGGTTTAACTTCTTGTACATTCATTCCAACCCCGATCAAGGAATTCGTTCCTCGCGGTGGTTTAATTTTCTGCACTTTCAATTCCAACCCCGATCAAGGAACTCGTTCCTCGCGGTGGTTAATTTTCTGCACTTTCAATTCCAACCCCGATCAAGGAACTCGTTCCTCGCGGTGGTTTAATTTTCTGCATTATTTTAATCTGACCCCGATCAAGGAACTCGTTCCTCGCGGTGGTCTTATCTAACTGGTGCGGTGGGTCATCTCCCGCGACCATCTTCATTCCAGTAATTCAATTTCTGCACGCTAACCTCCTAACCCCTAACCATTTAATTTTCGCATCCCCCCTATCATCGCTTTAAAACCCCGCGGAGAGTAACATCTCACGGCGGTTTATTTGATCCCTTATTCTTTTTCTTGTTATATATATAATTATTATAATAAAAATCTCGCGGAGGATAATACCTCACGGTGGTCTTTTGTATATAGTTATACTTATTATTTATATCGCTGCGAAAACCCCGTGAAGGCCAATGTCTCGTGGCGGTATGTACATATAATATTTATTATCTATGCTGCAGTAAAATCCCGTAAGGCCAATGTCTTGCGGTGGTCTTAATATGTATATATATACTCATTAGTGATTGATATTATTGCATTGCTGTTAGAACCCCACAAAGACCAATGTCCTGTGGTGGTACGTCTTTGTTTGCATCGTCCTTATAATTGTCTGGAGAACGATATACCGTTGCAGTTTCTCAGTCTTCGCGCCCCTCCTTTTCTGTTACTTAGATTCTCAGACTTCCCGGTATATGAAAAACTGCTCGTGGAACGGTAAGTCACGCTTACCGGGAAGGGGTCAGTTTGCGCGAGAGGGTCTTCCGACCCCTATCTCCGCCACGTACCGGGGTCCGTTCCGGACCCCTCTTCCCTTTCCCTATTTTCTTCCCTCTCCTTGATTCGATCTTTTATCCCCATCTCCTAAGACAGACGAGGGTAGACGACGACTCCCGCCGCCTATACCTTCTCTGCCGATCACTCTTTCATCATTGTCATTGTTTATTATTATTATTATATCATTATTTTTCTTTCCCTCGAGGATTGACGCCTTCCAGCCGTCTACACCTTTTTGGCGATCACGGTGGGACATCTTTTGTTTCCTTTGGTTACCCACATATTTTCGGCACCCACGTGTGCCCCTCCATTCGGCACCCACGTGTGCCCCTCCATTCGGCACCCACGTGTGCCCCTCCACTCGGCACCCACGTGTGCCCCTCCTGATTGCCCCCGCGTGCGCCACATTCGTGCTCCCATTAGCACTCCACTCGGCACCCACGTGTGCCCCTCCATTCGGCACCCACGTGTGCCCCTCCACTCGGCACCCACGTGTGCCCCTCCACTCGGCACCCACGCGTGCCCCTCCACTCGGCACCCACGCGTGCCCCTCCACTCGGCACCCACGTGTGCCCCTCCTGATTGCGCCCTCGTGCGCTACATTTGTGCTCTCAGTAGCACCCCCTCCACTTGGCACCCACGTGTGCCCCTTCTGATTGCGCCCGCGTGCGCTATATTTGTGTTCCCGCTATCACTCTTGGCATTCCAATTTCACCCCTCGTGCACTACGTGCATTACTCCAGAGTCCCCTTGAAGTCTGAAGAGATTCTTATCATTACAGAAAAGGAGTGTTGTGATGTTTGTTTAATTTCTTTTATTGCATATATTTGTTGTCTGTTTATATATCTCCTGTTAAATTCAGCACTGCATTGCATATCATCTCCCTTTTATTTTTATTTCTTTTGTTCCATTTTTTAGGATCACCTTTTCCTGGTGAAGGAAGGACTCTCCGTCGGGAATTCCTCTCGACGGACTAGGATCTCCTCCACTGGGACCTCCGTAAGTCCCCGACATCGAAGGATTCCCTCTTCGTTCACTGGGCTGGTTGTACCACTGAAGTTCCCTGGAGATAGTTAACCCATTCGTGGTGAGTCGAGTGTCCTTAGATCACACGGTGAAAATCAATATTGCAACTAAGGTCCCTCCTGTGGTGTGAACATTAGATTAGGAAAAAAAAGAAAAAAGGGGAAAACCAAACGAAAACAAAAAAGACGTTAAACATCAACTTGTTTGTTAATCTTTGCTAATGGTTTGAGTGTGTATGTTATTACATTTTAATTAGAAAGAAAAAGAAAAAAAAGGGAAAACAAAAAGAAAACACAAAAAGGCGTTAAACATCAACTTGTTTGTTAATCTTTATTCTTGATTTGAGTGTGTATGATATTACGTTCCGGCAAAATCTCACGTTCCGAAAAAGATCAAGAAATGTCCGGGAACGGTCAGAATCCGACCCCGAGTCACCAGGGGACACATGTCCCTGCTGAGGACGCAGGTTCCTCCCGTGAGCCCTCATATGAGGTGCGAGCCGCCGTCGGGGAAGCATCCTCGCCACAAGATATTTCCTCCTTGCTAGGTGTTCTCGCGAACACACAGCTCAATTCCGATCAGATCCGAGCCTTTCAGGCCGTCTTAAAAGGGAAATCTGTTGATTCTACTCCTCAAAATCCAACACCAGTTGCTCTCTCTATTCAAGAGCCCGCACAGGCAATCCCTCCCTCATTCCCTCTTGTGCAGACAAGTTTGCAGCCTCCCTCTTTCCAATTACCTCCCCAGTCTCAAGTTCCACCAATTCTTCATCCAACATTTCAGTCAGTTCCATTTACTGATATGCCACGTCTGCAACCTCCCCCTTTCCAATTACCTCCCCAATCTCAAGTTCCACCAATTCCTCATACGACATTTCAGTCAATTCCATTTGCTGATATGTCACAACGTCTCTCTCATCCGGAATTCCCTTCTCAGGCTTCTGCAAGGCCTCAGTGGCCACCACAACCTGCTCCTTACAATGAGGTCACTCAATCTCTCCTTCATAGGATGAACAAGATGGACGAACAATTCTGAGATTTCAAAAAGATCGTGGATGTCAAATCCGCGCCTGAGATCTCTTTACCAATCCTTCCAGTATTCCATCTCCCTCCTTCTGAAATGCCAACGTATCGACGGTACATCGGCACATGCAACCCCCTCATTCATCTGAAGGACTTTATGTATGAGTCCTCGTTTTGGCAGAACGATCAAAGATCCTTGACATACCTCTTCAGGAGATCATTGGATGGTCCCGCCTTAGAATGGTTCTATTCCCTAGAGCCGAGTGAGGCTGAGAACTTCGACGTAGTGCAACGAAAATTCATACAGAAATATCGGGATAGGGTCGGTCTGATGCGGGACGGGACCGAAACGGGCTAGGACCTACGAATGCAATGAAGTGCGGCCAGCACTCGCATGCCAAAGGCAAGCCGGGCGCCTGACCTCCGTAGCGTTCCTCCGGGTGGAGGCGTCTCTTAACAAGAAATCCAAGCCCAACGACCGTCCCTATGAGGGAAGCGCGGGGATCTCAGCGACTAAGAAGCCGCCGTGCGTCTATGGGAATCTAGTCCGAGCTCGGCGCTCGACTAGGGCCACGGAATGGGTGCTCTCAACTCTCAACCACGCGGTGAATAGCAAAATAGCTAGGAACTTATACGCACTTCACGCGGCATGCTAGAAAGTATACTAGTAAAGTAAAATGCCAACAGTGAGGAGCTTCGCACGTACCTCAACGCCTAGGCGTGGGGAAGGAACCCCGGCTGAGATCGACAACCCCGATACACAAGGACGAACAATAGTACAACCCAACCATAAATGCCCACTCCTCGCAGGGAGATTACAGGCTACACAAAGAGATTCGGGGCTGCCGATGTACGGGCTGACGGGCAGCACTCGGTGAAGGGTTGGCCGCGAGGAGGATCCGAACAGTGGTTGGCAGATTCGCAGCAATGCGTGACTCGGCGGTGGAAGCTCCCACGACCTGATCCGGCATCCGAATGAGGCGCCGTCAGCGATGGCGCGTAGCTGGGTCATGGGAGGAAGTCTCGGCCAAAGTGGGCGCGCAGATTCCGTCCGTGGAAGCCGAGGGCAGACCTGCAAGTTACGACTGGATTCTGCTCCCAGAACTGCGCGCTCGAGCGAGAAAATTAAGAAGAATTAGACCCGAAGAGCGAACGGAGCTCCGCTTGTTGGAGGACGAAGAGGACGCAGAGCAGCAGGCCCCGATCGAAGGGTTCGATCAGATCTGGTCGTGGCTGAGAGCAGTAGGCTCTGGAATCCGCCGGTGGTCCTGGCGCCGGGTGGACAGGGCAGACCTGCGTGACCTCACGGGAATGGACGCCACGAACAGCTCGGACGTCGGAACGAGGCGAGGTCGGCGGCGTTGGACAGAGGACGAAGAGTGGTACGACCGGTGAAGATCCCACGTCCAAACTCGTAGACGTCCGTCCTGTGGGATTTTTGCAAGGGGGCGGACAGAATCTGGCTCGCGGGGAGAGGGGGTCCTGCGCGTGCTCACGAAGAAAATCGCCACGGGTGATGCCGATCTCCAAATGAGGCGAAACCACCTCGCACGCGTTGGCGACTCGCAGAAGAGTCACCCAAAAATGGGCTGGTCTCCCAAGGTCTTCACGAACAGGGGGTGGTCATCGCTGCTCTTGGAGGAGAAGTCCGGGCGCACCGAACTAGAACTTGAGAAGGGATAGAAGAGAAAGGGGCCCTCGGCGTCGCACCGAGGGATGGGGAGTCACACCCCAGGTTTGCTCCCGTCGCAGGAACAAGGAGGAACAGAGGGGGGCGCAGCCACCATAAAGTCTTGCTCAATAATATTCTTCATTATCTTTCTCAAAGAAAATTACAAGCTTTTATATGGGGAGGGGAGATGCTAGGGTGAAACCCTAGCCAAGAGGGAGGGGAGGGGGGTGCGCACATGGCATGGGGGAAAGGGGGGGTGCGCAACATGGCAAGGGGGGAAAGGGGGGGTGCGCACCACTCCTTGATTGTAGGAGTGGATTGGGGGATGGGGGCGGCCAAAGGAGGGAGGGGGGATCGGATGGGGAAGGGAAAGGGGGGGGGGGCGCACCCCTCTTCCTATAATCTAGGAGAGGGGCGGCTGCCACCTTCCAAGAGGAGGGAAAGAGGTGGGGGCGCCCAAAACCCTAACCCTAGGTGGGCCAAGCCTTGGGTTAGGCAGCCATGCCAAATGGGCCAAGGCTTGAACCAAGAAAGTGGCCCAATAGCCCTATCTCCTACCTAATAAGCATAAAAAGACCCAACTAAAGCCTAATTGGCCCCAATTGGCCTACAAAGGTCCACACAACTAATAAAAGTGTCCACGCAGGGACTAAACCAAGGCCCAGCATGGCCTAAAGCATAAATAACTAAAGATAACTCTGCTCGTCTGCCAAGTGATCGCCGAGCCAAAGGGATGCCGGCGAGATCCGTGTACTCCGTCGTGAAGTGTGGCGCGTGTCCTCACCAATTCTCCCCGGGTGGGAAGAACTCGACCCTGTCGAGTAAGGGTCACGGTCGCTAAAGTGGCGCTCCAGCAAGTCGGGGTCGATCCTCTCTAGCTCTCCTCGTGTGATCCAGGTGTCGTCTGTCGCAGGGCGCCCTTTCCAACGCACTAGGAAGAGTTGGTAGGCTCCGCTCCTGGTAGTGGTCACCTGCTCATCCAGTATGCAATCTATATGCTCGCGTTTCTGTAATGGGGCTGGAGGAGGTGGACGCTCAGAAGGTGTAACTCTCTCAATAGGAGGGGAGGGCCCAAAAGGCTCACTGGGAATCACCGCGGGATCCCGATATGCCACCAAATCTGAGACATTGAACGTCGAACAGATCCCATAGTCGTCTGGCAGCTCAATCTCATACGCATTCGACCCAATTCGCTTCAAGACTCGAAAGGGTCCAGCACCGCGGGCCTGGAGTTTCTTCACGGCCCCCGAAGGAAACCGTTCAGGTCTGACCCTGATCATGACGTACTCTCCCTCTCGGAACTCACGGGTGCGTCGATGCGCATCAGCTGACTCCTTATAACGTGCGTTGCTGGCCTCGAGGTGTTGATGATGCAGACTCCGAACTAGCTGTGTTGACTCATACCTATGTGAATGCAGTGGTGGTCCTGGACATCCAAATATGGATCTAACATGCCTATGACGCCTACCTGACTTGACAACATGGGGAGGACCTGGACAACCAAAGTAGAACCTAGCATGCACGTGTGTCCTATGACATATGGTAGACTCAGAAGGATGAATAATCCCAAGCTTACTCATGATATCTCCCCTATATGACGATGGACATGGTGAAACATGGGGAAGAGACATGTGTCCCTGGCCTCCTAAGCTCGGGCATCTGGATGCCTGCAAGGTGAGGTGTTGACTAGAAGGCCTAGGTGGTGTATGATAGTGGACCTCCTCGACGAGGTGGGGAAAAGAATATGGGTCGAGAGGCTCACTAGGGAGGGGATCGAATGGGTCAAAGAAATGATGAACCCTCTCGACAGGTCCCTTCACAATACTTGCCCATGTTCGACATTCGCCCAGGTGCAGATGATCACCTTCAGGCGATCTAATGTATGGGGCAAGAGGCTCATGAGGAAGGTAAGGAAGGCAAGGTTCCTCCCTCGGGACCGTGATACCATAAGAGGGGACGAAGTCAACCTCCTCGGGAATGGGAAAGGGTAAAAGGACCTCAGAGGTGATATGTCCCATGGTGTAGACCGAGGTAATAGACCCCAAAGCAGGGAGTGTAAAGCTATGACTATAGGGTTGGTCAGACCCTAAGGTCAACATATATGTCAACTCCCATTGACAATCTAAACTCCTAAGGAAGCCCTTCACATTTTCAAGAAAGCAGAAGGACCGAAAAGTGGTGTGAAAGGAGTCAAGGGGTACAATTGGGAGAGCTGGCTCCATGGATGGGTAGCAAGGGATCGGGGCATCTAGAATTAGGTCCTTCCTTAATCAGCTAGCTAAAGACTCTCCAATGACCAGTTCACCTTCGGAAGGTAAGAATGGCTCTATATGAGGGTCTAAGGGGGAATCATCTCTCTCGGGAGTGGAAATGGAGTCCTCTATGATGTGGAGGGGTCCCTGGCCCTCAATCGAGGGTCTCGGGTCGAGAGTGTCGGCCCTAACCTCCAACGGTTCAGGCACGACTGGGTGCTCTATGGGATTACTCCCTAACTCCTCAACCTCAGTTAGGTACTCATTGGCCAACTCCTGTTCAGCCTCGTAAGTCACCGGAACAAGCCCAGGTGGGGGACATGAGCCCGGAGGCGGAGTGGATCGCTGGGGTGGGTGGCTAGCGACACGGAGGTGGTCGGCACAGCGCCGTCGTGGAAGACGAACTCGCCTGGAAGGTGAGATGGGTGTAAGGTGCAGGTCCTCCTGTCCAGGTCGATGGTCGCTCTTCTCTCCTCCAACCAAGTTTTCCCTAAAATGATGCATGGACCAGCAAGTGTGTCGATCTTACACCATGCGCCATCGTGATATAGAACGGGGCCGAACCACCGTTGAAACTCGATAAAAGCTAAGCCACCGTGGAGAACAGTCTCCCCAGTCTTAGAGAGAGACTCAACAATGTCCTGTGAGACACAATTAGATGAAACCCTACTGATGAAGTCGATCTCCGTATGCAACCCATTAGGTAGGACGGCCACGGACATGACAGGGCGCTGGAACGACTCGGTCATCGGTATAGGGATCGGGTCTCCCGACGATTGAGTGGTAGGGGCGACACCTAGGGGTCGTGCCATAAGAGCCTCGAATTGGGCCACCAGGGATGACCAATCTGACACGTGGGCTCGAGGAACCACCATGGGGCTGGCGGTGAGCTGGACATGCAAGACTCAACGAGACAAGGATAAAACTCTAACTAGACACAAACCTAAAATGACAGTGCAATGGTAGGTTACCTAGATGAACTAAGAGACTCAATGCACCCTAGACAACCTAAAGACTCAAATGACCTAAGACCCCAATTTGTTAGAACAAACTGGTTCCCTAAGCTCTGATACCACTTTGATGCGGGACGGGACCGAAACGGGCTAGGACCTACGAATGCAATGAAGTGCGGCCAGCACTCGCATGCCAAAGGCAAGCCGGGCGGCTGACCTCCGTAGCGTTCCTCCGGGTGGAGGCGTCTCTCAACAAGAAATCCAAGCCCAACGACCGTCCCTATGAGGGAAGCGCGGGGATCTCAGCGACTAAGAAGCCGCCGTGCGTCTATGGGAATCTAGTCCGAGCTCGGAGCTCGACTAGGGCCACGGAATGGGTGCTCTCAACTCTCAACCACGCGGTGAATAGCAAAATAGCTAGGAACTTATACGCACTTCACGCGGCATGCTAGAAAGTATACTAGTAAAGCAAAATGCCAACAGTGAGGAGCTTCGCACGTACCTCCACGCCTAGGCGTGGGGAAGGAACCCCGGCCGAGATCGACAACCCCGATACACAAGGACGAACAATAGTACAACCCAACCACAAATGCCCACTCCTCACAGGGAGCTAACAGGCTACACAAAGAGATTCGGGGCTGCCGATGTACGGGCTGACGGGCAGCACTCGGTGAAGGGTTGGCCGCAAGGAGGATCCGAACAGTGGTCGGCAGATTCGCAGCAATGCGTGACTCGGCGGTGGAAGCTCCCACGACCTGATCCGGCGTCCGAATGAGGCGCCGTCAGCGATGGCGCTTAGCTGGGTCACGGGAGGAAGTCTCGGCCAAAGTGGGCGCGCAGATTCCGTCCGTGGAAGCCGGGGGCAGACCTGCAAGTTGCGACTGGATTCTGCTCCCAGAACTGCGCGCTCGAGCGGGAAAATTAAGAAGAATTAGACCCGAAGAGCGAACGGAGCTCCGCTTGTTGGAGGACGAAGAGGACGCAGAGCAGCAGGCCCCGATCGAAGGGTTCGATCAGATCTGGTCGTGGCTGAGAGCAGTAGGCTCTGGAATCCGCCGGTGGTCCTGGCGCCGGGTGGACAGGGCAGACCTGCGCGACCTCACGGGAATGGACGCCACGAACAGCTCGGACGTCGGAACGAGGCGAGGTCGGCGGCGTTGGACAGAGGACGAAGAGAGGTACTAATGGTGAAGATCCCACGTCCAAACTCGCAGACGTCCGTCCTGTGGGATTTTTTCAAGGGGGCGGACAGAATCTGGCTCGCAGGGAGAGGGGGTCCTGCGCATGCTCACGAAGAAAATCGCCACGGGTGATGCCGATCTCCAAATGAGGCGAAACCACCTCGCACGCGTTGGCGACTCGTAGAAGAGTCACCCAAAAATGGGATGGTCGCCCAAGGTCTTCACGAACAGGGGGTGGTCGTCGCTGCTCTTGGAGGAGAAGTCCGGGCGCACCGAACTAGAACTTGAGAAGGGATAGAAGAGAAAGGGGCCCTCGGCGTCGCACCGAGGGATGGGGAGTCACACCCCGGGTTTGCTCCCGTCGCAGGAACAAGGAGGAACAGAGGGGGGCGCAGCCACCATAGAGTCTTGCTCAATAATATTCTTCATTATCTTTCTCAAAGAAAATTACAAGCTTTTATATGGGGAGGGGAGATGCTAGGGTGAAATCCTAGCCAAGAGGGAGGGGAGGGGGGTGCGCACATGGCATGGGGGAAAGGGGGGGTGCGCACCACTCCTTGATTGTAGGAGTGGATTGGGGGATGGGGGCGGCCAAAGGAGGGAGGGGGGATCGGATGGGGAAGGGAAAGGGGGGGGGCGCACCCCTCTTCCTATAATCTAGGAGAGGGGCGGCTGCCACCTTCCAAGAGGAGGGAAAGAGGTGGGGGCGCCCAAAACCCTAACCCTAGGTGGGCCAAGCCTTGGGTTAGGCAGCCATGCCAAATGGGCCAAGGCTTGAACCAAGAAAGTGGCCCAATAGCCCTATCTCCTACCTAATAAGCATAAAAAGACCCAACTAAAGCCTAATTGGCCCCAATTGGCCTACAAAGGTCCACACAACTAATAAAAGTGTCCACGCAGGGACTAAACCAAGGCCCAGTATGGCCTAAAGCATAAATAACTAAAGATAACTCTGCTCGTCTGCCAAGTGATCGTCGAGCCAAAGGGATGCCGGCGAGATCCGTGTACTCCGTCGTGAAGTGTGGCGCGTGTCCTCACCACGGTCCCTCCTTCTCTATTACCGACCTAGTGGCTGAAAAAATGAAGCCGGACGAAGATTTCACCCAATTTGCCGATCGATGGAGATCCTTGGCAGAGAAAGTGAGAGACCCCATTTCAGAATCGGAGCAAGTAAAGATGGTCGTGTCTAATGTCACTCCACAATTTAGACACGTCCTGGCAATGAACAAACTCACCACTATGGAGGAACTGTATGAGAGGGCTCGATATATCCAAACACAGCTGAAAGATTCTCCCCTCATGCATATGTTCGAGCCACCAAAGCCAAAGATGTTTAGGAAGCCGGGCACGGGTGCCCAAGGTGGGGTAACAGAAGGGGTTGTAACAAATGAACAAGTGGGCGCGGTTGGCTATCCCAACCAGCAAGCTAATCCTAGGCCCCCACAACCCCCGCAATTCCCCTTTCATCAGGAGCAACAAGGTCAGCAACCCTATCGTCCTCCCCCACAAAACAATCTCTTCCAGAACAATATGCCTCAACCGCTCCATCTCCAACAACAACAACAGCGACCTCCTCAATATAATCAGGTTCCACCACCCGGGGATTATGGCCTCCAACAACAGAGAAGGCCGATCGGCCCTAGGAGAGCTCATTACCCACCTTTGCCGGAGTCGTTGCCGGACATCTTTAATGCTCTCATGGCTACTAATTTCCTCACCTTGCCTAAGGAAAAAGCCATATGGCCCACGAACGTCGACACTTCCAGATATTGTGTCTTCCATAGACAGCCGGGTCATACAGTGGAAAACTGTTTTCATTTCAGAGATTATATCTATGATATGAACGATGAACATCAAATAGATTGGGATGAAATGAGGCGATGCATCACCATGATGAAGGCCAGGAGACCTCCTCTTAGACAACAACAACAACAACAACAACAACAATAACAGCAACAACAACAGCTTCAGCAGGCACCACAACAACAGCCAAATATGGGCATCCTCCAGAATCCATTACCGGTGCACCAACAACCTAACCACCAAGTCAACCCCATCTCTTCCTTCCTGGAGGTTGGAAGAGGGCAGGATTGGCATACGGAAAGCGGCTCTGTCCTTGTCACCAATCACGTTCCTATCTAATCCCCACGCCTTATTCGTCCCGCACCTGTCTATCCTCCACCCGGAGCACAACCCGCAGTGATACCTCACTCATTTCCACTGCTATCACGTCCTCTCATCTGCGCCGCTACTGATGACCTCCCTTCGAGTCTCCAGCAAACACCCTCCACTTCCACCATAACACCGTTACCCTCAAAGCCTCTCGTCATTTCTCACGCCTCCACTTCATCATCCACCTTCATTCCGCCTCCACTAAACAAACCCATTATTGTCCAACACCCTTCCGAGGCACCATCTACCTCCACCGCAACCCCTTTACCCTCGAAACCCCTCATTATTCATCACCCATCCGGGACACCATCAACCTCTACTATGCCTCCACCTTTTAAACCCCTTATCATTCGCCGTCCATCTGAGGCTTCATCCACTCCCACCATGCCTCCACCTAACAAACCACTCATCAGAGCCCCTACACCTATTATTGCCCCTGCTTCATCAATTGTTCCTCCACCACTACCCCTCGAACCCTTGCTAAACCCCATATCTAACTCTATAAAGGTGCCGCCAAAACCACAAGCCATGGTGCTCCGTAGTGGAAGGATGTTCCATCGGATTTTTCCCCAAAACAGTCAGGTCCCCGAGCAATCTCAGCCGGAGAAAGACACCGAAGAACAGCCAGAGGAGTCTATCCCCGGGACACAATATGACCTGTTGAAACACTTGGATAAAACACCAGCTCGGATCTCCATTCTCGAGCTAATCAAGAGGTCGAAAACCCATCAAGACGCCTTGATGGAGTATCTTCATAGGGTTATGGTAAATGAGGATCTCCCAGTGGAGAAAATCTCGTCAGTATTGACGCCAACTGATACACAACCGGCTATTATATTTCACCACCATGAGCTTGCCCCCAAGGAGGCTCGAAAATATGCTTTGTGTATTGCAGTCAAGATCAATGGGGTGCCTGTAGACCCATGTTTGGTGGACACTGGTGCGTCTATAAATGTGATCTCTATGATCACCCTCCAATCATGTGGGGTTGACATGGAACAAATAAGGCCTTCATCAATCACGGTTACGGCCTATGATAATAGCAAAAAGTCGCCAATGGGGATGGTCATCTTGAATGTAGAATTGGGCCCTGCATCAGTCTTTACGGAATTCCATATACTTGATATGGATCCCACATTCAAGGCCATACTGGGCCGCCCTTACATTGAGGTTATGAATGCGGTGCCTTCCACCAATCATCAGTGCCTGAAGTTTCCATACAAGGCTTGGATTATCAAGGTAAATAGCATGCCCATCTTTTCTACAATGGATGCTATTAGTACCTCATTACCTTCTGTTTGGCCAACTCACCGGTCAATTCTTTCACTGCTAGATGTGTGTGACCCTCGTCACACCCATTTTACACAAAAGCCACTTCCAACACCAAAGTCATGTCACCCTTCCCATGCTAAGGGATGGGAGATCATGAGAAACATTGGCTACCAACAGGGCAAAGGTTTGGGGGCACAATTACAAGGGAGACTGAAGTTGCCAAAGAAGACAAAGCTAACCCTTAGAGCTGGCCTAGGCTTTGGAGGACCACTTGAAGCATATTAGGAACCTCTCACGTGGACCTTGTACTCCCATTTCAGAAAGGGGCCAATAATGCAGATGGGGGATTGTCCGCAAGAATCACACGGGAAATTGCATATTGCCTACTTGGCTGAGGGTTGCTCGAGAGCTGCAAAGAAGGGGAAACACGATGACTCGGATTGTGAGTGGAACAAGTGGTTTGATATACAGGATATTTCCATAGCACTACAACAGATGTTCTCGTCTCCAGACTTAGAGGGGCCACTTTTGATCTCTGAGGTACCAAAAGATGTCGTTGACATTGCCGAAATTCCAAGTTTTCCTCGCCGAGAGGAAGTTGCCACTGACGGATCGCTTTCCGTCATTCTCTCTGATCATTCTCCTCAGCCGTTGCTGCTGACTCTTTCTTGGACCCGACGTTTATCTGATGATATTCCCAGGTCCCCTTCTCTACTCACATTCTTGCGTGGATTTCTCAGCCCATGCCAAATTTTCAACCATGATCTGCTCAATGAGCCATGTAACCCCCTAGCTATAGTTCCCTCCTCCCATTCTCTAATTTCTTTCAATTGTTTTGTAATTGAAAATGAAAATGAAAAAAAAACGTCGATTTTCAAACTCCTCAACAGTGCATCTCCTTTGAGGAGACCTCCTACATCTCTCACGAGTGTGCCCCGACTTACGGGCCACTCATTCAAGGTCCCTTGAGCGACCTTCTTTACCCCTCTATCGAGGGGTCTCTTCCTGTACATTCTTCAACTTCTTCTTCATCCGTAGAACAAGTCAGTCAGGTTAAGAATAATGAGTCAAGGGTAGTACCTAGAAGAAAATCCAAAGGCAGGGAAATTCCTCGTCGATTCCTTCTAGATCTAGCCAATAGGTGTCAAGCCTTTCTAGCCATTCCTCAATTGCTAGAAAATCCCATCCATCTGCCGGAGTTAGAATGTGAGGAGGATTGCACAATTGATGAGGGATACGGAGTTTATGAGCTCACAGATGAAGAGTACCCTATTGAAGAAGGGGACGAAGAATATGAGGACGCGGCTGACGCATATGCTAGCGGAATGAGGAGGTTTGAGGAACCATCAGCTACTATAGAAGAACCCACTAAAGAGATCAACCTGGGGACCGAAGAAGACCCTAGAATCATCCTCATAAGTGACAATTTGCCACCATCTGAAGAAGAGGCATTGATCGAGGTCCTAAAAGAATATAGGGACACGTTCGCGTGGAGTTACGAGGATATGTCGGGATTAGATTCCACCCTGGTCGAACATCGCCTAACGCTAAAACCAGGGTCCGTCTCGGTAAAGCAAATGTTAAGACGTTTCCACCCCCAAATGGCTTTAAAAATGAAGGAAGAGGTCGATAAGCTCCACAAAGCCAGGTTTATTAGAGTCATCCTATATCCTCAATGGGTGACAAACATTGTCCCGGTCATGAAAAAAGATGGAAAGGTGAGAATCTGTATCGATTTTCAGGACCTTAACCGCGCGTGTCCAAAAGATGATTTCCCCTTGCCTCACATTGACGTGTTGGTTGATAATACAGCAGGCTATGAAACTCTCTCGTTTATGGATGGATTTTCGGGGTATAATCAGATCCGTTTGGCGGAAGAGGATCAGGAGAAAACATCATTCACCACACCTTGGGGAACTTACTGCTATTTGGTCATGCCGTTTGGTTTGAAGAATGCTGGAGCTACTTATCAAAGGGCTATGATGGCAATATTCCATGACATGATGCATGTATATTTAGAGGTGTATGTGGATGATTTACTGGTGAAATCTAGGACTAGGGCAGAACACCCGAAAGTTCTAGCTAAGGTGCTGCAAAGATCCAAAGAGTTCAATTTGAAAATGAATCCAAAAAAGTGCGTATTTGGTGTTTCGTCAGGCAAATTGCTTGGTTTCATTGTGAGTAAGAGAGGTATTGAAATAGATCCCAACAAAGCTAAAGCAATCAGGGAGATGCCACCTCCGAGAAATCTGAGAGAAGTTCGAGGTTTGATTGGAAGGTTGTAATTCATTCGTCGATTTGTGTCACAGCACTCACAAAGGTGCAAACCTTTCTACGAGTTAACTAAGTCAGGAGTAGAATTCCTTTGGAATTCTAAATGCCAAAAAGCTTTTGAAGGATTGAAAGAATATCTGGCCAATTCACCCGTTCTAATTCCACCCACGCCAGGTAGACCTTTAATCCTTTATGTCTCAGTCCTGGACGACTCTGTGGGAGCTGTCCTAGCACAAGCCGATGAAGCGGGCAAGGAAAGGGCGACCTATTACTTGTCCAAACTCCTCAACCCCTGTGAGCAGAAGTACACAGCTATGGAGAAAACTTGTGCCGCCCTTGTCTGGGTAGTGCAGAAGTTGAAACATTACTTTCTAGCTCATGAAGTCCATCTGATTGCCCGAATGAACCCTATCAAGTTCCTTTTGGAAAAATCTGTCCTTACGGATAGATTAGCACGCTGGCAAAGCTTTCTTTCTCAGTTTGACATCACCTACATTCAGCAAAAGGTGATCAAGGGTTATGCCATAGCCGAGCATCTCGCTCACCATCCTCTTCCGAAATTCGACCCTGTCCAATCGGAGTTTCCAGATGAGGAACTAATGTCCATCAACCGATCAGATGATTGCATGTGGACGTTATATTTTGATGGAGCTCTGAATTTCCAAGGGAAAGGAATCGGCATTGCCCTCCTGTCGCCTGAAGGCCTTACATTCCCACTGGCATATCAGCTCAAATTCCCCGTTACCAACAATATAGCTGAATATGAAGCTCTTCTAGCTGGCCTGGAACTCGCTCATTCTTTTCATATCACTGAATTACGAGTCGTAGGTGATAGTCAACTCATTCTTCGCCAGGTGCTCACCAAATATCGCACTCGCGATCCCAAGCTCAAGCCATACCAAGAACTCACTGCTGCCTTTGCCAAATTGTTCGCCAAATTGATCTTTGTCCATGTCCCTCGTCATCAGAACATTCTGGCCGATGCCCTCGCCTCATTGGCATCATCTCTAAGGTTCCCTCTAGGAAGATGGTTTGATACCATTCACGTCTACAAGCGTCACGCCCCTGCAATCGATGACGCTTCATACGTTAATATCAAGGACATGATAGCAAGAAAGGCCCTACAGGAAGAAATCCTTGAGAAGAGAGAAATTATGTTGACAGAATTAGAAGAAGAATTGGCTGATGAGGAGAAGCCATGATTTTACGAAATTGCCAAGTATTACAAAGATCAATCCTACCCTGAAGAAGCCACATCGGAAGATAGAAAAGCCATAAGGAGGGTGGCACAGAGGTACGTGCTGGTCGGAGAAGTGCTATACAAGAGAAGTCTTACTGGTGTTCTTCTAAGATGTCTCGACGAAGAGGAAGTCTGGAAATGCGTCGAGGAAGCACACTCTGGTGTGTGCGGTGGCCATGTGAATAGCCAAATGCTTGCCAAGAAAATCCTTCGGCAAGGCTTTTACTGGCCCACCATGGAAGAAGATTGTGCCGTCTATGTCCGCAGGTGTGTCAAGTGTCAACTTCACGCCGATAAAATTCATTCCCCATCTTCTTCACTTCATCCAGTATCCTCCCCATGGCCTTTCTCCATGTGGGCTTTCGATGTCATTGGTCCTCTCGGTAATCCTTACTCCCTCACTAAGCAAAAATCATTCATCCTTACCGCAACGGAGTACTTTACCAAATGGGCCGAAGCCGAAGCTTACGTGGAGGTTAAAGCATCAACAGTCTGCAAATTCATCATGAAGAACATCATCGCCAGGTTCGGCATTCCAAACACGATCATCACCGACAATGGACCGCAATTCATTTCTCAGGACCTTCAGGACCTCTGCAAAAGGTATAAAATTACATTACATCATTCATCACCTTATTATCCACAAGGTAATGGACAAGCAGAGACCACTAACAACACATTGATTAAAATCATAAAAAAGACATGTGAGTCTAACAAGTTCTCGGATTGGTCAGAAAAGCTGATTGAAGCTCTATGGGCCTATCGCACTTCAATCCGTACTCCCACTGGGCAAACCCCGTTCGCCCTCACTTATGGGATGGAAGCGGTAGTTCCGTACGAAATTCTGGTCCCCTCTCTGAGAGTACAATTGGATAAGGACCACCCCTCGACGAACGTCGTGATTCACTCCTTGCCCAATTGGAACTCTTAGATGAGAAACGGCTGGCCGCTGCCGAGCATGCACGGGTATATCAAAACAGACTCACACGTTTTTATCAAAAGAATGTCATTGAAAGGAAATTTCAAGTCGGTGAAATGGTAGTGAAAAGAATGTTTGTAAAACCTGGTGGGCCGCGTTCTAAACTCCAACCCAATTGGGAAGGACCGTACGTGATTCAGGCTGTGCATCCTGGCAACGCCTATAGGCTAGTCAATGCTGAGGGGATCGAGTTATCCCACCCTTGGAATGGGCTTTATCTTAAGAAATACTACCCTTAGATAGGTGTACATAGTGTCAAAAAATGATGAAACAACAACAAAAAAAATAGAAAAAAATAACAAAAATATGTATATATACAACAACAAAAGATAAAAAAATAGAAGAAAATGAAAAGAAGAAAAAAATAGAAAATTCAAAATGCTAATGCCCGGAGATCACCATGCAGTTAAGTCATTGCATTCAACCTCCGTGTTGGGATAGGGCCTATTAAGACTTGGTAGGTTCCGGGTCTTGGTTTGCCAGAACCGTGGAGATTCCTGTCTGGCTAGTTCGGCTTATGCCCCCCTCAAAAGAAGGCAACATGCATGTACACATGTGTTCTATAAAAGATCGGTAGCATCGCTCATGGTGAGGCCTCACCTAGAAGGTCTCCAGAATGCTTAAATCTTCATTCTCTCTCTCTTCGACCGAATGAGATAGCCGGCGCCCTTAAAACGCTGAGCATGGAAAACACGAACACAACCCCTAGGGCAAGAGTAGGGCCCAATTCTTCGAGCATGGGTCAGAGCACGAGAAGAGGGCAGTGTCCCCGCAGACATCCAAGAGGGATTTCATAATGTCAAGATACTATGTCCCTCGCAAAAATCTATCAAGAAAAATCAGAAAAGAAGAACAAAATCAAAGTCAAGTGAAAAGCCTGGTCGTAACCGTGCCTGATCCCACAAATGAAACCCCTTTGACTGAAAGTCAAATTCTATACAAGAGGGGCCATGAGATGTAAATGCTCGAGATTTGGTCTGAAGTTATCCGAAAGGGAAAGTTAAGTGTGCCCCTACTGGCTCGCCGGGTTAACGGTTTTGCCGGTCCTCTCAGGAGGTTTGCCCCTAATACTCTTCCTTCTTCCCCTGAAGATAAAGGCTCAATGGAGTTCCTGAAGGGTGAAACTCACCAAAGTCTGCAACCACCTTTCGACACAAACGTATGGTTGTCCATCTTGGAAAGCAGAAGTCATTGTCAGAGTCTCCGTGTTTCTGACCGGTCAAGACCCTTATCTACCATCTTAATGTCTTCTAAGCCTAACCTCGGGCTTAGACCAATGCAAGCGCGTCACCTATGGGTGCGACGGCGTCTGATTCCGGGTCAGCGTCGCGCGGTTGGTCATTTGGGTTCCAGGGTGTTCCATTACATATCGTCTAGAGTTGTGAGGAAATAGACCCGGGTCGGGCAAATCATTTACCTTGAACACTTTTTGGGTGAATCCCTGTGGTCGGAAGCAATTGGGAGCCTAAGCATGGCATGACGGTATTGTCATCAGGGTAAGTCTTAGCCAGCAGGATTATCATTCGAGGAGTCTAGAGGCCCAAATCAACTTAGACGTGCACTTAGGATGCCTGGGAGGTTAGCAAGAAACCCTCGTTCTCATGCAGGTTAGATGTTATATCAAGTGGTCATCGTGCATTAGTAAAAATAAAAATAATAAATAAACCAAAAACAAACAAAAAAATAACGAATCCAAAAATCCAAAAAAAGCTAAAAAAATGTACATGCACAAAAAAAATGGAAATATAAAAGACCAAAAAAAAATAAAACAAACAACAAAATACAAAAAAAATGAATACACCTACAAAAACAAAACAAAAATCACATCTTCGCATGATCGCATTTGTATGCACCATTCATTTTAAATTCTCGTTTGCATCCGCGTGCTTGTCTGTCGCATTCATCATCCTTTTTTATCATTGCCTTTGTTAATAAAGGCTTGCCCCTTGACTCGTTATCAAGAATAACTCAAAATCACGTTTGTTTATTGAGCAAGGGGCAAGTCAGAGCAGAAATGCTAACTTGTTTGCTTAGATGTGTACAGGGATTCGGGAGATCAGAAAGACGCAGAGAACCAAGCACAAAACATTTTATTCCACTCCCACTCAACAAAAACAAACAACAAGAGAGAGCCTACATTAGCTCCCACCCTCCTTCTCTACATTACTCGTCTCGCCGCTTTCTGGACGAGAAACTCTAGAAGGTGCTATCCAACCATGAAAAGCGGTACTTCTACCGCTTTGGGGTCCTCTTTCTATCTCCACTCCCCGATGTCGATCTGCAGAGCAGCAAAGAAGCTACTAACACGAAAGCCACGCTCTCGTGCTCTTCGGTAGCGTTCCTCGCCGTCCTTCAGCCACTGCTCAGCGAGGCCGAGACTGGTCCTCAATTCAAATAATTGGGCCTCCATGGCTCTTTTCTCCTCTTTCTCGGCTGATCTTTTGGCCTTCTCTCTTTCCCTGTCCTTTTCCCTCTCAGCACGTTCTCTCTCTCTGTCATCCCTTTCCAGCTGAAGGGTGATCCTCAGCTCCATGGCGTCCCGAGAAAAATTGTCATCTGGCGACGCTGCAATTCCTCCTCCAGCTCCGCTATCCTGGCCTTCCCTTGTGATGCATGAGCAAACATCTCTTGCATCTCTTCGGCCTGCCATATCCGTCATTTCAGGGGTGTAATGAGACATAAACAAAGAAGCTCGGATAAGAGGAACCTTCACCTGCACAGAAAGCATTCCCTCTGCCTCCGCGGCGCGCTGTGTTACACGGGCAAGCTGCTCATGGAGCGAATCTAGTTCCGACGAAGGAATCCATAGACTGGAAGAAGCACCCTCTGCCCCTACTGCTGGTAGGGTTGCGTCGAGCCGAGCGCGCTATGATAGCAAGAAGTGACAGTGAGTGGCTAAACACCAAAACCTAGGGGTATAATTAGGAATATGCATTTGCATACATACTCACCGAGACATGTAAAGCCTCACGGGTGTCACCAAATTCTTCCTCCGTGTCCGCCAAGCGAGCCCGCAAGTTCGCTATCATAGTATCACGGGCATCCTAAACCCATGTCATAAGAGTCAGCATTACATTAAAAAAATGATAAAAAACTAATAATAATAATAAAAATATATATCAAAAAGTGAGAAAGGAGATACACCTCCACAAGTCCCTCAGGATGGAGTCGCTCTGCATACATCGCCCTATAGAGACGTAGATAATCTTCACTATCCCGGGCGTGCGACTCCACGAGCGTGCCACCCCGCTGCCAATCTTCATATTGTTCGGGGAAGCGCACCCGCCAGTCGACACAGGTTACCGGCCCACGTGTTTTCCTCCCAACGCGGGGTGGTGCGGTCATATCTACCCATTCCTGGGTAAGCCCTAGAGTCCTCATGACCAATCGTAGCCGGAGTGGCTCGATTTCATTCAGGCAGTGGACCCAAAGGTCCCGACCAAATCGAGGGCGACCTGCGATGACCCACGGTTGGTCGACATCGACCAAGCCCGAGTAAGGCCTCCAGATCACCTGCGTTGGCATGCGTATGTCTCCTTAATCACTCAAAAGAACCAAAAAAAAAAAGAGATAAAAGAAAAGATAAAAAAATGGAGTCCTACCATCTCTGTGGGGAACTCTTGCAGCTCACGCCTTAATACCATCAGCTGGTAAGATAGAGAGGCTGTGCTCATAATGGGTTGCCACCGCCGAGCTAGTGGTGCCACAGCCACACGCCACTGTCGAGCTCGCCCCATTGGGATGTAGTAATAACTCCATACCTATGTCGTCGCATGTCATCAGCATTTCATGAAATAGATTAGTTGCATAAATAAATAAACAAATAATTACCTGGAGAAACGGTATGAAGCCACTCACAGTCACCTCTCGATCTGTCCCTTGGGACAGACTTGCGAACAGATGCGCCAGCACGGCGGCTCCCCAGGCATATTGCCCTACCCTCTCTAGGTCCACCAAAAATTCTAGGAAACGACAATGGATGTCGTCTCCTTTGGAACCCAGTAGTAATTTTCCCAGCAGGAAGAGGAGGAATATCCTCAAGTCCATGTTTGATCTCTCCCAGCTACTGGCATCCACGCAGTACACAGCGCGGGACCCTCTTTCCGCTCTCTCCATGAACTCCTCCAAGGACTCGTTATCACGATGACGAGTGTCAGTGAGCCCCAATGCCTCCATGATAGATGCCTTGGCTATTGACCTATTCTTTTGGTCCTTTAATTCCAGACCAAGAAGCTTCTGAGCCACTTCGCGATAATCGGAGTAGGTGACCCCGGTCACCGCCTCACCATCCACTCTAAGGCCGGTGATTCGGGCCACATCTTCGAGACTGGGCACCATGTGCCCCCAGGACATCAAGAAGGCGCGACTCTCTGGGTCCCATCTCTCGCGCAATGCTTGAATGAGGGCGAGGTCGAGCTTAATGGGTTCGATCCGGAGGAATGCACCAAACCCCATCGCATCTAGTCGAGCTTTCTGGAAGTCAGGCAAGCCTCGATAGGCGGCCACCACTAACTCCCATGAGATGTGTGACCTCGTCATACTCTGTGGATTACACAGGAAGTGAGAAGCGGGTGCATCATTGAAATAAAAATAGAAAGAGAATGAGAAAGGAAGAAAGGGATCATGAAGAAATATGGGGAAGAACTGGCTCATTTACAAGCTCCGATTGGGTCCTCTCACTGAGTGGCCTTTCAACATCGGAGAGTCTCCTGGAACTACCACTGGATCTGCTCCTCTTCGAGGAGCGGGAAGACTCGCCCTCCACCCTGAAACTGGACTCTCCCTCTATCTCAGAGAATGAGAAACTCTTACTCCCTCCTGTCGACTTTTCACTCTTCTAACCAGTCTCCACAACTCCGTACTTTCAAGTGAAGCAGGCGGGGGGAGTATTTATAGGATTGAAGGGATATGATCCAGATCTGTCTCAGTTCCTCTTGCAATGGGCCTTGTAACAAAGCACCCATCTTTCACTCGAAGTGAACGAGGTCGGGAGCGTAGCGGGTTGATTCACACCCTACACATCTAGGTTCCCTGTGTTCATCATGACTCAAATAAATCTGAGATGAGGTCATCCACATGGAGAAAGGATAATGCAGGTCGACCTCTTCGAATTTGGGAGTGGACTCATCCACAGGAGAAAGGACAATGGAAGTTGATATCTTTGAATCCGGGAGTGGACTCATCCACAGGAGAAAGGACAATGGAAGTCGATATCTTTGAATCCGGGAGTTGACTCGTCTACATGGAAAAGGACAGAAGGGCGGTTGGCATCTTTGAATTCGGTGGTACATCATTAAAATTTGTGATGGATCCTCCCGAAAGAAATGACCAATGAGTCTGAGACACGATCCATTATCTCAGGGGAGTTCAGTTAAACACGTCACATGAGGACGGCATGAAAAGAAGAGGCGTAGAGGAGAAGGAACGCATGGAGGGCAAACCCGTCACATGAGAGCATGTCGTTCCATTCATACGTCTATATAAACTGTCGTGTTCACCGTGAGAAGAGGAGGGTGTACGAGCAACTTGCTAAATCTCGCACCACCCTCTTGGTCGTCTCTCTCCTCTCCTAAGAGGGAGGTCCCTGGGAGGTCATCTAAAGCTCTGCGACGTTGCAATTGTCTCATCGTATCACGCATTCTCACCCTCTCTGGTAGCGCTCCTCGCCCTCCTCTGGCCTCTCTCGCGACCCCAACGGCCGCGAAGCTCTTGAACCCGAGGCTGTTGGCTGAGCCGCCCCCTGCTCTGCGATGGAGACTACACCAACCCCAGGAGCTCCTCCACCGTGAGCTCCAACTCTCCTCCAAACGGCAGTGACTCTGAAGGAGTGACGTGTCCGAGCGCTGTGTCTTCCGGAGCTTCATCACTTGGGCCTCACGTGCCCTCCTCTCGTCTCGATCCCGATGTAGCTTTATCCATGCCTCTCTTTCCATTCTCTCCCAGTTTACTTCTCTCCTCGCCACCTGAAGAGAAATCCTCAGCTCCATGACATCTTAGGGCATATCCGCATACTGTGGTTGCTTCAGTCCCCCAGATCCTATCTGGTAACGGCCGACCATCACCCGACGTCCGCCATGCCAGTCACAAAGAAAAGGGGAGGGGAGAGACTGAAAGGGAGTGCAATGGCATTAAGGCTCTGCATTTATTTTAAGATAACATACATCAGGGTTTGGGCACCTCGGGCCTCAGTTTCCCGAGCTCCATTACATAAGCCTCCCATAGCTCTCGATCCTCACTCACAGATACCGTCACCTTCCTCGGAATGATTGCCTTCCACGAAGCTTTGATCGCCTTCACATCCTTCGCATCATCCTCCATGCCCAGCTTTCTCTCCTTAATCAGAGGAAGGTTGGATGGCATGGGAAGAGAGTGCCGAGGAAGGCCAATTTGCAGGCAGCACCGGTGCGAGCTGTAAAGAACAAATTTGGTTGCACCGATAAGCTGGAGTTCAGCATCGGGAGAAGATCGCGTGAGAAGCCCACGTGAAAGTAAACATGCTGGCACACAAGTGAACATCTCTCGCGCCAAGGAGCTGAAGTGAGTACGCCAGTCGCCGCGTGTCTTCAGACAGGGCATGCGATTGGCCACCTTCCCACTAAAGCCCAACACATCAGCCATGTAATGGAGGGGGCTTTGTTCGAAAATCCTGGAGGCGGTCTGTACCCCTTCGTAGTGATGAAATTTGAAGTGAAGATCAATCCAGCAGTTGAGGAGAAGCATGCACCCGTGAGGAGGCCTACCCATGCTGGAAGCCGTGAGACCACTGTAAAGATGCGCGAGGACAGCAGGCCCCACTCTCCTTCCCTCCCAAAGTCCACAAATCGCTCCCAATTGGTCTTCCTCTACGATGTTGTCAGTGCAAGGAAAGAGGAGAGCTCCGGCCAAACAAATTGTGAACCCTTTCATAAGCCCTTCTAAATGTTCATCATCTATCAACCCTTCTAAGGCAGTCACGGTCCAGTCTGCGAGCTTTTGCAAGTTGACTCCGTTCTGAGTCTGAACGCTCTTTATGGTTCCAGATGGCATAAAGCTTCCAAGAACTTCCTCGGTAGATACCCTCTTCCGCATCCGCGAAACCT
Source organism: Amorphophallus konjac (assembly GCA_022559845.1). Taxonomy (NCBI): domain Eukaryota; kingdom Viridiplantae; phylum Streptophyta; class Magnoliopsida; order Alismatales; family Araceae; genus Amorphophallus; species Amorphophallus konjac. Next base: position 34,634,675 of record CM040126.1, read on the forward strand.
TTATCCTGTCATCCTTCATCGACCTTCTTAAGCCTAGCAGAAGTTCTGCCTCTTCGAGGAGGACCGTTGCCTCAAAAGTAGGGAAGATAAAAGTGTGGGTTTCCGGATGCCAAACCTCTGTCAATGCACCCAGGGCCGCCCAGTCCATGCAGATCTTGTCATAATGCTTGGCATGGATCACCAACCCTTGGAGGTGCCATTTTGAAATAACGGCCCTCATACTGATAGTGATGTTGGACGTAAGCTTCGATAGCCAGGGCAGCTTTGAGAATTTTCTCGGGCCCGGAAAAGAGGATACGGCTGAAAGGAAGGAAAAGAAAAGAATGAAAAAGCGAGGGAGAACTTATGAAGGAGACTAGGAGAAAGAACCAACTTACCGCCCGTGAGAGAATCCTCTCGCTCAGATGGCCTTCAATGTCGGTCAACCTCCTGAATTCGCGGCCGAACTTGCTCCTCTTGGCAGGGCGGGAAGGCCCACCTTCCATCTCAAAAGGGCAGGATTTCTCTCCCATCTCAAAAAAGACTTGACTCCCCGAACCATCAATGGATGATCTTTTGCTAAGGATCAAAGGGGTACTTATAGTGAAAAGGGGGGGGGGGGTAAAAAGATAAATGTAAAGCATTTATGACAAGTTACCGTGGTGAATTTTAACCGAATAAATCTTGTCTGATTCGCGTCGTGTTTTCCCCTGCTCATGTATTGATGTGCGGACGTCCTGTACAGTTGAATGTAATTTTACTTCTTATGAAATAAATCCTTCTTCACTGCTTGCTGTTCGGTGCAGGTTCCAAGAATAAAATAAGAAAGCAAGAGGGCGCCATTGCCCTACCATGTCCCACCATCAGTCACCCCGGTGACTGACCCCACTATGTCATGCATCCTACTATATGATATCTACGCTATTAGAGCACGTCAAGGACCTTATGCCTTGATGAATCTGGAGTTTGAGTTCCCCTCCAACAAAAACAGTGATAACTTCAGAGAGATCAGGACGTACGGATAGGCCGTTAGGTTGTGGTAGCTCGGGAACGATGGTTCCGTTCGGTGAGTCGGTGCGTGGATAAACGGGCCCCGGCTCAGTATCGGCTCATCGAATCGGTATCCTGACCCGTCCTAAGCAACTTAACAATATTATCCTTGGCTATTTTCTACTTTTAGTTTGTTTTAATTTTTCCTTTAAACCCAGCATGCATTCATGTAGGACTTTGATATCACTGTGGAAGATCATTCATTTAACTCGATTGTGAGGGCCGCTGTGCTTAAATTCTTGATTAATACGGGATATTCCATTCTGAATCAAGTACTGAGTTTCTGTGAAACCATCTTGGGCTGGTTGGCTGAAAGAGACCTTTGTTTGGATTTATCAGCTACCCTTTTTATTTACTCCATTGGACCCACCTTGGTCGCAGCACTTTCACATTGGCTGGTAACCGCTCCCCAAGGTGAAACCTGCGGGTCTACGACTCACGTACTTCCGCGCCGAGAAGTTGGTCCCTCTTTCTGTTAGTCTTTTGTTATTTCCAGCCAAACAATCGTTGATTTCGGAGGACCTTCTTCAAGGTTGTTTTGTTGAAACTCAGGAAAGATTCCAATCACGTAGTGTTAAAAACGTGTCTCATCACGCCTTGGCATCCACTTTTCAGTCCATTCTCCACTCCACTTCATTACACTGCTATTTCATTCCACTCCGTGTCATTCCCCTGCAAAGCAGACGCCAAGGCGGGGCAGCTGTAGACACGGCATTTTAAGCATTATGCTGAGCAGATCCCGTATTACACTAAGACGCCCCAAAGTGGCTCGTACGGTTAAGTTATCTGAATGATCTCCAATTTTTATCTGATAATCTTGTCTCACGAAAAGTAAATTATTGTTTCTTGTAATAAATGAGACCCTCGTCAAGGGGTTCGTGGCTATGCTTTTCTTACAATAGATGTGTTAATAGGCTCACCCCATCCTTGTCTACATGAAAACTTCTTGTGTTGATGGACTTGGAATCATGTGCTAATGGACTTAACCTGTTCTTTCTACAGAGAAGTTGGTGTGTGCTAGTGGGCTTGGCCCATTCTTATTCAAAAAAAAATGTGTATAAAAAATATGTGTGCTAATGGGCTTGGCCCATGCTTGTTCCAAAAATAAATAAATCAATTTTAATGGGCATGGCCCCATCTTTAATTATCTAAATTATTCCCTCACCCCCTTCCTGTGTCTTTAGGATCTATGCCCCCTCTCATTCATGGGGGGAGTCTCTCGATTCTCTAATTTTTTTTCCAAAAAACTCACACTCACACACCCCACTTCTGGCTAGTTCCCTCCCTCCTCCATCTCTCCCTCGATCTCCCTCCGTTTCTTCCCTTCCCTCACACCCTCCTCCTACCTCTGGCTGGTTTCTCTCTTTAGTTCTCCCCCATAGCTCTCTCTCTCGGGCTCCCGGATCTCTCTTTCTCCCCATCTCTCTCCCTCCCTCTCACGCTCTGCACACTCTGTTTTTCCCTTCTCCCCATTCCCCCATCTCTGCAACCCTCTCCCTTCTACACCCCAACCCTCACCCGCTCTCCCCCTGGGCCTGCTAACCACCTCCACCGTCTCCCCTCCCTCTCTCCTTCTCTCCCTCTGCAGCCACCACACAAGCCACCATCCGCCATCTCCCTCTCTCTCTCTCTCCCTCATCCCCCCCTCTTTCATTTCTGTTCTCTCCCTCTTTCTCTTCTCTCTCCCTTACTCCCTCTCTTTTCTCTCCCTCTTCTCTCCCTCCCTCAATCTCTCTAAAAAAACAAAAAAAACTATTAAAAAGCAGTTCGCAGGGGGGGCCTCGTCGCCCGTGCCCCCCCCCCATTTGAAAGAAGAGGCCGTTGCGGCCTCTTCTTCGTCCTTCTTCCGCCGCGACGCCCTCGACGCCGCCGTCCCCGCACCGACGCCACCTCCGTGCGCCCCCCCTCTTCCGGGCCTGCTCCGCCGGCCTTCGCCCGCCGCCGGCCGCCGGCCGCCCATCGCCAGCCGCTCGCCCCCAGCCGCTCGCCCCCGACGCCACCCGCATCGCCCCCGCCTGCTCCGGCTTCCTCCGGCCCCCAGCCGCTCGCCCCCGGGCCGCCTCTGCCCCGCTCGCCCCCGGACCACCTCTGCACCGCTCGCCACCGCCGCTCACCTGCACGCCCGACACCGCCTCCGGCCGCCGCTCCGCCTCCGGTCCCCAGCCGCTCTGCCCCCTGCCTCACCGCCGAAACCCCTGCCTCACCGCCCGAAACCCCCCTCTCTCTCTCTCTCCCCACTCTCTCTCTCTCTCTCGCACCCCTCTCTCTCCTTCTCTTTCTCCGTTCTCTCTCTCTCACTCTGTTTCTCCCTCCCTCTCACTCTTCTCTCTCCTCCCTCTCTCTCTCCCGTCTTCTCTCTCCCTCCTCTTTCGCTCTCTCTCTCTCTCTCCCTCTCGATCTCTCTCACTTCTTCTTCTTTTTTTTATTTTATTTTTTCCCCCCGCCGCGGGTCTCTCTCTCTCTCTCACCCCCACTCTCTCTCTCTCTCGCACCCCTCTCTCTCCTTCTCTTTCTCCGTTCTCTCTCTCTCTCACTCTGTTTCTCCCTCCCTCTCACTCTTCTATCTCCTCCCTCTCTCTCTCCCGTCTTCTCTCTCCCTCCTCTTTCGCTCTCTCTCTCTCTCTCTCTCCCTCTCTCTCTCTCACTTCTTCTTCTTCTTTTTATTTTATTTTTTTCCCCCGCCGCGGGTCTCTCTCTCTCTCTCTCCCTCTCAGTTTCTCTCTTAACCTCTCTTTCCCTCTCTCTCTTCCACTTCCCCGTCTCTCTCTCTCCCCTCTCTCACTCCCTCTCACTCTCCCTCTGCAATCTCTCTCTCACCCTCTCTCGATCTCCCCCTCTCTTACTTCTTTTTTTTTCTTTCCTTTTTTTTCTTTTTTTCTCTCCTTTTTTATCCCCCTCCCACCGTCCCTCTTCCTCTCACCCTTTTATTTTCCTTTTTTTAAAAACTCTCTTCCCTCTACTTCTCTCTATGTTCTCCCCTCTCTCCCCTCTCCCTGCCTCATCTCTCTTTCCCCCTCTGCTCATTTCCCCTTTTCTGTCTTTTCCCCTTCCCTCTTGTATATACTATTTATACATATATAGCATTTATATAAGTAATATATATATATATATATATATATATATATATATATATATATATATTGGATACAGCATATGTATATGTAATATTTGCATATTATATAATATATATATAATACATATAATACATATAATACCTATAATATAGAATATATATATATGTAATATGTTTATGTGCATATACATGTGTGTATGTGTGTGTTTGTGTAGGGGTACGTGTCTGTGAACGTATGCACGTGTTGATTTGAAGTGGAAAAGAGACTTTAAAGCTGTCCTGCTGCGCCGTGTGCCTGCACCATTCTCACTTTGCTGGAGAAGCTCACCCTCGAGCCCATCACCCATCTCCGAATAAGCTTTCTTCCCCCCTTCGTCCTCTACTTTTATTTAGTTAATTGCATGCATGCATCGTTCGCCATATTCATCAAATTCCTCTCTTTGAGAGAATCTTAGTCATTCATTCATCATATCGCTCATCCATCCATTAGTTCCAAAGGGGTTTCAAACACCACCAATCAGGTGCGTATCCGTTTATGTTATTTTCAATATCGGTTTCTAAAGAATTGGTACTACGCCACCGTTGTCCTTATTTCGTTGTTATTTTTCTTTCGTTTGCTCTCTCTGTGAAGGGTTAACCAGTCCGGGAGTCCGCTTCTTCAATCGGCCGAGAGAGGAGGAGAGCAACTCACATGTCCCCAGTTCGAGGATGAAATGCGACCTCCTGTTTTGAGGTACCCGGCTATCATGTCCCTCATCTCATTTTAATTCTTTCCCTTATTATTGTTATTTGTTGATTAATTTCCACCCTCACCCCTCTCTATTTTGTCTAAAAATAAGTCTATCTTCCCTCTCTTGTTGTTATCATATATCGTTAAATCTTCATTTCCGTTCTTTTCTGTTTTGTCTAGAATACGTCTCTCACTCTACCTATACTTTTCTTAGTGATTTTTCCTTATATCATATTATCTTATTCTATCATCTACCTCTCGATTTCTTTCTTCATCTTCTCACGTCTCTCTAAAGACATAAAAACATAAAAAAATAATAAAAGCAACAAACCCCCCCCCCCAAAAAAAAATATAATAACAAAAGATAAAATAAAATAAAAAGAATAATAAAATCAGGGTAACCAAAGCAAGGCCCTCTTCGTCGGTCGGCCGATCGAAGAGGAAGAGAGGACCCGCACTGCTCCCGCTTCGGCGGCGGACGCGATCAGGACATTTCCTGTGGGGCTCTCAGCCCCTGGCAATCACACTTCCCTTCCCCTTTTCTTGTTATTTACTTTCTGTTTAAACCCCGTTGACGGAACCAGTTCCTCGCGGTGGTCTCATCTAACTGGTGCGGTGGGTTATCTCCCGCGACCATTTTATTTCATTAATTTAATTTCCGCATTCTAACATCCTAACCGTTAACTGTTTAACTCTAACCCTCTCCTATCATCGCTTCAAAATCCCGCGGAGAGTGACATCTCGCGGCGGTTTATTTAATCCCCTTTTTTTTATTTATTCTAACCCCGATCAAGGAATTCGTTCCTCGCGGTGGTTTAACTTCTTGTACATTCATTCCAACCCCGATCAAGGAATTCGTTCCTCGCAGTGGTTTAATTTTCTGCACTTTCAATTCCAACCCCGATCAAGGAACTCGTTCCTCGCGGTGGTTAATTTTCTGCACTTTCAATTCCAACCCCGATCAAGGAACTCGTTCCTCGCGGTGGTTTAATTTTCTGCATTCTTTTAATCTGACCCCGATCAAGGAACTCGTTCCTCGCGGTGGTCTTATCTAACTGGTGCGGTGGGTCATCTCCCGCGACCATCTTCATTCCAGTAATTCAATTTCTGCACGCTAACCTCCTAACCCCTAACCATTTAATTTTCGCATCCCCCCTATCATCGCTTTAAAACCCCGCGGAGAGTAACATCTCGCGGCGGTTTATTTGATCCCTTATTCTTTTTCTTGTTATATATATAATTATTATAATAAAAACCTCGCGGAGGATAATACCTCGCGGTGGTCTTTTGTATATAGTTATACTTATTATTTATATCGCTGCGAAAACCCCGTGAAGGCCAATGTCTCGTGGTGGTATGTACATATAATATTTATTATCTATGCTGCAGTAAAATCCCGTAAGGCCAATGTCTTGCGGTGGTCTTAATATGTATATATATACTCATTAGTGATTGATATTATTGCATTGCTGTTAGAACCCCACAAAGACCAATGTCCTGTGGTGGTACGTCTTTGTTTGCATCGTCCTTATAATTGTCTGGAGAACGATATACCGTTGCAGTTTCTCAGTCTTCGCGCCCCTCCCTTTCTGTTACTTAGATTCTCGGACTTCCCGGTATATGAAAAACTGCTCGTGGAACGGTAAGTCACGCTTACCGGGAAGGGGTCAGTTTGCACGAGAGGGTCTTCCGACCCCTATCTCCGCCACGTACCGGGGTCCGTTCCGCACCCCTCTTCCCTTTCCCTATTTTCTTCCCTCTCTTTGATTCGATCTTTTATCCCCATCTCCTAAGACAGACGAGGGTAGACGACGACTCCCGCCGCCTATACCTTCTCTGCCGATCACTCTTTCATCATTGTCATTGTTTATTATTATTATTATATCATTGTTTTTCTTTCCCTCGAGGATTGACGCCTTCCAGCCGTCTACACTCCCCTGTCCTCCCTCCCTCCTGTGGGAGGTCTGTGCCTCACCCTCCCTCCTCCGGTCTCTCCCCCGGTCCCAGCTCCCCGCTGCCGGCGCCCCATCCGGTTGGGTCCGGCTATACGGACGAGTTCGGCCGCCCGTTTCCTACTGCTTGCCGACTGGCACTGGAGATGTGCTTGCCAGCCTGCCCTCCGGTGTGCCTTGTTCGCTCTCCCCTCGGGCCTCCTCCGGCGGTTCCCCCCCCCCCCCGCTCGACGGTCCTGACCTTCGTGACGGGCAACACGTTGTTCTCCACCCCCTCACGCCACCCCATGTTTCAACCTATGAGGCGTCTACATCCCATCCCCGCCCATCGCACGGTCGGCCCCTTCCCTCTGGCTTCCCTTCGTCGTCCACCGGTGACCCTTCCTTCCCTCCACTCGCTCCCCCTGCCCGTGGTTGGTCTCCGTCCTCCCCCAACCTTCTGGTTCTTCCTGACCCCTCCGTCCACTTTTCCGTTCCTGGGTTTGGTTGTTCGGTCACCTCCGACCGACTGCCTCCTCCTGCTCCGGCATGTGCTGGGGCTGTGCTTGTTGGGCCGCCCTCTGGTGTGCTTGCTTCGTCCTCCCATGGGGCTCTCTCCGTCGACCTTTCCGGCCCCTTCGGCGGTCCTGGGCAACCTCCCCATCGACACGTTTTTAACCACTCGCTCACGCTACCCTCGTTTCCACTACTGAGACGTCCCCCTCCTTTCCACGTCCCTCTCACATTCCCTCGGTCTGTACCTTCCCCTCCGTCGTTGCTCCTCTGCCTTCTCCTTCCCCTTCCCCTCCGTCGACCGCCGGTGCGTTCCCCGTCTGTTGCCTGGAGGCTTCCCCTGCCTCTGATGGGATAGCTGCCCTTTACGGTGCCCTATTTTCGCTTCCTGGTGTTGGTGGTGGAGTCTCCTCCGCGCCCTCAGCTGCTCCTCTTGAGCTCGAGTGCCCGGTCGTTACTGCGCCTCTGCCTGGATCCTTGTCGGCGGTGGCTAGTGGCCTTGCTGGCGCACTACGTGCCCCTGTTCCTGCTGCTTCGCCGGGCTGTGTCCCCTCCGTTCCCAACCCGCCCACTGCCTCGGTGCATGCCTCTCCGTGCTGCACCCGTTTCGATGAGACTCATGTTGCCCCTGCCTCTCGCCTCACCACCACCTTCGCTGGCTGCTCCCACGGGAGCGCTCGTCCCCCTCCTGCTCCTCTTTGTGTTGCTCGGGCTGTGTTGTCCGCGGGTCCCTCCGTCGACGCTCTGCTGCTGTCGGTCGCCCTCCATGTCTGCATTGCCTTCGTCTGCGGGAGCTTCTCCTCCTGCTGGTGTGGCGGTTTCAGACCAGGGAGCTTCTTCTCAGATGGTGCGAAAGCCGGCGCGCCTCTGTCCACCGGCTAGTTCTGCTGTCTCCGACGTCCACGGCGTTCTCCGTCAGAGTTACCTGCCCCATATCTTTTGGGCTTCATTGTAGATTTTTTGTTTGGGCTTATTGGGCCTTGCCCACTTACTGTAATTGGGCTCCTCCCTTCCTTAATAGGATGTCCCATGTTGTAATTGGGCTTTCCTTACTAGATGCCCCTCCCTCCCCCCGACCTTCGTGGTCCCCTGTATCCTCAACCCCTTTTCTCTTCCTTCTACTTAATATATAAAATTATGTTGTCGACAGGTTGGGGTGAGTATCTCCTTTGACCCCCTTAGTTTAAAAAAAAACACCTGGATTCTGCCCTCTAATATTGTGGCACTACACAGATGCCCCCTCATGGGGTTGTTCCCACATTAAATGCGCACGCCTGATGTCATACATCATCGGTGCACATGGGGGACATGATTTAGAAAAATTACCTGCCAATTTTTTTACTTGCTCCATGTGTACATGCTCAAAAGCTATCCGGAGCATGTACGTACGTGCTCTCAGGGGCTTCTACATACACCGAAGTCTGTACGTGCTCTCGAGAGCTTCTACATACTCCGGAGCATGTAAAAACATCGGCAGAACAATTTTCATTTTTTTTTATAAATCACACCCCCTATTTGCACTGACGCATTCATCACATCGCGGGTGCATTTAGTGGGGGGAAAACCCCATGCGGGAGCGTATGCATGGCGCCATAGAATTTGAAGGTGCAATCCATGCACGTAGAGCTTATTGCACTTGAAGTGATGCAACAAGTATATTATTGGTACATCCTACACTTCAACGATCAGGCCCCCCAGGGCCATGCACCCACCCCATGTGACCTGAGGTTCCTTTTTCTTAAGGCACCAGCTTAATTTGTTTTGTACAAAGTTTGCTTCATGAGGTTGCTGCAAAATATGGCAAGGGTTTCAAAGCTTCAGATCCAGAGTTTGTGCTGGAAATGGATGGTTGTGTGCCCTTGTAACATTCTAATACACAGCATCGAGGAAATCCCCTAATTAATTAGATTCTACGAACTCTTTGTTAAATTTAATGATTTAAAATTTTCAATGTTTAAGTTCTCGTGTGATTTTGTCTCACATTAGAGGATGAAAAAAAATTTCATCTATTTTTAATTGGAACTGTTTACTAACTTATGTACTCTTTTAGGGACACTATAGTAGTTGAGCTATTTGAGTTTATTGGACTCTTTGGTCCACTTTCTATTTAACATGCGCACGTATTGCCTTGCCGTGTCATGCGTACGTGTGATACTACTAAAAAAATAGAAATATAAGATAAAATTCTTCTACCTTTTAAAGTGTCAAAATCTGCCGTCTATTCTTTTAGAAGGCGGAAAGAGGACGAATTATGTTCTGCCTTCTATTCCACTGTCTTCTATGTAAATAGAAGGCGGAAAGTGAATTTTAGAAGGCAAAAACTTTAAAAGACAGAAATGATAGTTATAGAAGGTGATTTTTTTTCGTCATATAAACTCATGATTGAATGCACTTATATGTGCCCTCTATTATTTTTTAGAAGATGATAATTTCTATCTTCTAAGATATATATAGAAGGCAAATGTTTTTACTTTCTATTCCTTTTAGGTGACAAAATTTTTTGTCTTATAAGTTGTCAAAATAAGTCAATAGAAGGTCAAATTTTCTGCCTTCTATACTTACATCAGAATATAAACTATTATCCTTTAAAAAGAGTCTTGTTCTCCATATAACCTATTATATTTAATGATAGTTCTTCTAAAATAATTTCTCAAGAATAAAACAATGTTTATGTGCCTTTGGGGCAATAAAAAGCACATGTGAAAGCAAACGAGGAATGACCTCAGATGGGATTTTGCAACGCCAGTAAGAACAAGGAAACGTGCACTCTCATCATTGAATGGATTCAGAATGAATTCTAGGTAAGTCAAAATGGATCTTGAGTACACACTCTGTTTCACAACATGTAAAATATGACGTGGAATACAGAGATGTACAAGAATCGTCATATAGCCTCCAAAGTAGTGGCACAATGCTGAAAATTTTTGGTTGAACACTGACAAAGGCATCTATTCCACATTCAAGAGTGTAAATACATCGCCATAGGAAGAAGAAAAATTGATTTAGAATGCGTTCCGGACCATCCGAAATGGCTTGTGTATCCACCTGTCTAAAAATATATATGTAATTTCGCTTCACGATCCTTCGCTTCTCCACTTTGGCAACTTCTTTTGATATCTTTCCAGCTTCGTTTCCGAAAATATATGTTGCATTCTTTGCCTTCTTCCCCATGATTTCCAGTCTAACCTGTTCATCGGGAAAGAAATTGACATCTTAAAATAGTCATGTGCATCTCTATAGGATCAGGACTTGCACACAAGATCATTAAAATCTAACTCATCATCTTCAAATGAATCCTACAAAAATAGAAGACATTAGAAAAGAGTACATGGTATTTACTAAACTTCAAAAAGGATCATATGCTTTGAATTACAAGATAGGCTAAAAATGACAGCATGAATACACAAATCTTCAATCTTACTTGTTCATGACTACATCAAAATCCTAAATAACAATTGCAACCACATTGAATATCATCCCGAACACATATAACCAAAAGTTTTGAGCATTGATATTTCTTGAAGGGCGCTTTTTCATAATAGCCTAAATTTCGGACAGGTAATGTGTAAAAGCAATTATTCATTAGAGAAAATGAAGCAGATCATTCTAAGTGCATGAAATAAGAAGAGAACAATATCCACAAATGCAATGACATTTTCTATCTACAAGAGAAAAAAATAAATGCACCCAGACAAACTCTCAATTCAAGACTGATGCAGGATTTTCTGGGTCCACAAAACCCAAGTACCATTCAGAGTGAATTCATAACTGAGGCTCAAGGGTGGTACCTCTGTGTAAACACCAGCAAAACCACTTAAGAGTGCCATAACCTATAAACGTGGCATACATTTAAATGTTTTTAAGCATAGAGAAGAGTCAGAAGACCATGGGAAAAAAATATAGTCAATTAAATGTGCCAAAAGCTCATGAATTCTATAGCTCACAATGGCCATCATCCATCCTTGAAAAGGAGTTTGAAGAGCGCTATCTGAACTACACCACACGAATAAGTTTGCATGAATAATAATCCTTTCAGTGAGGTTAGAAAGGATGAGAATGCAATCCTTTGGGTGAGGTTAAAAAAAAAGGGCAATAGAAAAGAACACATTCTTGGAGACCTCTCTTTCAGGTGCAACTATTGAGTTAGAAGGTCTGAGAGAAAAAAAAAGATATTAGAAGAATCTGCTGAATCTTTGAATAACAAAATCTCAGACCTTATCTTGGAAAATTGCAGCCTTTAATTCCAGTTGGAAACCACCTCTAAGATTATGGGGCAGCTTTTAGACGATAATGCCTTCCTGTGGAGCTCTTTGTCTGAAGTTAATGTTGAACTTGAAGGATTGAGAGGTAGATTGAAAAGCTTGGAGGAGTCCTCCCAATACCTCCTCAATGAGAACTCCAGTCTTCAGTCTGAAACGTACACATTAGTCTTGCAGGTGGGACACACTAGCAATAATCTGGAAAATCTGAAGAGAAGTTATGCAGAATTGGAAGATAAGCATTTGAATCTGGAGCAGGAAAAAGAATCAACCCTTCTCCTAGTCATGTGAATTGCAACATTTATTGAAAGTTGAAAAGCAAGAACATGAAGCTTTTATCCTGTCAAGTAACAAACAGCTGGTGACTTTGACAGACATGATAAATATCCTACAGGAAGAATGTCAAATTAGGAATAAAAAAAAACTTGAGAGCGTAGAGCATAAACTCTTCATTTCTCAAATTGAGGCATTCATGCTGCAGAGATGTCTCTTTTATTCTAAGCAAAACAATTCAAGTCTTGGAATGGAATGCCAAAAACATGTAGAGGCATCAAGACTTGCCGAGAGTAAGCTATCGCAATTGGAGATGGAAAATGTTGGACAAAGTAAAATGATTGCATTCATATCAGAGCATAATAAGAAACTAAGAGAAGCAATTAAGGTGGTGTTGAACGCTCTTGATATCAAGGGTGCTCGCACGTTAGGCGAGGCTGCACATGAAGCAGATTGTCAGCATGCTTTGGATCAAACTAAAGAGATACAGAGTTTCATTTCTGATCTCCTTAATGAAAATCTCATCTTGATTGTTGAGAAATCAGTAAACATCACTCTTCTGCAATGTATAGGACTGGATCTTATTGCCCTAAGCTCGGAAAAAAATGCCCTTAGTCTTCAGTGCAGAACTAGAACAGAGCAGTTGTTAGTACTGAAGAGTGAGAAGGATGATCTCTTTCAGATAGGTGAGCAGTTAAGGCAGGATATTTTTACTAGCCACCTGAGAGAACAAAATCTAAAAGCTGAAATAAACTCTTTGGGTAAACAACTGTTGGATTAATTGAGGCCCATAAAAACTTCCAAGGTAAGTATTACAACTTAGTAGAAGAAAAACAATCACTGAAAAGTAATATTTTGAGCCTGAGGAATGATATACAAGTTATAGAAGAGGAGAACAATGCTCTCCTTGCAGAGGTAGTGTCCTTGAGTTTACTTTCTCTAACTCTTGAGACATTTGCTGCTGAAAGAGCCATGGACTTGAGAGTTTGCTGAAGTGATTTGAATCACCAAATTGAGACTGGAAGTCGTCTCTTAATTCAAAAGGACTTGGGGCTGACAGAGGTAAATCACAAGTGTAAAGTTACGGAAGGTGAAAACATGAAATTATGCAGAGATCTAGAATGCATAAAGATGAAATTTAATGAGGCTATGCATGTGAGGGAAGAGTTGGAGAAGAGGATCTGATGTCAGAACTAACAAAAAGCATCTGATGTCAGAACTGACATATGTGATCAAAAGCTATGATTCACTGGCAGCTGGATTTTGCTCAAGGCTCCATCATATTACAAATCAAAAATGAAGGTTCTATCTTTACAAATCAGCAATCCCTCCCCCTTCGAGCATTTCCACAAACACCCGTGGTACAAAAAAAAATGAAAGAAGGAGTAGAACAAATCAAATGGGCATGAAAACGACCTGACCTTCTATAGCAAACCCCCATTTCCTGCTGAATGTTCACTGACAGCTGGATTTTGCTCCTCCCCTCTCTACTATCCCTCCATGAGCATCAATAGAAGGGAAACTCCATGCATTCTCTTTGCATATCTGAGCATAATGCCATGCTGGCCTGCTGGCTGCCCCCAAGGCAGCTGGTTCCTCCTCTTCCTACATATACATACATGCATATACGCATGCCTTGCATACAGAAAGAGATCTAATAAATGAGACACAACCAACAAACAAAAAAGAGGAAAGATAAATGCTTCATGAAGAACACAAGGAAATGGAATGCAAAGAATTAAAGAGAAGAAGTGAAGAGATCAGACAAAAATGGAATGATGAAGAAGAGATGAACGAATAAACCAATGAACTAAGATGAAACAACGAACCAGAGCCAATTCAAGGAAACCCATGATCGGGGATTAAAAAAAATAACTCGAGGATTCAGAAACCTAATGGAATAACATTCTTTATGCAAACCTCCAATATCGTTGACAACACCGGCTTGACAATTTGAATACTGCAAGCTTTTGTTCTATGAAGACTGAATATTACTAAATCCCTTTAAAAACAATTTAACTTTCATCATTTTATCTTTAGATTGGGCTGCAGGCCTTATTTTCATCTTTAATAGTGGTTAATGTCCTTGATTTAGGAGTATCAGACTTTAACTCAGTATTCTCCCGGGATGCCACCTTGCCTTTCTCAAGATTTTATAAAATGTTTGAACTGTTCTTAATTAAGGAGAAAGGATTACTTTGAACCCCCAAGCTGAAGCCTGGCAGATTGAGTCCATGTTAACAACTATTTGCCGAGAATCACTTGTTACACTGCACTCCACATAGCAAATTCCTACATTTTTAGAATGGGATGGTACCTAGTATCAATCCACCACTGACTGAAAACAAGAGAGAAATTCTTGCAATAGCAGGTAGGCTGCCCATTCCTTTCAGCCTCTGATGTATCCTTCATAGTTGGAGCCTAAAGTTTGAAAGATACAAGAATGTACTTATTACTGGATGAGGAGGGGTATGCACCAGTGTATCCTATAGAAGCAGAAACGTATGTTGCAGTAAAGATGTAAATTTATTTTTTGAAGTTGGCATGGCCCACATATCACAGAGGCAAAGATGTAAATTTATTTTTTGAACTCGGCATGGCCCATGCATCACAGAGGCAAAGATGTAAATTAACGTATAAAAAGTGTACTAGTTGCTCATTAGATTTTGACAAAACTGAATAGGCACTTGATATTACCTCATGTTTTCAATCTCTGTTTGCATACTCTACACGTATATGCCTTCCATCCAACATCTGAAAATAAATCATTGAAATATTTAGTGGAGTAGAAATAAATACAGAACCTTTGATTGAAGACCACCAGCAAAAATTTTACCCGACCATCCATTAGTTGTAATGCTCTGCTACGTTCACTTGACAAAGCAATCTTGACAAAGCCAAACCCTTTTGATCTCCCACTTACTTGATCACATATTACATTTACTGCCATGCGAATTCAGGTCATTTTCTATCAAAATTCTTTAGCATAACCTACAGAAGCTAAGAGCAGGGCCATGAAGAGGCACCTTCAATAATTTTACCATGTTGCTCAAAAGAATCCTTTAGAGTAGTTTCATTTGTATCATAGTAAAGTCCTGCAATGAATAAAAATTAACGAGCAGAACCGTCAACCATGCGTTATCATAACCACCCTCAACTATGCAAGAGAGAAACTTAGAACTAAGGTTATGTGAGGATGCATTTTAAAAGATTAGAAACAATTAATTCTTTGTCCAAGAAAGTGATTCTAACTCCATCAATATATAGTAAAATATTTGCCAAGGTGCTTACTAGTTAAGTTACTCTTTTTTCTAATTATTTGAACTAATGACCATGGTATAAAAAAATATTTTGCTTCCATTTAATACTACCAGCAAGAAACACATGAAAAAGACTGCCTCACTCTCTAAGTGAGACCATTGCATTAACTATGTGGTAGAAATGCTCCCAATTTGCATTGGGCAGTTAATCCCCCCTACCTAGAGAAGTTTCATATTACTCAAATTAAAAATTTGGAATAACAAAATAGAAAGATGACAAAATATCAAATAACATGGAGGAGAAAAGGCCAAACATCTGGGACAAGAACAACAATGAAGTATGCAACTTCTTGAATCCCAGTTCAGAGCTTTGTAAAATTCTGTTTTGCATATGTGATACCTTTATGATTGTGGCATTTGTTATCACATTCTTGAATCCTAGTTCAGAGCTATGTTACATAAGTTCTCAGGAGAGACTTTGCATATTACAATATTGATATGTGTTATAGTGTAGAGGCTCCTACATCCTTTGATATTATAAAAGTACAATAAGATCATAGCATAGTTGTGTAAAATAATAACTTGATGATAAAATATTAGAATGGAAGAGCTCCATAGAAAATCATGTTGATGCTGACTTGATTTCAGACTTGTAACTGACTTGAATTCAGACTTGTAGTAAACTTAAAGAACTTTCAAAAAAAGAAGTTAATAAAGGATATATACCTCTAAAAAGGATAAATTAAAAGATGACACAAAACAAATGTGAGCTATCCAGTGAGGGATACTGTTGCTGCTAAGCCATGCAGTTTTCTTTCAATGGCACCTCAATTATGTGGAGCAACAACCAGAACTTATGATTACAAAATTCAAGTGTCCTACATCCCTTACATGACACATCGATGATTCGGAGGAGCATCTTCCTTTTTTGGAAAAACGGTAACTTCCTAATGGAAAAGATTGTTAAAGTCACTTCAAGCCAAGATGAGGTTGGAAGAAGTGGAACAATATATGTGCTACATAACTCTCCAATGCGCCATAAAATAAGCCTGGAGGATAGGCTATTCAGACTTCAGCCACTTTGGTAAGCGACATGAGCTATTCCACTGGGAATGGGTTGGAAATAACATGGTATAAATAATTCAAGTAGTTGAATTAGTTGCTCCTGCTAGAATAGGAGTTCATCTTTGCCTATTTTACTTGTTCATCTTTGCCTATTTTGCTTCTTATGCCACTCTTTTACCAAATCCACAAGAATACTATTAGTTTATCCTATTTATCCTGAGTAGAATAAGATTATATGGTTATCAAATCAATTAGTTACTTACTCGAGTATATCCTCCCCAAGCATAACTCATCTGGATTAACCTATCTGGATATCAACCAGGCCCTAATTAGTTAGTTTGTATGGTCGAGGATGTGCAACCTCTATTCATTATTTTAATAAAATTGGTGGCACAACCCACATTCTTCTAGAACAAAAAGTTCAATTGATAGGATATGTTATGGGAAGATTATGGTAACAATGCTAAAAAGCCCCTTTCTTGCTTCCTGCAACAATTATGACCATCCAATCAACATACGTGAACATTCATGGGCATAGAGGTCCAGTACAAACTTCGCTTTACAATCATCTGCCTTGTTGCTTTTGAAATTGTGTAATGTTAGAGAATCAGCTTTCTTTTCAGAATTGAGGATTCATCCGGAACATGTAGCTAGGGATTCCGGGAATGCATGAAGTCTAGCTTCCAGACTTAGTCCTCACATGCGTAGCAGATAATATAGCTGACAATAAAATGTCTAACGAGGCATAATTGTGTACGGATGAAAGAAAGCGGGGAACCCCGTGCCCAGCACGACAACTTGCAACCCAGATAGAGATAATTAGATGACAATTCGTAAATTTGGCACAGGGAGACAGTCACCCGGCGTAGCTCCTTAGAATGATCCCTGCCCACGTCGCCACCGACGATTGTGCAAGCTTGCCTGGTAGGGAACCAACGAAACACCGAACCGTATCACAGATTCAGAATTTTTGTCGGATCAGATGTAAAGCAAGATTGAAGTAAGAGAATGAAGCCTGAGCGAAGGTAGGGATATCTTACTACTGGTAGAAGCCGAAGGCGTCGTCGACGAGATCATCGACCATGTCGAGGACTTCGTTGATGAAGAGTTGCGGGTTCATATTGTGGGAGTCGAAGACGGCCTCACTGCTTCCTTGATCAGGGTCTGTCGGCACACGGCCCCGACCCCGCCGGCGTCTTCCCGGGAGGATTTGACCTTCTTCTTCTCGGATCTATTAAGGGAGCCGAAGGTGGGGGTCTTAGGGCTGTTGGATCCATCGGGGCTCGACGAGTCAGACTTCTTCGACGAGAAGAACTGCCCCTTGTACACCATCTTCGCTCCACCCTAGCTCCACCCCACCACCCCGCCCCCAACGACCAAAGCCATCGCCGCCCCCTCCCTGCTCGGATTAGGTCTAGGAACAGTAGCTCCCTCCCCCACACCCAACACTCCCTACCTCCTCTGTCGGTGTCCCGGCACCACGGCAGGAGTGAGCAGCGCTCGAGCTCTGTAGGGTGGGCTAGAGGGAGAATGATGGTGGGGGAGAAAGAAGGACTATGCATTCGTCCCTGTCGTGATGGGAGAGAGGACGGTGGGGGAGAGGAGGAAAAATAGGGCACCGGATGGAAGGGGAAGAAGGAGGTCGATAAGGTGAGGAGGGCCAGGAGGCGGAGGGAAACCCAAAATCGCGCGGGGGTGGGGGTGGGGGTGGTGGAGAGTCACAACTTGTTTACGAGTAAAAGGCCAAATTTCAGTGTTGCCTTCTATTTACGAAATTTTATAAGACACAATTTTACATTCTGCCTTTAATTGAAGACATTTGATATGAATAAAAGGCTTATATATTTTCTACCTTTTAATCTTTAAAACAAAAGTCACAATTAACTTTTACCTTTTATTTTCTGCCTTATAAAAATAATTTTTTAGTATTATTTTTTTTTATTTTTTTGACCGTTTGACCAAATGTCTCTTGATTTCTATTCGCGTCTCCTCAGATTATATCCCACATCCCTTTGGAAACGGAAGTGTATGTTTGTGTGTTTGATCAGTTTTAAACTCTCGTTGGGAGTCTATTTAGGGGAGAAGTTCTTCTCAGGGTTGGGCTAACGCGAACTCTGCGTCCTCTCATTTTCTTCCTCTCTGTCATCTTTATCTGCAAGAGCTCGAAGTGATCAGTTGTGGTGTTCACCCTGACGTCGCAACTTGGAATGCACCTTTGTAAACTACATTAAATAGGGGACAATAGCTACTATCTAGATGGTGACAAAAATTTCTCCCCTACTTAAATCTAACGGTTCTGCCTTCTCATGAAACAAGAACTCCAAAATATCTTTTTTAGAATAGAATTGTGATTTAAAATAAATAGTATAATTTTTGTTTCGCCAAACAAAATAGATATTTTACTAAACCTCTATCCACATTATATTCACATGTTCATTTAACTACCAAACAGTACTGAGGAGGGGAAAATTCGCCAGGTCTACTACGACATATCATCAACCAGCCAATAGTCTAGGAATGACGCCAACCAAGGTCCACTCGGAACTGACCCAACCTACATATGTGCACTCCGCGTACGTGCACATTTTACATGTCTCGAGGCCCTCAATCGATGGTCGTTATCTATCGCCACAATCGCAGATGTTATCCCAACGAGCGTCGGGTATCCACTCACGTAGCCTAGACATTCACCACATGATATCGCCTTTCCAACTCTCAGAGAGAGAGCGAGGGGTTAACTGACGATCTCATAATCGGGCATCTCATTACTCCACTAATCACGACTCCGCTTAGTTAGGAAACGATCACGCTTGAGGTAAATCATATAAATAATGTTGGGTTTCTTGTTTGAAATTCAAACATTCCGTTTCTTTTCAGTTTTTCCGGGACCGAGGGTTTTGTGACGGTTCGGGAGGAGGTGCGTCTCCTCGGGCTTTGCGGTTTTCTGATTTTTGTTATTATAAAAAAAACGAGCGCCGTTCTCTCTTCTGCTCTCTCTACACACCCCGTCTTCACTTTCCGGCTGTCCTGAGGTTTTTCTGAGGCGATTGAGGTTGAGTCTGCGGGCGACGTTCGTCTTGGAGTGCACCTTCGAACGCCACAAGTGGTTGTCGAATCTTGGGAGAGTTTTGCCAGCGAGCCTCTGCACCGTAGGGCGGCAATATATTCTCTAAAGACAGTCGGCACGCCGGCGCTTCAACCAGATAACATCTTCTATTCTCTGTGCATCTTTCTACCTTGCATTCACTGTCTATCTCGTACATCCCGTTTACAGATTTCTTACAATTTTAGAGAATATATTGCATCGGTAGACATGCTGAATGTTAAGGTTCCGGGTTCTGAGGAGGCTAGCGCCAAGCCTGAGAAGTTTTCTGGGCAGAACTTCAGACGTTGGCAACAACGAATGAAATTTTGGCTTACCACTTTAGGGCTCTTCTATGTAATAGAGTCAGACTCTCCTTCGGCTGATGAAGAGGAACGCGCCCGTAGTGCTGCCTTAGAGAGCTTTAAACAGAAAGACTACCTTTGCCACGGGAGAATCTTGTCTCCTCTCTCAGATGCACTGTTTGACGTGTACTGCTCAACAACCTCGGCCAAAGAATTGTGGAAATCTTTGGATAAAGTACAACTCTGAGGATTCCGGTTTAGAGAAGTACACTATGGGAAAGTTCTTAAACTTTAAGATGGTCGAGGGAAAATCTGTGATTGAGCAGACCCATGAGTTCCAGATTCTAGTTCATGGTCTTGCAGAGGGAGATATGCCATTGCCTGAGAAGCTTCAAGTCTTATCTATCATTGAAAAATTGCCTCCGAGTTGGGAAGATTTTGGCATGACGCTCAAACATAGGAGAGGTAAAATCTCTCTGGATGATTTGATGATTGCACTAAATATTGAAGAAGAACATCGGAGGCAACATAAGGATGATGATAAGGGTATGCCTGTGGACTTTATTCCAAAGGCAAATGTTGTGGTAGGCTCGTCTCCCAACTCGAACAAAAATCAGAAAATGGAGTACAAAAATCAGAAAATGAAGAACAAAATGAAACCCAAGTCGAAAATTCAGAAGAAAGATGGAGCAAAACCTTGCTGGGCTTGTGGACAAGTTGGACATTTTGCCAAGTTCTGTCCTGATAGAAAGGACAAGAAGAAGAACCAAGGCAATGCGCCCAACACCAAGGCACAAGTCAATGTTGTGACTACTGGTGCTGGCACTAATGATGGGTTTGTTTCTTTTAACCCTGAACTAAATTTGATTTATCAACCCAATGAATGGTTAGTTGATACAGGAGCCAATGTGCATTGTTGTGCTGATCGTTCTGCTTTCCTCACTTATCAGATAGCAGAAGGTGCTTCCGTGACTATGGGGAACTTTACTGCAGCCAGGGTGTTTGGGATAGGACGAGTTGACCTGAGGTTTACTTCAGGAAAGGTCCTGTCACTGCATGAGGTGCATCATGTTCCAGCGGCTCGACAGAATCTCATTAGTGGCTCTAAGTTAGTTCGTGCTGGTTATGAGTTAATATTTAAATGTAATAAAGTAGTATTGTTACATTTAGGAATTTTTATTGGAAAGGGTTATCTTCATGAAGGGTTGTTTAAACTCAATGCTGAATGTGTTTGTTCAAATAAAATTAATAGTATGGATGCTTCTTGCTCTTACAATGTTGAATCTTTTGATGTGTGGCATGATCGATTAGGACATGTTAATTTTAATACTGTGAAGATGATGGTAAATCTTGACATGATTCCTAAGCATGCTATAGATTCAAAGAAAAAATGTGAGATTTGTGTACAATATAAACAGCCTCGAAAACCATTCAAATCAGTTGATAGGAATTCTGATATTTTAGAATTGGTTCATAATGATTGTTGTGAGTTTAATGGTGTGATAATGAGAGATCATAAGAGATATTTCATTACTTTTATTGATGATTGTTCTCGTTATTGTTATGTTTATTTGTTGAAAACTAAAGATTAAGCTTTAGATAAATTTGTTGTGTTTAAATCTGAAGCTGAAAATCAAACGAACAAAACCGTTAAGAGGTTAAGGTCTGATAGGGGTGGAGAGTTTACCTCAAACTTGTTCTAAAAATTTTGCCAAGATTCAGGTATTATACATGAGGTAACTGCTCCATATAATCCTCAATCTAATGGAGTAGCAGAACGTAAGAATAGAACCCTTGAAGATATGATAAATGCCATGTTAGGTAGTTTTGGGTTACCTAATTTCATGTGGGGGGAAGCTCTATACACAGCATGTCATGTGTTGAATAGAGTACCTCTGAAGTCAAGGGATAAAAGCCCGTATGAACTTTGGAAGGGTCGGAGGACAAGTTTGAAATACCTTAAAGTGTGAGGGTGCCTTGCAAAGATACTAGTACCTGAACACAAAAGGAAGAAACTTGGTCCTAAGACTGTGGATGACATCTTCTTGGGTTATGCTCAAAATAGTTTTGCATATAGGTTTCTGATTATTAAATCAGAAATTCCTGGAATAGATGTAAATAATATTGTGAAACTTCGTGATGCTACATTTTTTGAGGATATATTTCCTATGAAGACAAGAATATCTCAATCTATCTCTAGTGTATATTCTTCAACTAGAGATGAGTTTACTACTGTAGATGTCCCATTGTCCTTGGTGGATGCACATTCCTCAAGCCTCTCTAGATTAGATGAATCAAGTGAGTGTTCAGACTTGAGAAG
The DNA here is from genome assembly GCA_022559845.1 of Amorphophallus konjac. Classification (NCBI taxonomy): domain Eukaryota; kingdom Viridiplantae; phylum Streptophyta; class Magnoliopsida; order Alismatales; family Araceae; genus Amorphophallus; species Amorphophallus konjac. The sequence continues at coordinate 34,656,515 of CM040126.1, forward strand.
GAGCAAGAGGCAACGTGTGTCTAAGGATTTAGGCCAAGACTTTATCACCTACAATATAGAAGGTGACCCTGTGACATATAAAGATGCTATGGCTTCCTCTGAAGCTAAGCATTGGAAAGAGGCCATTAAGAGTGAAATGGACTCTATCATCTCTAATGCCACTTGGGAGTTGGTAGACTTGCCTCCTGGTTGCACCACCATAGGATGTAAATGGGTGTTTAAGAGGAAATTAAAACCTGATGGGTCAGTGGATAAGTTCAAAACCCGCTTAGTTGCTAAGGGGTTCAAACAGAAAGAAGGGATTGACTATTTTGACACATATTCTCATGTTACTAGAATAACTACTATCCGAGTGCTATTAGCACTGGCTTCCATCTATCATCTTGAGGTCCATCAAATGGACGTCAAAACTGCATTTCTTAATGGAGATCTTGATGAGGAGATATATATGGATCAGCCAGAGGGATATGTAATTTCTGGTAGTGAGAATAAAGTCTGTAAATTAGTCAAGTCTCTTTATGGTTTGAAGCAAGCCCCAAAACAGTGGCATGAAAAGTTTGATAGAGCTATACTATCTTTTGGCTTTGAAATCAATGACTCTGATAAATGTGTATATGCTAAAATGAAAGGTAATGAATGCATTATTTTGTGTCTATATGTAGATGATATTCTGCTATTTGGAACAAACCTTTCTATTATAAAAGAGACTAAGGCTCTCTTGAGTGGTAAGTTTGATATGAAGGACATGGGTTGTGCCGACTTGATTTTAGGTTTGAAGTTGACTCGTTCAACTGATGGAATAACAATTTCTCAGGCACACTATGTTGAGAAAGTGTTAGAGAAATATGGCTACCATCATGTTAAATCTGTTGTCACACCATATGATCCTTCAAAGACTCTCCACAAGAATAAGAGTGGCGTGGATGTCTCTCAATTGCGATATTCACAAATAATTGGTAGTTTAATGTATTTAGCAAATTGCTCTAGACCTGATATTTCTTTTGCAGTAACAAAGTTGAGCAGGTTTGCAAGCTGTCCGGACAGAACGCATTGGGATGCATTGGATAGAGTACTCAAATATTTGAAAGGGACTATATCCTTGGGCTTGCACTATGGGAGGTTTCCTGTAGTCCTGGAAGGATATAGTGATGCGAGTTGGATTGCTGACACTGTTGAGTGTAAAGGCATTACTGGTATGTTTTTACACTTGGAGGTGGTGCAGTTGCTTGGAGATCTGTTAAACAGATGATTATATCTCGTTCTACATCTGAGGCAGAATTGTGTGCTTTGGATACCACAGTAACTGAAGCTGATTGGCTGAAGGGTCTTCTTTCCGAAATTCCCTTAATAATGAAGCCAATTCCTCCTGTTTCAGTAAATTGTGATAATCAAATAACAATAGCTCAGATTAGAAGCTCCAAATATAACCAGAAACAAAAGAGACATGTTCGAATAAGACTAAAGTCTATTCGTGAGCTAGTGTCACTAGGAGTGGTGTCCTTGGACTTTGTAAGTTCAAAGGACAATGTTGTTGATCCACTCACTAAAGGACTTGATTATGAGAAAATCAAGAAATCCAGTAAGGGAATGGGACTGAGGCCTATTCTGGTTTCATCTATAGCAGCAACCCAACCTATCTGATTGTAGATCTCAAGAAGTAGGTTCAATGTGGTTAAAAACAAGCTATAAGGGTGAACCATAAGCATAAATTGATTGAGATGTAATCTCTAAGTTCCTTTCCTGGATAGATGCTTGACTGCTGGTAAAGATGAGCTTAAAGCTCTTAATGAGTTCAAGGTCTTGATGACAGGATGATTGCAGTTCATTCTTGGAGAACTCACCTATATAAGTGTAACTGTGAGACCGCAGTGTGGGGGGTCTAGGCAACTCTCCTTATCACTTATGAAACAAGATTCGGTTGCATGGCCGTAATGCACCAACCCAGAAGGATTCAACCGTCGCCAGTGATGAGTTGTTGCCAATTCCTTTTCGCATATAAAAGGTTTAAGTTCAAGACATAGTTCACTTCAAACCTATGTGAGAAAGATTAGTGTACTTAGGTGAAGATTCAAATCGGAAGGCATCTTCACTGAAAGCTCGTTACAAAAAGTCTCAGGACATGTTTTATTTTGTCAGAATGATTTGAATTTGTGGGGGATTGTTGGGTTTCTTGTTTGAAATTCAAACATTCCGTTTCTTTTCAGTTTTTCCGGGACCGAGGGTTTTGTGACGGTTCGGGAGGAGGTGAGTCTCCTCGGGCTTTGCGGTTTTCTGATTTTTGTTATTATAAAAAAAAACGAGCGTCGTTCTCTCTTCTACTCTCTCTACACACCGCGTCTTCACTTTCCGACTGTCCTGAGGTTTTTCTGAGGCGATTGAGGTTGAGTCTGCGGGTGACGTTCGTCTTGGAGTGCACCTTCGAACGCCGCAAGTGGTTGTCGAATCTTGGGAGAGTTTTGCCAGCGAGCCTCTGCACTGTAGGGCGGCAATATATTCTCTAAAGACAGTCGGCATGCCGGCGCTTCAACCAGATAACATCTTCTATTCTCTGTGCATCTTTCTACCTTGCATTCACTGTCTATCTCGTACATCCCGTTTACAGATTTCTTACAAATAAGACCTTGGATAGACGACCAGAGATATGAAAACTCGTCTACATTGAATCTCCACATTCTAGAATGCTTATTTTCTCCCTTGAGTATTCCTCCTCTCATCCAAGCATTCTTCTCTACGATTTTCATCTTTTTCTTCTTTATTCGAGCACCTTAATGACTTAAGCATCAGAACATTGTTCCTTGAGATCTTACCCAAGACTTCTTCTGATGTGTTTGTTCCGTTGTTGTAAATTTCCTCGGAATGATTGATCTCTCTTCTATTCAAGGAATCATAAAAATGTGATATATACTAGATTCGAGATACCATATTTCAGACTAACCATAGGGAATGTCCCAGCTGTATACATCGTCGCAGGTTACTCAATGTGGGTCTCTTCCCAGGCACATGATTGGGTGGGTATCATGTGCTTTGGGGGGGGGGGGGGGAGGGGAACTGAGGGTGACATGGTGGAATTCTTCACACTGCACTTTCTCTCCTTTTGCCCGTCATCTCTTCTTTGAACATGATGGAGATCACCCCCCTCGGTCTAGCTTTATGCAAAGGGGGATAAAGTCATCCCCTCCATCACAAGTAACCTAGATGCATTGCATCAAAGTTCCTCAAATCAAGGCAAAAGTTGGAATGGATTTGGAACTGGGGAGAGCACGTTGTTCTACATTTATGGAACCCTATATCACAATGGCATGCACATTAATTCTCTAATAAGAAAATGTTCACAGTCATCGCCCCCATTTTTTGTTTAGTTTGAATAATATAATTGGGCTCGCTAAGAGATCACATTCCTGTACATATCAGCAAAATGAGATTCTGTAGACCCAATTCCATAAATCTTCTCACGTTGCTCTCCCTCCTCATTGTTAAAGTTTGATATGAGTGTTGCAAAGGCATATATATATATATATATATATATATATATATATATATATATATATTGATATATAGCAATAAGAATAGATTAGCAAAAGCAAAGAAGAAGAAAAAGAAAAGCCAAGTGAAAAAAAAATAAAAAGAGGTGAAAGGGTCTGTTAATTAAAGCAGCGTTCATATATATATATAAACATGTTTATAACCGTTAGGGGAAGACAGCTATATATGAGAGGAGGTCTTCAGAGGAACCGTCCCCTCCAAACACTCCTCTCAGTGCTCTTCCCTCTTCTCAGACCAGTTCCTACACTTGTAGTAGTAGTAGTCCCGGGAGAGATCGAAGTCAGACAGATCATAGCCATGGCTTCCTGCCACTTCTTCCTCCTCTGCCTCTGCCTCTGCATCTCCATCTCACGCTCATGTACGATTCAGAACATCTCTGCACCAAAAGAAAACGGAACTTTTAATTGTTCTTGTTCATCAGCTCATGGAATTAATGAAGAAGTGATCTGAATCGACTTGCTCTGTTTTCTCTCTCCCCCCCCCCCTTTTTTTTAAGTTTTCCCCTTCCTCGTTGCAGGTGGTGGAATCCAACTTATACTCGTCAACAACTGCAACGAGAGCATATGGCCGGCCGCCCTCGGCGGCGCCGGCCACCCCACCCCGGAGGAGGGCGGCTTCCACCTGGGCGCCAGTGAGGAGGCCGTCTTCGACGTGCCCAGCGGGTGGTCGGGGCGGATATGGGGCCGGCAGGGGTGCTGCTTCGACGACCGGGGGAAGGGGTCCTGCGACACGGGCGACTGCGGGGGGCAGCTACACTGCGGAGGCGCGGGCGGGGAGCCCCCGGCCACGGTGGTGGAGATGACGCTGGGGACGGCCAAGTCGGGCCTCCACTACTACGACGTGAGCCTGGTGGACGGGTTCAACCTGCCGGTGGCGATGGCGCCGGTGGGGGGAGGGGTGGGCTGCGGGGTGGCGGCCTGCGAGGTGGACGTGAACGAGTGCTGCCCGTCGAAGCTGGAGGTGAAGAAGGGGGGCAAGGTGGTGGGGTGCCGCAGCGCGTGCCTGGCGCTGAAGGCGGACCAGTACTGCTGCACCGGGGAGTACGGGTCGCCCAAGAGCTGCAAGCCCACCCTCTTCTCCAACCTGTTCAAGTCGATCTGCCCCCGCGCGTACAGCTTCGCCTTCGACGACTCCTCGTCCCTGCGCACCTGCCGGGCCTCCCGCTACCTCATCACCTTCTGCCCCCCCAACAGATGATCTCCCATGGTTATGCGCAGCGTGGTTGCAGCAGGTGTAGTGTGCAGGGGTTGTGTACGTCGTCTGTGGGCGTGCGATGGCAAGGAATTAGCAGAAGAAGGATGTCGAGCTTACTTTGTTCAGTACTGATGGGCACGGTTTTAATTAGTTTGCAGTGTGGGATCTAACTAACTAGATGGAGAAATAAATAAATAAAAATATCGGTAGTGTCCCTACTAACTAGTTCTACTGTTTCATTTCTTTTCTTTTTAAATTTTATTCCAAGCATAATATATATTAAAATGGTGATATGCATTTACCAATATAACCCTATTATACGTGCAAACTGTAAATTTACCTCTCATACTATATTAATTAACATAACTCGATTGCATAAAAAGAGTAGGTGCAGAGGTATCCTTGTGCGGCCAACCGGACAACTAATTAAGAATTAATGGGTCACGGCAGGATTTGTCGTCTCGGTCGTACCGGTCGTCCCAATTTTTTATTGGGACGGTACAATACGGTGTTGTCATGTTCCGTCCCGCTCTGTCCCACTTGATATATATATATATATATAATAATAAGAAAAAATTTGTAGCTCAGTTGGTTAAGTGACTTGTTTACTTTCTCTCAAACGTCTCAGGTTTGAATCTCATGGGTAACATTTGAAATTTTAATTTTTTTAATCAAAAATCTTTAAAAAAACTCAAAAAATGAATGTAACCCACAAGTTTCAAACCCAAACCGCCCATGTGCGATTGGAATCACCCAACCAACTTACCTATATAATATTTGATGATTAATATATAATATATAAAGCGTCTCGATTGCGTCCCACGTATCGATCGTCCCGATCTTTGACTGGGACGGTCCGAGACGGGTGGTTCGACTCGTCCCAAAACGATTTGTAAAATCGAACCGCCCGTCTGATTTGTAAAACCTTAGGTCACGGGATGTAGTTAAAGGGGCATTTCTGAAAATTGGGTGTATCTTAATTTGCACTGGTTACTCAAGATGTTGCGGGTATTTTATAACTCTGGCTGAAGTCTAATTTGAGTTACTTGTATAATTCATCTTATGACAGTCTAGGGCAGATGAGGGATTTATATTTATTCCATGCAACCTTTATATCAATTAATGTACATGTATGTAAAGATTGTTGGGGATATTGTGGTTGTTATAGTTATAGGGGTTTATATTTAAACCTAAAGACTTTATGGGTTTTTATTGGAAATGGTCCTGAGTTGCATTTCACCCCGTAAAAAGGTTTGGAAACTGTTTTTTTTTTCGTGTCTGCTGGTTGAAACCGTGGCTGAGCGAACGGTTTTCTTCTTCGGGAAAAAAAATGGTGGCTGTGCGTTGAAGACGACGGCAGCGTTTTGGGAGAAAAATAGTAGCGCACTTCTGAAACATTTTTGCCGAGAGGGACCATTTTTTCTTTAAAAACTCTTGTACCATCGTATCTCACATATTGATCGAGGAGTATGTGTTTACGAGGTTGTAGTCGAGGAGAGATTATCTTCGTGCGGAGATACATTCCTGTAGTCGTTCTATCTTGAGAGAAGATCGTGGACTCCACCGCACTGATATGATGGGGGTGATAACTTCTCTAAGGACAATCCTTGCGGGCGACTCGACTAAGTGTTCTAAATTGATCTTTTTGTTCTTTATTTGTTGCACTTTCGTGCATGCTGTTTCCTTTTGGATTTGGATCATATCTTGCCTATTCTTGGTGGACGACGTGTATATAACATTTGTGTTGTCATATTTTACATATGTTCATGTGGTAATTTATTTCATGATCATTGTTACATTTCCAACAATCTTAGAGAAGTTATCTATTATGTCGTCCATGTCATCTGTGTTCGCACCCCGTGTGGATATGTCCGGCATGCCCGAGAAATTCTCGGGATAACACTTCAAGCGGTGACAACACCGAATGAAGATTTGGTTTATCACAATCGGGTTTATTTCAATTCTTGAGTGGGACTGCCCTAAATAAAGTAGTCGATGAGTGGAAGCAACGTGATCGTATATGTCATGGCTGCATTCTATTGGCATTGTCCAATATGCTATTTGATGTATATAGTGGTTATTCCTCTCAAACTGCTAAGCAACTGTGGGAGGAACTTGACAAAAAAGTACAATACCGAGGACTTAGGCCTTGAAAAGTACTCTGTTGCCAAGTACCTAAAGTTTCAAATGGTTGAGGGTAAGTCTGTGTCTGAACAGGCACATGAATTTCTACTGTTGCTTCATGACTTAGTTGAAGCAAAAATGAAACTTCCAGAGAAGTTCCAAGTGATATCGGTCATTGAGAAGTTTCCAAAGTCTTGAGAAGATTTTGGGATGTCTCTCAAGCATCGCAAGAGATCTCTCACTCTGGATGATTTACTTGTTGCTATAGCCATAGAAGAAGAACATAGAAATCAGAAGCCTATGATGCCTGTAGAACTGAATGCAAATGTGATGACTGTTTCTAAGGCAAGAGATCCCAAAGGAAAAGGAAAACTAGAAAACATGAAGAACAAATCAAACCTCAAAGGCAAGATCTAGAAAAAGTCTAAAAAAAAACCATGCTGGGAGTGTGAACAGGTTGGTCACTTCATCAAGGACTGTCCTGCGAAGAAGGCTAAGAAGGCTGAACAGCACTCTTCGGTCCCCAAGTCAATGTAGTGATTGGGGAGACTGAGCAAGCTTCGGGCTCCACCAGCGGATTGTATGTTTCTGTTAACCCTCAAGTTTTCACTATATATGAACCAAATGAATGGATTGTAGACACTAGGGCTAATGTGCATGTATGTGCTGACAAATCCGTGTTTGTGTCTTACCAGGCCATTCATGACAGATCCGTGACCATGGGGAATGCTACTGCTTCCAGGGTGTTGGGGATAGGGCGCGTGGACCTGAGACTGCCTTCAAGACGTGTTCTCTCTCTAAACAGGGTGCACCACGTTCCATTGATCTGGAGAAATATTTTAAGTGGTTCTATTTTAGTAGAACATGGTTATGAATTGACATTCAAATGTAATAAAGTGGTGCTTCTTTATTTAGGGACTTTTATTAGAAAATGCTATTTACCAGATGGTTTGTTTAAATTTCATGTAGTCAATATTTTGAATAAATATGTGGATGACTCTCATACCAGTTCTACTTCTTATAATTATGTGAATATTGTGGAATCTTCTACATTGTGACATGAACGTTTAGGACATGTAAATTATAATTCCTTGAAACGTATGATGAATCTGAATATGATCCCTGAGTATGTCATTGATAAAACTCATAAGTGTGATATTTGTGTACAAGCTAAATAACCAAGAAGACCATTTAACTCTGTTGTTAGAGAGTGAGATTTTGGATTTAGTCCACACAGATATTTGTGAATTTAATGGTATACAAACGTGGGAACATAAGAAATATTTTATCACCTTTATAGATGATGGTAGTAGATACTGTTATATGTATCTTCTTAAGTCTAAAGATGAAGCTTTATCCAAATTTATCATCTTTAAGGCTGAAGCAGAAACACAAACTTCTAAGGTTTTTAAAAGAATAAGGTCTGATAGAGGGGGAGAGTACACATCTAACCTATTTTATGAATTTTGTCAAAGTCATGGCATAATTCATGAGGTTACTGCTCCCTATTCTCCCCAGTCTAATGGGATTGCTGAACGGAAAAATAGAGTATTTATAGATATGGTCAACTCTCCTCTCCAAAACTCTGCACTACCTAGTTATATGTGGGGGGATGCTTTGAATACGGCATACCATATTCTGAATAAAGTACCCTTGAAACATAAAGACACTAGTCCAGAAGAGTTATGGAGAGGTAGGAAGTCTAGCTTCAAGTATCTTAGAGTGTGGGGCTGTCTTGCAAAAGTGTTAGTCCCTGAACACAAAAGAAAGAAGCTTAATCCAAAAACTATTGACGTAATCTTTATAGGCTACGCGGCTAACAATTATGCATTCAGATTCTTATTGATCAAATTTGAGATATCTGGAATAACTATTAACTCTATAGTTGAATTTCGTGATGCTACATTCTACGAGGACGTGTTTCCCAAGAAAATTGGTGTACCTTATCTAGTGTCTTCTGAAGATGTTCCATGCACCTCTATATCTATTCCTGATCATGTAGAAAGGATATCCAATGTGGGGGTTGAGACCTCCAATGCTAATTTTGACTCTACTGATCGAGAGGAATTGGTGGAACCAAGAAGGAGTAAGAGACCAAGAATTACCAAGGATTTGGGAAGTGATTTTATCACATAACAGATTGAGGGTGGTCCCCTTACTTTTCGAGATGCTATGACTTCACCTGAGACAAAGCATTGGAAGGAAGCTATTAAGAGTGAAATGGATTCCATTATCTCTAATGGTACATGGGAATTGGTTGATTTACCTCTTGGTTCTATGACTATTGGGTGTAAGTGAATTTTTAAGAAGAAATTAAAACCTGATGGAAGCATTGACAAGTACAAAGATTGATTGCCAAGGGGTTCAAACAAAAGGAAGGAATGGATTTCTTTGATACCTATTCTCCTGTTACTAGGATGACCATAATTAGAGTGCTTCTTGCATTGGCTTCTGTGTATGATCTCACTATCCATCAAATGGATGTTAAGACCGTCTTTTTAAATGGTGATCTTGAAGAAGAGATATAAATGGATCAGCCTGAAGGTTTTGTGACACCTGGTAATGAAAACAAAGTTTGTAAGCTTGTCAAGTCTCTTTATGGGTTAAAGCAAGCCCCCAAATGATGGTATGAAAAGTTTGATAAGACCATCTTATCTTTTGGCTTTAGTGTTAATGAATTTGATAAGTGTGTCTATACCAAAGTTAAAGGTGATGCTTGTATCATTGTGTGCATGTATGTAGATGATATACTATTATTTGGAACTTCTATTGAGATTGTGAATGAGACTAAGTCCTTCTTGAGTAGAATGTTTGAGATGAAAGATATGGGAGTAGCAAATGTGATTTTGGGCCTTAAGTTGATTCATTCAGTTGAAGGTATAGCAATTTCTCAGTCTCATTATGTTGTAAAAGTCTTGGAGAAATTTGACTATCAAAATTGTAAATAAGTTAGCACGCCTTATGATTCATCTAAAACATACTACAAGAACAAGAGTGGTGTACTAGTGTCTCAACTAAGGTATTCCCAAATCATAGGAAGCTTGATGTATCTTGCTAAGTGTACTAGGCCTGACATTTCATATGCAGTGACCAGATTCGGTAGATATACTAGCTGTCCTGATCGTACTCACTGAGAGGGCTTGGATAGGATACTCAGATACCTTAAAGGTACTATATCCTTAGGCTTGCATTATGGGAAGTACCCTGCTGTCTTAGAAGGGTATAGTGATGCAAGTTGGATAGCCCAAAACTCAGAGAGTAACGGTGTCTCGGGGTATGTCTTTACCTTGGGAGGTGGCGCTGTTGCCTGGAGGTCTGCAAAACAGACCATTTTATCTCGGTCTACTTTTGAGGCAGAGCTGTGTGCTCTGGACACTACCGGAACAGAGGTTGAATGGATCAGGGGACTTCTTTCTGAGCTCCCACTTATAGGAAAGTCCATTCCTGCGATCTCGGTGCATTGTGATAGTATGACTACAATTGCCAAGATCAAAAGTTCAAAGTACAACAAAAAATAAAGGAGACATGTCCAAGTCAGATTGAAATCTGTAAGGGAACTTGTGTCTCAAGGTGTGATCGCTGTTGATTTTGTTGGTACCAAGGACAATACAGCAGATCCACTGACCAAGGGACTTGATAGAAATCAAGTTCAAAAATCCAGATTGGGGATGAGACTGAAACCCATTGAGAATTCTACTATGGCAGCAACCCAACCTAACTAAGTGGAGATCCCACGAAGTAGGTTCAATGTGGTAACAACAAGCTATAGGGAGAATTATGTGGCACTTTAATATCAGTTGGTACTATTGTACCTGTGTGTCTCTCCCCTGATAATATGTTCTAAGTGCCTGTACTGCAAGATATGAAGAGTTTTGTGAAACTCTGAATGGGTTCAAGCCTATATTGGCAGGATGTTTGTAGTACATCTTTGGAGAAGCCCACCTATGTGAGTGTGACTGTGAGGCCGCAGTTAAGGGAAGTGGGTTCTTCCTTATTAACACTCATGAATCAGGATAAGGGTGCATGGCCATAAAGCACCAACCCTGAAGATGATAACCAGAACGTATATCTTGTTGTTCCTAATAGACATTCTCATAAAAGGAGGTAAGTTCAAGACTTAGTTCACTTCGGCTATGTGGGGTTGAAATTAGAAACTCAGGTGATGGTTCAAACTCGAAAGGTACCCTCACTGATAGCAAGATATGCTCTTCTTTTGTCGATCTAAGTTTACCCACAAATTTCTTTGAGTTTGTGGGAGAATGTTGGAGATATTATGGTTGTTATAGTTATAGGGATTTATATTTAAACTCAAAGGTTTTATGGGTTTTTATTGGAAATGGTCATGAGTTGCATTTCACCCCATAAAAATGTTTGGAAACTGTTTTTTTTTTGGTCTGCTGGTTGAAACCGTGGCTGAGCGAACGGTTTTCTTCTTCGAAAAAAAAAACGGTGGCTATGCGTTGAAGACGACGGCAGCGTTTTGGGAGAAAAATAGCAGCGCACTTCTGAAGTATTTTTGCCGAGAGGGATCATTTTTTCTTTAAAAACTCTTGTACCAGGGTATCTCACATATTGATCAAGGAGTACGTGTTTACGAGGTTGTCGTCGAGGAGGGATTATCTTCGTGCGGAGATACATTCTTATAGTCGTTCTATCTTGGGGGAAGATCGTGGACTCCACCGCATTGATACGATGGGGGCGATAACTTCTCTAAAGACAGTCCTTGCGGACGGCTCGACTACGTGTTCTAAACTGATCTTTTTGTTCTTTATTTGTTATACTTTCATGCATACTATTTTTTTTTTGAATTTGGATCGGATCTTGCCTATTCTTGGTGGACGACGTGTATATAACATTTGTGCTGTCATATTTTACATACGTTCATGTGGTAATTTATTTCATGATCATTGTTACATTTTCAACAAAGATTTGGAATCTACAATGGGTGAGAGAGTTGTATAGTTTACAGTTATTTCATATTTAAAATATCTCAAATTTTCTTTACGCCGGCCTAATCTAAGAGTTAAACCTAGGCCTGTCAACGGAGCGGATACGAAGCGAATATATGACTATCCGTATCCGCTCCGTTTTCCGATTCGAATTATCCGATTTTGATCCGCTCCGATTTGACTCGGATACGAAGCGAATATCTGACTATCCGTATCCGCTCCGTTTTAAAATCCGAATTATCCGATTCAAATTTAAAACTATATAAATATAATTATAAAATGTTAAAAGTATATAAAATATAATTATAAAATGTCAAAAATATATAAAATAAATTTTAAATTAAAATATAACTATAAAATATCTAAATTTCTCTATAATATCATTTATTTTATAATCCATTATTTTAAAATATGTATTATATGATATATAATATTACGAACGGATATTTTTCGAAGCGAATATTATAATATCCTTATCCGCTCCGATTCGAATTCGGATATTATCCGTATCCGAAAAATCGAATACGAATCGAAGCGGATCCGGATAATATCCGTATCCGTTGACAGACCTAGTTAAACCTGACCCAAGCCGAAGAGACGGTGGACTGAGTACATATGCAAGTACATATGCAACTCAAGTCCATCTCAAACATGAACTGGTAGTCCCCCCGCCGGTGGCGGGGTGGACACCCCCCCTCCCCCCTCCTGCGCAGGTGGCAGGAGGGCACGGTTTCGAGTCGCTTTCCCCTCCCCCAAAAAATATAAAAAAAATAAAAAAAATACATGAACTGGTACGCAAGTCCAACTCGACCTGATTTTTGAGTTAACTCACCTAAATTTGTAATCTTGGTTAATTAAAGACTGTGTTACATTAATTGTTTATTGGATGGAAGCTGTTGAGATGCGGACTCATATTCTTCAAAACGATGAATATTTAGTGATTTATCTAGTTTAGAGTCTTTAGATGATGGATCATCTTATAAGTATAAGATAGATGAAATTCAAGTTAGACGATATACAAGCTGTTTAGATGAAATATTGTCTAAATCGAATAATCATGTAACATAAAAATTGAAAGTGACTTAGATGATATATCATCTAAATGGAGAGTGATTTAGATGGATATATTATCATTTTAAGTGTAACGTGACATAGACGGAATAACGTGTTTCATCTAAATCGGAAAATCACTTAAATTGAAAGGTGAAAGTGATTAATGAATTCTGGCAGTTCTTTGATAACCTTGTTCTCATTTCGATGTCTCTTGATATCTTTGTTGCCAGGCATGTTTTCTTTATATATATATATATATTCAGTGATACGATAGATTATCTGGTATCAGATTGCTGTCGGTTGCCCGATCATATGGAAGAGAGGAAACAGATACAACGGCAATGCATATATGATGTAATATTCTCGTACCGATTTATAAGCTCTTTGTTTAAACTCAAAATATCATACTTATGTGACACATAAAACACAGTATTTTATGAAATTTTACCATGTTCTAAACTTTATAATGTTTTACATCGGTTAAGAGAACGATCCTCCATATCCTACTAAGATTTCCTCCCTTATATAGACTTTTTTTCTCTCCTTTCTATACTAAGATTTCCTCCTTGGTGTTTACTTTCCTTCTTTCTCCATTCTGATGTGACACCACTCTTTGGACCTAGATTTGCGAGTAACCGGACCGAACGGTGATATCTCACAAGCTGTTCTCCCGCGAGGCGCGCACCCGAGCCCGTAGGCGGACCGGCGATGATGGTGAGGGTCCGAGGTTGGACCTTGGGGTTCCAAGGATATGGCTGGCTGGGGATGGACCCCAATGGGATAGGGATGCCCAACTTCAAGGGCAGCCGTCACGCCGAGGGCGTGGGATGTAGTGTCTCCCTCACAACTCACCCGCGGTGGCACTCGAATTGATGGAAAATTGGAACGAACTCTCTCTCACTGCCGACGGCGCAACTAGAGATAATACTAAACTAAGCAAAGGTAAGAAACCAACAGAGGAAAGTGGTCCGAAACTCACCTGATCGGTGTGAAGACACCGATCCCGGCCGGAGATGAGGGCGAGCGGGGGAGTGTGAGTTCCCCGCACACTGCGTCGGTGTAGCTTCCCCTGTTTATGTTATACAAGAACTACTCCCCACGCAGGGGGGGTGGACTAGGGGAGGGGGAGATTGAGTTACAAACCAAACACTACCTCCGCACAGGGAGGGGCGCTAAGCCGGCCAGGCGGGGAGGGGAGATTTACTTGATTCGCGCCGATGGAGCACCCTGCCGAATCTGTCCGGGTCTGAAACAGCAGGACAGGGAGTTGGTGTAGTCACCGCTGTGCACTCCTCCGATCTCATAATTCGACGATACCAGCGCCGAAACGTCGCTGACGGTCCCAAGCACGTCTGTGAATTTTTGTGGGCGGTCCTGAAGTCGTCACCGGCTGGGGCGGGCTATGGAACAGGACCCCTGCGCTCAGACTCGGACTGTTCCCATGGTGCAGCAGCAGATGGATGTAGTCACCACTGTAGACACGACATTTTAGCATTATGCTGAGCAGATCCCGTATTACACTAAGACGCCCCAAAGCAGCTCGCACGTTTAAGTTAGTTGAGTAATCTCTAATTTAATCTAATAATCTGTGGCTTCTTGAATAGTAATTCTTGTTAATGGGCTTATGACCATTCCTACACAAAACAAAAAAATGTGTGTTAATGGGCTTGGTCCATCTTTTTAATCCTAAAAAGGGGGAAGGTTCATCATGTGGGCTTGGCCCATTCCTATTCAAAAAATATACCAAAAGAAAACATTTGTGCTAATGGGTTTGGCCCATTCCTATTCAAAAATAAAAAATATATAGATGTGTGCTAATGGGCTTGGCCCACTTTTGTTCTAAAAAAATAAATAAAATTTAATGGACATGGCCCCATCTTTTATTACATAATTTATTTCCTCACTCCCCTCCCGGGTCTCTCAGATCTTGCTCCCCCCCCCCCTCTTTAACACACACTCTCTCTCTCTCCTTCTCACTCTCTCCGTAACCCACCACCCCATGGGAAACCCCCTGAGAATACACACATACCCCCCTCTCTTGCATGAACCGAGGACAGCAGCCATCTCCACCCCCCCCCCTTTTTCATTCTCACGTTGCCACCTCCACCTCCCGGTTCCTTTTCTCTTCCTCCCCACAACAGCCACCCTCCTCCAGCCGGCACCCCCCATCTCACCATCGTGAAGACCACCGGAGCACCACCATCCTCACACCCTCCACCATCTCCTGGATCATTTCTCCCTTCTCATCTCCAGTCTCACCACCGCTGCCCTCCCCGATTGCACCGATCCCCTCACGTAGCCACCATCGTGCCCACTCCCCTCTCCCCTCTCACTACCACGCTTAACCCAGCCTAGCACCGCCGCCCCTCGCCACCCTGCTAACACAACCGCACCACTCCTCTCCCTCCTCGTTCCCTCACCTTTCTCACCGCCAGTGAACTCCCCTTCATCTCCTTGCGGCACCACCCCCTGCCTACATGCCACCTTCCGCTTCCACCGCCTGCAACCCCACGTGACCCCCGGCTGCCACCGTCTCCCGCTCCCGCTCCCGCTGCCGTGAAGCCCGAGCCCACGCCGCGACGCCGCCCCGGCCACCGCCGCTCCGCCTGCACGCCCCCGTCGTCCCCCTACACCGCTCGCCACCGCCGCCTGCACGCCCGCACCGCCCCGACGCCGCCCGCAGCGCCTCAACGCCACCTGCACCGCCGCCGTCGTCTGCACCCTCTGCGGCCACCTCCCACGTCGCCCGTGAGCACCGTCCACGCCACACCGTCGCCGTCCGCAACTGCTGCAGGCTGCAGTCCGAGCACCTCCACGCCCCATCTACGCCGCTGTCGTCGTCCACCCTGCCGGCCGCCGTCGTCGTCCACCCTGCCGGCCGCCGTCGTCGTCGTCCTCCCTGGCCGTCGGACGCTCACCGCCGAGCACCCCTCCCTCTCTCTCGCGGCCGCTCTCTCCCTCTGCTCTCTCTCTCTCTCTCCCTCCGCCTCCGTTCTCTCTTCTTCTCCCTCTCTCTCGCTCCTCCCCTCCGTCTCATCTCTCCTTCTCGTTCTCTCTCTCTCCCCGCGTTTCTCTCTCCCTCTCCGTCTCTGTCTCTCCTCTCCCCCCCCTCTCAGTTATTTATTCTCTCTCTCTCTCTCTCTCTCTCTCTCTCTCTCTCTCTCTCTCCCCTCTCTGCGTTTCTCTCCCTCTCTCTGCTTCTACCTCCCCCCCTCCATTGAGTTCTCTCTCCCTCTCACTCTCATTTTTCTTTTTTTTATTACTTTCCTCCCCCTTCTCTCCCCATCCGATCTCTCTGCTTCTCTCCTCTCTCTCCCCCTCATTCTTTTTTTTATTTGTTTTAATCTCCCTCTCTCTTCTTTTCTCTCTCTCCCCCTCTCTCTCCCTCTCGATCTCCCTTTCTTTCACCTTTTTTTTATTTTTTATTATTATTTTTTCCCCCTCGTCATCACTCTACCCCCTCCCTCTTTCTCTGCTCTCACCCTCTCCCTCTCTCTCACGACTTCTCCCCCACTCTCCCTTTCTTTTTTATTTATTATTATTATTATTTTTCTTTTCTCTCATCTCTTTCTCCCTCATCTTTTTTATTTGTTTGTTTTATTTGATTTCTCTCTCTCCCTCTCTCTTTCTCTCGGTTTCTCTCTCTCTTCCCCTCTACTTCCTCTCACCCTTTCTTTTCTTTTCTTTTTTTTTATCTCTTTTCCCTCTGCTCTTCTCTCTGTTCTCCCTTCTCTCCTCTCTCCCGGCCTCACATCTCTCTTTCCCTCTCTGCCCATCTCCCCCTTTTTCTCCTTTTCTGTCTTTTTCTTCCCTCTTCTGCACCTATTAGATATATATATGTATATATATATTATTTACGTATATATAGCATCTATATGTTTATGTTCATATATATGTGTACGTGTGTGTTCGTGTAGGGGTACGTGTCTGTGAACGTATGCACGTGTTGATTTGAAGTGGAAAAGAGACTTTAAAGCAGTCATTCTGCTGCGCTACATGCCTGCTTTACTCCCACCTTGCCGAAGAAGCTCACCTTCGAGCCCATCATCTATATCTGAATAAGCTTTCTTCCCCCCTTTTACTGTCTACTTTTCATTCATTTAATTGCATGCATGCATCGTTTGCCATATCCATCAAATTCTTCTCTTTGAGAGAACTTTAGTCATTTATTCACCATGTCGCTCATCCATCCTATTCTAAAGGGGTTTTAAACAACACTAAACAGGTGCGTGTGTTTGAACATGATTATGTCATTGTCATTTCAAGGGACCGGTACTACCCTACTATTCTTCTAATCCATCATCTGTTTTTTTTTGTATGTCGTGTTTTGCGAGGGCTAACCAGTCGGGGATCCCGCTTCTTCCGTCGACCAAAAGAGTAGGAGGTCATCCCTCCCTTTGAGGTACCCGGCTATTGTCTCTCTCATCTATCCTAGTTCTTTCCTTCATCATTATTATTTGTTGTTAAATTTCCATCTCATCCTCCTTTACGTTTCGTTTAACAATAAGTCTGTCTCCTCTCCCTTATTAGCATTATATATCGTTAAACCTCCATCTCCGTTCTTCTCTGTCTTATCTAAAATAAAATTTTCATCCTGTCTATATTTTCTTAGCATTCTTTTCCTATATCGTACTACCTTATTCTACCATCTATCACCCGATTTCTCTCTTTGCTCTCTCATCTTTCTCTTAAAAAAAAAGGTATAAGAACATAAAAACAATAAAAGCCACAAAACCCCAAAAAATATATAATAATAAAAAGTAAAATAAAAAAAGGGATAATAAAATCCGGGTAACCAAAGAAGGCCCTCTTCGTCGGCCGGCCGACTAAAGAGGAAGAGAGGACCCGCACTGCTCCCGCTTCGGCGGCGAACGCGATCAGACATTTCGTGTGGGGCTCTCAGCCCCTGGCGATCACATCCCCTTCCCACTTTCTTTCCTGTCAATTTTCCCTTTTGTTTAAATCCTGCGACGGAAGTCATTCCTCGCGAAGGTGTACGTGACGGAAGTCATTCCGCGCGAAGCCTTTTTCATTCTGTCATTTTATTCCCTTGATTTTTGTCTAAACCCTGCGACGGAAGCAATTCCTCGCGAAGGTGTACGTGACGGAAGTCATTCCTCGCGAAGCCTTTTTTTCATTCTGTCATTCTATTTCTTTAAATTTCTGTCTAAACCCTGCGACGGAAGTCATTCCTCACGAAGGTGTACGTGACGGAAGTAATTCCTCACGAAGCCTTTTTATTCTGTCATTTTATTCCTTTGATTTTTGTCTAAACCCTGCGACGGAAGTAATTCCTCGCGAAGGTGTACGTGACGGAACTTATTCCTCGCGAAACCTTTTTCATTCTGTCATTTTATTTCTTTAAATTTCTGTCTAAACCCTGCGACGGAAGTAATTCCTCGCGAAGGTGCACGTGACGGAAGTAATTCCTCGCGAAGCCTTTTATTATATATATTACAGTAAAAACCCCGCGGAGAGTAATATCTCGCGGTGGTCTTATGTATATATACTCATGTTTATTATCTATATTGCAATAAAAACCCCGTAAGGCCAATGTCTCGCGGTGGTCCTAATACGTACATATATATTCATTAGTGTTGATATTATTGCATCGCTGTTAGAACCCCACAAAAACCAATGTCTTGTGGTGGTATGTCTTGGTTCGTATTGTCTTTGTAATTTTCTGGAGAACGATACACCGCTGCAGTTTCTGAGTCTTCGTGCCTCCCCATTTCTGTTACTTAGATTCTCGGATTTCCTGGTATATGGAAAATTGCTCGTGGAACGGTAAGTCACGCTTACCGGAAAGGAGTTAGTTTGCGTGAGAGGGTCTTCTGACCCCTATCTCCGTCACGTACCGGAGTTCGTTTCACATCCTTCTTTCCTTTCTCTCCTTTATGTTCTTTCTCTTCTTGAGTTGATCTCGTCATTTCCTTCTCTTAGGACAGACGAGGGTGGACGTCCCTTGCCGTCTCCACCTCTCTGGCAATCACCTTTTCATCATTACTTTACATCATTGTATTGTTTCTTTCCCCCGAGGGTGGACGACACTCTTTTGCCGTCTACAACCACGCCCGCTCCCGAAGTCCAAACGTGGTGGGACCAAGACGAGCACGACCGTGGACGAGTCTTATTCGAGCAGCAAGAAAGAACGGCACTGTCGGAGGTTGGGGCCGAGAGTAGTAGTCCGAGAAGTGGGAAGGTATCGGGGCAGACCCTGGCTGACCTGAACAGCGTCCCGGTGGTAGAAAAATCGGCACAATTAGCTCCGAGCTCCGAATGAGGCCGCGCTGGCTGCGTTGGACAGAGGACCGGTGGAGCCTTTCCCCGGTCAAGTGGCGCGCCAAGGGGAGCACTGGTGTGGTCTCAGGTGCTTCTGCAAGTCGCTTCTGGTTGCAGGCCGGACTGGTTCTGCGCAGTTGGCGAAGGACGGCTCTCCTGGGCAGCTCCGACCTCGGATTGAGGCGAGACCACCTCGCCTGCGAAGAAGACCGGAAGAGCTTTCCATCAATGTAGGCCACGCCCCCAGGGGCTCCGGGATGTGATCGAGGGCGGCGCTGAAACAGGCTGTTGATCTGCAGGTCTACAGCTGCACACAGATTTGATGAGAGAATGGTTGAGGGGGGGTGGTTTCTTTGGTGGAGGGGTAGGGGATATGGATGTTATGGTGGTGGGGAAGGGTTGGGAGGTGGGAAGGGATGGTGAGGGAGGAAGGCAGGGGCGGAGCTAGCAGGGGGAGAGGGGTGGGTGCGCAAGTGGCCTTGGTGGAGGTGGTTGGCTCAAATGGCTTGGGGGAGTGGGATGGGTTTCTCTTTGATTTGGGTGGTGGGTTAATGGAGGGGTTAATGGTGGCCTAGGGAAGGGGAGGGGTTGCCTTGGGGAGGGGAAGGGGTACTTGGGAGAGGGGATTCTCCCTTGAGAAGATGAAAGGTTGTATGGGGAAGGGGAAGGGTTGCTTGGGAAGTGGTGGGAGTGAAGGGGAGTTAAGGGTCTTGGGAAGGTGAAAGGGTGGGGGCTGATGTGGAGGATGAGATGTCAAGGAGAGGAGAGAGGGAGAGGTTCAAAATTTGGAGAGAGAGGGGGAGAGAGAGAGAGGGGTTCGCCCCCTTTAGAGAGAGAGAGAGAGAGAGAGAGAGAGAGAGAGAGAGAGGGAGAGGGGAGACAATTCTTGTGGACAATTTTTTTCACTCAATAATTCATTAGCTCCAAATGGAGGGATTGGGGTCCTATTTATAGGAATCCCACAATTTAACATAAGACCCTGAGTTTTAGACTAATGACAATAAACTAAGGGAGAAGGGGGTGCCCATGGGCCTAGCCCACTTAATTGGGCCCAACTGATACATTAACCACTCTAATGCCAATTAACCTAGGTAGATGACACCTTAACCTAGGGACTTAGACTCAAATAAAAGAAAAATTACATAATAAGAAAATGAAAAATACATCATATGACTCGGAATAAAGTGGCGAACAAGATGTAGCACTGCTGGCGAGCATCAGGATCCTCGAACAAATGAGATCGCCGGTGATGTCCCCATCATACCCTCGGGGTGCGGAGAACTCGACTCCGTCGAGTATGGGTCCTCCGGTGAAGTGGTCCTCTAAAGCAGCTCGGGGTGAATCTCAACCTCCAAACTCAACCCTACATCCACAACCAGGGGACGGTCCTTCATCCTCTCACGGTGGCTTGGGCACACCCTCTTGCTGGCGATGGTACCCTGCTTGCCCAGTATTGCCTCCGTGTGCACACGTCGGGCTCTCAGGCTGATATGTGGAGGCTCTCCGAGGGTATCACTCACAAAGGTGGGGGTAGGCTCAAGGTGCTCACTGGGTACCACCGCGGTGCCCATATAGGGTGCCAGATCCGCCGCGCTAAAAGTTGGGTGTATCCCAAACCCCATTAGCAAGTCCAACCCGTAAGCCGGGTTGCCAAAGTCACTAGGAATTTGGCAAAGTCCAAGTCCTCGTGCCCTCAAGTTGGAGGCGACTCTAGGGTAGAGCCACTCCAATGCCACCATCAATAGGTTGCCTACTTGGAATTCCAAGTGGCGCTCGCGAGCCTTTTCTCGCTCTTTGTGAACCTCACCGCTCGTTGTGATTTGCTTGCGTGTATGCTCATGCCATGCATTATGATGCGGTGAGTACGTGGTTGTGAAAGTGAGTAGTGTGAAAAGGTGGACCGGGCCAACCATAAATTGACCTATCATGCTTTGATGCCATGTGGACCTTGATGAACTTAGGTGGACCGGGGCAGCCACAAGTGGCCCTATCATGCATGGACTTCATAACAATGGTTGGAGGGCCGGGGCATCCGTAGGGGAATCTATTACGCATGGGTATAGCAAATGCCGGGGGTCCTGGACATCCGTGAATGTTCGTAACATGCCTAAGACCAATGATGAATGTGGGAGGACCTTTGGACCAATCATGCATCCGACTTGACATGTGGGTGTCATGTATGAAAGGACCCGACTTTCTATTCATGCCAAATGGTGTGATGTGACAAGACACATGAATTCCTTTCCCATAGGTGACTTCCTTGTGTGGGGTGGTGGGGTGGCCTTCGAGCTTCCACTCAAAAGGGTCGTAGGGGTCAAAGAAGGTATGTGTCATGGAGTGGGGCACTTCATTATTTCCTAGGTGTATTTCACCGATGGTCATGGTACCCTTGGTGTAGGCCGGGTCTTAAGAGAGGTGGGCTTGGTCTAACATGGTTGGTTGGGATAGGAATAGGTTGGTGGTGAGTAAGGTGGGTGGGTATAGGAAGGGATCGAATGGGTCATGGTAAGGGTCACCTGGGGAGAGGAACTCTAGGTCCTCACAATATGGTGGTGGATCTTCCTCCTCTAGTAAAATGATTGGGCCAAAGTTTTTGGTGGGATGGTCGGCCATGAATGGAGGGCTTGATGTTCTACCCGAGATAAGCAACTCTAGTTTGTGGATAGCATCGGGCTCATTGGGTATAGGGAGGAATAGAAGAAGGTCGCTTGTGTAGCAACCCACAGTGTAAATTGAGGAGATGGACCCGACACATAGGTGTAGGAGGTCAAGGCTCCTAGGTCGGTCGGCCACTGTGGTCAACATGCCAGTTAACTCCATTTGCCAAGATAGACGGAGATCCCCTAATGTCTCCACTTGATAAGATGATTGAATGGTGGTGTGATAGGAGAGGGGCACTATAGGGAGGTTTTGTTCCATAGGAGGGCAAACATGGGCCATGATCTCTCTAATTGGGTTCTCCTTTAGCCAACGAAAAAGGGGTTCTCCTAAGATGAGCTCAGCCCCAACTAGGGAGGGTGGCGTAGGGTGAAGACCACCGTGTGAGGTTTTTTCTTCAACTTGGACATGTGTTTCCCCCACGGTTGGGATAATGACCATGGTGTTCTCCTCTTCTAGGTGGTCGGGTGTGTGAGCCATGGTGCTTTCTACACATGGGATGGGAACTTCCTGGCCTAACTCATGACATTGTGACTCGTATTCTTCTTCCCAATCGGGGGAGGCCTCATGTACCTCAATCACATTCTCATCCCTTTGGGGTGTGGAGGTTTTACTCTCCAAGGGAAATGGAAGGTCTTTTGGGGATGGGGTGATGAAGGTTGGGACATGGTGCACCCGGGGTGGTGAGAGAGTTCGAACTTGGGTTGGGTTTGGGAGTGGAAGTAGTGGAGGCTTAAGTTGGGGTAGGATTGGGGTTGGTAGTGGAAGATGGGCGGGTTGAGGAGGATTGGGTTGGTTGGTCTTGGGAGGTGCGTCCCTTATGGGGGAAGATGGCGGGGTGGTGGTGGGGACCATGGAGGCTTGTGGGGTGTGGGTTTGATGGAGAGTTTTGGGTTGGGTGGTGGCCGTCATGGGCCTAGGGGATGGGGTGGACACGTTGTCCACTTGGGTTTAAAAGGTGAGGGTTAGTTGAGTGGCTTTGGGTTGGGGAGTGGTGGCCTTCATGGGGGAAACCGGGTCAATTAGGGGTCTTTTTCCCTTGGGATCGGTCGGTTGGGGAGGGATGGGAGCCAATTTGGTTTGAATGGTGGTGGTGATCGGGATTGGAATCATTTGGGGTGGTGGAGTTTGGGCCCTAAGGGAGGTCTTGGGTTGACTGGGAGAGAAAGGAGGAGTGGGAGTGCTCCTCGGGTTATGGTTCTCAAGGTAGGAGTGGGAAGGTCGGGGAGCGTGGATCTTCCTAAGCTCAATCTTCATCTCTTCCCATGATCCTATGGGTTCTTATCTCCAAATCCTTCTTAAGCCCACTATGCGTTCCCACCCCTTCTTGGCTTGTCCCCGAAGCCGCTCCTCGGCTATGCGGACTCTAGCGTGTCCATAGACCATAGTCCTATCAAAGTTTTTATCCATGGTAGCCTCCCACTTTAGGTAGGCATTAGGACTAGATCCGTCAAAACTAAGGTCCCCTTCTAGGATGATGTCCATGAGGAGAGGGTCAATTGGACTCTTGTGGAAGGCCGTGTTGAGGGGACTTAACCAATGGGGAGTATACATGATGATGCACTGGGTGGCCCGATGATGACTCTAAATGCGAATGCGCCATAGGACCAACTTGTAGAGAGACAAGTTATGAACTTGCTCTGATACCAAATTGATGTGACACCACTCCTTGGACCTAGATTTGTAAGCAACCGGACCGAACGGTGATATCTCACAAGCTGTTCTCCCGCGAGGCGCGCACCCGGGCCCGTAGGCGGACCGGCGATGATGGTGACGGTCCGAGGTTGGACCTTGGGGTTCTAAGGATATGGATGGCTGGGGATGGACCCCAATGGGATAGGGATGCCCAACTTCAAGGGCGGCCGGCACGCCGAGGGCCTGGGATGTAGTGTCTCCCTCACAACTCACCCGCGGTGGCACTCGAATTGATGGAAAATTGGAACGAGCTCTCTCTCACTGCCGACGGCGCAACTAGAGATAATACTAAACTAAGCAAAGGTAAGAAATCAGCAGAGGAGAGTGGTCCGAAGCTCACCTGATTGGTGTGAAGACACCGATCCCGACCGGAGACGAGGGCGAGCGGGGGAGTGTGGGTTCCCCGCACACTGCGTCGGTGTAGCTTCTCCTGTTTATGTTATACAAGCACTACTCCCCACGTAGGGGGGGTGGACTAGGGGAGGGGGAGATTGAGTTAAAAACCAAACACTACCTCCGCACAGGGAGGGGCGCTAAGCCGGCCAGGCGGGGAGGTGAGATTTACTTGATTCGCGCCGATGGAGCATCCTGCCGAATCTGCCCGGGTCTGGAACAGCAAGATAGGGAGTCGGTGTAGTCGCCGCTGTGCACTCCTCCAAACTCAGAATTTTACGAGACTGGAGCCGAAACATCGCTGACGGTCCCAGGCACGTCTGTGAATTTTTGTGGGCAGTCCTGAAGTCGTCACCGGCTGGGGCGGGCTCTGGAACAGGACCCCTGTGCTCAGACTCGGAGTGTTCCCATGGTGCAGCAGCAGATGGATGTAGTCACCACGCCCGTTCCCGAAGTCCAAACGTGGTGGGACCAAGACGAGCACGACCGTGGACAAGTCTTCTTCGAGCAGCAAGAAAGAACAGCACCGGCGGAGGTTGGGGCCGAGAGTAGTAGTCCGAGAAGTGGGAAGGTATCGGGGCAGACCCTGGCTGGCCTGAACAGCGTCCCAGTGGTAGAAAAATCGGCACAATTAGCTCCAAGCTCCGAACGAGGCCCTGATGGCTGCGTTGGACAGAGGACCGGTGGAGCTTTTCCCCGGTCATGTGGTGCGCCAAGGGGAGCATTGGTGTGGTCGCAGGTGCTTCTGCAAGTCGCTTCTGGTTGCAGGTCGGACTGGTTCTGCGCAGTTGGCGAAGGACGGCTCTCCTGGGCAGCTCCAACCTCGGATTGAGGCGAGACCACCTTGCCTGCGAAGAAGACCGGAAGAGCTTTCCGTCAATGATGACTACGCCCCCAGGGGCTCCGGGATGTGGTCGAGGGCGGCGCTGCAACAGGCTGTCGATCTGCAGGTCTACAGCTGCACACAGATTTGATGAGAGAATGGTTGAGGGGGGGTGGTTTCTTTGGTGGAGGGGTAGGGGATATGGATGTTATGGTGGTGGGGAAGGGTTGGGAGGTGGGAAGGGATGGTGAGGGAGGAAGGCAGGGGCGGAGCTAGCAGGGGGAGAGGGGTCGGTGCGCAAGTGGCCTTGGTGGAGGTGGTTGGCGCAAATGGCTTGGGGGAGTGGGATGGGTTTCCCTTTGATTTGGGTGGTAGGTTAATGGAGGGGTTAATGGTGGCCTAGGGAAGGGGAGGGGTTGCCTTGGGGAGGGGAAGGGGTACTTGGGAGAGGGGATTCTCCCTTGGGAAGATGAAAGGTTGTATGGGGAAGGGGGGAAGGGTTGCTTGGGAAGTGGTGGGAGTGAAGGGGAGTTCAGGGTCTTGGGAAGGTGAAAGGGTGGGGGCTGATGTGGAGGATGAGGTGGCAAGGAGAGGAGAGGAGAGAGGGAGAGGTTCGAAATTTAGAGAGAGAGGGGGAGAGAGAGAGAGGGGTTCGCCCCCTTTAGAGATAGAGAGAGATAGAGAGAGAGAGATAGAGAGAGGGAGAGGGGAGACAATTCTTGTGGACAATTTTTTTCACTCAATAATTCATTAGCTCCAAATGGAGGGATTGGGGTCCTATTTATAGGAATCCCACAATTTAACATAAGACCCTGAGTTTTAAACTAATGACAATAAACTAAGGGAGAAGGGGGTGTCTATGGGCCTAGCCTACTTAATTGGGCCCAACTGACTCATTAACCACTCTAATGCCAATTAACTTAGGTAGATGACACCTTAACCTAGGGACTTGACTCAAATAAAAAGAAAATTACATAATAAGAAAATGAAAAATACATCATATGACTCGGAATAAAGTGGCGAACAAGATGTAGCACTGTTGGCGAGCATCAGGATCCTCGAACAAATGAGATCGCCGATGATGTCCCCATCACTTTCTTTATATTCTACTAGGAATAGGACATTAGCCATTGACCTTGCGCTCCTTTGGAGGTGTTATATATATATATATATATATATATATATATATATATATATATATATATATATATAGCGAGAGATAGGGCTCTCTTCAATTTCCCATGTCTTGTAACATGGCACCAGAGCCTCCTCTTACATAAGCCACCTGTGACCTCTCTTGTAGTGTAGCCGCGGCCTCCCTACTACCATCGTCGACGACTCCTGCGCAAGCCACCCGTGACCTCCCTTGCAGCGCAGCCGCCGCCTGCCCGCCTGCTATCGTTACGTCCTAGCCGCCTCCGATGTGCAAGCCTCATGGTCTCCCTATAGCGACCTCCTCACCCGACAGCAACCATGTCGCCCTATAGCGATCTTCTTGCTATGCTTGTGCCAGGCTACCCCTCCTCACCATGCTCGTCTACGACCTCCACACTTAGGCCGCCTCCAGCACCTAAGCCCATGGCCCCCTCCTGCCTCCGCCTAGGTCACCCTACGTCTCGGCTCCGCCCAACATGCCCAGGTTGCCTCCACCCTTGCTACCTCCGACGACCCCATTCACCCTCAGGCCGGCTCCAACATGCCTTCCTCTGCCCTCAAGCCGGCTATAGTCAGCCTTGCCCTACTCTGGCCGCCTCCAGTGACTCCTCCATATCTGCCTCATCCCTAGCCTCTCTGGACCGCCCAAGCCGCCTCCAGCACCCACTTAGGGTGCCTTTGGTTCCCTTGCATCTAGGCCGCCTTCGACTTCACTTCTGGTCACCTGCAGCACCTCCGTACTGGCTCACCACTGCCTACCCAGCTCACCTTCAGGCCACTTTGCCGGCAGTGCCCAGTTCCTCCTAACTAGCCCTTCGCCGTGCTCACCCTCTGGCGGCACCTCCACCCTGCACACCTTTCAGGCGGCCCTCTGGTAGCTCTTCACTCTTGCTCGCCTTCAGGACCACTCTGGGTCACCCACCCCGCCTCCGACTACCCTGCTCGCCCTCAGGCCCCCTCCGGCTCGCCAACACACTTCTGATTACCCTGCTTGCCCTCCGGCCTGCACAAGCTCACCATCATGCCTCCGAGACCCTACTTGGCCTCAAGCCTGCTCAGGCTCGCCCAGCATGCCTCCGACGACCCTACTCGCCTCACTTTAGCTCTCTCATGCCCAGGTCGCCTACAACACTACCGTCTCTATATCCCTCGACCCAGGCTACCTCCAGCTTCCTCACGCCAAGTCCATCTCTATCCTTAGGCCCAGGTTGCCTACAACACCGTCGCCCCTGGATCCCTCGGCCCAGGCTGCCTCTAGACTTAACACTCAAGTCGCTCTCCAGCCTCCACGCCAAGGCAACCCTTTGGCTGCTCCCAACTTGCCATAGTCACCTTCGACCTCCGCGTTGAGACAGCCCTCCAGTTGCTTTCAACTCGCCAAGGTAGCCTCCCAATTGCTACTAGCTTGCCTGGTGGCCCTCTGCCCTGCTGCTCATCGGTGGCTCTCCGCTCTGTTGTTCACTAGTGGCTCTCTACCCTGCTACCTCCTACAACCTCACTGGTGCTATCATTGGTTCTGCTCAATCTGCTCGCGCCTTGCTCACCCCTGCAGCCTCGCAAGAAATCATCAATGCTCTTGTCACCTCGCCGCTCATCATTCCTACAACTACCTGTAGGCGCCGGAAAGGTGGCATGTGAGGCCTCTTCCCGATGTGTTGTTGCTGTGCCTACAATGCACGGATTAGAAAGATAGAAATGGATGTGATCGCCAGAGATTTATACCTGAGCCTCATAGGGATAGGATGATCGCAATGCCTTGAAAACGGGAGATGTGGGTTCTTCCTATCCTCGCTCTCGGCCAGCCAAGAACGGGGAGCTTTGCGAGTCGGTGATGAAGTTTCTGCAAATTAACCAGCAAATAGAAGAAAGTATACCATTAGACTGAGGAAATGCAGTATATGCTCAGAGAAGTAAAGAAAATATGCAAATTGGGTCAATCGTACCGGGAAGGGGTTTGGGAAGGGGGATGGCCGAGACTTTCGACCATCCACCTTTCCTATGTTTTGAATTGAAAAATCTCTTTAGAATAGGGATCTAGGAAAATCTAGTATGCGTGTATGCAATAGAACAGACTAAAATGCAGCAAAATATAGAAGAAGGGAAGAAAGACGAGGTTTTCCCGTCGACCGATAGAAGGTGGCCAACTGTGTGGCCGTTCAAGGGTGGTAGGCGGCCATGTCGATGGCCGCCTCCTAGACTTGGGACTCTTCCGCAGCGGAGCTCTTCAACGTCAGGTTCTACTTCTATGGGAAGGCCGGGAAGGGTGCTCTCGTCCTCGCAGCTCTCTCTCTGGGCTCCAACAAATGTCCAACCCCCCGTGAGATTGTTCGGAATGGGGTTTTGTATGTGGGGACTTTTGTGACGACCCGGATTCTGGATACCAGATATACCCGGTAAGACTACCGAATACACCTGATACCACATGGAACCCGCGAGGCCTCCCAAGAGCGGTAAAGCTCCGAAGGGAAAAAGGATTGTCGTGTAGTATATTGAACTGACAGATATAGCAGCAAGTAATTAAATTTCATTAGATCGGTTTGCTAAAGTAGCAGAAATAAAATTACATTTTAATTAACAGATTTTAAATAATTATATACCAGAGTCAAGTCCAAAGCTAAAGACATCAGTCTAGCAGTACAGTCGATAGAAAGAAAAGACGTACCAAGAAGTCGGGGGAAGCCCGACGGAGGTACCAACTGGCAGCTACGACTCGAACTCCAGGACTCGCGGAAGCAGAACGAACACATCACCCCACCTGAAAAGCAGGGGTGAGTCTCGTGTCACTGGCTCAGTAGGGGCCATGCGGATCCCCACTGAAGAACACGCAGTAACACGGAACAACAGGGACAGTAGCAAGAAACAACACTAGAAAGTTGCAAAAGAAATGGAAACAGGAGTAGGGAACAGGAAAGGACGAGGGGAATAACCCGAACAGGCAAGCAAGCCTAGAAAGGGAAAGAGGAGTAGGGAGCAGCAAGGAAAAAGGAGGGGAAAAGCCAAACAAGCACCCCAATCTACACCTACAACAGCATGCAAAAGAAGGCCTAGAAAAGACCTAGACAGGCACAGGTAACAGGACCGGAGCGTCGTGCACCGGACAAGACACAGACCTCGAGTACAGCCACGGAAAGGCCAACCCAGACAGGTCACGGCAACCCCACAAGTGTCTCGACTACCCACCGATCGCGGCCCACGCGAGCCCGGCCGAGTCGCAAACCCACGCGGAAACATAGGTACAAGTACTAGTCAGGGTCACGCCCGTCGGCGTCAGTCCTCAACCCCTGACCACGTGTGCACACATTGGCTCCTGCCTAGAGCCAGGCCTCTAGCTAGTTTTCTCCCCCCGTAGGACTCTACGGTAACCGCAGGAGCCGACGAAAACTAGCTTGCAAACCGTATATCGGGGTCACCCCTCGACTGCAGGACGTCTAGGGCGACGCGAGGAGGAAGCTCAAAACGCGGCGTTGAAGTACAGACAGTCGAACATGCACTGTCACCCGTACATCACACACCGAAGGCAGCACAAGAAACTGCCGACAGACTCGGAAACGTAGTCTTAGCCTTCATAGGAACATCGACCGACGTCCATGGGGAAAGCGGCCAGACCACGGGAGCAACAGACATCACCCTAACATAGACAGACACGCACACACAGACCTACCCCAAAACAACCCCTAACATTACCTAGAACAAACCCACAACACACGGCCGCACACCGAAAAGCCCAACGGCCATCACGGCCACAACAGGACTGTAACGGCCTAGCACAGGCGCGTTACACGAGCCTGACGCACCAGGGCGGGCGCGTTAGAGCCAACACGCTCGAACCCAAAATGTGAACAGCGTAACGCACGACGGCAGGAGCGTTACGCCAACCTAATGCACGAGGGCAGGCGCGTTACGCCAACCTAACGCGCAGGCACAGACGCGTTACGCCAACAGACCCAACACAGTCAAAACAGGGTGTAACGGCCTGGGGCAGGCGCGTTACACAGCCTAACGCACCAGGGCGGGCGCGTCAGGGGAACCGACTCAAATAGTCAAACGCGGTCAAACAGAGTGCAACGGCCTGGGGCAGACGCGTTACAGCACTCTAACGCACTAGGGGAGTGCCGTCAGAGCAACCGCCTCAAACACAACACATAAGGCACAATGGATGTGACGCACCATCTGGGACGCGTCAGGGGAGTGTAACGGTCAGGGGCATGACCGTTATGCTCACTCAGCCATGAAAAATTTAAAATGAACAGACTCTGTGACGGTCTATCGTAGGGCCGTCAGGGACTGTGACGGTCCCTGGAACGACCGCTATACCGGTCACGGCGGGAAAACAATGGAAACGCCAAATCGGGCCGTTCCACGCCCCATTCACGCCGAAGCGCAGGGGAAACAAAGGCAAACCATGGAAAACAACATTTGGGGGCTAAAGAGCCTACATACATGGATTAAAACGCAAGATCGAGGCGATTCTGACGAATCGACCAAAAACGGGTCACCGAGGTTCCCGGACTCCTACCGGCCTCGAATGACAATCGAACGACACGAAACTGACATGAATGGGATCCAGACATCCCAGTGGTCATTTTGACACTAATCACGTCGTAAATGGTTGTCGTTTTCCAGCGAACCCTAAAAACCCCAAAAATGACGGTTTTCACTAAACCGGCCCGATCTCCCCCGATCGAGCACCAAACAATGCACAGAAGCAGGGAAAACGTGCAGAAGGAAGTTGCGGTCCATCTCCCTACCTCCACCGAAGAAACCGTGCCCCGAAGGGACTAAACCATGCCGAAAACCACCGAATCATGAACGACGCCCTCCCGGAATCCACCGAGGGATCGCGCCCGCCACGCTCCATCCGCTGCTCCTTCCCGCAAACCGATCACTTGAGCACGTCCACGCCTCAGCCAGCTCCGCAACGGTGCATGCCTCGCGCCGAACGGACCAGAGATGGGAGAGAACGGAGTGAGATAGCGTGAAGTTGAAAATGAGCAGGAGAGATAGTGGAATTGAATTCATAGAAAGAAATTAGGAAATTTTCCTAATTTTTAAAAAATCCAATTTTTGGCCCGGTTTCAGAAAAATACACAAAAATAGTCAAAACGATCGGCTCGAAGAGTACATCGTCGTTGTATCATCCACGAGTCGATGAATTCAGAAATAAACTCACCTCAGGGTTCCGTAACTAGTACGAGAGAAAAACCCACACGGATCGTAAAACTGAACTCGGGAGCTACAAAAGCGATCTGAAACTCTCCGAAAAGGATTCGAAAGATCCAATAAAGATCCAACAAAGATTCGGGATATTACATCCTCCCCTCCTTTAAGAAATTTCATCCTCAAAATTCAAGAACTAGCAAGGGTAAGCAGGGAAGAACAACCCGACAACACAACCACAAAACGACATGAACCACGAGAAACAACAGCAAGACGGCAGCACTCGCAGGATTCCAGCCCCGTACAGGACACAGAACCACGGAATACCACTGCAAGCAGGGTCGCATCAAGGCATAACAGTAGCTGATCACACGACTTCCAGGGAACGAGTCATGCATCGAGCAGCTCACCGAGAAAAGACCCACGACCGCAATAAACGATAATCACGAAACCTAACGCCAGCTGAAGATTATACTGGACTTAAGGACTTTGGAAACTGTATATCTGAGATTCCCATGTACTTCACACAACCATGCTCTGATACCAACTGTGACGACCCAGATTCCGGATACCAGATATACCCGGTAAGACTACCGAATACACCTGATACCACATGGAACCCGTGAGACCTCCCAAGAGCGGTAAAGCTCCGAAGGGAAAAAGGATTGTCTTGTAGTACATTGAACTGATAGATATAGCAGCAAGCAATTAAATTCCATTAGATCGGTTTGCTAAAGTAGCAGAAATAAAACTAATTTTTAATTAATAGATTTTAAACAATTATATACCAGGGTCAAGTCCAAAGCTAAAGACCGCAGTCTAGCAGTACAGTCGACAGAAAGAAAAGACGTACCAAGAAGTCGGGGGAAGCCCGACGGAGGTACCAGCTGGTAGCTACGACTTGAACTCCAGGACCCACGGAAGCAGAACGAGCACATCACCCCACCTGAAAAGCAGGGGTGAGCCTCGTGTCACTGGCTCAGTAGGGGTCACGCGGATCCCCACTGAAGAACACGCAGTAATACGGAATAACATGGACAGTAGCAAGAAACAACAGTAGAAAGCTGCAAAATAAAGGGAAACATGAGTAGGGAATAGGTAAGGATGAGGGGAATATCCCGAACATGCAAGCAAGCCTAGAAAGGGAAAGAGGAGTAGGGAGCAGTAAGGAAAAAGGGGGAAAGCCAAACAAGCACCCCAATCTACACCTACAACAACATGCAAAAGAAGGCCTAGAAAAGACCTAGACAGGCACATGCAACACGACCGGAGCGTCGTGCACCGGACAAGACACAGACCTCGAGTACAGCCACGGAAAGGCCAACCCGGACAGGTCACGACAACACCACAAGTGTCTCGACTACCCACCATCGCGGCCTACGCGAGCCCGGCCGAGTCGCAGACCCACGCGGAAACATAGGTACAAGTACTAATCAGGGTCACGCCCGTCGGCGTCAGTCCTCAACCCCTGACCATGTGTGCACACATTGGCTCCTGCCTAGAGCCAGGCCTCTAGCTAGTTTTCTCCCCCCGTAGGACGCTACGGTAACCGCAGGAGCCGACGAAAACTAGCTTGCAAACCGTATATCAGGGTCACCCCTCGACTGCAGGACGTCTAGGGTGACATGAGGAGGAAGCTCAAAACGCGGCGCTGAAGTACAGACAGTCGAACATGCACTGTCACCCGTACCTCACACACCGAAGGCAGCACAAGAAACTACCGATAGACTCGGAAACGTAGTCTTAGCCTTCATAGGAACATCGACCGACGTCCATGGGGAAGCGGCCAGACCACGGGAGCAATAGACATCACCCTAACATAGACAGACACGCACACATAGACCTACCCCAAATCAGCCCCTAACATTACCTAGAACGAACCCACAACACACGGCCGCACACCGAAAAGCCCAACGGCCATCACGGCCACAACAGGTGTAATGCCCCGGGTTTTTCGGATCCTTCTTCATGGGTCTCGGATCTGGTTTCTCAGAATGTCTGACTCTGTTGTGTCTGAAATTTCATTTCGGACATCTTTCGTGTTCGGATCGGCGCGATCCGGAGTCGTTTCGGAGGCCCGGGAGAGTTCCGCGGCTTTTCCGCGTGTGTTTTCCGATTCCCGGTGTGTGTTTCGGTAATTCCTTCGGAACCTCGTTGCGGGTGAACCGGGCAGTTCACCCAGGCGAGTGTGGTACCGTTGCGATCAGTGCGTTCCGAGGATCACGAGGGTGTGATTTTCTATTTTTTTGGGATTTTTCTGATTTTTTGGATTTTCCTATATAAACCCCCCACCCTCTCTCTTCCTCTCATTTCTCACTCTCACCCTCTCTCTCTTCTCCCACTCTCTCCTCTCACTCTCTCCTCTCCGGCGGCCGACGGACTGAGGTGGGGGTGAGGCGGGGCGATGCGGACGAGGAGGACGGCGAGGATGGGTCGAGGATCGAGGCTCGAGGGCGCGGTGAAGCCGGTTCGCGGGCGTGGAGGCACCGGCGGGGTTTTGGAGGCGTTTCTTTGTGGATCGGCGTCCACGGTGCGTGAAATCTTCGGTGGAGGTAGGGAGATGGACCCCCAGCTCGTGTGCTTCCTTTCCCGCGAGTTTCGTAGGCCGTGGTGAGCCAAGCTGGTCGTTTGAGGCGTTTTGGGAAAAATCATGTTTTGGGGGAGTGATCGCTCGATCTAGCGTTTCGTTGCGTTTTAGGCCAATCCGAGGCCATAGATGCATGCTAGGGGCTACTGGGGAGCTTCCCCTTTGGTTCCCCCCTCATCCGTGGATGTTTAGGGGCGTGGCGTGGATTTTTGGAGTTTTTCCGCCGTTCTCGGTTTTCCAAAATGGTCGCGGTCTACCAGTAACCGCGTTCATTGGTCGCGGTCTTGGGAGAACCGCCTTCACCCTTGTGTTGTGGTCGAAAGGTCGGCAGCGTCGCAGACGTGCGATAGACCGTTTTCGTCTAGTCGCGGTCGTGACCCGACCGTGACTGTGTGGTCGCGGCCCTAGGGCGACCGCTACCATCGGGCTGCGCCTGGCTAGTCGCGGTCGTGACCCGACCATGACTGCTTAGTCGCGGTCCCCGATCGACAGTTTCTAGGTGGTTGAGGTCCTCAGGAGACCGCGACTACGTGGCGGTTCCCGTCCGCGTGGTTTTGACCTCTGGTCGACTCGATTGTGACCCAGTGGTTGACTTTAGGTCTCGTGAGTGTCCCGGGCACCCCGTGGGTTCCGTGTCTGTGTTTCTGGGGTGTCAGGAGGCGCCGTGTTACCTCGATTAGCGTGCCCGTAGGTGTTGTGGGTCCGGGTGACCTCATGTGTTCCGGGCTTTCGTGTTACGCTCGATCGAGTCACCGTGTATCGGTGTGTGTGCCGTGGGGTCTCCCCCACATGTCGTGGGTTTCTTTGGAAGGTGATTCCCATGTGGGCCACATGTTTAGCCTTGGACTGCGAGTCCAGTTATCCGGCCTGGAGCTGGAGGGTTCCCGCTTGCTCCGAGATGGGAAATCGACATGGCGGCTTGTGTGCTGCCTTGGGAATCGTGCTTCTGTATTTTCCGTGTGGCCCGTGTGGGTGGATTTAGTCCTTTGCATTCCCTTCCCGAGGGAGTGATCTTGGCGGCTCGTGAGTTATCTCAGTACTCGTGCTACCGTGGTTTTAGACCTAGAGATTGGACTAGATTGATGGCCTTGTGCTGTTGCGTACAACGGTCTTGACCCCGAGTCTTGTGACTCAAGGACCGTTGGGTGTAGTGCGTCTAGAGGACTGTCCAGAGTCTAGTGGCTTAGCGCCACTTGAGTTTTCTTGACTCTCGCGCAGGGTGCGTGCGTGGCCGTGGACTGCGAGTCATGTTTCTTCTCCGACTGTGGTTACCGTGCGACGGGGCCGGTACGTGGGGTGGTCCCCGTACGTCGTCGGATGCGGACATTATTTTCCGTTGACTTGAGAGTCTACTCCTTCAGTGACCCTCCACTAGTCGTAGCCTACCAGTACGCGGTACCGGTCGCACCAAGGAGTGATGTACGGGCTTACCCTTTAAGACGGTTTGTGGACTGGTTTCCATCGGGTCCCTCGTCGTAGCCAGAGTCCGACTGCGGGGGAAAACTGGTCAGAGGGCCAGACCTAGGACGCGTGGTCTGTGTGTGCACACGTGGTTGGGGACAGTGGACGCACGTCGACGAGCGTGACCCCAGCTAGTCACTTGTTTGTGGTTACTTGTACGGTGTTCGTGCCTTTGGTAGGCGCTACCACGTCAGGCAGTTCACTTGCGGTGCGGTGTAAGTCATCAGGAGACGCTACCGACTGTGCTTCTAGTGGGAGGTACTCCTGTCGAGTACGGAGTGACAGACTATCAGTTTCGTGACTTTGACCTTCGGGTTTCGGTCGTGTCGACCGTTGAGTTTCGGTTGTTTCGCCGTGGCGCGTGTGTTGGTTTTCACGCCGTGAGACTAGTGCTAGTGGTTTTACCGAGGTTGCATCTTGTTGTGCGGTACCCGCGATCGGATGGTCGGGGTTGCACCTTGGACAGCGTGTCCAGGTCAGCTGTGTCCGGGGGACAGGCCTCTACGGCATGGTTGCTGTAACGACCCGAGAATCCGATTACCGGGAAGGCCCGATAACCCGAGACTCGTACCGCCACCCACGAGTCCGAAGACTCGGAAGGGTTAAAAGGATGGTGTGGAAACTACACAAGTATCACAAATAATTGCAGAAATTAAACAGTTATAATATTAAGCAGGAAATGAATTTAACATTTTACATGGTCCACAATAAAATAACAACAACAGCAACAGTAGTCCACGACTAGTACAGTGACAAGAAAGAAAAGTACAGCTACACGGGACATCCCCCGGCTCTGACCTCTGGCACTACCTCAGGACACCCGCACCACGCTTCCGCTGCGCTCCTGACGCGCTCCCCGAAGGTGGCGCCTCACCTGAAACACGGCGAAAACACGCAGGGAATGAGTCTCGGAACAAGACTCAGTAGGGATCACTCGAACCCTACCTCGAAAAATGAGAAACCACTACTCTAGCGGTAGGAAAGTACCTCGGAAAGGAAAGCCCTGTACTCTACGGAACTAGACCCTACGGCACGCAAACCGACACACGTGCCACGGTACGAGAAGACCGCAACTCAACGGTCGAACCGTCAAAACCCGAAGGTCGGAAACACACGACTGACAGTCTGACACTCCGTACTCGACAGGAGTACCACCCACTAGAAGCACAGCCGGTAGCGTCCCCTGACGTCTTACACCGCACCGCAGGTGAACCGCCTGACGTGGTAGGTCCTACCCGAGGCGCAAACACCGTACAAGTAACCACAAACAAGTGACTAGCTGGGGTCACGCCCGTCGACGTGGGTCCAACCGCCCCCAACCACGTGTGCACACACAGACCACGCGTCCCTGGTCTGGCCCTCTGACCGGTTTTCCCCTCAGCCGGACTCTGACTGCAAGACGTGGGGCCCAACGGTAACCGGTCCACAAACCGTCTCTAAAGGTCAGCCCGTACACCACTCCCTGGTGCGACTAGCACACGCGTACTAGTAGGCTACGACTAGTGGAGGGTCACTGAAGGAGTAGACTCTCAAGTTACGGAAAACAACGCCCAAGCCCGACAACGTGTGGGAATCACCCCACGCACTAGTCCCGTCGCACGGAGACCACGGTCGGAGAAAAGCGAGGTTGCCACCCTCATGGGGCAACACAGGAAGTGGCGGTCCGACCCTCAGACCGTCACTGCCAAATGGCGGTCCACTCTAGGGCCGTCACTTGAAAATAGCGGTCTAAGGCGGACCGTCACACGGCCAGGGGGTAGGGGGAAGCGACGCGCCTACCCTAGTGCGTCGCTTGGAAGCGGCGCACCTAGGCCAGGGCGTCACATGGCACCCCACACCCACGAAAACCACAGGGAAAGTAACGCGCTTACCCTGGCGCGTCGCTTGCAAGCAACGCGTCGGGCTCAGTGCGTTACTCGCATGTGACGCGCCTAGACCAGCGCGTCGCGTGGCCCTCACGCTCGGGATGGAAAGGGAAGTGACGCGCCTGCCCCAGCGCGTCGCTTGTAAGTAACGCGCTGGGCCCAGTGCGTCGCTTGGCCCATCCACATGGGGGACAACAGGAAGTAACGCTCCTGCCCCAGTGCGTTACACGCATGTAACGTGCCTATCTCGGTGCGTTACATGGCCTGACCCCCAACGGTCAAAACCCAACGGTCGAAAGCATGTGACGGCCCAGCCCAGGGGCGTCACTAGCAAACGGCGGCCAGTCGCAGGACCGCTACAGCCCTCGACCCTAAAGGCCAACACCCAGGGAAGTAACGCACCCCTCTAGGGGCGTTACAAGCATGTGACGGTCACTGGAGTGACCGTCGCTTGCCCCAGAGCACGCTACGGCGGGAAAACCCCAAAAACACCAACCACGCCCCCGTACCTCCACCGGAGAGGGGGAAAACAAGGGGGAAGACCCCTGGGGACCCCTAGCATGCATCTAAGCCACCAAAACATAGAATCATGGGCTAAAACCATAGATCGGGCGGCTCACCCCAAAACATGGAAAAACCCCAAAAACGCCCAAACATGCCTCTCTCGGCCT
Source organism: Amorphophallus konjac (assembly GCA_022559845.1). NCBI lineage: Eukaryota > Viridiplantae > Streptophyta > Magnoliopsida > Alismatales > Araceae > Amorphophallus > Amorphophallus konjac. The sequence continues at coordinate 34,694,125 of CM040126.1, forward strand.
CCCCGCGGCCTACAAACCACGGAAAAGAACGGCGAAGAGCTAGGGAACGTCACCCTACCTCAATGGAGCGAATGCTCCGCCGGATCGTCCACGAATCGCGAAGAACGCTTGAAAACCCTCGTTCTTCCTTAAGCTTCCCACGCTTGCCGCACGCCCCCACGACCGCCTCGCCGCCGCCCACGTCGCCGCGCCGTCGCCCCGCCGCCGTCTGCAGCTGGAGGGGAGCTCGCCGTGGCCAACCGGGAGGAAGAGAGGGAGAGGGAGGGAGACACGGTGGAGGAGGAAGGAGGAAGAAGAAGAGAGGAAGAAGAAGATGGTGGGGGAGAGAGAAAAGAAAAAGGGTTTTATAGAAAAACCCGGAAAATCCGTAAAATTCCAAAAAATAGGAAATCACACCCCCGCGATCCTCGGAACGCACCGATCGCAACGGTACCACTCGTGTCCGTGTGAACAGCCCGGTTCACCCGCAACGAGCGTCCGAAGAGAAAAGCCGAAACACACACCGGGAATCGGAAAACACACGCGGAAAAAGCCGCGGAACGCCTCCGGGCCTCCGAAACGACTCCGGATCGCGCCGATCCGAACACGAAAGATGTCCGAAACGAAATTTCGGACACAACGGAGCCGGACACTCCGAAAACTAGATCCGGGACCCATGAAGAAGGATCCGAAAGGTCCGGGATATTACAGTTGCCGTGTGTTTTTACTTCGATAAGCGGTACTAGTGTAGTCCGGTAGCCTCGACTGCGAGTTTGGGGTGTGTTTTTGGTACAGTAGGAGTAGTTGTAGTGCCGAGTTTCGACCGGCCACCGGGTTTGCTGTTCCTGCTGTTGCGGTTGCTCTCGTAGCCTTCCTTTCCGCTACTGCCGTTGTTTCCGGTTGGGATTCCGCGGGATCCCTGCTGAGTCTCTGTTTTGGAGACTCATTCCCTACTTTTCAGGTGTAGCGGTTCTTCCTCGAGGTTCGAGGGTGCCGAGCGGAGGTTCTCAGTTGCCAGCTTGCCGGGCCAAGTGTTCACTTGGCATGTGGTACGCTTTACTGCTTTAGACTGTACTTTCTGTTGGACTGGACTCTGTTGTAGCTGTAGTTGTTCTTTCTTTCAGCTTGTTGTTGTTGGTTGTCCTGCTTTATTTCATATTTCTATATACCTCCACACTCCTTTTAGCCCTTCCGAGCCCTCCCGGCTCGTGGGCGGCAGTGCGAGTCTCGGGTTATCGGTCCTTCTCGGTAATCGGATTCTCGGGTCGTTACAGCTGGTATTAGAGCGATGGTTGTGGATGTACATAGGAATTCGAAATATTGATGTGATCAAAGTCCATAAGGTCCAGTATAGTCGGCAGCTGGCTTAGGGTTTTGTGCTTATTTTTCCGCTTTGTTTCTCGTTTGAGAGCTTGAGTGCGCTGTGCGGCGCTATGAAGGTGGTTTCTATCCTCGACTTTCATGCCAGCATGGGGTCTAAGGATTGAGGTTGAGAGCCTTCTCCCTCATCGGTGGTGGCCCTGGTTGTGCTGCGTTGGGCAGAGGTTGCTGGTAGGTGCGAGCTCGCGGCGCTGCGTTCGAGGAATCTGCGGCGTGGTCAGGTGGCTGGAGAGGATTTTTCGTGGTTAAGTGGCCGTGAGCGTGCTCTGAGGGAGCTGCCGTCGGTTTTGGCCACTCCAGCTTGAGGTTTGTCCAGCTCCTAAGGTGTTCTGATCGAGAAGTGTGCTCGGGTGAGCAGAATATCTTCTCGGTGAGCTGCTGTTTCGTCGAGCCTGATGTCCTTGTCGTGCTCTGTGGCATCACAAATGACGTGTTGGTCCCGATTGTTTTGTGGATTTCAAGGCAGGATTGGGCTGTGGTGTCCCAGTAAGTCTTGCTCATGCGCTCTTGTGTGCGAATGGGTTGTGTTCGTCCTGGAGTTGGCTTGAGATGTGAAGACTCCGCGGCGAGTTCGGGACTCAAGGATGAGCGCTGGTGGTTGTCGTTATGGCTCGTGTTGTGGCTCTTGGCATGTCGTGTTGTAGTTCGAGGAATTGCAGCGGTGGTGCATCGAGAGATGCTGTGATTATGGTCCGATGTGACACTCACCGAGTGTGTCAGAGGCGCTGACCTGATGGAAGCGATGGTTTTCCTTGGTGCTGGATGGTGCTGTTTCCAGCATGCGCGAGGTTCGAGGTCAGGTCGAGCGTGGAGTTCTTCCGTTGGTCAGAAGTGCGTTTGGTCTCCCCTTTGGTTGGAGAGATTGTGTTTGGCTAGGTTCGTCGTCTTGCATCATGTGTTCGGTTTGGTTGGCCTGGTGTGCCGTGAAGTCCGTGCGAGACGTGCTCCTTATCTTGGCAAGGCGGTTGCCTGTGAGAAGTCGTGCCCATTCCCTTGTCGTGTGAGGGTGCTGGCGTTGTTCCGGGAGGACGAGTGCTGGTTGGGCGGTGTCCTCTTTCTCGGCTGTGCGCGCGGATCAGAGTGCGCAGCGGAAGCGTGGTGGGCTTGTGACCCATTGGTTCAGGATCGTAGCGTTGGTTGCTACGGGCGGATTCCTGAATTTGCGTTGAGCACAAGAGGATTGGTTCCTCTGTGTGAAACGTGTTGTTGCCGTGCCGTTGCTCGAGGTATTATGGTTATTGGCACTGGCAGGATGGAGTGTTGGGGAATGTGCTGGCTAGTGCGCCGCATGAGTACCCTATTCCTGGGATGGAAGCTGTGTCAGGCGTCAGTGTTGGACCTGGATGGGGTTGTTGAGGATGTCGCCTGACGATGGTCGAGGACGGGTTGGTCAGAGTCGGTGGCTTGGTGTCCGACTTGTGTTCCCAGTCGTGTCCTTGAATGAGATCGTTCTTGGAGAAGTGATCTCTGGCAGGCTATGAGTCTCGGTTGGCGGCTGTGAGTGGCTGGTGAGCCTAACCGTGTGACTGACCACAGTAGTGTCTGTTGGTTCTACGGTCTTGTCGGATTGTGACGGTGAGGTGTATAATCGATCGGGGACCCAAGGTGCTTTTGGTTGTGGTGTCGGCAACCAGGTTGCTGTGAGCATTGTTCAGGTGGTGTCCCGTGGCTCTATGGTAAGGGCGGAATCGGGATTGGCAGGTGTCCACTTGGATTGATCGAAGGATTTGATGAGACCAGATGGAAGAGTGACGCCTGTGGGCGGAGGCCTTTTGTGAGATTGGCGTCGGATTGGTGGTCCTTGATAGGACGTTGGTGTCGCAATGGTTATCCCTGGTTGGTGATCAGCATGGGATGGTTCCCCTATGAGTTTGAGTCCAGTGAGGTGATGACTGAAGACACCAGGATCTTCTCGTTTGGTTTCGTTGTGCTCCCCGAGAGGGTCGAGTTGGTGCGATGTTTGAGCTCGGATGCGGAGTCCGAGAGGAGTGTAGCTCGAGATGTGGCAGTGGTCTGTGTGTGAGTCAGCGGATGGCCTGTTGTGAGATGGATCGTGCCTGTTGGGCCTGTGGAGGTTTCCCGTTGACGTGTATCTGGCGACCAGTGGATAGTCTTTTCACAGACAGAGGGTGCTGGTTGTCAGAACTCGAGCGTGGCGAGAGCCGTGTACCAGCGAGACCCTTGGTGGTCGTTTCTGTGATGTGCCTTTCCGGATGGGATTGGCACAGTGTTATTGTAAGACCCCAATTTTCTGTATAGAATATTAAATTTCGTAAATAGTAAATTTTGAATAGTGATGTGGTAAATAGTAAATAGTGAAATTTTTGACTATCATATAGAAATTCTGAAAAATGGTAGTTAAATAGTAAACACGATGATAAACACTTTGGTCTTCTGTGCCTGACCCTAATAAAATCATTTACATGGCTTAATCGGTGATTTAAGCCTGACTTAAAAACGCGGAAAACACTATTCATAGTAAAATACGACTACCTTAGAAAAATCTATAAAAATCACAATTGATATAGCATATTTTTATTAACAACTCTGTCTTCTTGAGTATAATCGGTAAAATATCAGAAACTCTATCTATCGACTAAATCGTTAGAATTCGTTAGAATTTGATTAACTATTATTTTAATCCTAAGATTGGATCGGTTAGAAATTAACCTTGTGATAAAAATCCACAAAAATAATAAATGGATTCCTCATAAGTTGTATAACAATTTTATCTTCTGGGTCAAACTCATTAAAAATCATTTAGTGAGGTTAATTAGTGGTTTTAGTTAGAAATACTTAATCACATGATTAAGGAGGATTAGCCAAATCCTTACCCAAATAAACACGTGGAAACGTGTTTCAGTCGGCAGCCTGCGTCGTCAACGCCGGCCATCCCCTTTGCGGCGCCGTGTCCGACTAACCCTTGGCGCGGGAGAGTCTTCTACGAGTATGCAACCCTATAAATAAGGAGGCTTAGCCTCTTCCCTTCTCTGCTAAAGCCCTGTTAAGCTCTGTTGCTGCAAGGGATCGCAGGAAGATACTATTCATCTTCTTCTTCCTCCGTATTCTTCTTTGTCCTTCAATTAAGGTAGGTAACCAATGCCCAAATGATTAAAGTGAAAATATGGATTGTTAGTAATCATGTTAGCTTTCATTTAGTAGCAAAATCATGATTTATCATTACAGTTATGATTTAATTCAGATTTTATCACCATCGTTATCATGCTTAAACTTATCACCATCGTTATCATGTTTAAACTCAGTTTTAAGAGTTCCTGGTTTGATCGGACTTCTGTTCGTTTTAACGGTTAGTACATGTTTTTAACTCTTTTGACACCCCAGTTGTATAACAGCCCAAATTAAACCGCTGTATATATGTCAAAACGGCCTAATTAGAACCGCTGTATGTCCAGTAGGTTTAGCGGCCCATTTAAGACCGTTAAAATATCCAGAGATCAAAATACTCAGTATTAATCAGGGTAAACAACGTTAATCAACAAGATTATCAACTCATATAACAACAGAATAAATAGATGAGTAAATGATAAAAATTTACTTTCTGTTGCAATATTTACTTTTTTGGAGAATTCTGGTTAAAATTACTAAAACATGGTTAAAGTGAAATTATTCACTTGTAAAATTCTTGGTAAATTGGTTAATCATGTAAATTAGTTAAAAATTTACCTTGGGTAAATTCTGTAAATTTTACTGTAGAACAGAAATTTAAATGACAGACTTATGGCAAGTCTTGGCCAGTTAGACCGGACACTCCATCCGGTAAATTACCCCATTTTTACCGTGTGACATTTTTACCGTGGTAAATCCCGAGTTGGCAACAGGATTACGTGATTACTGGTTTTACTTGAGTATATTAAATGGCCCGTTACACATCGTTTTAATTTGATTAATTGACCGATTACCCTTGGTTAAATCTTCGGTCATATTCGAGCCCGGAATCGACCATTGGGCAGTAACCATATTGGTTTACTTGTCATTGGCGACCCGGAAGCCATTTGGCATATTTTACTTCTCTTCTAGTCGTACTGACTACGACCGGAAATTGTTACCGTTATACTTAATACGGATTCTCTAGAACCGTATATCTTGAATACGGCCTCGTACGGTCCGTATAATCGTTCTTCGGAACTTACTTCCCTTCTCTCGAACGAATTACTGTCGACCGTTCTTTCTTGATTCCGTAACTCGTTACTCGTGTAAGTACGTCCCGGTATTTGCCGTACGACGACCCTCAGTTTTGGGTTTTATCGTGATTATATTCTCGAATCCGAGGACAGGTGTGGTCCTCTAATCTGATCATTGACAGAAATTCATCTGATTAAATTGGCCATAATTTGATTATGTCTAGACGGTGGATCGTTGATCCAATAAAATCAATGCTAACGCACCATAAGGGCCCGGTCTGGTCCTGGGGAGAGCGCCCGAAAGTTAGTGAGCCCATGGGATGTTAATGACAGGGTGTGGCATTGCACCCGAGTGCAGGAATATACAGTGTACGTCTATGACAAACTCTCGTTACTTGATCGTGTGATCGTGCTGGAATACGTATTTATACTACTTGGCCGAATTTACTATTGTTACTTGTTATCTCTTGTTCATTACTTGTGGTAAATTCGTGTACAAAGTTATTCCTTGACCTTGCAAGATATCTCTCTACATTGTTATTGTCTTTCTTTATCGTATCGTTATCTCTTGTCATTAGTTTTTATTGCATTTCATATAAACTGTAATAAATTGATAATCACTTATATTTGCCATGGTTATCTACTGAGCGCGTTAGCTCATACCCTACTTATTTTTTCCCCTTTTTTTTTCCAGGTGATGATCTTACTATCGGGGATGGACTGGAGTGACACCGAGTGATAGTTAGTTAATTGAGTCAGTTGAGTTTAGAGAATTGTACTAGTTTCAGTCATGTTATTTGGCTGTAGTTGTTCTACTTCAGTTGTAACTTTTATTATTATCAATAAAAGGAAGTTTGGTTAATTGGTTAATTATCTCTTTTCAACTCTGGTGTAAATGGTATGGAAATAATACCATTTCTTTCTAGCTCGCGTGCCCCTAACTGTACGTCCCGAGATTCCGCATCGGGGCGTGACAGTTATGTCCGGCTTTCGGCTTGCCATGCGTGAGGTGTTTCTGGGTGCTGAGCCGATGTTCTGGTTGCGGTCTGTTGAGATGGCTGCTTGAGCTGGTGGAGGCTCTGTTTTGGTTGCTCCCTTGAGGAGGGTGTGCGACCTGTCAGCTGGCTGCGAAGCTGGTATGCGATTTGTCTGCCGACCGTAGGAGGGATCGGTAGCTGTTTCTCGTGGCGAGGGTTGTGATTCATCGGTGAGCAAGATTGTGGCTGCGATGCCATGGTGGATTCTCGCGTTGCCTGAGGTGATACCGGACTGTGCCCTTTGGTATATGCCTGCTCTGTTGGCCAGTGTGCTCGGCTCGAGGAGCGAGGTGTTGCTTGTGATTGTAAGTCTGGCTGTGTCCCTCAGGATCGATGTTTTCGTGAGAATCGAGGTTTTCTGTGCTGGGGCTCTGACAGCATGTCAGTTGGTTCAATGTTCTTCCCCTGTGGCTTTGTGCTAGGTCCTGAATTTCGAGGACGAAATTCCTTTAAGAGGGGAGGGTTGTAATGCCCCGGGTTTTTCGGATCCTTCTTCGTGGGTCCCGGATTTGGTTTCTCGGAATGTCCGACTCCATTGTGTCTGAAATTTTGTTTCGGACATCTTTCGTGTTTGGATCAGCGCGATCCGGAGTCGTTTCAGAGGCCCGGGAGAGTTCTGCGGCTTTTCCGCATGTGTTTTTCGATTCCCGGTTTGTGTTTCGGTAATTCCTTTGGAACCTCGTTGCGGGTGAACCAGGCCGTTCACCTAGGCGAGTGTGGTACCGTTGCGATCAGTGCGTTCCGAGGATCGCGAGGGTGTGATTTTCTATTTTTCGGGATTTTTTTAATTTTCTGGATTTTCCTATATAAACCCCCCACCCTCTCTCTTCCTCTCATTTCTCACTCTCACCCTCTCTCTCTTCTCCCACTCTCTCCTCTCACTCTCTCCTCTCCGGCGGCCGAAAGACCGAGGCGGGGGCGAGGCGATGTGGGCGAGGAGGACGGCGAGGATGGGTCGAGGATCGAGGCTCGAGGGCGCGGTGAAGCCGGTTCGCGGGCGTGGAGGCACCGGCGGGGTTTTGGAGGCGTTTCTTCGTGGATCGGCGTCCACGTGCGCGAAATCTTCAGTGGAGGTAGGGAGATGGACCCCCAGCTCGTGCGCTTCCTTTCCCGCGAGTTTCGTAGGCCGTGGTGAGCCGAGCGGATCGTTTGAGGCGTTTTGGGGAAAATCATGTTTTGGGGGAGTGATCGCTCGATGTAGCGTTTCGTTGCGTTTTAGGCCGATCCGAGGCCATAGATGCATGCTAGGGGCTACTGGGGAGCTTCCCCTTTGTTTTCCCCCTCATCCGTGAATGTTTGGGAACGTGGCGTGGATTTTTGGAGTTTTCCAGCCGTTCTCGATTTTCCGAAATGGTCGCGGTCTACCAGTAACCGCGTTCATTGGTCGCGGTCTTGGGAGAACCGCCTTCACCCTTGTGTTGTGGTCGAAAGGTCGGCAGCGTCGCGGACGTGCGATAGACCGTTTCGTCTAGTCGCGATCGTGACCCGACCGTGACTGTGTGGTCGCGGTCCTAGGGTGACCGCTACCATCGGGCTGCGCCTGGCTAGTCGCAGTCGTGACCCGACCGTGACTGCTTAGTCGCGGTCCCCGATCGACCGTTTCTAGGTGGTCGCGGTCCTCAGGAGACCGCGACTACGTGGCGGTTCCCATCTGCGTGGTTTTGACCTTCGGTCGACCCGGTTGTGACCCAGTGGTTGACTTTAGGTCTCGTGAGTGTCCCGGGCACCCCGTGGGTTCCGTGTCTGTGTTTCTGGGGTGTCGGGAGGCACCGTGTTACCTCGATTAGCGTGCCCATAGGTGTAGTGGGTCCGAGTGACCTCATGTGTTCCGGGCTTTCGTGTTACGCTCAATCGAGTCACCGTGTATCGGTGTATGTGCGGTGGGGTCTCCCCCGCATGTCGTGGGTTTCTTTGGAAGGCGATTCCCATGTGGGGAACGTGTTTGGCCTTGGACTGTGAGTCCAGTTATCCGGCCTGGAGCTGGAGGTTTCCCGCTTGCTCCGAGATGGAAAATCGACATGGCGGCTTGTGTGCTGCCTTGAGAATCATGCTTATGTGTTTTCCGTGTGGCCCGTGTGGGTGGCTTTAGTCCTTTGCATTCCCTTCCCGAGGGAGTGGTCTTGGCGGCTCGTGAGTTGTCTCGGTACTCGTGCTACCGTGGTTTTAGACCTAGAGATTGGACTAGATTGACGGCCTTGTGCTGTTGGGTACAACGGTCTTGACCCCGAGTCTTGTGACTCAAGGATCATTGGGTGTAGTGCGTCTAGAGGACTGTCCAGAGTCCAGTGGCTTAGCGCCACTTGAGTTTTCTCGACTCTCGCGCAGGGTGCGTGCGTGGCCGTGGACTGCGGGTCTTATTTCTTCTCCGACTGTGGTCACCGTACGACGGGGCCGGTACGTGGGGTGGTCCCCGTACGTCGTCGGATGCGGACGTTGTTTTCCGTTGACTTGAGAGTCTACTCCTTCAGTGACCCTCCACTAGTCGTAGCCTACCAGTACGCGGTACCGGTCGCACCAGGGAGTGGTGTACGAGCTTACCCTTTGAGACGGTTTGTGGATTGGTTTCCGTTGGGCCCCTCGTCGTAGCCAGAGTCCGGCTGCGGGGGAAAACTGGTCAGAGGGCCAGACCTAGGACGCGTGGTCTGTGTGTGCACACGTGGTTGGGGACAGTGGAAGCACGTCGACGGGCGTGACCCCAGCTAGTCACTTGTTTGTGGTTACTTGTACGGTGTTTGTGCCATTGGTAGGCGCTACCACGTCAGGCAGTTCACCTGCGGTGTGGTGTAAGTCGTCAGGAGACGCTACCGACTGTGCTTCTAGTGGGAGGTACTCCTGTCGAGTACGGAGTGACAGACTATCAGTTCCGTGACTTTGACCTTCGGGTTTCGGTCGTGTCGACCGTTGAGTTTCGGTTGTTTCACCGTGGCGCGTGTGTTGGTTTTCACGCCGTGAGACTAGTGCTAGTGGTTTTACCGAGGTTGCATCTTGTTGTGCGGTACCCGCGATCAGATGGTCGGGGTTGCACCTTGGAGAGCGTGTCCAGGTCGGTTGTGTCTGGGGGACATGCCTCTACGGCATGGTTGCCGTGTGTTTTTACTTCGGTAAGCGGTACTAGTGTAGTCCGGTAGCCTCGACTGCGAGTTCGGGTGTGTTTTTGGTACAATAGGAGTAGTTGTAGTGCCGAGTTTCGACCGGCCACCGGGTTTGCTGTTCCTGCTGTTGCGGTTGCTCTCGTAGCATTCCTTTCCGCTACCGCCGTTGTTTCCGGTTGGGGTTCCGCGGGATCCCTGCTGAGTCTCTGTTTTGGAGACTCATTCCCTGCTTTTCAGGTGTAGCGGTTCTTCCTTGAGGTTCGAGGGTGCGGAGCGGAGGTTCTCAGTTGCCAGCTTGCCGGGCCGAGTGTTCACTTGGCATGTGGTACGCTTTACTGCTTTAGACTGTACTTTCTGTTGGACTGGACTCTGTTGTATCTGTAGCTGTTCTTTCTTTCAGCTTGTTGTTGTTGGTTGTCCTGCTTTATTTCCTATTTCTTTATGCCTCCACACTCTTTTTAGCCCTTCCGAGCCCTCCCTGCTCGTGGGCGGCGATGCGAGTCTCGGGTTATCGGGCCTTCCTGGTAATCAGATTCTCGGGTCGTTACAACAGGACTGTAACGGCCTAGCACAGGCGCGTTACACGAGCCTGACCCGCCAGGGCGGGCGCATCGGAGCCAACACGCTCGAACCCAAAACGCGAATAGCGTAACGCATGACGGTAGGAGCGTTACGCGAACCTAAAGCACGAGGGCAGGCGCGTTACGCCAACCTAACGCGCAGGCACAGACGCGTTATGCCAACAGACCCAACACATTCAAAACATGGTGTAACGACCTGGGGCAGGCGCGTTACACAGCCTGACGCACCAGGGCGGGCGCGTTAGGGGAATCGACTCAAATAGTCAAACGCGGTCAAACAGAGTGCAACGGCCTGGGGCAGGCGCGTTACACCACTCTGACGCACTAGGGGAGTGTCGTCAGAGCAACCGCCTCAAACACAACACATAAGGCACAATGGCTGTGACGCACCAGCCGGGACGCGTCAGGGGAGTGTAACGGTCAGGGGCATGACCGTTACGCTCACTCAGCCACGAAAAATTTAAAACGAACAGACTCTGTGACGGTCTGTCGTAGGGCCGTCAGGGACTGTGACAGTCCCTGGAACGACCGCTACACCGGTCACGGCGGGAAAATAGTGGAAACGCCAAGTCGGGCCGTTCCACGCCCCATTCACGCCGAAGCGCAGGGGAAACAAAGGCAAACCATGGAAAACAACATCTGGAGGATAAAAAGTCCACATGCATGGATTAAAACGCAAGATCGAGGCGATTCTGACGAATCGACCCAAAACAGGTCACCGAGGTTCCCGGACTCCTACCGGCCTCGAATGACAATCGAACGACACGAAACTGACATGAATGGGATCCAGACATCCCATCGGTCATTTTGACACTAACCACGCCGTAAATGGTTGCCGTTTTCCGGCGAACCCTGAAAACGCCAAAAATGACGGTTTTCACTAAACCGGCCCGATCTCCCCCGATCGAGAACCAAACAACGCACAGAAGTAGGAAAACGTGCAGAAGGAAGTGGCGGTCCATCTCCCTACCTCCACCAAAGAAATCGCGCCTTGAAGGGACTAAACCATGCCGAAAACTACCGAATCACGAACGACGCCCTCTCAGAATCCACCGAGAGATCGCACCCACCACGCTCCATCCGCTGCTCCTTCCCGCGAACCGATCACTCGAGCACGCCCATGCCTCAGCCAGCTCCGTAACGGTGCGCGCCCCACGCCAAACGGACCAGAGACGGGAGAGAACGGAGTGAGATAGTGTGAAGTTGAAAATGAGCAGGAGAGATAGTGGAATTGAATTTATAGAAAGAAATTAGGAAATTTTCCTAATTTCTGAAAAATTCAATTTTTGGCCCGGTCTCAGAAAAATACATAAAAATAGTAAAAACGATCGGCTCGAAGTGTACATCGCCGCTGTATCGTCCACGAGTCAATGAATTGAGAAATAAACTCACCGCAGGGTTCCGTAACTAGTACGAGAGAAAAATTCACACGGATCGTAAAACTCAACTCGGGAGCAACAAAAGCGATCCGAAACTCTCCGAAAAGGATCCGAAAGACCCAATAAAGATCCAAAAAAGATCCGGGACATTACATCCTCCCCTCCTTTAAGAAATTTCATCCTCGAAATTCAAGGACTAGCAAGGGTAAGTAGGGAAGAACAACCCGACAACACAACCACAAAACGACATGAGCCACGAGAAACAACAGCAAGACGGCAGCACTCGTAGGATTCCGGCTCCGTACAGGACACAGAACCATGGAATACCACTGCAAGCAGGGTCGCATCAAGGCATAACAGCAGCTCAAACGACTTCCAGGGAACGAGTCATGCATCGAGCAACTCACCGAGAAAAGACCCACGACAGCAGTAAATGAGAATCACGAAACCTAACGCAAGCTGAAGACTATACTGGACTTAAGGACTCTGGAAACTGTATATCTGAGATTCCCATGTACTTCACACAACCATACTCTGATACCAACTGTGACGACCCGGATTCCGGATACCAGATATACCCGGTAAGACTACCGAATACACCTGATACCACATGGAACCCGCGAGGCCACCCAAGAGCAGTAAAGCTCCGAAGGGAAAAAGGATTGTCGTGTAGTACATTGAACTGACAGATATAGAAGCAAGCAATTAAATTTCATTAGATCGGCTTGCTAAAGTAGCAGAAATAAAAGTACATTTTAATTAACAGATTTTAAACAATTATATACCAGAGTCAAGTCCAAAGCTAGAGACAGCAGTCTAGCAGTACAGTCGACAGAAAGAAAAGACGTACCAAGAAGTCGGGGGAAGCCCGACGGAGGTACCAACTGGCAGCTACGACTCGAACTCCAGGACCCGCGGAAGCAGAACGAATACATCACCCCACCTGAAAAGCAGGGGTGAGCCTCGTGTCATTGGCTCAGTAGGGGTCACGCGGATCCCCACTGAAGAACACGCAGTAACACGGAACAACAGGGACAACAGTAAGAAACAACACTAGAAAGCTGCAAAAGAAAGGGAAACATGAGTAGGGAACAGGTAAGGATGAGGGGAATAACCTGAACAGGCATGCAAGCCTAGAAAGGAAAAGAGAAGTAGGGAGCAGCAAGGAAAAAGGGGAAAAGCCAAACAAGCACCCCAATCTACACCTACAACAGCATGCAAAAGAAGGCCTAGAAAAGACCTAGACAGGCATAGGCAACCCGACCGGAGCGTCGTGCACCGGACAAGACACAGACCTCGAGTACAGCCACAGAAAGGCCAACCCGGACAGGTCACGACAACCCCACAAGTGTCTCGACTACCCACCGATCGCGGCCTACGCGAGCCCGGCCGAGTCGCAAACCCACGCGGAAACATAGGTACAAGTACTAGTCAGGGTCACGCCCGTCGGCGTCAGTCCTCAACCCCTGACCACGTGTGCACACATTGGCTCCTGCCTAGAGCCAGGCCTCTAGCTAGTTTTCTCCCCCCGTAGGACGCTACGGTAACCGCAGGAGCCGACGAAAACTAGCTTGCAAACTGTATATCGGGGTCACCCCTCGACTGCAGGACGTCTAGGGCGACGCGAGGAGGAAGCTCAAAACGCGGCGTTGAAGTACAGACAGTCGAACATGCACTGTCACCCGTACCTCACACACCGTAGGCATCACAAGAAACTACCGAAAGACTTGGAAACATAGTCTTAGCCTTCATAGGAACATCGACTGACGTCCACGGGGAAAGCGGCCAGACCACGGGAGCAATAGACATCACCCTAACATAGACAGACACACACACACAGACCTACCCCAAAACAACCCCTAACATTACCTAGAATGAACCCACAACACACGGCCGCACACCGAAAAGCCCAACGGCCATCACGGCCACAACAGGACTGTAACGGCCTAGCACAGGCGCGTTACACGAGCCTGACGCACCAGGGCATGCGCGTCAGAGCCAACACGCTCGAACCCAAAACGCGAACATCGTAACGCACGACGGCAGGAGCGTTACGCCAACCTAACGCACGAGGGCAGGCGCGTTACGCCAACCTAACGCGCAGGCACATACGCGTTATGCCAACATACCCAACACAGTCAAAACAGGGTGTAACGGCCTGGGGCAGGCGCGTTACACAGCCTGACGCGCCAGGGCCGGGGCGTCACGGGAATCGACTCAAATAGTCAAACGTGGTCAAATAGAGTGCAACGGCCTGGGGCAGGCGCGTTACACCACTCTGACGCACTGGGGGAGTGCCGTCAGAGCAACCGCCTCAAACACAACACATAAGGCACAATGGCTGTGACGCACCATCCGGGACGCGTCAGGGGAGTGTAACGGTCAGGGGCATGACCGTTACGCTCACTCAGCCACGAAAAATTTAAAACGAACAGACTCTGTGACGGTCTGTGGTAGGGCCGTCAGGGACTGTGACGGTCCCTGGAACGACCGCTACACCGGTCACGGCAGGAAAATAATGGAAACGTCAAATCGGGCTGTTCCACGCCCCATTCACGCCGAAGCGCAAGGGAAACAAAGGCAAACCATGGAAAACAACATCTGGAGGCTAAAAAGCCCACATGCATGGATTAAAACGCAAGATCGAGGTGATTCTGACGAATCGACCCAAAACGGGTCACCGAGGTTCCCGGACTCCTACCGGCCTCGAATGACAATCGAACGACACGAAACTGACATGAATGGGATCCAGACACCCCAGCGGTCATTTTGACACTAACCACGTCGCAAATGGTTTCCGTTTTCCGGCGAACCCTGAAAACCCCAAAAATGATGATTTTCACTAAACCGACCCGATCTCCCCCGATCGAGCACCAAACAACGCACAGAAGTAGGGAAAACATGCAGAAGGAAGTGGCAGTCCATCTCCCTACCTCCACCGAAGAAACCGTGTCCCGAAGGGACTAAACCATGCCAAAAATCACCGAATCACGAACAACGCCCTCTCGGAATCCACCGAGGGATCGCGCCCGCCACGCTCCATCCGCTGCTGCTTCCCGCCAACCGATCACTCGAGCCAGCTCCGCAACGGTGCGCGCCCCGCGCCGAACGGACCAGAGACGGGAGAGAACGGAGTGAGATAGCGTGAAGTTGAAAATGAGCAGGAGAGATAGTGGAATTGAATTTATAGAAAGAAATTAGGAAATTTTCCTAATTTCTGAAAAATCTGATTTTTGGCCCAGTCTCAAAAAAATACACAAAAATAGTCAAAACGATCGGCTCGAAGAGTACATCGCCGCTGTATCGTCCACGCGTCGATAAATTGAGAAATAAACTCACCGCAGGGTTCCGTAACTAGTACGAGTGAAAAACCCACACGGATCGTAAAACTCAACTCGGGAGCTACAAAAGCGATCCGAAACTCTCCGAAAAGGATCCGAAAGACCCAATAAAGATCCAACAAAGATCCAGGACATTACAACTTCCCCTCCGTCCCCACATTCGAATATGGATTCAAAATATTTTTGACAAATTCCAAGGTGAGACTACGTGCGCCTCGACTCCCCGAGTGGGAATGATCACGGAGGACGTGCCCGGAGTGGGCAGAATCGTGGAGTTGACTGCGGTTACCAAGAGGCGGCCAAGTCGATGACTGTTTCAAGGGGAGCTGGGCGGCCAAGGTTGTGGCCGCCTTAGGAACTAGGCGGCCAGGAGTCTGGCTGCCTTGAGGTCTGGGCGGCCAGGAGTTTGGCCGCCGTGGTTGGGCTGGGCGGCCAGATGTCTAGCCACCTTGCGGTTTTGGGCGGCCAGTACCCTGGTCGCCTAGGGATCAATGCACAAATATATAATAACACCTCAAAAATTTTGCCAATCAAAGATGAGACCTCACACTCTCAATCAACCAAGAGAAAGTGTCACTTCTATGATCGTAGTGGGCTCATTTTTAGCATTATTATATATCCATCTCCAGTCTCTCGATTCTCCTAGCACATCTGTGTAGTCGGGTCCATCTCTCTGGTCCTTTGTCCCTTCCACACATTTTCTCCGCTGAGCAGTTTGTTGATCTCCTCACGAAGTTTCAAACGACTCTACACTTCAGAGAACTTATTTGCAAACTCTCGGTGCATGATCCCGCATGAGTTTGAGAGGGAGTGTTAAGAGAATGATCCTCCAAATCCTACTAGGATTTCATCCTTATATAGACTTTTCTTCTTTCTTCTTCTTCTCCTAGGATTTCCTCCCTGACATATACTTTTCCTCTTTCTCCTTTCTTTATATTCTACTAGGAATAGGACATTAGCTATTGGCCATGCACTCCTTTGGAGGTGTTGTACTTGTATATGTATTGCATATATGTCATGGAAGAGATAAGTCTCTCTTCAATTTCCCACGTCATGTAACAACATCAAATCAAACAAACCCTTAACAACATCTAGGCATATTCACTGAATCGTGTGCTGTAATCCTTTATGTGAAAATTGACAACAGGTTTGTCTCCCGTTAAAAAGATGCACTTAGCTAGAGGGATGGCCTGGTGACCAGACGCAATGAAACCATTTCTAATGTCCGAGGTTGTCGGTGTTTTTCTTCACCCTGCATTTTCCCTCAATTTGGAAGATGCACAACAAGAATGGACACTCCTAATGAAGCCCCTCACCTAAATGAAGCATTCGCCTCGCCTTCATCTGTTATGAGTTTGGCAAGTCTGCTGCATTTGCTCATGCCTTTTGCACGCATGTCTTCCAATCGGTCAGTATCACTCTCCAAGTGGTCTAATCGTTCTTAACCTAGATGTGTTGCACTTCCAACGGCCTTCGGGACACCTACCTTGGAGGCACAGACCTCCACTTCTTAATTTTGTGTTCCCTGTTTATAACAGAACACAACTATATTGGGCATAGTTGTCGAGGAAGTAAGGCAATCCAAAGTATACTTGGGGTCTCCCATTGCCTGAGCACTTAGGTGTCTAGATGCCAAATCCACAAGAACTAGCCAATGTATAAACAAAATTCTATACAAAGGTTTGCCCCCTGTTTGAGTCTCTCTATTTGTGTCCACCTATTTGCCCCCCCCCCCCCCCCACATAGATAGATAGAGAGAGAGAGAGAGAGCAGGGTGGCATGACAATTGTGTCGAAGGAGTGCATGAAATCCGATCTACCTTTCATTTGACCTCTCATCATTGAGTGAAAATTTTTTAGACTATAGGCAAGAGAGTACAGTCAATGTTTGGTCCAGTCAAACAGGCCAGTGAAGAAAATTTAGACTATAGGCAAGAGAGGACGAGTTCATTTTTGGTTCGGTCAAGCAGGCCAGTGAAAAAAATTTAGACTGTAGGCAAGAGAGGACGAGTTCATTTTTGGTTCAGTCAAGCAGGCCAGTGAAAAAAATTTAGACTATAAGCAAGAGAGGACGAGTTGATTTTTGGTCTAGTCAAGCAGGCCAAGGTGGGGAGCGCTTTGGTCTCCCTTTTACAGACCCAACTAGTCACGCCAGTGTAATAGAAAAGAGTTATACTCAGTGCACACTTGGATCAATTACACACTCGAATGTGCATAAAAAATATTTTTTAAATTTTTTTTATAACGTGAAACTCATGCCCTCCTAATTTACAGTACAATACACATCTATACCTGACAATCTAAGAAATTTTAAAATAAAAAATCAATTTAATAAAAATTGAGCCCGGATGTTCATTTAATCTGGTTTTTATTTTTAAAAATTTTTGAAGTCATCATATAGAGGTGTATCTTATTACGGCAAGTTAAGAAGACGTGAGTATCACATCATAAAAATTTTCAAAAAATATTAACTTGCTTGGTGCAAAACTTGGGCGAAACATTTTCAAAAAAAATTTAACATACTTGATCTGTGCAAACCCCGCGTGTAATTTACCCACGGTGTGCACTACGCAATTTTCCACAGAAAAGTATCTCTTCGCCTAAATGGGTGCCTTGAGAATTATGACAATGGGCAACTTGGACAGCCTAGAGTTCAACGTAAAAGTATAATGATTTGTGTATGCCACGTTTTGAAGGTCTTCCCCACGAAAAATGTACTAAATTCAAAAGCGGTAGTGGAAAGTTGGGACTGGTAGATGCCTGCGCAGACGGCAACAAACTAGTGGTGCTGGATGACATCTGAAGAACCAAAGACTGGCCAAGATGCACCCTCAAAAATAAGCACTTCGTTAGGCACTTTTTTTTGGCCCTATTTAAAAAGAAAGAATAAGCAGCTGTGACTGATAGAGAATATATATATATATATATATATATGAGAAAATCGAAGGAAATATGTTTGTACATATAATTTTTTTGCTTTTTTAAAAAAAACAAGAAGAAGATAATTGTGTTCTCGAGATCTCTCCCAAATGAGTGACGGTGACGAATCAACGGGCTATTATGCCCATACATACATGATTACATTCATACTAAAACAACGATTTCCAATGGAAAAGAGGAATCACCAAAGAGAGTCTCGGTTTCTTATTTCTTCCTTTTTTTTATCTCCCTGGTGGGTTGGGCTAGCGGCGTGGGGAAGGAATGGGCAGGGTGTTCATCCTCGCAACAAAGGACATGATCAAACTCAGCACCCGCCAGAACAGAGCAGACACTCACGGACCGGGGGCTTGATGTCAAGGAACTCGTTCGTTTAGAAGAGAACTCCAACCATATAATCTGAAAAGGCATGGCAAGGCCTCCCTAGATTTTTCATGTCAGAGGTCGCTTTCACTTTCGCCTCCAACACGAACCAATAGTAGTGAGACAACAAAATCCAACTATTCTGGGGCATCCGCGCCAGCGAATTTCTCCCTCATATTTCGTCGGCAATACGAAGCGCCGATTAAGAGCTTTCCATGGAAAGCCAAGAGATCAGCTAACGGGTACGAAAGTCGTTAAGGCCTAAGAACAGTTCCAATTAATTAAAAATGATGCCAAACAAGGCTGAAATTACAAATCCAACTACCTAACAGAAGTGAGATGAAACATGCTGGAGATGTAGCGCAGTGAATCGGGCTCTATACATCTCATCCTGCTGGATGAAAGCATGTCGAATGTCATTCTAAGCCTCGGAACAGCCAATTTGATCAAACATCGTGTCCCTTTGCCTGTCCATTTAGCCACAGGATTCAGAGCAATCGCAGTTCATTCCTTGAAATACAAGGGTAATAATTGCGGAGAGTGACTGAAAGGAAACAACTACACGTAACGTCAAAGGAGGGGAACTCGTTGGTGCATTTCACTTGGATTTCTAGGATTACAAGGGTATAATTTCAGAGAACCTTTAGAAGGTAACATCTATATGCATTTTGATCGTTTAGATACGACAGAACTGTCTAGTGAATGTGAGTCATATCACAAGGCGCACCAATACCTATACCATTTTGAGGTCTGAATAATCATATACACCTAAGACTTGATGCAGACACTTCCACCAAGCAAGTCCTTGGCAGACATGGCGCTACTGTCAGCGGTGATGGCCTAAAAGTTATATCAGAAATAAGTAGATGTCTACCACAAAAAATAGGCATCACAGATCAGCATACAAGAGGAACTATTGACAAACATGAGAATGTTTGTAAAAGCTACTTGCACTTTAATCATTCAATCTATTTTTATACACTGAGGTTGTGCAAAAGAGAACTATGTTTGTCAACAGGGCTGATTGACGTAGGAGAAAATGAAAGGAAAGGCAGTTACGACATGTATACATAAATGAACCGAACATTGAACAGATGATTAGATGGTTTTCAGGTGCATATCACTATAACTTCGGATATAATAAGTGACGCAACATTCAGGTAATCAACATACATAAATGAATTTTCTCTTAAGAGAGCTGATGGCTCAAACTGAAGCATATTCCATTTGGCATGATAGTTATCATTATCATTTCAAATGAAACAGTTGAAAGATCATGGTGTCTAAATGTAAAAGGCGTTAAAGACACAGGATGGTGGGCAGAAGAAGTGGAAGCTACAAACTTTCCAAGTAAACAATGCAAAATCTTGGATGTTTGATAATAATTAACCAATTGAATTCAAAAGACCAATAAAGGCAAATATATATTCAACAACACTCTCGTATGTATACTACATATGCATGATTGACAAGACATTCAACTAAACCATTCCTTAACTATTTTGCAAGACCTACGAGGCAAAAAATAAGAAAAATAAAAAGAGTCAAAGATAGTAAATACCCACAGGAAGTGCTTTAAAAATGAATATAGAAGTGCATTAAAAATGAATCTAGAGCCAAAGAAGTAATCAACATTTTAGATCTATTTCCTTGTTCACTAGACTTGATGAAATCTCCAAGCCACAAGGCCAGCTATCTGCCAGTCAGCCAACGGGTACCTCTGTGGTCTTCTCCTACCTGGGCACCATAGACTTGTGGCAATGGCAGGTAGGTAGCAACCTTTATACAATCAGAATACCTTGTTGACCAAAACTGTCTTATAGATGCAAAGGAGAAGGCAGAAAAATTCATTGTATGATAAGTCTGAACTTGCTATTAGAAAACCTTCTTGTCAGATTTATAGGCATCCGGTCAGCACGATGGCATTTTAATTTCCTCAAACAAGCACAACATGGATACTGATGACCCAAGAGTGCCAAGGAAACCATGTGCAAGTCTAATGGACCTGCATATTCCAAACTTGACAAGGACAAATAATGTACTGTCATTCAGCTTAGTCCCTGGCTTTGCCATACACTTACCTATCTTTTGACATCAATGCATCAGCTGAACGTACCACAATGGACAGTAAAAAGGTTGCTCACCTGTAGCAAAGTAGATTAGACCTTCATGGATGGTGGACTGTCTTTTGTTGACATATCTATGCCACAACAGTGAAAGTGAGACTTGGCCCAGATAAAGCTAGGAAAAAAGAATTGAGAACAATGTAGTAAAAGAAGAATCTTGCAACTTGTAGTTACAACCTACTTGCTGATTTGAAAAAGGCATAAATACTTTTGAGTTCAAACCCAATGATCCCAAATGCAAAATAAATGTTTGGAGAAAAGGCCACTTGTTCAACACCCATTTGCAAAAGCCAAAAGAGGCCGAAGTGGGAATTAAGCCAGGATTTCCAAGTAAGTTTTGGCTTATCCAGGGATGATTACATATATGAAGTTAGAGGTCTACTGAAGGAGCGCCACATTAGAAACCCTGAACTGCTCTTTCTTGAAGGACCCAATCAAACAACCATTATACCACATCACATTCATATATTTTTATCCCTAAGAGAGAATGATAGGATAAATGACGAATAATGTGTGTCGAACGCTTCTCTCGTCCCATACGAAACAACAGCTTAATGAGGTTTGGGAACTCCATGATAAAGATGACATCAATCGTACATATTTTATCTGTTAGGCAAGCTGAGTGTCAAAGCATAACTAGCTAACTGAATTCAGATAGGCAAGTACTTCAAAATTGAACATACCTCTAGGTTCTATAGTTCATCTAGAAAAGAAGTAAGACAAGAAAGAAAGTAGGAAACAGAAAAAGGAGGGAAAACTATCACCTTACAATTGTCCATGCTAAAACTATGTTAATAATTACAAGAAGCTTGCCAAACTACTTGAGTCCTTATATTAAAACATGAGAAAATGTGAGTAGAGGTCATAGTAAGCTGGTGGCATTGACAATTTGAGCTTTAATAATATCAATTAGACAGCAAGGCAGGAAACACTTTGTGTAGTCGAAGCATTTGGCCTAGGATGGTCAAGAAAGGTGTAATGAAAATGAATTTTCTCAGTCTAGAGAATTCCTAACATCTTCTGGAGAATATCACCATATAAACATCCATTTGTGGATGGAAGTGGAACTATACATCATGCCCAAAGCAACCTTCTGCGACCCTATATCCAACATGGAAACATATTAAACAACATAAGATAATTGAAGAAAGTTTGATGTGTTGTCCAGATACTGCACACAGATCATCCAGGTGTAGCCCACATAAAAAACTTATTTCTGTTTGAGATATACCTACAAAATGATGACAAATTTCCTGCAGAAAAACTATGTTATCAAAAGCGTGCCTAGGCGCTCGCCTAGGCTATTTTTGAGGCGAGGTGGTCCCAAACCGCCTCATTTTCGCCTCAAACAGCTCACTCCCAGGAGGGCTGGTCCCAGAAGATCTTGATTGACTTACCCTATCTATTTTCATCTATCTTGATTGTTGTTAATTTTATTGAAAATTCTGATTGTATGTATGTATTTTTTGTGATATTTAGACAAATATTTATATTTTTTGAATGGTATATATATTTTTTAATAAAATGTCTCAAACGCTTAGGCCATCGCCTAGGCATTTGAGACATGAGGCGACCCCTTGGTCACCTCGGTTACCTCACGCCTCTAACTACATAGTAGAAAAATTGAAAAACTCATAGTAAGCCCCACAATAGAAACTAACAAAGAAAAGAAAAATAAGTAATGCTTCACTGCCTATAAACTCGGTTTACAGGCCATCACATGAGGACCAGAAAAACAGTTGACTGTTCATGTTCCAAGAACAGATGAACTGTTGCTTTATAGGTGGATGCACAATTTACCAATAAAAGTTATTTATGTGTTCATGTTCCTTGGCCTCTTTGTTTGGGGGATAAGCCGGGATATCCTGAGATAAATCGGTAAAAGTTATCATATTCCCTTTGATTGCTCATACAAGGTATTCCAGGTATAGGCTCTTATTCTGATTTATCCCAGGATAACTTGTTCCACCAAAAAGGTAGAACAATGTTAGGTTAAGCTTTTTCACAATTCTCAAGGATATTCCGAGTTACCTTATTTCCCAATCAAAGTAAAATGGTCTATTTTTTAGAATACTCAACACTTGGTTAAGCTATTCTCCTTAACCTATCCTCCAAACAAACATGGCTAGGAATTTGGCAGCCCTACACCACAAAGATTGAAGTGTTAAGAATATGGATATTTTCCTAAAAGCCCAATTCCCCCATGCCAACATGTTAGTGCTTTGAGTACTTCCACCAAAAAATAAGCCAGCTTCAATAAATAAAGAGGTCATTTCACAGTTGTTCACCTGGAAAGAAGTAAAATGGGATCAGTTTACAGCAGCTAACCAGAATATTGACATGTTGGCTTTTGCTGACCACTAGCGACAAATTGCCACGGAAGCGACAAATTGTCACAGGGGGTATGCTAAAAGAATGAACAATTTCGAAACGACCTTCAACTTTTGCCATGACCAAAAAAAAAAAATCAAGAATCGCTAGCTTGAAATGGGGTGTATGACTGATCTGTAAACAACAAAAATGTAATGTAATGAAAAGTAACAAATACAACTTCACATATCATTATCACAAACGATATCAGTCTCTCAGAGACTGCCATTCATTTCTAATTTCTAAAAACTGCAGGTGCACATCAACAAGAAATAAAAATAGTTTACAACATCAGATAAGTCAGCCTGCTAACCACAATTTTGATATTTCATTAGAGGATTGGAAAAGTAGCTAACAGAGAAAATTAAACTTTCATCCATATCATCCATTTTCCACACAATATAAAAGAAAACATAAGAGAAACAACTTTCATTGACTAGAGTTAGGCTTCAAAACTAAATCAGCACAGAACAAAGCAACTACAAAAAGTGTACCTTTTATGTCAGCATTATCCATTTCCCCACACTACAGGGGAAATAAAAATAATAAGAGAAACGATATTCACAAACTCTTCAAAATTGGACCATGACAGTGAATGACCACTAATAGGATGTACCTCAAAATTCAATCAGTGTGTTCATGTAGCACTGGTTTCTTGCATCATAGAACCTTCGCCATTCATTAGAAAAGACATCTGTAACTATGGATCAGACATAAGCAAAAAGATTAGAATGTCGATTCATTGAGGTTACTTCTTTCAGTTTCACTCTATTTCACCACATAACACCTGCAGTTGGCAATGCATATAACCCAGATAATGGGCGAGCAGCTATCTCTGTGATTTTCTGACTGTTTCCATTGGATCCAATGATCGAAAGATAAATATATTATTTATGTCTTCCTGCCGCATTATAAATCATGATTTTATATTTCATCGTAAACGATGCATACAAGAACAAAATCTATGGGGCGGAGTTAGGCACACACAAAAACCAAATATGACCATGCATGCCTTAGCTATCCAAACTTTTATTAAGTTTCAGCCTATCAATCACATACCACATCTGCCTACATATGCAAGTTCATAAATATGTGTGCCTAAACATTCTCTCGACCATTATCCTGAGTTTTTCCTCTTAAAAACAGGGCAATTGACTGTTTCATCATGTCTCTTGGGAAACAGGGCAATTGACTGTTTCATCACGCTTTCTTGTTACTGATACCAACAGCTTATCACATATTACACTTGTTTGTTATTCCTTTCAAGGGTGTTTAAGAATTTCATGATTCAAGGAAGAACTACAACAAGTCACTGTTTAAAGGCACATCACTCCCGATGATGGAATACTAATTTAATTAGCAAAGAGGTTTATGTATCATCAATTACATCCCATATAAAGAATCACAACGACCAGGCGAGTTTTCTCTGTTATTTGTTATCGGGTGAAACATGAGGATAAGGAACCATCGGAGCGAACTTGTTACCGCCTGCCCAGTCGTTGGGCCGTTCTCCAAACATAGCATATGGATGATGCGCCTCGTAACCATGGTATGCTCCACCGCCATGTTGGCCGTTTAGAGGCACCAGGGCCACAGGAGCTCCAGGGCCATGGTGCGCCATACCCATCACCGGCATCGGAATCAGGGCAGGGGGAGGAGCATGTGGCATCGGCGCGGGACCTGGCGCCTCTTGAAGGCTCTGCGGCACAGGCGTGGAGGCGAAAAGATGGTCGGTCGACGACGGGCCTTCGCTGGAGCTCCCCTGCATCCGCTTCAGGTACAACCTGTACTTCTGGAGATGGCTCGCCACGTTCTCCCTCGTCAACCCCTCCACGTTCATCAGCTGCATGATCGTCTTGGGCACGGCGTTCTTTATGCCAAGATGGGCGACCACATCCACGAACCTCCGGTGGAGCTGCGGCGTCCACACCAGGCGCGGCCGCTTCAGAGTTCTCGCCGAGCTCTCGTCGTTGAAATTCTCCGTCCTGAGGGCGGAATCGGCCTCTTCCGCGCCGTCCACCCGCCTCATCCTCTGCGACGACTCCCCGCTCCCGTCCTTGCCCCCGGAATCATCCCCTTCGATGACCATGGGATCCTCCAGCGCCGGCGCCCCCCCGCCGAAGGTGGACGGGAACGACTTCACTGCGGAGGACGAGCCCGACGACGGGATCTGGCAGCGCAGCGACGCGACAGTGCTTTTCGAGGCGCGGTGGACGTCCAGCACCGTCCGCGGCGGCTCGGGGGTGATGCTGAAGGCGGAGGCGAGTTCCGGAGGGATCAGAGCCTGCGACAGCGGCATGAGATCCTCGCCGCTCGGCAGGCCATCCACCCAGTCCATGACCCTATCCTCGCGGTCTCTGAGGCCGTCGTAGTCCCCGGCGCTGGCTTCCTCCCCCATTTCTGCGCCACCGGAGGGGAAATTCCGATCGAGAATTCTAGGACGCCTCGCCGATTGGTGCTCCCATCCGAGGAGAAGCAGTCGAATCAGGGTTTCCTGTAAAGGGGGGAAGGATGAAGAAGAGAAGTGGAAGAAAAGGAGAGTGGAGCGGAAGAAGAAGAGGGAGGGAGGTAGGTGTGTGTGTGTGTGTGTGTGTGTGTGAGGCAGAAGAAGGAGAGGTGGGAGGGTGAGGGGAGAGGGGTCTTTTTGATACGGGTGAGATATTTCGAGCTGTGGGAGATTCGAAGGCTCTGGATGATATTTTGGGGTTGGGGGGGGGGGGTCTGATTTTTACTACTTTAGCCATTTCCGGGCGCCCTTTTCGGACTAAACTGCACATCCGGCGCCGCGATGGCGCCCCGTGGGCAGTCCACGTGGACGAGTTATCCCGATATTTTTGATTCTGCGTTTCACTTTCGCTGTTGCGCGGTGTGGGACTTCTTACCTACAGCGAAGATCCGACTGCTGGCTCCGTCCGTGGCCCAACCCCACCACCCGAATTACTTATTAGAGGGTTTGGTGGAGTGGATGTGCCTGAGTCCTGAGCCAGGTTTAATAAATTGATACATTATTTCCTGTACGATACACATCGGAACATATCGGTAGGTGATTGATACCATCGATATATGATATGTTATTTATATTTTTAAATATTTTATATTTTAATTTATATTAAATTTATCTTAATAGACAAATTACTTGAAAACGATTCATTTTAATCATACGTCTTAAATTCAAAACGTGCGGGAACATATTTTTCTTATTTTTCAAAAATTAAAATTAAAATAATTTTAAAAAATATGTACATTACTATGATTCGAATCGAAGACCATCAAATTGAATAATAAATGTTTAACCAACTAAATTAACAAAGAATATGTACTATTTTACTTATAATAGATATATCAAATGTCTTCTTTTATCGTGATATGTAATGATATCATATCGTATCGTATCGTATCAGTAAATGATCGGTACGATCGATACGACCGATCCTTTAAATTATGATCTTAATTAAGATTTGACATATTGATATGGTACGGCTCGTACTGCATATATCAGACCGTACCAATCGGTGACCAGTACGACTAGTGTGTGATACACAACTAGTACGCTACTCATATTCTTATAAATATTATATATTTTATTTTATATCAAATGTGTTTTCACAGGTGATTTAATTTATTCTTCGTAAATTGAAGTAAAAAAATCAAGACATAAGTGAGATTTGAACCTACTATAATCAACTGTGCTACATAATTTTTTGTCATATTTTATTATATTAAATATTTATAAATATTTTGAACCTACTATAACCAATATATCGTACTGTATTGACACAATATTAATACGGTTGGTACGAGCAGACCGATAAATTTTAACCTTGATAATTATTCTTATACTTTATTTACCCCTAAAGTGACATATTATTCATGTATCCTTCAAATGTACTGCATGTTTATTTTCATGCCCTCGTTGTTGTTGGCACCCATCTTCTTACGTTAACTTTATTTATGTCTCACTTGATGTTACCACCGTCAACGACAAAGAACCCTCTCATTTTGATACATCTCTCTCTCTCTTTCTCTCTCTTATATTTTTTGAAATTAACACCCGATCTAATTTTGAAGTATTAATTAATTTGTGATACATTGACCAATTGTAAATTTATTATTTAGTTAGAGTATTAATTTTGACATTAATATTTTTAAAGTAGAGATCATTAATATTGATATTGACATAGAAAGAGTGTCATGGCCACAACCGAAGGAGAGTAATAAAATTAGAAAGGGAGAAAAGGATAAGATATTAATTCTAGACTCTCACAATCAAGATTGTATCATTCTTAACATAAGTTTAACTTACATAAGTTTTTTATAGTAGTTCACTTTTTTGACATAATAGCATTAAAATTGATATAACTCAACCAAACACCTTCATTCAACCTGAATACTGATACTTGAGGAGGATAAAATTGACATGGTCCATGTACGGCCCATTGACACTAGGCCCACGTCGGCTCAAGGCCCGTAACACACATGATGGATCCCCAACAGTCACGGCCTGCGATGGATGACCCAATAGGGCTGGCCATCGGATTGGACAGTCCACGACGGACATCGACCCAGACATATCAGACGCCAGACGACCCTCCGACGACCAAACGTTACTCCCGCCATCATCGGCCTCGACTCCACTAAAGACGAGCATATCCTACGGGTGCCGTAAGACTCACCTAAAGGCCGCCAGACTCCGGAGGAACGGACGCTCAACGGGAAACTCCCCACGATCGCGGGGAGACGTTATCCCACCACTCACACCATTTCCTACTAAGGGACAGGACAATCCCTATAAATGGACCTTCGTCTAGGGACACTCGGGGGAGACATAGACGACCACGACAAGAGAGACTCCGACACAGGCTACGACAGGCTAATTGTTCCAGAGAATGGCTTCTACAGAGGAGAGCTACAGTCCGCTTCCGAGCACCCTTCCGGTCTAGCGAGCGCTTCTGAGCACTCGCTAGGCGTGGCGAGCACTCTGTGGGGGTCCAACCGTCACTCTAGGCTCGATCAATCGCCTCTCAACTCTCTCTCTCGCTCCTCTATCTTCTCTCGATCCTCATCCTCCAAGGTCCTGACTTAAACATCGGAGGGTTGTCCTCTGGGGTAATACCCAGGGCTCCTTCTGACGCTGTTTATCTGATGTTTGCAGGTTTCCACAGGTGGCTGAACGATCTTCCCTAACAAATAAATATTAAAAGTGTGGTACGGGACTCGAGAGATCATTTTCTCACCTTTATAATATTGATTTAGGTGTACGATATAATAACTAAACAAATCTTAAATAATAAAAAATAAAATATTAGTTTGCGGTCTATTTCACAAGTCTACTTTGAGCCCATTAGATGTATATGATTCTAAATGTTGGGTATTGTGTTCTCACATTATTTTTGACATTGGTTTTGAAGATAACAAATATTGTGTGTTTGTAGAGCAAATTTTTATCATGTGGTTAAATGATTTCAAAACTTTGTGTGTTTGGAAGAACATGTGTTTTGAAATGTCTTTTGATGTTCTTGTGATGGAATGATGCTTATTTAATTGTGTGAGTGTTAAATTCAAATGAGATTTAATGAAACAATCATATTTTTGGAAAGGCTTAAAATGTCCAATGAAAGTACTCACTGATGTGAAAATGAATATCCCTCACTTGGAGTTTCTTGTTGTTGAGCATTTGGAAGGATTGGTAAATACTCAAATGCTATTTGTATGTTTGAGTTTCCATGATTTTATACTAGAATGCTTAAGAGATTTAAGTCTATCAAATGCCAAAGATGGTGGTTCATGTTTTAAAACTCCATTTACTTGTTGCAACGTGCATTTGAATGTGTATAGATATGGAGTTTTATGTGGAAGAATCAAGTTAAGGAGAACTTAATTTTTGATACATAAACTAATTTGATGTTTGTGTTTTTATAGGTTCAAGGATGATTTTTAAACCCTCTCATGTCAAGTGGATGATGGTAATATCTAACCATTTCTTATGCTTGATTTGAATGAGAGTTTTGAGAAGTTTTAGTTTTAACTTGTCTTCACATGGTTTTATGTGTGGATGATTTGCATGTGTCAAGTTTTTATGAAGAAACCATGTCTTAAGCTTCATGGATGATCATTTATGAAAAATTTGCTCACATGGTGAAAATGAGGTGTTTGATGGCTACACTTGTTGATAACTTGCATGTTCAAGTGATTTAAGCTTTGGGTAAATGTGTGAGTTGATTTCATGAACATCTTCCATGAGATGTTATTGCCTTGAATGAGTTTCATGTGTCTCTAAAATGAAGTTTTTGAGTTTTTCAATTGTTCTCAAGTGATTCTCATAAAACTTGTTGAAATTTGGTTTGGATGGTCCAAATACTTTGTTAAATGCATGGTAATTATATCATGATTTTTGAGAATTTTTTTGATGCTTAAACGGGGCTTAAAAATCAATTTTCTAGACCTTTACTGCATGGGTCGACCCCAGGGGTCGACCCTTAGGGCTTCTGCACCGGACAGAAGCCAAAATATGCAGTTTGCTTGCAGCGGTCGACCCCTGGGGTCGACCCACTGCCAAGGGTCGACCCCTGAGTCTTGGAGTGATTTCTGCATTCTGTTTGGCCCTCTGTGCACGAGGGTCGACCCTTTCTGATCGGGATTTACGAACTCGTCCGGAACTCACTCTAAACCTGACCAAACTTTACCAAAACACCCCCCATTGATTTCTAAATATATTAGGATGTTTATAACATGGATTGGGAGGGTTTTATGTGTCTTTTCCCCACCCTTTGGGTTGCATATATATAAGCTACGAATTTGGAGAGTATGAACCCTAATGTGCTATCTTTCTCTTATCTTGTAGGTGAAGAAAGGGGGAAAAGGAAGGAGAGGCTATTGCAAGGAGGATTTCATTTCCAACAAAGCATTTCTAGAGATTATGGAAGAAGAGAAAGAAGAGCGGATCGACGAGAGGATCAAGAGGAAGCTTGAATCGTCGTCATCCAACCTCCCTCCGAACCGAAAATCAAAGAAGATCGTTTTCAACCCTTGCTACATATGGGGATTTATTTCTTTACTCTTTTCTCATCTATTCCAGTCATTTACTCTTGGTTTATGAGCATGTATTGAACATATCCTTTATTTCTGAACTTTGACTCTGTGTGTGGTGAACCGTCTGCGTACGGTTGTGATCATATCTTGCCGCGAGTGTTGCGGTGTGTGTGTGTGGATTGATCCTGCTGTTGGATCGTTGTAGAGACAAAGTCTCCGTGTGTGTTGGAGTATTTTCTCCGTGTGCTTCGTTGTGAAGCAAGTGAAGCCTCACCGGTTCGGTGAGGGGTGGAAGTAGGGAGCCCGTCGTGGTCCCGAACCACCTTAAAATCCCCGTGTCCTGTGGTTGCTTGCTTGCACATTTTCTTATTCCAACACATTCGAGTGTGCTCGGAGAGATTGAGTGAACTAGATTTATTTCTGTTCAACTTGTTTTTCATCAATCTCGTTAATTTCACATATTGTTTTAAATATGTAATTTCGTTTGGGGGACAATTCAACCCCCCCTTCTTGTTCGCGTATATTGTTATCTGGGCCAACAATTGGTATCAGAGCGAGGCCTCTGATTTTATTCAATCTCACGGTTGAGGAGGAAAGATCGTTTAGCAATGGACAGTAGGGGAATGATTCCTGAGGGACATTCTATACATAGGCCACCATTCTTTGATGGCACAAATTACCCCTATTGGAAAAATAGAATAGTAGTGTTTTTACGAGCACAGGATTACAATAGTTGGAAAATCATTAGTAAAGGTCCTCATAAATTGCCCGATAATGAGGATAGTTGGAATGAGAAGCATATTAAACATTCATGTGAAAATTTCAGGGCTATAAATATAGTGCAATGTGCTATTCATCCGAATGAATATTCACGTATATCTATGTGTTCCTCTGCGTAGAAAATGTGGGAGAAGCTCCGACTCATATACGAAGGAACGTCGGAAGTAAAGGAGACAAAAGCAAATCTATTGGTTCAAGAATACGAGCTCTTCATGATGAAGCTGCATGAGACCATCTCGGACATGTTTGCTAGGCTTATGGAGATCTCTAATGGGTTGAAGGCACTAGGAAAAGAATATACGAATCAAGAGCTAGTGAGGAAGGTGTTGCGGTCCTTGTCACCACAATGGCATACAAAAGCGACCGTGATAGAAGACTCTAAAGATCTCACTACATTCAAGCTGGATGAGTTGATTGGGTCCTTGATGACCTATGAAATCAGCATTGAGAGGACAGAGGAAGAGAATGGCAAAAAGAAATTAGTGGCATTTGAGGCTCACTCAAAATCTTCTGAAGAAAGCGATGAAGGGTCAAATCTAAATAGCAGTGAGGAAGAACTTGTGAATGTCATCACTAGAAAAGCTAGAAAATTGTTCAGAAAGGCTAGACAAGATGGCACTTGTAACGACCCGAGAATCCGATTATTTGGAAGGCCCGATAACCCGAGACTCGCACTGCCACCCACGAGTCCGAAGACTCGGAAGGGTTAAAGGATGGTGTAGAGACTACACAAGTATCACAAATAATTACAGAAATTAAATAGTTTATATGATTAAGTAGAAAATAAATTAACATTTTACATGATACATGGTCCACAAGATAACAATGAAATAACAATAGTAGTAGTCCACAACTAGTACAGAGACAAGAAAAGAAAGTACAGCTACACGGGACATACCCCGGCTCTGACCTCTGACACTAACGCTGGGTACCTGAACCACACTGAGCCTCAGACGCACTCCCCTGAGGTCGCGTCTCACCTGAAACACGGTGAAAACACGCAGGGAATGAGTCTCAGAACAAGACTCTATAGGGATCCCTCGAACCCTACCTCGCAAACGGAAAACCGCTACACTAGCAGTAAGCGAGAACCTCGAAAGGGAAGCCCTGCCATCTACAAAACACCGGTCTCACGGCACGAAAATCGACACACGTGCCACGGTGAAACGATCGGAACACCACGGTCAACACGATAAAACCCGAAGGTCGAAGTCGCAAAGACTGATTGACAGTCTGTCACTCCCGACTCCACAGGTGTAATATCCCGGACCTTTCGGATCCTTCTTCGTGGGTCCCGGATCTGGTTTTCGGAGTGTCCGGCTCCGTTGTGTCCGAAATTTCGTTTCGGACATCTTTCGTGTTCGGATCGGCGCGATCCGGAGTCGTTTCGGAGGCCCGGAGGCGTTCCGCGGCTTTTGCGCGCGTGTTTCCCGATTTCCGGCGCGGGTTTCGACTTTTCCTTCGGACGCTCGCTGCGGGTTAACTGGGCCGTTTACCCGGGCACGAGTGGTACCGTTGCGATCGGTGCGTTCCGAGGATTCCAGAAATGTATTTTTCTATTTTTCGGTATTTTTCCGAAAATTCGGATTTTCTATAAAGCCCTAATTCTTTTTCTTTTTCTTTTCTCCTTTCTCTTTCTTCTTCTTCCTCTTCCTCCGTTTCTTCCCACCGTGAGCCCCCCTCTCTCTCCCTCTCTCCCATTCGGACGCGGCGAACCCCTCTCCGGCTACGGACGGCGGCGGGGCGACGGCGCGGACGCGTGGGCGACGGTGAGGCGATCTCGTGGGCGTGCGGCGAGCGTGGGAAGCGTGGGGAGTTCGTGAAGCTTCGAGCATTCTTCGTGATTCGTGATCGATCCGGCGGAGCATTCGCTCCATCGAGGTAGGGTGACGTTCCTTAGTCTCATGCCGTTCTTTTCCGTGATTTATAGGCCGCGGGGAGGCCGAGAGGGGATCATTTGAGCGTTTTTGGGTTTTTCCATGATTTGGGGAGAGCTCGCCCGATCTATGGATTCAATGCATGGATTCGTGTTTTGAGGGCCTAGAATCATGCTAGGGGTCTTCCCCTTTATTTTCCCCCTCTCCTATGGAGGTATGGGGGCGTGGTTAGAATTTTTGGGCGTTCTTACCGTTTTCGGCCGCGGACTGAGAACGCGCTATACTCCAGTAGCGCGTTCTTGGAGGTCGCGCCGCCCCGACCGAGCGCGTTCATCGGAGAAGATGAACAGGAGGCGGTTCCTGTCGCGCTATGGGGTCATAGCGCGATCGTCCTTGTCGCGCTAGGAGGACCTAGCGCGATGGTCCTTGTCGCGCTAGGAGGACCTAGCGCGATGGTTCCTGTCGCGCTTGGGAGACCTAGCGCGATCTTCCCTGTCGCGCTAGGTGTCCCTAGCGCGATCTTGCCTGTTGTTGGGTGTTTCTCTTGGGCCGTGTGTGCGCCCCGGGCACCCCGTGGAGTTCCGTGACCGTGTCTTTGGTGTCCGGAAGTCCCGTTTGCCTCGGTTAGGCGTTTGACCGTGGGCAATGCGTCTGTTTCTTTTCCGACCGTGGTCACCGTGCGACGGGGCTGGTGCGTGGGGTGATTCCCACACGTTGTCGGATTCGGACGTCGTTTTCCGTTGACTCGAGAGTCTACTCCTTCAGTGACCCTCCACTAGTCGTAGCCTACTAGTACGCGGGTGCTAGTCGCACCAGGGAGTGGTGTACGGGCCGACCTTTCGAGACGGTTTGTGGACCGGTTACCGTTGGGCCCCACGTCTTGCAGCCAGAGTCCGGCTGAGGGGAAAACCGGTCAGAGGGCCAGACCTGGGACGCGTGGTCTGTGTGTGCACACGTGGTTGGGGGCGGTTGGACCCACGTCGACGGGCGTGACCCCAGCTAGTCACTTGTTTGTGGTTACTTGTACGGTGTTCGCGCCTCGGGTAGGACCTACCACGTCAGGCGGTTCACCTGCGGTACGGTGTAAGACGTCAGGGGACGCTACCGGCTGTGCTTCTAGTGGGTGGTACTCCTGTCGAGTACGGAGTGTCAGACTGTCAGTCGTGTGTTTCCGACCTTCGGGTTTTGACGGTTCGACCGTTGAGTTTCGGTCTTCTCGTACCGTGGCACGTGTGTCGGTTTGCGTGCCGTAGGGTCTAGTTCTGTAGAGTACAGGGCTTTCCTTTCCGAGGTACTTTCCTACCGCTAGAGTAGTGGTTTCTCGTTTTTCGAGGTAGGGTTCGAGTGATCCCTACTGAGTCTTGTTCTGAGACTCATTCCCTGCGTGTTTTCACCGTGTTTCAGGTGAGGCGCCACCTTCGGGGAGCGCGTCAGGAGCGCAGCGTGGTGCGGGTGCCCAGAGGTAGTGCCAGAGGTCAGAGCCGGGGGATGCCCCGTGTAGCTGTACTTTTCTTTCTTGTCACTGTACTAGTCGTGGACTACTGTTGCTGTTGTTGTTATTTTATTGTGGACCATGTAAAATGTTAATTTATTTCCTGCTTAATATTATAACTGTTTAATTTCTGCAATTATTTGTGATACTTGTGTAGTTTCCACACCATCCTTTTAACCCTTCCGAGTCTTCGGACTCGTGGGTGGCGGTACGAGTCTCGGGTTATCGGGCCTTCCCGGTAATCGGATTCTCGGGTCGTTACAGCTGGTATCAGAGCGCGGTTGTGGAATTACATGAGAATCATAGGTAATTGTAGTGGTCCACTAGTCCACAGCGATGATGTACAGATGACGCTGGCATTGGGCACCGTGTGTTTATTTTGACATTGCCGTTTCCGTGTTTTTCTGTCTTGTGCTTCAGGAGCGAGTATGGCGCCGAGGAGAAGTTCTCGCTCTCAGCAGGGGCAGTCGGCTGGAGGTCAAGAGATCCAGCAGGGGGTCCAGAGGGACCAGGAGGAGCATAGCAGAGTTCCGGGAGCTACCGAGGCCGCGGATGCTGCGAGGGCTCCGGGGGCCGAGGATTTCTTCCGTGGCATGTACCATCTCATGTCTCAGCAGTTTGGCGGAGAGGCTGTTGAGGGCTCGTTTGCTAGGGGTGGGCCAGGCCGAGCAGTGAGGGACTTCATGCAGTTCCATCCACCTTACTTTAGCGGCCAGGCAGACCCTGATGCGGCTCGTGATTGGCTCGATGAGATGGAGCGGGTGTTCAGTTCTGCGAAGAGTACTGCCGAGGACAGAGTGGTGTTGGCCTACAACCAGTTGCAGGGTACGGCTCGGAGGTGGTGGTCTTCCGAGTGGAAGACGTCCTTTCAGCTTCGTCCACTTGAGCAGGTCGAGTGGGATGACTTTGTCAGTGCTTTCGAGCGTACGTACTGTCCAGATGTTGTTGCTACGCAGCGGATGCGGGAGTTTCTGGAGCTGGTGCAGGGTGACATGTCCGTGTTGCAGTATAGGGCCCGATTTGTCGAGCTGGGTCGGTATGCACCTCATATCATGGAGCATGAGAGGGTGAGGACCACGCAGTTTGTGCAGGGCTTGAGGCTGGAGCTGAGGCACCATTTGATCGCGAATGGGGCCACTGATCTAGAGACAGCGTCTCGTGTTGCGATTTCCCTGGAGATGGATATGCAGAGGACTCGAGGACCGATCAGCCAGGGGCAGTCTTTGTCAGGTCGCAGCCAGCAGTCGGCTACCCAGCAGCAGGGTTCCTTCCAACATGCGATGAGTGGTTCAGGAGTGCCGGCACATGCAGCTTCGGTGACAGGATCTGCGTCCTTCGGCTCGAAGGTCAAGAAGTTCTTCAAGAAGGGGTTCGGCAAGAAGAAGTCCAGAGATCAGGGGCAGGCTTCATCGGGCAGTGTACAGCAGCCGATTCCTTTGCAGCGTCAGGGATCAGTGGGTGGATCGCGAGGATCTTGTCCACGGTGTGGTGGGACCCACCCAGGCAGGCAGTGCACGGCGCCGATTATCTGTTTTCGGTGTGACCAGCCAGGGCACATGGCGCGTGACTGTCCTCAGAGGCCGCCGCAGCAGCAG
Organism: Amorphophallus konjac; assembly: GCA_022559845.1. Classification (NCBI taxonomy): domain Eukaryota; kingdom Viridiplantae; phylum Streptophyta; class Magnoliopsida; order Alismatales; family Araceae; genus Amorphophallus; species Amorphophallus konjac. Next base: position 34,729,624 of record CM040126.1, read on the forward strand.
GTTCCCCAGCAGCAGCAGCAGCAGCAGGGACAGTATCCGCCACTACCCAGGTCAGCTAGCGTGGGAGGCAGGCAGAGGGCTCGTGGCCAGATCACGCACTTGACCAGGGCAGAGGCAGTGGCGTCGCAGCTCGTGGAAGGTACCGTTCAGATTTTGGGTTGTGCGGCTCGGGTTTTATTTGATTCTGGCGCGTCTCATTCGTTTATTTCGGAGGATTTCGCGTCGAGCGTCGAGGAGCCGGTGACCCAGTTGTCCTGTGATTTGGCAGTGGAGTTGCCTTCGGGTGATTTTATGGTCACTCCGTATTGCTTCGACCAGGTTCCGGTGTGGATCGATGGGCGGAGTATGCCAGGCAGGTTGTATGCGTTGCAGCTTCGGGATTACGACGTGATTCTAGGCATGGATTGGCTCGAGACTCATGGAGCGGTGGTGGATTGTGGGATGAAGAGGGTCTACTTCCAGCATCCGAGCAAGCGGACCTTCTATTTCCAAGGTATCCGTTCCGCCTCTTCTCGATTTCTTATCTCTGCTATTCGAGCCCGTCGGTTGCTTGATTCCGGTTGTCAGGGTTTTCTCGCGTCCGTGGTTGTGTCTGACCGGATGGAGCCGAATGTCGAGGACATTGCGGTGGTGCGCGAGTTTCCCGATGTTTTTCCTGAGGAGTTGCCTGGATTACCTCCCCAGCGGGAGATCGATTTCGTGATCGAGGTTGTACCTGGTACGGGACCTTTGGCGAAGGCTCCCTACCGTATGGCCCCCGCTGAGTTGAGGGAGTTGAGGGCGCAGTTGCAGGAACTGTTGGCCAAGGGGTATATTCGTCCGAGTTTTTCCCCTTGGGGTGCGCCCGTGTTGTTTGTGAAGAAGAAGGACGGTAGTCTGCGGTTGTGCATTGACTATCGGCAGCTGAATGACGTGACCATTAAGAACAAGTATCCGTTGCCGCGGATTGATGATTTGTTCGACCAACTTCAGTCTGCGCGAGTGTTCTCGCGGATTGATTTGCGGTCCGGTTACTATCAGCTGAGAATTCGCGAGTCCGATGTGGAGAAGACTGCGTTCAGTACGAGGTACGGGCATTATGAGTTCTTGGTGATGCCGTTTGGGCTCACCAATGCCCCAGCAGCCTTCATGGACTTGATGCAGAGGGTGTTTCATCCGTATTTGGACCAGTTCGTGGTCATCTTCGTGGATGACATCCTTGTTTATTCGCGGTCTGCTGAGGAGCATGCGTACCATTTGGGTGTGGTGCTGCAGACGTTGCGAGATCACCAGTTGTATGCGAAGCTCAGCAAGTGCGAGTTTTGGCTCAGCGAGGTGCACTTTCTGGGGCACGTGATTTCTGGTGATGGCATTTCCGTGGATCCCGCCAAGGTCGAGGCTGTGATGCAATGGCCGAGGCCGAGGTCGGTGACGGAGATCCGGAGTTTCTTGGGGCTTGCGGGGTATTATCGTCGGTTTATCCAGGATTTTTCTCGCATTGCGACCCCGATGACTAGGCTCACGCGGAAGGATGTGCCTTTCGTTTGGTCCGAGGAGTGTGAGCAGAGCTTCAGTGAACTGAAGAGATTGCTCACCTCGGCTCCGGTGTTGGTTTTGCCTTCTGGATCGGGAGGTTTTGTGGTGTGTACAGATGCTTCCGGCGTTGGATTGGGTGCTGTTCTGATGCAGCATGGTAGAGTGGTGGCTTATGCATCTCGGCAGCTAAAGCCCCATGAGGAGAACTACCCTACCCATGATCTTGAGTTGGCAGCAGTGATCTTCGCGCTGAAGATCTGGAGGCATTATCTGTACGGTGAGAAGTTCGAGGTGTTCACTGACCATCAGAGTTTGAGGTATGTGTTCTCGCAGAGAGATCTGAACCTCAGACAGAGGCGTTGGATGGAGTTCATGAAGGACTATGACTTCACCCTGTCTTATCAGCCGGGCAGGATAAATGTCGTCGCCGATGCCTTGAGTAGGAAGGTTGCGGTCAGTACCTTGATGTTGAGGAAGTGGAGGCTCTGGGAACAAGTGCCCGAGGTATCTTTCAGGCTCAAGATTCCCCAGGAGCCAGGGTTGGCAGTGCTTGCGAGTCTGACTGTCACTCCTGCTATCCGTCGTCAGGTGACAGAGGCTCAGCATGCGGACCCTGAGTTGCCCCGGATTCTGGCTATGGCTGACGTAGAGCTCGGCGAGGACGGTGCTGCGAGGTTTCGTGGCAGGCTGTACGTCCCGGCCGAGGAGCAGGTTCGTCGTGCGGTGTTACGCGAGGCTCATGGGAGCAGGTACACTGTGCACCCGGGTGCGACGAAGATGTATCGGAACTTGCGGAGGCAGTTCTGGTGGCCTGGCATGAAGAGAGATGTCGCAGAGTTTGTGGCCAGGTGCCTGATCTGTCAGCAGGTGAAGGCGGAGCATCAGCGACCAGGAGGTACTCTCCAGCCTTTGGATGTTCCTGCTTGGAAGTGGGACCATGTGACCACGGATTTTGTGGTGGGGTTGCCGAGGACCCCGAGTGGGCAGGACAATATTTGGTTGCTGGTGGATCGGCTGACGAAGGTGACGCGGTTGTTACCGGTCAAGGTCTGCTGGAGCGTGTCTAAGTTGGCTCGTCTGTATGTGGAGCGGATCGTGCCGTTGCATGGGGTTCCCATTTCGATCGTGTCGGATCGAGATCCGCGCTTCACTTCTGGATTCTGGAGGGGTTTCCAGCGAGCTCTTGGCACGGAGTTGGCATTTAGCTCGGCGTATCATCCACAGTCAGATGGTCAGTCTGAGAGGACCATTCAGACTTTGGAGGACATGCTGAGATCCTGCTGCCTGGAGTGGCAGGGGAGTTGGATTCATCACCTACCATTGGTGGAGTTTGCCTATAACAACAGCTATCATTCGAGCATCGGCATGGCTCCCTATGAGGCTCTGTATGGGCGTCCTTGTCGGACTCCACTTGATTGGTTTGAGGTGGGTGAGCGTGTTTTGACGGGACCGGAATTGGTGCAGCAATGTGTGGAGGTTGTGCACCTGGTTCGTCAGAACATGTTGGCGGCCCAGAGTCGGCAGAAGAGCTATGCTGACCGTAGGAGGCAGCCCCTTGAGTTCGCCGTGGGCGATCGTGTGTTCTTGAGAGTTTCTCCGATGAAGGGGGTGATGCGTTTTGGACGGCGTGGGAAGCTGAGTCCCCGCTATATTGGTCCTTTCGCGATTGTGGAGCGCATCGGTGAGGTTGCTTACCGGTTGCAGTTACCTCCTGAGTTGGCGTCGGTACATGACGTGTTCCACGTCTCGATGTTGCGGAAGTATATGCCCGATGACTCTCATGTGCTCGAGTTTTCCGTTTGGCCTGAGGTGACTCCAGATCTTTCTCTCCCAGAGTTTCCGATCCGCGTGGAGGATAGGCGAGAGCAGCGCCTGCGGAACAAGGTCATTCCCTTGGTAAAGGTCGTGTGGCAGCGACACTCTGGTGGTGAGGCTTCGTGGGAACGTGAGGACGAGATGCGTCAGCAGTTCCCGTATCTGTTTGAGTGAGTCTTCCTCTTCTTTCCCCGTTGGTTGTTCTCAATTTCGAGGACGAAATTCCTTAAGGGGGGAGGGCTATAATATCCCGGACCTTTCAGATCCTTCTTCGTGGGTCCCGGATCTGGTTTTCGGAGTGTCCAGCTCCGTTGTGCCCGAAATTTCGTTTCGGACATCTTTCGTGTTCGGATCGGCGCGATCCGGAGTCGTTTCGGAGGCCCGGAGGCGTTCCGCGGCTTTTCGAACGCGTGTTTCCCGATTTCCGGCGCGGGTTTCGGCTTTTCCTTCGGACGCTCGCTGCGGGTTAACTGGGCCGTTCACCCGGGCACGAGTGGTACCGTTGCGATCGGTGCGTTCCGAGGATTCCAGAAAAAATTCGGATTTTCTATAAAGCCCTAATTCTTTTTCTTTTTCTTTTCTCCTTTCTCTTTCTTCTTCTTCCTCTTCCTCCGTTTCTTCCCACCGTGAGCCCCCCTCTCTCTCCCTCTCTCCCATTCGGACGCGGCGAACCCCTCTCCGGCTACGGACGGCGGCGGGGCGACGGCGCGGACGCGTGGGCGACGGTGAGGCGATCTCGTGGGCGTGCGGCGAGCGTGGGAAGCGTGGGGAGTTCGTGAAGCTTCGAGCATTCTTCGTGATTCGTGATCGATCCGGCGGAGCATTCGCTCCATCGAGGTAGGGTGACGTTCCTTAGTCTCATGCCGTTCTTTTCCGTGATTTATAGGCCGCGGGGAGGCCGAGAGGGGATCATTTGAGCGTTTTTGGGTTTTTCCATGATTTGGGGAGAGCTCGCCCGATCTATGGATTCAATGCATGGATTCGTGTTTTGAGGGCCTAGAATCATGCTAGGGGTCCCCAGGGGTCTTCCCCTTTATTTTCCCCCTCTCCTATGGAGGTATGGGGGCGTGGTTAGAATTTTTGGGCGTTCTTACCGTTTTCGGCCGCGGACTGAGAACGCGCTATACTCCAGTAGCGCGTTCTTGGAGGTCGCGCCGCCCCGACCGAGCGCGTTCATCGGAGAAGATGAACAGGAGGCGGTTCCTGTCGCGCTATGGGGTCATAGCGCGATCGTCCTTGTCGCGCTAGGAGGACCTAGCGCGATGGTCCTTGTCGCGCTAGGAGGACCTAGCGCGATGGTTCCTGTCGCGCTTGGGAGACCTAGCGCGATCTTCCCTGTCGCGCTAGGTGTCCCTAGCGCGATCTTGCCTGTTGTTGGGTGTTTCTCTTGGGCCGTGTGTGCGCCCCGGGCACCCCGTGGAGTTCCGTGACCGTGTCTTTGGTGTCCGGAAGTCCCGTTTGCCTCGGTTAGGCGTTTGACCGTGGGCAATGCGTCTGTTTCTTTTCCGACCGTGGTCACCGTGCGACGGGGCTGGTGCGTGGGGTGATTCCCACACGTTGTCGGATTCGGACGTCGTTTTCCGTTGACTCGAGAGTCTACTCCTTCAGTGACCCTCCACTAGTCGTAGCCTACTAGTACGCGGGTGCTAGTCGCACCAGGGAGTGGTGTACGGGCCGACCTTTCGAGACGGTTTGTGGACCGGTTACCGTTGGGCCCCACGTCTTGCAGCCAGAGTCCGGCTGAGGGGAAAACCGGTCAGAGGGCCAGACCTGGGACGCGTGGTCTGTGTGTGCACACGTGGTTGGGGGCGGTTGGACCCACGTCGACGGGCGTGACCCCAGCTAGTCACTTGTTTGTGGTTACTTGTACGGTGTTCGCGCCTCGGGTAGGACCTACCACGTCAGGCGGTTCACCTGCGGTACGGTGTAAGACGTCAGGGGACGCTACCGGCTGTGCTTCTAGTGGGTGGTACTCCTGTCGAGTACGGAGTGTCAGACTGTCAGTCGTGTGTTTCCGACCTTCGGGTTTTGACGGTTCGACCGTTGAGTTTCGGTCTTCTCGTACCGTGGCACGTGTGTCGGTTTGCGTGCCGTAGGGTCTAGTTCTGTAGAGTACAGGGCTTTCCTTTCCGAGGTACTTTCCTACCGCTAGAGTAGTGGTTTCTCGTTTTTCGAGGTAGGGTTCGAGTGATCCCTACTGAGTCTTGTTCTGAGACTCATTCCCTGCGTGTTTTCACCGTGTTTCAGGTGAGGCGCCACCTTCGGGGAGCGCGTCAGGAGCGCAGCGTGGTGCGGGTGCCCAGAGGTAGTGCCAGAGGTCAGAGCCGGGGGATGCCCCGTGTAGCTGTACTTTTCTTTCTTGTCACTGTACTAGTCGTGGACTACTGTTGCTGTTGTTGTTATTTTATTGTGGACCATGTAAAATGTTAATTTATTTCCTGCTTAATATTATAACTGTTTAATTTCTGCAATTATTTGTGATACTTGTGTAGTTTCCACACCATCCTTTTAACCCTTCCGAGTCTTCGGACTCGTGGGTGGCGGTACGAGTCTCGGGTTATCGGGCCTTCCCGGTAATCGGATTCTCGGGTCGTTACAACAGGAGTACCTCCCACTAGAAGCAAGACCGGATGCGTCCACTGACGACTTAGTCCGCGCCTCAGGTGTCTCCCTCCGACCCAGCGGGAACTGAGACACCGTACAAGTAACCACAAAGCAAGTGACTAGCTGGGGTCACGCCCGTCAGCGTGGGTCCAACCGCCCCCAACCACATGTGCACACACAGGCCGTCCGCCCCTGGCCTGGCCTCTAACTGGTTTTCCCCTCAGCCGGACTCTGGCTGCTAGAAGCGGGGCCCGACGATAACCAGTCTAAGAACCGTCCTCAGGGTAAGCCCGTACACCTACTCCCGGGTGAGACCAGCACACGCGTACTGGTGGGCTACGACTAGTGGAGGGTCACCAACGGAGTAGATTCTCAAGTCAACGGAAAACCACGTCTCAACCGGACAGGGTACAAGGACTGCCCCTCGTACCGACACCGTCTCACGATGGCAGAAGCCGAAAACAACACTTCCCGGGATTATGCTGTACCACGACACCTGGCCCCGACACGATGCCCAGCATCTGTCAGACCACGGTTCAGCACGCGGACCAAGGTCCACGCACCCGGGATTCGAATCGACCAAGAAGGAAACGCCGGTTAGACTAACCCCTTGAACGGTCAACTCTGGGCCGCCCAGGGATGTACGGCTAGACAAGGGCCGCACCAGGAGATGAACGGCCAGGAACAAACCATTCTTCCCCTGGGAAAAATGGCTACCAACAAACCGCCCAAGGGATGAACGGCTAGACACTAGTCGCACAAGGGGATGAGCGGACCCACCCTGGCCGCACATCCACCAACGGCACCAGTGATGAACGGCCAACCCCTGGCCACCCATGGGGATACGCAGCTAGCTCCTAACCGCACGTCCCAATCACTGTGCAACGGTCACACGCAACGGTCGAAAAATGATAGGGGATGAGCGGGCGGCATCGGGCTGCACATGGGTTATGTGGTCGCTCGACAGGCCGCATAACCCCACTACACTCCGAGCCGAAGGGCGGTTAGGCCAGAACTGCGCATGGGATGAACGGGCCCTGGTTCGATCGCTCAACCTTCACCGGCGCGAAAACGGTGAACTTCATCGGAATTCGCCATTTTGGCCCCCAAACAAGCCCCACGAAGGGGGAAACGATGGGAAATGAACCCCCAAGCCCCCTAGCATGATTCTACGCTCCCGAAACACGGAATCGCAGCTTAAAACGATGGATCGGGCGAGCTCTCCCCAAGGCATGGTTTTCCCTTCCCGGCGCGAAAACAACCCCTCTCGGCCTCGCCTCGGGCTGAAACTTGCGGGGAAGGAATGCATGAGGCTAGGGATCATCACCCTACCTTTGCTCCGCGTCGAGACGTGCCGGATCATCCACGAATCACGATGAAAGCTTTGAGAATCCCCCATCCCTTCTCGAAAACCCACGAGCTTTACGCCCCCACGACCACCTCGCTGCCGCCATCGCCCACTGCCATCTGCAGCCGGAGGGGGCTCACCGCGGTCACGCCGGAGGAAGAGAGGGAGAGGGGAGGCGGTCACGGTGGGAGGAAGAAGAAGAGGGGGAAGAAGAAAGAGAAAGAAGAAAAGAAAAAAGAAAAGAAATGTGAATTTATAGAAAATCCAAAAATTTCAAAAAATATCAAAAAATAGAAAATCACATTTCCGCGATCCTCGGAACGCACCGATCGCAACGGTACCACTCGTGCCTAGGTGAACGACTCGGTTCACCCGCAACGAGGTTCCGCAGGTCATGCCGAAACCCGTACCGGAAATCGGAAAACACGCGTGGAAAAGCCGCAGACGCGCTCCGGGCCTCCGAAATAACTCCGGATCGTGCCGATCCGAACACGAAAGATGTCCGAAACGAAATTTTAGACACAACGGAATCGGACACTCCAATAAATCAGATCCGGGACCCAAAAGAAAGATCCGAAAGGTCCGGGATATTACAGCACTTCTCTTGGAAAAATTCCAAAGAAAGCATTGAGGAACAAAAGGGAGATTAGATGCTATGAGTGTGGAAAAGTCGGCCACATGAGAAGCAAATGTCTAAGTCTTCAGAAGAAACTGAAGAAAGAAAAAGTGAAGAAGCCCAAGCCCATGAAGGTGATATGGAGTGATGATGACGAGAGCGAGTCCAAATCCGAGAAGGATGATGAGCTGGACGAGGCGGTCCAGAATTTATGTCTAATGGTCGATGAGGAAAACGGCACCGAGGTAAATTCTGACAACGAAAACCTCACTTGCGAAGAATGGCAATTTGCCTATTCTGAAATATATGAGAAGTCCAAGAAGTTGAAACATCAAAATAAAAATCTGAAAAAGAAGTTTCATGATATTTTACATTCTAGTTCATCTTCATGCACCAAATGTAGCTTGCTTGAGTCGGAACTTAAAAAATTGAAAGATGAAAATGAAATGTTGTTGTCCAAAATTTCTCTATTTGAAGATGATATTTCATGCTTAGAAATTGAGAAACAACATGCTTATGAGGATGTGAAAAACTTAAAAATTGAAAATGAAAAATTGGTAAAGGAGTTGGATGAACTTAATTCAAGACTGAATGAATGTGAAAAATCCAAGAAAGAATTAGAAACCAACTTAAATACCATGCATGTTGAATTAAACAAATTGAAAGAAGTTGTTCAAAAGAAATTGAAAGGAAAAGGAAAAATGGTTGAACATGGTAAGACTAGCAGTGGAAAGGCTAGGAATGAAAAAGTTGATGTGGGACGTTCACCCACAAAGAAAAAAAATTTTGTGAACAACAAATTTCAGAAATCATGTGATTCATATGGCTATGCTCATGTTGACTCATGCATGAACTCGTACGTTGATAGATCATATATGCATATGAGTCATTTTAGAAAGCCAAATGTCACATGCTTTACTGTGGTATGTTCGGCCACTCTATGTATGTGTGTGACTTAATGAGGGCCGATGATGAGTGGTTTGAGAGAAAAAATAAGATGTATTTTGCTCATGCTAGAACTAACCCCTCAGGACCCGAGAAGGCTTGGGTACCCAAAACCGTGAAGTGAGAATTCTATTTTGTAGAGGAGCCTTGAGACTGAGGTAAATAATAGTTTCTCAAGGCAAAGGTAAGAGAGCTCATGTTCTGAAATCTTCGGTCAAATGATTCGATCATACACTTGGTTTTGGAAGTTTGTATCTTGTTAATTCGACCTTCTTTAGTTTTGGAATTACCCTTTGGTGATTTTGGTAGTGATAAAGAGTGCATACACACCTTTGTTTATCCTTATGCAAATAACTGTTCAATTGCATACATTCGATTCATGCTTTAGATTGCTCATACTCTTGCACACTTGTGAATAGAAATAAACTCTCACCATCTTTTCAGTTTCATGCATATGTTTGCATATATTTTACACACTTCTATGCATGAATGCCATGATTCTTCGGTATATAAAATGGTGTTTGTGAAAGGTTGGATTATGTCTAGCCGGAAGTTTTCACTACTCGTGATGGTGGTCTTCGGACCTATGTTCTCCGCCACGTATCGGAAATCATCTTACATGACTTTACTTTCAAATCATTGCTTGTTTGCATGTATATATATTTCTAGAAAACCTTTTCTTGAAAATCTTCTAAGACCCCACCTCCTTGTTATATAAAATACATTGATTTTGATCATTTGTGAACGTGGCATATACAAAGGAGGAGGATTTATTTCCATTTGTGCATACATTTAGGGGGAGTCATAGCTATGTTAATGGCAAATTCAGTTTCTACATACATAGTAATTACCCACACACTTTGCACAAAATGATGCATATGACTTTGATTGATAAAGATTTCAGAACTTCTTTTCAACACTTTAAGGGAAATAAAATTTCTACATGGAAATGAAGAGTAATCGGGAGGAAAAAGCTGCCAACCCCATTCAAATAAGTGGAATGTGGAACCGAGTAGCCGGGAATCTCCACTGAAATAAATGAGAAAACTCGCGTCGAAAAGTGAAGCTAAAATCCACAGGAATCAAAATTGTGATGAATCCTAGTAGCCGAAAAATCCCATTGAGACACATGAGGTGACTTACGCCGAACGGTGAAATCCTATAAAAGAAACAAAAAAATGGGTTATGCGAAGCTATCAAAAGTCGAGGATCTAAATGGAATTGTAGAAAGGAAATAACCCTCTAGTGTCCCTTAGAAATTCTACTTATATCCATATATTTCTGAAGTTCATTACTCATTTCCACATTTTTCACTCTTGGGTACTATTGTGATGAATGTATATTATGAATTTGTTCATCTCATGGCTTATGCAGTCCTACTAATTTATGCATGCACTACCTATTTTGATTATGCTTCATGTCTCACATTTTGATGTGAATCAAATACTCTCTTGCTATCCCATTACCCCATTAAGGGGGAGATATATATATTTACATGCTTGCTTGTCTATCATGCTTGCCTGTTTACTTGCATGAATAATTTAGATACCTTCATACATGTTCATATCAACTTTCAATAACCCTTTTGTCAATCTGTTTTTGTTGAAGACAAAGGGGGAGTAAAGGTGCACATAATGTTCATATCTGTTTGGAAGTTCAGAAGTTTTTGTGCATATATCATGTTTCATTGACATGGTTGGTTTTCATGCTTTTTGCTCTAGCTTTTGTATTCTCCATTTTTTATTATGCCAAAGGGGGAGAAAAATGTTTAGATTGTCACAATATTTTGTCATCATCAAAAAGGGGGAGATTGTTGGGTATTGTGTTCCCACATTATTTTTGACCTTGATTTTGATGATAACAAATATTGTGTGTTTGTAGAGCAAATCTTTATCACGTGATTAAATGATTTCAAAACTTTGTGTGTTTGGAAGAACATGTGTTTTGAAATGTCTTTTGATGTTCTTGTGATGGAATGATGCTTATTTAATTGTGTGAGTGTTAAATTCAAATGAGATTTAATGAAACAATCATATTTTTGGAAAGGCTTAAAATGTCCAATGAAAGTACTCATTGATGTGAAAATGAATATCCCTCACTTGGAGTTTCTTGTTGTTGAGCATTTGGAAGGATTGGTAAATACTCAAATGCTATTTGTATGTTTGAGTTTTCATGATTTTATACTTGAATGCTTAAGAGATTTAAGTCTATCAAATGCCAAAGATGGTGGTTCATGTTTTAAAACTCCATTTACTTGTTGCAACGTGCATTTGAATGTGTATAGATATGGAGTTTTATGTGGAAGAATCAAGTTAAGGAGAACTTAATTTTTGATACATAAACTAATTTGATGTTTGTATTTTTATAGGTTCAAGGATGATTTTTAAACCCTCTCATGTCAAGTGGATGATGGTAATATCTAACCATTTCTTATGCTTGATTTGAATGGGAGTTTTGAGAAGTTTTAGTTTTAACTTGTCTTCACATGGTTTTATGTGTGGATGATTTGCATGTGTCAAGTTTTTATGAAGAAACCATGTCTTAAGCTTCATGGATGATCATTTATGAAAAATTTGCTCACATGGTGAAAATGAGGTGTTTGATGGCTACACTTGTTGATAACTTGCATGTTCAAGTGATTTAAGCTTTGGGTAAATGTGTGAGTTGATTTCATGAACATCTTCCATGAGATGTTATTGCCTTGAATGAGTTTCATGTGTCTCTAAAATGAAGTTTTTGAGTTTTTCAATTGTTCTCAAGTGATTCTCATAAAACTTGTTGAAATTTGGTTTGGATGGTCCAAATACTTTGTTAAATGCATGGTAATTATATCATGATTTTTGAGAATTTTTTTGATGCTTAAACGGGGCTTAAAAATCAATTTTCTAGACCTTTACTGCATGGGTCGACCCCAGGGGTCGACCCTTAGGGCTTCTGCACCGGACAGAAGCCAAAATATGCAGTTTGCTTGCAGCGGTCGACCCCTGGGGTCGACCCACTGCCAAGGGTCGACCCCTGAGTCTTGCAGTGATTTCTGCATTCTGTTTGGCCCTCTGTGCACGAGGGTCGACCCTTTCCGATCGGGATTTACGAACTCGTCCGGAACTCACTCTAAACCTGACCAAACTTTACCAAAACACCCCCCATTGATTTCTAAATATATTAGGATGTTTATAACATGGATTGGGAGGGTTTTATGTGTCTTTTCCCCACCCTTTGGGTTGCATATATATAAGCTACGAATTTGGAGAGTATGAACCCTAATGTGCTATCTTTCTCTTATCTTGTAGGTGAAGAAAGGGGGAAAAGGAAGGAGAGGCTATTGCAAGGAGGATTTCATTTCCAACAAAGCATTTCTGGAGATTATGGAAGAAGAGAAAGAAGAGCGGATCGACGAGAGGATCAAGAGGAAGCTTGAATCGTCGTCATCCAACCTCCCTCCGAACCGAAAATCAAAGAAGATCGTTTTCAACCCTTGCTACATATGGGGATTTATTTCTTTACTCTTTTCTCATCTATTCCAGTCATTTACTCTTGGTTTATGAGCATGTATTGAACATATCCTTTATTTCTGAACTTTGACTCTGTGTGTGGTGAACCGTCTGCGTACGGTTGTGATCATATCTTGCCGCGAGTGTTGCGGTGTGTGTGTGTGGATTGATCCTGCTGTTGGATCGTTGTAGAGACAAAGTCTCCGTGTGTGTTGGAGTATTTTCTCCGTGTGCTTCGTTGTGAAGCAAGTGAAGCCTCACCGGTTCGGTGAGGGGTGGAAGTAGGGAGCCCGTCGTGGTCCCGAACCACCTTAAAATCCCCGTGTCCTGTGGTTGCTTGCTTGCACATTTTCTTATTCCAACACATTCGAGTGTGCTCGGAGAGATTGAGTGAACTAGATTTATTTCTGTTCAACTTGTTTTTCATCAATCTCGTTAATTTCACATATTGTTTTAAATATGTAATTTCGTTTGGGGGACAATTCAACCCCCCCTTCTTGTTCGCGTATATTGTTATCTGGGCCAACAATTGGTATCAGAGCGAGGCCTCTGATTTTATTCAATCTCACGGTTGAGGAGGAAAGATCGTTTAGCAATGGACAGTAGGGGAATGATTCCTAAGGGACATTCTATACATAGGCCACCATTCTTTGATGGCACAAATTACCCCTATTGGAAAAATAGAATAGTAGTGTTTTTACGAGCACAAGATTACAATAGTTGGAAAATCATTAGTAAAGGTCCTCATAAATTGCCCGATAATGAGGATAGTTGGAATTAGAAGCATATTAAACATTCATGTGAAAATTTCAGGGCTATGAATATAGTGCAATGTGCTATTCATCCGAATGAATATTCACGTATATCTATGTGTTCCTCTGCGTAGAAAATGTGGGAGAAGCTCCGACTCATATACGAAGGAACGTCGGAAGTAAAGGAGACAAAAGTAAATCTATTGGTCCAAGAATACGAGCTCTTCATGATGAAGCTGCATGAGACCATCTCGGACATGTTTGCTAGGCTTATGGAGATCTCTAATGGGTTGAAGGCACTAGGAAAAGAATATACGAATCAAGAGCTAGTGAGGAAGGTGTTGCAGTCCTTGTCACCACAATGGCATACAAAAGCGACCGTGATAGAAGACTCTAAAGATCTCACTACATTCAAGCTGGATGAGTTGATTGGGTCCTTGATGACCTATGAAATCAGCATTGAGAGGACAGAGGAAGAGAAGGGCAAAAAGAAATTAGTGGCATTTGAGGCTCACTCAAAATCTTCTGAAGAAAGCGATGAAGGGTCAAATCTAAATAGCAGTGAGGAAGAACTTGTGAATGTCATCACTAGAAAAGCTAGAAAATTGTTCAGAAAGGCTAGACAAGATGGCACTTGTAACGACCCGAGAATCCGATTATCGGGAAGGCCCGATAACCCGAGACTCGCACTGCCACCCATGAGTCCGAAGACTCGGAAGGGTTAAAGGATGGTGTAGAGACTACACAAGTATCACAAATAATTACAGAAATTAAATAGTTTATATGATTAAGTAGAAAATAAATTAACATTTTACATGATACATGGTCCACAAGATAACAATGAAATAACAACAGTAGTAGTCCACAACTAGTACAGAGACAAGAAAAGAAAGTACAGCTACACGGGACATATCCCGGCTCTGACCTCTGACACTAACGCTGGGTACCTGAACCACACTGAGCCTCAGACGCACTCCCCTGAGGTCGCGCCTCACCTGAAACACGGTGAAAACACGTAGGGAATGAGTCTCAGAACAAGACTCTATTGGGATCCCTCGAACCCTACCTCGTAAACGGAAAACCGCTACACTAGCAGTAAGCGAGAACCTCGAAAGGGAAGCCCTGCCATCTACAAAACACCGGTCTCACGGCACGAAAATCGACACACGTGCCACGGTGAAACGATCGGAACACCACGGTCAACACGATAAAACCCGAAGGTCGAAGTCGCAAAGACTGACTGACAGTCTGTCACTCCCGACTCCACAGGAGTACCTCCCACTAGAAGCAAGACCGGATGCGTCCACTGACGACTTAGTCCGCGCCTCAGGTGTCTCCCTCCGACCCAGCGGGAACTGAGACACCGTACAAGTAACCACAAAGCAAGTGACTAGCTGGGGTCACGCCCGTCAGCGTGGGTCCAACCGCCCCCATCCACATGTGCACACACAGGCCGTCCGCCCCTGGCCTGGCCTCTAACTGGTTTGCCCCTCAGCCGGACTCTGGCTGCTAGAAGCGGGGCCCGACGATAACCAGTCTAAGAACCGTCCTCAGGGTAAGCCTGTACACCTACTCCCGGGTGAGACCAGCACACGCGTACTGGTGGGCTACGACTAGTGGAGGGTCACCAACGAAGTAGATTCTCAAGTCAACGGAAAACCACGTCTCAACCGGACAGGGTACAAGGACTGCCCCTCGTACCGACACCGTCTCACGGTGGCAGAAGCCGAAAACAACACTTCCCAGGATTATGCCGTACCACAACACCTGGCCCCGACACGATGCCCAGCATCTGTCAGACCACGGTTCAGCACGCGGACCAAGGTCCACGCACCCGGGATTCGAATCGACCAAGAAGGAAACGCCGGTTAGACTAACCCCTTGAACGGTCAACTCTGGGCCGCCCAGGGATGTACGGCTAGACAAGGGCCGCACCAGGAGATGAACGGCCAGGAACAAACCATTCTTCCCCTGGGAAAAATGGCTACCAACAAACCGCCCAAGGGATGAACGGCTAGACACTAGTCGCACAAGGGGATGAGCGGACCCACCCTAGCCGCACATCCACCAACGGCACCAGTGATGAACGGCCAACCCCTGGCCACCCATGGGGATACACGGCTAGCTCCTAACCGCACGTCCCAATCACTGTGCAACGGTCACACGCAACGGTAGAAAAATGAGAGGGGATGAGCGGGCGGCATCGGGCTGCACATGGGTTATGTGGTCGCTCGACAGGCCGCATAACCCCACTGCACTCCGAGCCGAAGGGCGGTTAGGCCAGAACTGCGCATGGGATGAACGGGCCCTGGTTCGATCGCTCAACCTTCACCGGCGCGAAAACGGTGAACTTCATCGGAATTCGCCATTTCGGCCCCCAAACAAGCCCCACGAAGGGGGAAACGATGGGAAATGAACCCCCAAGCCCCCTAGCATGATTCTACGCTCCCGAAACACGGAATCGCAGCTTAAAACGATGGATCGGGCGAGCTCTCCCCAAGGCATGGTTTTCCCTTCCCGGCGCGAAAACAACCCTTCTCGGCCTCGCCTCGGGCTGAAACTTGCGGGGAAGGAACGCATGAGGCTAGGGATCATCACCCTACCTTCGCTCCGCGTCGAGACGTGCCGGATCATCCACGAATCACGATGAAAGCTTTGAGAATCCCCCAAGTCCCTTCTCGAAAACCCACGAGCTTTACGCCCCCACGACCACCTCGCTGCCGCCATCGCCCACTGCCATCTGCAGCCGGAGGGGGCTCACCGCGGTCACGCCGGAGGAAGAGAGGGAGAGGGGAGGCGGTCACGGTGGGAGGAAGAAGAAGAGGGGGAAGAAGAAAGAGAAAGAAGAAAAGAAAAAAGAAAAGAAATGGGAATTTATAGAAAATCCAAAAATTTTAAAAACTATCAAAAAATAGAAAATCACATTTCCGCGATCCTCGGAACGCACCGATCGCAACGGTACCACTCGTGCCTAGGTGAACGACTCGGTTCACCCGCAACGAGATTCCGCAGGTCGTGCCGAAACCCGTACCGGAAATCGGAAAACACGCGTGGAAAAGTCGCAGACGCGCTCCGGGCCTCCGAAATAACTCCGGATCGTGCCGATCCGAACACGAAAGATGTTCGAAACGAAATTTTAGACACAACGGAGTCGGACACTCCAATAAATCAGATCCGGGACCCAAAAGAAAGATCCGAAAGGTCCGGGATATTACAGCACTTCTCTTGGAAAAATTCCAAAGAAAGCATTGAGGAACAAAAGGGAGATTAGATGCTATGAGTGTGGAAAAGTCGGCCACATGAGAAGCAAATGTCTAAGTCTTCAGAAGAAACTGAAGAAAGAAAAAGTGAAGAAGCCCAAGCCCATGAAGGCGATATGGAGTGATGATGACGAGAGCGAGTCCAAATCCGAGAAGGATGATGAGCTGGACGAGGCGGTCCAGAATTTATGTCTAATGGTCGATGAGGAAAACGGCACCGAGGTAAATTCTGAAAACGAAAACCTCACTTGCGAAGAATGGTAATTTGCCTATTCTGAAATATATGAGAAGTCCAAGAAGTTGAAACATCAAAATAAAAATCTGAAAAAGAAGTTTCATGATATTTTACATTCTAGTTCATCTTCATGCACCAAATGTAGCTTGCTTGAGTCGGAACTTAAAAAATTGAAAGATGAAAATGAAATGTTGTTGTCCAAAATTTCTCTATTTGAAGATGATATTTCATGCTTAGAAATTGAGAAACAACATGCTTATGAGGATGTGAAAAACTTAAAAATTGAAAATGAAAAATTGGTAAAGGAGTTGGATGAACTTAATTCAAGACTGAATGAATGTGAAAAATCCAAGAAAGAATTAGAAACCAACTTAAATACCATGCATGTTGAATTAAACAAATTGAAAGAAGTTGTTCAAAAGAAATTGAAAGGAAAAGGAAAAATGGTTGAACATGGTGAGACTAGCAGTGGAAAGGCTAGGAATGAAAAAGTTGATGTGGGACGTTCACCCACAAAGAAAAAAAATTTTGTGAACAACAAATTTCAGAAATCATGTGATTCATATGGCTATGCTCATGTTGACTCATGCATGAACTCGTACGTTGATAGATCATATATGCATATGAGTCATTTTAGAAAGCCAAATGTCACATGCTTTACTGTGGTATGTTCGGCCACTCTATGTATGTGTGTGACTTAATGAGGGCCGATGATGAGTGGTTTGAGAGAAAAAATAAGATGTATTTTGCTCATGCTAGAACTAACCCCTCAGGACCCGAGAAGGCTTGGGTACCCAAAACCTTGAAGTGAGAATTCTATTTTGTAGAGGAGCCTTGAGACTGAGGTAAATAATAGTTTCTCAAGGCAAAGGTAAGAGAGCTCATGTTCTGAAATCTTCGGTCAAATGATTCGATCATACACTTGGTTTTGGAAGTTTGTATCTTGTTAATTCGACCTTCTTTAATTTTGGAATTACCCTTTGGTGATTTTGGTAGTGATAAAGAGTGCATACACACCTTTGTTTATCCTTATGCAAATAACTGTTCAATTGCATACATTCGATTCATGCTTTAGATTGCTCATACTCTTGCACACTTGTGAATAGAAATAAACTCTCACCATCTTTTCAGTTTCATGCATATGTTTGCATATATTTTACACACTTCTATGCATGAATGCCATGATTCTTCGGTATATAAAATGGTGTTTGTGAAAGGTTGGATTATGTCTAGCCTGAAGTTTTCACTACGCGTGATGGTGGTCTTCGGACCTATGTTCTCCGCCACGTATCGAAAATCATCTTACATGACTTTACTTTCAAATCATTGCTTATTTGCATGTATATATATTTCTAGAAAACCTTTTCTTGAAAATCTTCTAAGACCCCACCTCCTTGTTATATAAAATACATTGATTTTGATCATTTGTGAACGTGGCATATACAAAGGAGGAGGATTTATTTCCATTTGTGCATACATTTAGGGGGAGTCATAGCTATGTTAATGGCAAATTCAGTTTCTACATACATAGTAATTACCCACACACTTTGCACAAAATGATACATATGACTTTGATTGATAAAGATTTCAGAACTTCTTTTCAACACTTTAAGGGAAATAAAATTTCTACATGGAAATGAAGAGTAATCGGGAGGAAAAAGCTGCCAACCCCATTCAAATAAGTGGAATGTGGAATCGAGTAGCCGGGAATCCCCACTGAAATAAATGAGAAAACTCGCGTCGAAAAGTGAAGCTAAAATCCACAGGAATCAAAATTGTGATGAATCGTAGTAGCCGAAAAATCCCATTGAGACACATGAGGTGACTTACGCCGAACGGTGAAATCCTATAAAAGAAACAAAAAAATGGGTTATGCGAAGCTATCAAAAGCCGAGGATCTAAATGGAATTGTAGAAAGGAAATAACCCTCTAGTGTCCCTTAGAAATTCTACTTATATTCATATATTTCTGAAGTTCATTACTCATTTCCACATTTTTCACTCTTGGGTACTATTGTGATGAATGTATATTATGAATTTGTTCATCTCATGGCTTATGCAGTCCTACTAATTTATGCATGCACTACCTATTTTGATTATGCTTCATGTCTCACATTTTGATGTGAATCAAATACTCTCTTGCTATCCCATTACCCCATTAAGGGGGAGATATATATATTTACATGCTTGCTTGTCTATCATGCTTGCCTGTTTACTTGCATGAATAATTTAGATACCTTCATACATGTTCATATCAACTTTCAATAACCCTTTTGTCAATCTGTTTTTGTTGAAGACAAAGGGGGAGTAAAGGTGCACATAATGTTCATATCTGTTTGGAAGTTCAGAAGTTTTTGTGCATATATCATGTTTCATTGACATGGTTGGTTTTCATGCTTTTTGCTCTAGCTTTTGTATTCTCCATTTTTTATTATGCCAAAGGGGGAGAAAAATGTTTAGATTGTCACAATATTTTGTCATCATCAAAAAGGGGGAGATTGTTGGGTATTGTGTTCCCACATTATTTTTGACCTTGATTTTGATGATAACAAATATTGTGTGTTTGTAGAGCAAATCTTTATCATGTGATTAAATGATTTCAAAACTTTGTGTGTTTGGAAGAACATGTGTTTTGAAATGTCTTTTAATGTTCTTGTGATGGAATGATGCTTATTTAATTGTGTGAGTGTTAAATTCAAATGAGATTTAATGAAACAATTATGTTTTTGGAAAGGCTTAAAATGTCCAATGAAAGTACTCACTGATGTGAAAACGAATATCCCTCACTTGGTGTTTCTTGTTGTTGAGCATTTGGAAGGATTGGTAAATACACAAATGCTATTTGTGTGTTTGAGTTTCCATAGTTTTATACTTGAATGCTTAAGAGATTTAAAGTCTATCAAATGCCAAAGATGATGGTTCATGTTTTACAATTCTATTTACTTGTTGCAATGTGCATTTGAATGTGTATAGATATGGAGTTTTATGTGAAGAATCAAGTTAAGGAGAACTTAATTTTTGATACATAAACTAACTTGATGTTTGTGTTTTTACAGGTTCAAGGATGATTTTTAAACCCTCTCATGTCAAGTGGATGATGGTAATATCTAACCATTTCTTATGCTTGATTTGAATGGGAGTTTTGAGAAGTTTTAGTTTTAACTTGTCTTCACATGGTTTTATGTGTGGATGATTTGCATGTGTCAAGTTTTTATGAAGAAACCATGTCTTAAGCTTCATGGATGATCATTTATGAAAAATTTGCTCACATGGTGAAAATGAGGTGTTTGATGGCTACACTTGTTGATAACTTGCATGTTCAAGTGATTTAAGCTTTGGGTAAATGTGTGAGTTGATTTCATGAACATCTTCCATGAGATGTTATTGCCTTGAATGAGTTTCATGTGTCTCAAATGAAGTTTTTGAGTTTTTCAATTGTTCTCAAGTGATTCTCATAAAACTTGTTGAAATTTGGTTTGGATGGTCCAAATACTTTGTTAAATGCATGGTAATTATATCATGATTTTTGAGAATTTTTTTGATGCTTAAACGGGGCTTAAAAATCAATTTTCTAGACCTTTACTGCATGGGTCGACCCCAGGGGTCGACCCTTAGGGCTTCTGCATCGGACAGAAGCCAAAATATGCAGTTTGCTTGTAGGGGTCGACCCCTGGGGTCAACCCACTGCCAAGGGTCGACCCCTGAGTCTTGGTGTGATTTTTGCATTCTGTTTGGCCCTCTGTGCACGAGGGTCGACCCTTTCCGATCGGGATTTACGAACTCGTCCGGAACTCACTCTAAACCTGACCAAACTTTACCAAAACACCCCCCATTGATTTCTAAATATATTTGGATGTTTATAACATGGATTGGGAGGGTTTTATGTGTCTTTTCCCCACCCTTTGGGTTGCATATATATAAGCTACGAATTTGGAGAGTATGAACCCTAATGTGCTATCTTTCTCTTATCTTGTAGGTGAAGAAAGGGGGAAAAGGAAGGAGAGGCTATTGCAAGGAGGATTTCATTTCCAACAAAACATTTCTGGAGATTATGGAAGAAGAGAAAGAAGAGCGGATCGACGAGAGGATCAAGAGGAAGCTTGAATCGTCGTCATCCAACCTCCCTCCGAACCGAAAATCAAAGAAGATCGTTTTCAACCCTTGCTACATATGGGGATTTATTTCTTTACTCTTTTCTCATCTATTCCAGTCATTTACTCTTGGTTTATGAGCATGTATTGAATATATCCTTTATTTCTGAACTTTGACTCTGTGTGTGGTGAACCGTCTGCATACGGTTGTGATCATATCTTGCCGCGAGTGTTGCGGTGTGTGTGTGTGGATTGATCCCGCTATTGGATCGTTGTGGAGATAAAGTCTCCGTGTGTGTTGGAGTATTTTCTCCGTGTGCTTCCTTGTGAAGCAAGTGAAGCCTCACCGGTTCGATGAGGGGTGGAAGTAGGGAACCCGTCGTGGTCCCGAACCACCTTAAAATCCCCGTGTCCTGTGGTTGCTTGCTTGCACATTTTCTTATTCCAACACATTTGAGTGTGCTCGGAGAGATTGAGTGAACTAGATTTATTTCTGTTCAACTTATTTTTCATCAATCTCGTTAATTTCGCATATTGTTTAAAATCTGTAATTTCGTTTGGGGGACAATTCAACCCCCCCTTCTTGTCTGCGTATATTGTTATTTGGGCCAACACTAAACTTAAGGGTGACATTCTTTTTCACTTTGATGGTATTTGAATTGTCATTTGCTTCAAGTGCATCCGAGCAACTAACTTGACAAAAAATCTCAACTGACCGTTAACGTATCTCAATCACGCAATTCGCTACTTAGAATATTCTGGGCATTGTGCTTGGGTTACTTCCCTTCTCCCAATGCACTTGACTCTAGAATTCCATTTCATGCGCCTTGAGGGGGGAAACACGTCAGATCCAGCACAGTCTAGAAACGTTAGGTTCGTTACAGTTCAAAGTAGCTAGGCCTGTAACGGCTCTCTCCAACTGATCGGTAGCTCCAAAATGCGGCCTAATTGAAGGTCATCGAATGTCTGGCTAGTTTACGGACGAGATCTCCACGTTTGTAGCTTCAGACTCCAGAAAATTCGCCAACAGACGAGCGTTGGCTCTATCATCATAGGATTTATCCCGACGAGCACCAGGTCATGCCTATGCTGCCGAGATATCCGTCACGTCCCTAGAGAGTGGGCGAGTGGGCAGTGGAAGATCCCCACAATTGAGCAGGACATCACTCCACTAACATGCTATCACTAAATCAGGGAGGAGACGGCGTCTTCGCGTCGAGTATAAATAGGCCCCTAAACGGACCGAGAGGATACACACGACAGACGAATACAAAGAGAGAGAGAGAGACTCCAACGGCGTAGAAGATAAGCCGTATAAAGAGGGAAGATCGAGAAGTTTACCACTTGGTTCTCTCTAGCTCTATCTTCAAGCGCTCTCCATCTCTCTGAGCACTCTCCTCATCGTCGAACATTATTGCCTCTGCTCTAGACTCCTTTTTCCCCTGACTCTAACTTTCTCTCTATTCTCTCACTTACTTCTGACTTAAATATTGAAAGGTTATCTCTTAAGATCAATTCCAAGATTCTTTCGGATGTTTTTTCTAACAATTATAGATTTTATCGAGATGATCTACTGTTCCTCCGTCAAATAAATCTCAAAAATATAGTGCGAGACAAAGGAGACAGTCTTGGTCTCTACGAGTTTCAATGCAAGGTCGGTTTGGGTTTCCCAAATTTGAAAGACAGATAAGCAAATTCATTTGATCGGTCAAATGAAGTTCATGAATATTCACAAAGATATTGTTTTCTTAAAAACTATAGCTTGTCATGAAAGAGAGAGTCGCATGTTGTTGTGTTGATGTGAGAAAATACAGAAGATATTATGATAATTTGAAGGATAGAAATACACATACGAATAAGTTGATAGAGAGATATACAAAAATCACAAACACACCACTCTTCCCCAAGTCGAATTCGACCACCTTATATGAATCCACCCTAGGGCCCACGGGGCCATTAATGATATCAGAGCCGGCATTCGCGCCCCACCCCCAAATCCGGACACGGCAAACGGATCCATCCCTCTGAATTCAAGACCCCTACTGATTCAAAGGTCCATGATCGCCCGTTACATTAACGGGATGAAATCAAGACCATCCATCGTGGAATTATCCTTTTCAACTGACCAACGATCTGCATATCTTTGTCCAGTCGTCGGATGATCCCTTAGTGGACCGACAAAAGTCCGGATGACCGTTAACCACGCCACACCAGACGGTGCAGCGATCCGCCATGCGCTTTTATTGTTCCCTTCTCTCCCTTTAGTGGTGGCCCCGGGCCAACTAGCAATTCCTTGTCAAAATATCTTCCGCTTTTGGTACCGGGGGAAAGAGGTGCAGGGGATTACATCGATCGGAGGGTGAACTGAGGGCCACGCCGCCGCATCAGAAAAGGACGAGCGCTCGAATCCCACGTCTGGTCCCCAGATGCCGGCTCTAGCGAATCGGGTAACTGATAACGTTCCGGAAGCGCCTGGCGCTGTACAGCTGGCAGTGACGAAGGCGCCCTTTTTTATGCTATTTTTATAAATCCAGATTTGCGCGTTTGGTGACTCCGGTCCTTGACGGGGATGCTCACGGGGGAGTTTTTTTTTGGTTAAAAGGAAGGTTGCTCTGGGTTTTGCTGAAATTTTATTACAAAGATTATGATCGTTCGTATGAGTACAAGCTCATTTCAGGTTGTTTTGATTCCTAGTGTCCTACGTTCTTTTAAATTTCCGGAATTGAATTATAATTAAATCTTTCATCTTAATTCGCGTCCTATTTAAATTCTTACATAAATATCTGTTATAGATAAATACACACTATAGTGAGAATATGAGATTTAAAGTTGATATACATAATAGATTAATCAAAACACATGTCACTTTATCTGATTTCGGTGGTCCAATGTTAAAAAGGTTCGGAGATCAAATTAAAACCAGAGTTTCCTAAAAAAATAAAGTTAGAAGTTTAGGTAATTTGTCTGGTTAAAATAGGCAAGTGGATAGCACTATGCAACCACGTCCACTCCAATTCTAAGGTCCCTCGACACGTGACTCTTCACAGGAAATGGGTGATCTCCTTGAAACTTTAAAAATCTCTGATGCCAGACTTTAGATGGATGAAAAGAGCGACTGAGAAGTTAAGATCCCGATCCTCTTCGATGGGGAAGGATTATTAAGACCCTCTTTGTTATTAGAATAGGTTCAGGGAGAATAAGTCACCCTCGGGTAACTTATTCTACCGTTGGAGGTAGAATAGGAAAATTTTAGATTTCAGTCATCTTTTTGTTATTATGTAATCTTAACTTAGATGCTATCAAAGTGGAATAGTCTTGATACCGTTGAAACCGGGGGGCAACCGGTGAACACGTCACCCCGGTTTCACCAATCCCATTAACAAAGTGGGCCTAAGTGGCTTGGAAATTTGAGATAATGGGGAAGACTTTTCTTTTTTTGTTGAAAAAATTATCCTTTAATCATTATAGATTTAATAAAAATTATTGTGTAACATTTGAATTTATATGTCAGGACCGAGTGAGACAATTTGGACAGTAGTGAGCTGAAGTCTTGTGGAGAGTCGAATGTCAAGCTCAAGCGTAACTGAACTCCTCATGCGAGAGATGGAGTGCCGAGTGATTGGAGTTGAGTCCTTTCTCCGAAGGCAAAGAGACTTCAGTGGAGAGAGGGGTCTCGGAGAAGGAGTGTCGACGATCGAACTCTCCTGCACACCAATGGAAGTTCTCGGTGGGGGGTGTTGTGTCACTGAAGAATCCTCCGATACTTAAGTCAATGTCGGGAGGAGAACATGATAGCAGATTAGGGAAGCAAGAAGTAGAGGGAGAACTATGGGGCGTAAATGATAGGGTTGCATATCTGGATGAGATTGTTGTGACCTACCTTTATAGTGCCTTGGGTGTAGGAGATCATTAATGACACTCTTACCGCTAGGACGAGCGTGCCTACAGGACGATCAATCGAGACGCGTGAGGGGAGGCGGCCGTAGGGAGTGGTGTTAGTCCAATCGCCCGAGCGTGCCTATAAGGGTTGTGCTTTGATGCATGACCTGTCAGACATGAAGTACTAGGCGAGAAGGGTATTGAATGTCGTGTAGGGGCAAACATCGTGCGACAAATGCACAGCTGCAGGGCATTGTGCGACATGCATTGCATGTGGTACGGAGGCGGCGTCGATAGGGCGAGACGTCAGCTCACCTTCGCCTAGGCCGTATGCGGATGATGGTGTCCGGCTATTAATACCTTTTGAGTTTCGAAAAGGGGCAGGGCGACTGCCCAAGTCAAAAATGAACAAAAAATTATGGAATTCTTACATATAAATTATTGTTCAAATGAAAAATTTAAATTTGTCAATTATGCATTTAGATTTGCAAAGATATCAAAAGAAATGGTGATAGATTGCTAAAAGACTCTGGAATGATCATTTTGCATAAGTTCAAGTGATCCTTTTACATGAAATAATGGTGTAAAAAGAGTATTTCATGGTCACACTATCAATTATTTTTAACAATATGCATACAAACATAAATATAAAAATGATACATCTGTAATATTTATTCAAACAATAATTTATACGTAGAAAATCCAAAACTAACTTAACATTTTTCCTACTTCCGTTTAAGATTTTTTTTTCTGAAGAAGAAAGCGAGTTTCTCTCAAGTTAGATGTCTCTTTCTGGACATTAGTTAAGATTGGACTTTTACCCATCATTGGAGATCAGATTTTTTTTAGAAAGAGAAATTTTATTGAAATAAATAAATGCATGGCTAAAAGTCTCGTACAAGGTTAGGAGCATTAGCCAGACGAAGGATAGGACCCTTCGAACAATGTGCAGATTAGCCCCTAAAGCAAAGAAAAATTAAATTAAAGGACTATAGGGCATCAAATAGAAAACCTAACCCGTGAAGGGAATTCTATAATAATTACAAAGAGGAACGATTCCAAGAAAATGTCCGTCGAAATAGGGATCGGGGACGAAGGCCTAGGTGACAGGGGCAATGATCTTTTTCATCATCTTCTTCTTGATCAGACTCTTACGGTAGATAATCGCCGACCCATGCCTTATGGACAGCAAGGAAAGCATCATTGTTCAACAGAATTTGAGTTTGAGCCTTTCGAGGGATGAACAATAGAGCAATAACGTTTAAAGCAACAATGGGGATGCGGGCTAGACCCCTTAACATTTGACTCCATGAATTTTGAAAAAAAGTTGCTGAAGTCGAGTCCACAACCGGACAATCAATAGTGGCAGCTCAAGGGGGACTATTGCGAGGAGGGCTTGGAGAAGGAGTCCGAGGGAACAGTAAGCAGATTCGAACACCACCTTTGTGAGTCGGATGAGAAATAAACTTTCGACGGCCTGAAGAGGCTGAAGAAGAGTTGGCCGTTGGAGATGAGGAGAGTGAATCTGAGAGGGCCTCTTTCTCCTCCAATTGGGGGTGGAATGGACGACCCATTGAGCCTTGAAGTGGAGTAGGCTTGGAATGACCCATTGCACCATCTACCATTACACCCTCACCGTGAAGCTCGGGGATAGGTTAGTCCCCATCTTCAGGAGAGTTGTTGTTCGGAGAATAGGCATCCACAGTCGTCTCAGCACCGAGAAGGTGCAACCACCATGGGAATCAGGGGCAAACATTACGCTGCCACTGGAGGGGCCAAGGGTTGCCAATGCGCAACTGACTGGAATATATTCTGTTGGAGCAGATGTCGTTGGAGTCGGAACAAGAACTGTTGGAGCAAGATCAGGGGGTATCAGAGGAAGATCCGTTGTAGCTGGAGTAGGAGTGAGATCTGCGCAAGGGTTTGCAACGGCAACTATAGCTGATGAATCCAGATCTCCTGCCTCGAAATTCAGAGAGACCAGTTGGGGAAGAATGGCGAGGCACGCCGCCACCGTCAATCCTGTGATACCCTATTTAGGGTTGAGGGAATCTTCGATCACCGCCATCACCGCCGGAGGACCGCCTGCCATTAGCGCAATACCTTGAAAAGGGTTGGAAGAATCCTTGATCTCGGTCGTCACCGTCGAAGGATTGTCGAAGGTGATGGTCGGAGCAAAAACAATCACAGAAGTCGCCGGCTGCCCCTCCCCCTCCTATGAAGTGGGTTGCGAGTCGTTCATAGCTAGTTCTTGGACTACCAGATCACCAGCACATGTCTGGCATCCACCAACTACGCCGCCACTCTACTCTAGGCAGAGGAGCAGTCTCAATAGGCTTCGCCACAGGGATTGCACGAGAGGAAGAGGGGCCATTCTATTTGCGTTGAGAAACCTAATGAGCATTACCTCGCTCCACATTCTTTTTATAGCAAAAGGATTCATGACCCAGGCGATGACACGCAGCACAGAAGGCATGAAGATTTGGATAAGAAATGGATTGCCATTCACCCCCACCTGGCAACCCAATCCAAATTTGACTCGGAGGGGACTTTGAGACGTCCAGTTAGACACACTCTCTCGCAACGGTGGTGTTGGAGAGGGAAGGAGTGTTCTTGTCAATTTGTAAGACTGAGATAATGTTGCATGCAATCGAATGAATGAAAGGTTCTTGATAAAGGTTGGCTGGGAGGCCAAGCAAATCCATCCACATAGGAATGATCGGAGAATCTGTCGAGGGGGAAAACTGCATGGATCATTTAAAGAATCGGAATAAACGACCATGGATGTAGAGCATCTTCCAAGGAAGAAGTTGAAGGCAATCCTCTAAGCATTGGAAGCACAGGAGCGGGTGATGAGGATCCAGGGTGCTCAAAATGAACTCTCTCTTGAACGGGCAATGATTCATTAGATGAGATCTAATGTCTTGGAACGGTGGCTGACCCCGAGGAGTACGGGCAATGATGGCAAACTCCAGTGGGGAGTAGGACTTTTGAATCACCTCTACGGACAAGAAGAAGGGCAGCTCTCCTCCATCTGTCTTTACAGGGGCATGAACATGGAGATGAAGCACCGGTGGCGCAAGAGAAGAGATTAATGCTTGCTCGAAGGATGCACGTTGCACCGATGAAACAAGGGTAGCAAGCGCACTCATGGTCGAAGGAGGCAGAGAAGAAGATAGGGGAGGGTCTGGAGCAAACAACGGAGGAGGGGGGGTCGGTGAGCCTCCCATGGCCCGCCATGGCGGTGGCCAAGCAAAACCTAGCAGAGCGCAAGCACCGTCAAGGGTCGCATGTCACTTCGATTCCCAATTACTATGACTAAACTTTATTTTCTAAGACAATTCCAGTGTAATTAAGATGGTTAAAGTTTCTTTTTTTTTTCCAAATATAAACTCCTAACCCTAATAAGTGACCGCCCATCCATCAGTAGTCCCGGACAAGAGTCACAAAAAAGGGGAAATGCCTCTAGACTTTCGATAACAAGGCACCATTCCTAAAAAGTTGGCATGCTTTCCACGGTCAAATAAACACACATGAAACTTGTTCGACTATATGCATCTTTATCTTCTTTTGTTAGCCTATGGCGTGCCCCCTAAGGGTTCATCCTTGGGTGATGGCTCCAACTTCACCGCCCCCACTGCCTCTACCCTCTGGTCTTCATCTCCATGCATGCATCTTCCTTGTCTCTCCATCTTCCTCTTACCTCTCGCCGAAGACTACATCACATGAGGCCAAGTAGCCCCCCACCCTCTTTGAAAATC